>CM031240.1:78759456-79429330 GCA_018340775.1 Taxus wallichiana var. yunnanensis
TGGTAAGGGATGGTCGAGCTAACCTTGGGAGACCCCATGTCTCCTAAGTCCGCCTACATAGCCCATTGCACAAAGCAAGGAAGGGCCTCAGATCGATGTAGTTCTCCCTTAGGACCAGGGAGAGGTGAATTCAAGCAATTTGGTTGTGGTTAGGCAATTTGTTGGTTGGTAAAAAATTTGACATTGGTAGGGTAATGTTGTTGGTGTTGGTATAGGTGAAGCGAAAGTTAGCATACCCAAGTAGTATGGAATCGTGTCCTGATTAAGGTCAACACACAATCCTAGAGTCGAGCAAAGGAGGCCAGAGTGTCCCGTAGTTGAGAAGAGCTAAACAAACCACATATTAATGTAGGATGAGCTTGAGTCCCTAGGTACCTTGCATAGGCGAGAAGTCGATAGGTGAAAAGAGTGGTATAATCACAATATATCGGATATACGTCACGTCCCTTGAGTTTTGTTGCTTTGACAAATGGTGAGGTGAGGTGGTTGATGTGGGCAAGGGTGCAGAGAACTTATTATAAGATGATTATTCTAATAAAAGAGAAACAAACCTAAATAGACAAGTCCATGACTCAAAAGTGTTTTGAAATACTGCTTTTATTTTTATTTTATTTTTCTGGATATAGACTGATCGATGCGGGAAGTCTACATGGGATATGTATTTTGTTGTTCTTGAGGTCTTCACGAAGCTGATCAATGTGAGAAGCTTCTGATAAAGGCTGGACCGTGTATAGCTGTCCTTGAGGAGCGATCTATTTTTATAGCTTGAGATGCGGTGTTTATGTATAGCTGTCCTTCGGGGGAGCAGTCTATATATAATAGTAGCAATAGTTTGGCATATAGCTGTCCTTCAAGGGAGCAGTCTATTGTATAATTTAGAGGTCTAGATGTCCGTTGGGCATAAAGCATCTAGTTTTTGTAGGAAGTTTGACTCAAGAAAATCCCATAAGTGTTTTAATTAAGAATGTGTTATTTTGATACTTTGAAGTCATGGACTAGACTAAAAAAGGGGAAGGCATCTTTTAAGGGGAGGTGATAATCAAACCATGTGAGCTTGATTTGATTTTGAGATGTAAGAAACAAAGTGTATGTGGTGGTAAATGAGCTCAAGGGACGAGCGTAAGGTAGATAAGAAGTGATATAACACTAATTTCAACAGTAGAATGATCGAAGATGCAAGGCATTAAGGGGCTCAGGCTCAGGTTTACCATTAAGTGAAGCTAAATGATAAGTTCCTGATCCATAAGTGTGAGTGATAATGTAAGGCCCAATCCAATTAGGAGAAAATTTTCCACGTTTGCTCTTTTCTAGTTTGGTTACATGTTGATTCTCTTTGAGGACAAGATCACCAACCTTAAAGGTACGCTCATGAAGTCGTTTATCATAAGCACGCTTGATGCGTTTTTGGTAGATTTGAAGGTGGTCAAGAGCCGTAAGACGATGCTCGTCAAGAAGCTCTAATTGGGCTAACCGCTCTTGGCGGAAATCATCGTTGGTGAGAATATCCGAAAATATATTTTGAGGGAGGGTATTTGTATTTAGAGAGGCAAGATCGCCTTGGTACCATATACCAAAAGAAAATGGTGTGGCATTAGTGGAGGTACGAATGCTAGTACGATAAGCCCAAAGGGCAAAGGGAATGTGATCATGCCAATTTCTTCCGAATCATTAACAACTTTCATGAGGATTTTGGTTAGGGTTTTATTAGAAGATTCGACTTGACCATTGGCTTTGTGGATAGTAAGGTGATGAGAAACTAAGTTTGTACTAAAGTTGTCACAAAGGTCTTGTAACAACTTATTTTGAAAAGATTTACCATTATCTCGTTATTAGGCGATGAGGAATACCAAAACGACAGATAATGTGATGGTTAACGAATTCGACATTTTTTCTTTTTTGATTGAAATGAGTGGAATGGCCTCCACCCATTTTGTGTAATATTCGGTTGTTGTGATAATCCAACGGTGACGTTGCGAAGAGGGCGGGTGAATCTCACCAATAAGGTCTAAACCCCATTGTGAGAAAGGCCAAAGATCTCGTGCTACTTGTAGCGGATGGCTAGGAGTATGTTGAAGGTTGGCATGTTGTTGACACATAACACAATGCTTAACATATTCATAGCGATCGTTATTAAGTAGGCCAATAATAACCTAGGCGAATGATTCGTTTAGCCCTGCAAGCAAGGCCATTAAAATGTACGCCACAAATACTATCATGGAACTATTGGATGGTATAGGTGACCTCTGCGCTTGATTAGACATGAAGGAGGATACCATCAAAGCCACATTTATAAAGGAGTCCCCCATGACGACATAACGAGAAACATGTTTAAGAAAAGCGTGTTTGCCGGTACTAGTTAGGTCAGGTGGGAGAACAGAGGTTGTAAGGTAGTCGTGAAATTGGTGGTACCAGGTATCCTGCGAATTAGCAGACACATTATTTATCATACAAACAACTGGGGCTGAGTAAGATGGGGCAAAGAGTTGTTGGACCAAGGCGAATATCGAGTCGAGTTGGTGAGGCAAGAATTTGCGAGGCTAAGCAAGCCATAATATCCGCAAATTTGTTAGTGGAGCGGGAATGGTGCGGATAGAATAACGAGTAAATGAGGTCAAAAGTGAATGCACGTAATGTTTGTACTTTTAAAGTTCCTCATTTTTACATTGGTAGATGCCCATAACTTGATTGACTACTAATTAAGAGTTGCCAGAAATATTAATAGATTTGACACCTAAGTGTAATGCAACCTGGAGACCCAAAACAAGGGCCTCGTATTCGCTTTATATTATTAGTGCAGGGGAAATCGGGCCGAAATGAAAGAGGCATAGGCTCAGCGTCAAGAGGAATGAGAACAACGCCGGCCCCTTCGCCGCACTGGCATTTGGATCCATCGAAGAACAGGGTCATTGGATACGACTCTTCCCTGAGTGAAAGAGTGGCGATGAGTTCGTCGGGGAAATTAAAATTGGTAAATTGTTCCCCAGGTAAAGGGGCCTCCGCAAGTTGGTCAGCAATAGTTTGTCCTTTGATTGACTTCTATTGTACAAACTCAAGGTCGAGGTCAGCAAGGAGCATAAGCCATCGGGCGATGCGTTGGTTTAGATGTGGTTTGGCATACATATAATGAATGTGGTCCGTGTTGGTAATGACAAAAGTTTTGTGATTCAGGAGGTAATGTTGAAGTTTGGTGGCTACGAATGATAGGGCTAGGTACAATTTTTCTACATGTGTATACCTAGTCTCGTAATCCACGAGAGTACGACTTATATAATAAACGGCTTGTTCTCGACGTGCCGAGTCCCGATGTGTGAGCATGGCTCCTATAGCATGGTCAGTGGCAGAAAGGTAAAGGTAGAAAGGGCGATCATCCTAAGGTGGAATAAGCACGGGTGGTTGCAAGAGATAGGATTTGAGAGCTTCAAAGGCTTGGTGACACTCTTTGCTCCATTGAAAGGCAATGTCCTTTTTAAGAAGGTGATGGAAAGGTTGACATCGATCGAGAGTTGGGAGATGAAACTTATTTGGATGGATTGAAGTTTACCTGAGCAAACTACGTAATTGTTTGAGGTTTTGGGTGGGGGAATTTCTAGGATAGCTTTGACTTTAGATGGATCGACCTCAATGCCACGCAAAGAGATGATAAAACCAAGAAGTTTTCCCAAAAGAACACCAAAGACACATTTCTTTGGTTGAAGCTGAACCGAATATTGTAATAGGTGATAAAAATAATGGTTAAAACATCGAGATGTTCACTGCGATGTTTAGATTTTCCAAGAAGATCATGACATAATCCTCAAGGATAGTGTGCATAATGTCATGAAAAATGTAAGTCATAGCCCACGATAGGTCGCACCAAAGCATTCTTAAGGCCAAATGGCATGACACGATAATGAAGGTTCCCGAGGAGTTATGAAGGCGATTTTATGTTGATCGGTCAGTAGGGCTACAAAATTTGATTGTATCGAAAAGCCATCCATGAGAGAAAGCATTTCATGGCCCATGAGTGAGATCAACAAGTTGATCAATACTTGGGAGGGGGAAGTCATCCTTGGGGCAAGTGAGGTTAAGGTCTCGAGAAATCCGTACATATCCAAAGTCCCCCGTTGCTTTAGTAGCCAGTGCGATGTTAGAAATCTATTGAGGATAGTCAATAGGCAAGATGAAGGAAACAAAAGGAGTCGTTGAAGCTCTTCTTTGACCGAGGGCAATGCGTGGATGCATTTTCTTAGTTTTGTTTGGTGGTTTGGAATCGGGGTTTAGGGTGATGTTATGGATAGCAATGGAGGATCAATTCTGGCATGTCGGCGTAGGACAAGCGAAAGCTTGGTTACGGTACGGAGAAAGGTAGTAAAGGTGGCTTGTTACGATGTGTTAAGGGATTGTCCGATCTTCACAACGTGAGGATCCTCCCTCTGTGTGGATGTTGATTTCTATAGTTGACTCATTCAACATGGTTTGAGTTTTAGATGGTAAGGCATGTTGAATATAGGAGTCATCCGCACCAAGGTAAGTGAGGATGGAGTTGTCATCTGGCACTCAACAACATTAATCGAAGGTGAATCCTCTTGATCATGTCCGGATACGAAGGGGAAGAGAAGATGGGTCCTCATTATCGCATTGATAAGTGAGAGGACCTAGGAAGATAGCATTTATGAAAAAAAAAAAAAAAAAGTTAGGAGGGATAGATTGGGTCTATCGACTCGCAGGTGATGATGGCAAAATGGGTGATGATGGTTTGGTAGGGGTGCGTCGTCATCTTCCGAGATACAACCGACACGAGGTTTCTCCGGTGTAAGTGTTCTGGAAAACCGAGACCACTACGATCATTGTGTTTACGTGTAGTCACGGGAATGAGTGTATGTCGGCCTTGTTCATAAAGACCAAAACCAAAGCCTTTCCAAGCACAGTGAGTCAAGAAGGTGAGGGTGAAACGATGATTTGTCAAGTATTGAAAATTGGATTGGAAGGGAACCACACCAATAGGAGGTTTAGGGGTAACGGAGGATGCGTCAACACCCCCATACGTTAGGTTGGTGTGGAAATGGGGTGGTCCGTAAGAGATTACCTCCCCCACGTGACGGTCGTAGGTAGGATGTGCATGTAACTGTCCGTACTCCTGCGGGGTATGGAAAGAACTAACATTATATAGGTGGTACTCCCCCAGCGTAAGGCGTTGAAAAACATCTACTAAGGGGTCGGAGGTTGGGATGTTATCTGCGGGAAAGGAAGTGGTATTTGTGACGGCGGTTTCATTGGTTGAAGGTGTAGGTGTGGTTGAAGTGGATGGTTGGGTTGGATGAATGGGTGTCTTGACTAGTACAAGCACATCATTAGGGTGATACAACATATTGCAGGTTTTGAAGGGGGGAGGATCAGCTTTTACGGTGTAGGACTTCCCCTTGTACTCAAATTTTATGCATCTATGTAAGGTGGAAGGAACGCATCCCATAGCCCGGATCCAAGGGCGGCCTAACAACATATTGTATTAGAACTCTCCCTCAAGGACATAGAAGAGTTCGGGTAAAGTGCGTGGCCCTACATGAATGTTAAGGATCACGGTGCCTAAGGTAGAAGTAATAGCATCATTGAATGACCGCAACATGATGGGGTTGGCACACATGCAACTAGAAGGGATATTCATTTGTTGGAAGGCTTTTGAAGAGATGATGTTTAGGCTAGCGCCCCGTCAATCATAACATGACGTACCCGAATGTCCCGGACATAAGCTGAGATGAAAAGAGCAAGGTCAGGATCTTGACACCAAAGTCGATAATTTCGTCTTGAGAAACCAGACAAAGAGTGGCTTGCATGCGAGAGGCGAAGTGGTTGGGGAGATAGATTGTTTGGTGAGTGAAGCAACGTGATTGGGTGTTATAATAGAGGTAACAGGCAAGGTTTCATTAGGTAAGACCTCTATCCTTTGAAGGATTTCAATGAGAGCTTGTCGATGAGATTGAAGTCCGAATGAGATCATACGAGTGTCATTTTTACATGCGATTGGTGAAATTTGTTTGATCATGGTTCGGTGGGAAATTCCATTAGAGACGGGATAGGTGGGTCCGTGAATAACCACTTTAGGTGGTGGTGCCATCGGGATGGTGGACGGAGAAAGAGATGCCGCAGTGTGTTTTCTTTCACTTTCCCATTGTTTTTCTATCCTCGAGTAGCAACACTAATCATATTGATCTCATGAATATGAGAGGAGGAAGACAGTAGGGATAGGTCATGGTCTTCGAGAGGTGGGGCTGTAATAATGATAGATCTTGGTGAGGCGGGGAACGGGTGGTATAGAGAGGGAATTGAAGCTAAAGGTCTCTCTCTTCCTAAGTTATCTTTCTTAACTTTTCTATCGAGAGAGAGGTGACCCGTGAAGTATAGCTTTCAACGCTTTGCATCCCTCTACGTCATGTCTGGTGTGCGGTGGTAAGCGCAGATTTTAGACTCGGCGTAACCTATAGGTCGAGGTTTAGATGGATCATAAGGTCTAAGTGGGGGTAGGGAAATGGTCACATTCTCTACCAACATAACAAGGATTTTAGCGTAAGACCCTTTGAGTAGGTCAAAGTCAGAGGAAGAGGAGGCTATTGACTGGGTCGATTCTAGTGATGACGTGGTATGGTTGGTTTGTATGGGTGGTGGTTTAGCCAAGGAGTTTTGATAATGGGTTTTAACTAAACGTGGCTTCTTTGACGTAGAAGCTATGTTTAGATGGTTGGATGATGAGCCCACAGATGATGTGGTATCAGAAAACAACCACGGAGAAATAGGAGTGACATAAAATAAATCTTTTGATGATGGAATTTGTTTAAGGTTGATAGGTGGACAGGATACACGGGGTGACGGTGTTGCTATACCCTTGGATTTTTGTATGGGTGCAGAAGGCGTAGGTCACTTTAAAGAAAACGTAGGAGGTATGATATATTGATGTAAGGTAGAAGGATGGGGTCCCAATATGGAAGGTAGGTGTGACGACGAGGGTTTTAGTTGTGATAGCGGCATAGATTGAGGAGATTGAGTCTGTCTCCTAATGGGATGGACGGCTTTATTTTTAGATAAATCAAGCCGCTTAGGTGGGTGTGTTAGACTGGGTATTGGTGGGGTCCCAAGCGTAGGGGAAGATTTGGTTAGGTTAATAGAAGTGGATGAGGTATTTCGTAGAGATGAGGGGGGTGAAGATGAGGACATAGGCATTTTAAGCTTCTGTAAACACTTCGGGTATATGGTAGAGGCATCTGGATCGGTCATCTGCATTTGAGTAGAATATGGCGTACTCAAACATTCCCATAGGACCTGTCTATCTTTTAGGGAATGACAGTCCTCACGTGTGAATAGGAACTTTGTATAGAAGAAAGGTGGGTTGTGATTCCGGTCCACTGTGGGTGTGATACGGGGGTAGATGAGGCCCGTATCAATGGGCGTTAAGAGGTCAACCGGTCATTTGAAAAGATTTAGGTGATGAAGAACTAATAGGGAGGAGGGCGTGTTTGAGAGGATCCGTCATGTTTAAAGAATGTGGTGATGTCGGTTCAAGAGGTTTTTCATCTAAGGATGACAAAATAAGTGGCGAGCCTTCTTCTTGCATGCAAGAATGGTAGAAGAGAGCGTTTGGGAAATAGATAAATTAGATAACATCCGCTCACAGTCTTGCAAGGATGTGGTGTAAGAAGGCTCATTTGTGAGAAGGGAACTTTGGGCGGTTAATTCCTTGATGGGTAAAGGAACGGCAAGGATTTCAGTTTGTCTTGATGGTGAGGAAGGGGGTTGAGTTTCTGCGTTAGTGAAGAGGCTTGATTCAGAATTTGTTCGATAGAGGTTTTTGGCTAGGAATCGAAGACTGCATGGATCTCATGAATACTCTCCTCGGCTAAGATATCTTGATTTATGTTACTGTTAGAAGAATGATTCGGGAATGGTTTGTTGAATATTTTCAAATTTCGGTTAGCAGGGGCATTAGGATTATCGAGGGCTATATCCCCGCATCAACCATTTCCTGCACTATGTTTTTCAACATCTTGTAGTTTTCATGACTGTGTCCCTTCATGTGGTGGAAGTTTCTGAAGTCATTTTCTTTGTACCAAGAAGGTATGGCGTGAGTGGAATCAAACCCAGAGTGAGGTTTAATAGGAGGTAAGGTAATGGCTCCTGCTTTAAGAAATTTTTCTAATATCACACCATATGTTTCTCCCAAGGAGTGTAGTTGATGGGCTCGCTTTATACTTATAGGTGGTTTTTGGCGGGGTATTAGACGGTGGTTGGGATTTGACCATCACCGCGTGCACGACCCCTTTTGATTTCGAAGCATTCGATGGGTGAGGATTGGTGGTGTTAGGTTTGTTGGTAGAATCTTGGGTTCGGAAATTGGGGTTTTTTTTGCGCAACCGCAATTTCTCTTCCTCTAAGGCTCGAATCTCTAGTTTTCGAGCCATAGTAAAGGCCTCGTCAAATGTACGGAAAGTTTGAATTTGGAGGGTAGGAGAGATGTGCTTAGCGTAGGCCCACGTAAACAGTTCGATAAGTTCGGCCTGAGGCAAGGCATACGTAAGTTGGTTGATAAGGCCCCGCCATCGTCCAACGAAATCTGCGATAGATTCGTCTTCAAATTGTCGGATGGCATAGAGGTCGGTGATAGATAATTTCTTAGTAATGTTAATGGAGAAATGATCCAAGAAAGATTGGGCTAGCTGGTTAAAAGAGAAGATTGAGTGCTGGGTTAAAGCACCGTACCACTCAAAGCGGGTCTGATAAGGACATAGGAAAGGTGCGGAGTAGTAAAGTGTCGTCATGAGCAATCGGATAGCGAGCATGTCTAAATTATCGTAATTGTTGTTGAATGTCCTCCTTACTATTAAAACGGGTAAATTTTGGTAATTCCCATTGAGGAGGATATGAATGAAGGGGGATGAAGGGTGGATAGGCTCCCTCGACAAACTTGCTCGTATGTCAAGGCGCTACGATTTCTGAAATAGAAGCCTCTAGATTTTGCATTTTGTCCATCATTTGTTTAATTAAATCAGTAGTTGGATGAGATGATGGTGTGGTTGTGGTAAACGGAGGCAAATTGGGCCAAGGGCCACCGCTAGACAATGGTGGGGTTAAATGTTGATAAGGTATGGAGGACGAATGTGTTGAGGCAACCGAATAGGGATGTCCTATATAAGCTGTTGAGGTTACCGGATATGTGTGTGGAAATGAAAAGGTGGGTGGAGCTTGAGAAGGAAAGCTCATGTGGATAGGTGGCGAGAGAGCAAGTCATGAATGAAAGCAGATCAAGAGAGAGAAGGTAGGTAGGAGCAGCCAGCAGTAATGACATGTTGGGCCCAAGATTAACCAAAGGAAAGCCAATCATGTCGTATAAACCCCCGAAGCTCTTTGAGTTAGGAGACAGGACTAAGGATGCGAGAAGGCAAAGCGGAGTTATCAAGGCGGGAAGGAGCTAAATGAGTAGCTATACTGATAGGCATGCCAACAAGGAGTTGACCATCGGGTGTACGGTCAGGGGCATGAGACAAATAGTATTGTACAGTGCTAGGATTAACATCCAGAAATTTGGCAAATTCCTTATCTCCTACAGAAATTTTAGGAACCTCGCTGGTGTTTATAGGATTCCCCACAGAATGTGAAGGGGGTGATTCAGGCAAAGGCACAGAGCAAGCATGTGAAACCATGGCGGAGGCTTGCTTTCGAGTGATAACAACCATGGACAGGAGTACACAGTAGGGTTCCAATCTATCAGGAACAGAAACAGACAACAAGATGTTTGAAATTGGTAGGTTGCTGGTTTGTCAGGAACTGTAAAAGACAGTAACCGATATCGGTAGGATAACCGATGTCGGTCAGACTGTAGCCGACGTCGGTAATATAACCGGTGTCGGTATAATAGAACTGGTGTAAGAAGTAGTAAGAAGTTGTTGATTTGGTGTTAACAGTGATTAGTATGCCTACCAAACTGTTCTATAGTGATCACAGAAAACAGTGTATGATAGAGAAACAGAACTGAAAACAAGCAAGAATGCACAAACAAATTAACAGACTAACCCTAGGGTTAATTTTAATAAATTTGGGCTTATGCCTTTAGACGCAGAATGATGTCAATCCTAAACAAAAGACTTAGGGGAAATGTCAAGTTTGTTTTGGCTTATAAGGTTACCTCAATCAGTGCAGAGGAATACGCGGAAAAGGGGGATGTTTTGAGCTGTTGTGTTAATTATGAAGTGATTTGGTATGTGTTGTGCGGTGAAAGTAAGATTAATTTCTGTCAATACCATGGAAATCACCCCCACATGTACGACATTACTTGGTCTATGTTCACTAGAATTGAAAAAACAAGCAAGAATGTAATGCACGTGTTTTAAACCCAAATCAAAAATGATATTCGATGAAGCAAATAAGATGACTTTTACTAAAGCAAACTGGGAAAGCAAGACAAATTATTTTACTAAATATAACAAAAACAAGAAACAACAAGTATGCTCCCTATATGAAAGCAAGCAAGAGAAACAAAAACCGGAAATGGGTCCCACCGGGTGTGCCAAATTGTTTCGCACGGAATGTTTCAGCTCTGTGGAATAGACTGGCTTCTATCCTTTCATTCCTTTGAGAAACAAATAAGGGTTAGGGCTAGGAGGAATACCTGTTGAATGTTGAGATGGTGTGCGCGTACCGTAGAGAAAGATCAGATCGACTGCGAAGAACTCCTTTTTGTCTTGGAAGGACTACCTACAAGTAAGAATACAAGACCACTAGATTTTAATTAGACAATAAATGAGGGAGCTGCCTTAGGCCCAGGAAATATAAAACTTCCTTTCGAAGGTGGTCAGTTCCCCTTTTAATACGAATTAACACAAATGATAAAAAAGAAAGCTATTACAAAATCACGATTTAGGTACCTCATTACAAAGCAATAAAGGCTAACCTATCAATAATAAAGAGTCACGTTGTTTGTTCGGTTACTGGTCGTTGATACATTCAGGTTGAGATACAGGGATAAACCAGACTGGACCTGAGGTTATTAGGTGACAAATAGGTGAGAGGAAGGTTTTGGGGTATAAGTCAGAGTGACCGATGCCGGTCACTGGATAACTAAATGAGTTAGAGAACCACTTTGCCGGTAGGGGAATACCAACACCGGTAGGGTCAGTAATCTAGGTGCTTACGGATAGAGGCTGGTTGCAGGTGATTATGGGGTTATTAAGACTAGCGGATGGTTGAGGGGAATAGTGAGAGGACAGGGAAGACTCAGAGTGTGATAAAATGGTCTTCTGGGCAATACAAGGATGTATGGATGAAGGTTAAGTGCAGGGTGCTAGTAGGTGGTAGATCTAGGAATGAGTTTATAATTACTATCAATCCACGGAGCTCAAGAAATGGTACTTAGAAACATACAAGGCACTACTTACTCATTTCGATGAAGATTCGAGTTCCACCACCGTGATGACGAAGACAGGCTTAAGTAGGATGATCCGACAATCCAAGATGTGCTATCTCGCTCTTCCGATGCTCGGATGAGTGTCAGGCTCTGGTTATTCGATTGCGATCTTGGGCTTGATGTCCTTCTCTGTAAACTCTTCTTGTTTCTTCACTTGTCTCTTCTCGGCCAAGCAAATCCGGATCCTTTCAATGATTTCTCCTCTTCTCGATCAAATGAAAATCTGATCCTTTGTTTTTGGATGGAGGTGGTCATTTACAGGGAACCGATGGCGGTTACGCAACCGACGGCGGTCGAGTAGGAACCGATGTCGGTCAGGTCAAAGCGGACTATTTTTGGTAAAATAGCTAGCTTTCCCTTCTTTTCTCTCGAGGGATTGGTTGCGGGCTTGGTCAAGTCATTATGAGGTTGGTTTTAGGTGCGGGTGAGGAGTAATTAGTCATGGGTGTGGATGTGGACCAAGTTATAGGTCTTAATTAGGTTAGTTTAGGGTTAAGACTAGGTCATGATGAGGTGGTGAAATGAGGTGGCAGGTATGGCGATGTGGATTTATTAATTATAAGGTAATTAATAAATAATTGTGTAAGGTTTAGGTGATGAGGTTAGGTTGCGAAATGAGATGCGGGGCACAGGGTGTCGTAAGACACAAATTTGGTGTCTACTGATGTAAGGCACATACACATATTCCGGGAGATTATCTTTCTTACTACTATATATGGATCAAAGTTCAGCCATGCTGGGAAGAATTCATGCTCATACTCAGTGAACATCTCCGATTCAATCCCTCGGCTCATTGAATGCTCTGGGCAGCTATAATAGCACTTGTGATCGAAAAGAAGCCTGTAGACTTGTGCCATTTCAACTTTAGGTCATGCATCTCCACAAGCTATTTGCATAATTCCATGATGATCAATCTATCACTTGGATATCTATGCAGTTTGACTGGTTCCCCTGAAAATCCAGTTGCCCTAATGTATGTGAAGTCAACGAACTGGATGAAGATACAGCCATGTTGGGATACAGACTTCCCAAGCTTCCTTGCTTACCCTATTGGTCTTCAGATCACCATTCAACCTGCAAATGAATCCGTAGAAGAATCCATTGTTGACCACCTTGTAATATTTATTGCATTTAGGCATAGTAAGCTGCGGATAGCACTCAAAAATAGGATCCTTCGAGAGTACGCACTGTCTATCCAGCTTGGAGAAGATACCCTACAAAGTTGTTGTATATACCAAATATGAAGTCATCTTGAAGCTTTAAGTCTGCCTCACACTTCGGATTTGCTCATTGATGTTGTCACTGATGATCTTTGACTAATTGATTATAGAATCTGATTTTTGATCTCAATGGTCCTGATGAAGGCATACATTCATGAGCCAAAGTTGTGAGCTTTAGCTTCGCCATTTATCCTTCATAGCAATTTGGTAATTTCATCCACCTCTTGTACTGCATTGGATTGTGGAAGAGTCCTCGATAACTTTGATGGATATTTGGGCTTCTTCATATACTTTATTCATTATGCCCACATAGTTGACTTTATGCTTCTCCCATCATTGCCGTGTCTCAGCATGCATGTTGATGGTAGTCACCACTGTCATGTTGGAATATTCGAGACAATAATTAAAAATGAGCTTCTAGCCACATTATTGTCTTCCCGTAGCATCTTAGATTGATCTGGATATTTGATGGTATGACCTTGCACACTCCATGAAGAATTCTTGGCAACTGAGTTGTGAATGGGAATGCTAAAGCTCGAATGATTCCCTGTTCTTGACTGCCCACATGAGAGATGTCTTTCCAGCTCTAGATCTGTCAATCAACTCAGAAAGAGGTTCTGGGCCTAGATCTGTATCACCGATATCGAAAAATCTAGAAGTAATTCATGATTCCGTTGAGCCTTCTCGTTCATCCAACTTTGCCATAGTTGGAGCAATCTTTGTCTGAGCAATTATTTTTCTTTTTATTTGGCTAAAATTCTTTACAATTGGTGCAGATCTGGAAAATTCTTCAGATTCAAAGGATATATTCAATGTATCTAACATTGATTTAAGCTCCCTTTCAATTATATAAGCACTGTAATGAATACCTACAATTAATTCAGACAAAGACAACAACCAGAACATGAACACTTTATTTTTATCATAAAAATATGCATATAAAGTCCGCTGCCCTAAAATTTGAGGCTTTGCTTGCATGCAAAGCAAGCATAAATATTTTTAACTTCACCTGGGCACCTGTACCAATATGCAGATAATTACACAAGCATAAAACAAGCTCCTCCAATCCTAGGCGCCAAACTTTGAAGCTTTCCGGCAATGAAAAACACTTCTTTATGCAAAAATCCTCCTCTTTTGGGCGCCAAAACTGTCCAGGCTGCACTCCTCTGCTAAAAGAATTAATTACTTCTTTACTATGGCAGCCCATGCTTATATAACTCTTAGCATTCTATATTTAATAATTGCCTCTCCTATTCCTGGCAATTAATTAAATAAATAACATGCTTATTCCTTCAATTTGGGCACCTAAATTTGCATGCTCATGGCTGCCATTAAATAAATTAATTTAATTTATTTTTAGCCCTCTACTTTCACTTCACATCATGCATGGACCTTCTATTTCTCCATGGCACCAAAATTAGGAATAAAAACTATTAATAAATACTTCAAAAAGCATTATTTATTCACCAAATGGGGCACACTTTTTAGCATGCTTCAAGGCTGCATTAAATAAATAAATTTAATTTATTTTTAGCCTTCTACCTTCAGTCTTCTTTGACCTCTTATCATGCATTGAATTTCCATCATCCCTGGGTGCCAAAATTAGGAAGGAAGACTATTAATAAATGCAATTAAAGTAATTTTTAATTCCAAAAGGGGGTCGCACTTTTTGAATAAGGCTGATTTCTATATTTAAAATTCATCTTTGATGGGATTATTCACCCTGCATGGCAGCTCCAAAAATCCCTTCATCCACTTAAGTTGTTTGACTTCCATAATGAGAATTTTTACCTTGCAAGGCAGGTAAGAAATTCCCATCAATGCCTTAAGTGATTTTTCTTTATTTTATAATGAGAATTTTCACCCTGCAAGGTAGGTAAGAAATTCCCACTTGCCTGCTGCCTCTAATTTTCCCATCATAACTTAAGTGACTTTTCCTTCATGGGAAAAAGTACCCTACAAGGTAGGTACAAAAATCCCACCTACCCGTAAAGCGACCAAAAATCCCACTACAGCTTAAATCCATCCATTCCCAAAAATGTGACTTGTCCAGAAGAGGCTTTTTTGTGCATGACTTCATCTTTTTAAAGAGAAGATGAGTTCTGAAAGCTGATTCCTTTTTGGCACATGCGTGCCGTACATGATCTCTAGATACTCTAGGAAATAAAATAGACTGTATTGGCGAAGGAATTGACCTAGGGGAATTTCACAGAGAAAAATACAAAAAAATAAAAAAATGAAAAACATTTCCAGAAGTCACAGACAAAGCCCAGGATCCATTCCTGGTGAAAACCCTACTGGTATATGTGAATATTGACATGTAAAACTTCAACAGGGATAAACCAGAGCATAATTTACTTCAAACGGGGCTCTAAATAATTAAATAAAAATTTTCCGCAGACAAAACTTGATGAAAGGATAAAATGATTTTCAACATCTAGGTATTTTTTGAAATTGGCTCCTATGATTCACTGGGAATATCTTGACGCACTACAAGCATCTTCTGACAATAAAAACACAAAACGACCCGTTATTTTAAAAGTGTGATTTTTTTTACATGGAGGTAGAATCAGATTTCAGGGTGAAATCTAGGGACACTAGATTAACTCTAGCAAGTATTGAGGAGTGGATACACAATCTGGAGGAAGAATATGCATGACGGTTCAATAGTGGATCTGAGTTTAATACACACACTTGGGTAGAACAGAATATGTATGATAGCTTATATGAGAGTTTTTTTCCATCTTTGCGGTCAAATTATATGAGTGGCTAATTGCGTAAGCATCTAAGTGGAATTAGAGATATCACACAGTTGTTTAGACATAGGAATAATTTTAGGCCCTTTATGATGCTAATTTGATCTAGATTCGTGTTGTGGATACGTGGTTTTGTGGTGTTCTAAATAGTTATATTATGGAATATTCAATTTTGATGTATTCTTTCCCAGAGGTAGCTGAATTCTAGTTTTGCGGTATCCTAGAGGAGCATATTTGCAAGGCATTCCACTGGCGATCAAGATCTTGATGGTAACTTTAAACTTGGAGAGTAAACCGATGGCTAACTAAACCTCACCTCACATGAGGGTAGGAGTAGTTTTATAAAAGATAGCAGACCTAGCGGTAGAGAAAGCAAGAGAGAGGAAAGGTGGCTTAAGTATAATGAGGCGCGTGAGAGGGAGATAGAGAAGTAATGTACTATTGCAGAAAGTATGACATTGAGGAGAGAGATGGATCATGAAGGATTTAAAGCTCACGTAGAAGACGTGGAGCTTGAGCATCAAAACTCCCCATCTTGGAAAGCATTATGAGAGATCCCCCTTGACTTCACACGAAGTGCGCCAACAAAGACTACTTGGTCCACCGGCACACATCTTAATCCACCTGGTGACCTTGCCCTTGCACTTGGTTTTCTCATATCTAGTACGAAAAGTAACCAACAAGCTAACTTGAGAAGTAGGAGAGTAGGAGTAAGTCAGGGAGCAAGTACATCAATGGTAGGACAGACGAATTCAATGTTATTTGGAGGAACATTTTTAGGTGCATCATCCACACAGAACGTGAGCGCACAGAATGTTGGATTCACCTCTCTGGAAATGTAACTACCTCATATAATATAGGGGTTTAGTATAGTACTATTGTCGAAGCACATGGGAGTACATCTATAGGTCCTAATCCAACTATAGGTAGAGGATCAGGAGGTATAGGTGGTTCTAGTTCGTGGATTTGGTGGTTCTAGAGGTAGAGGAAACATAAGAGGTTCTAGATCAGGTGGTTAAGGCCCGCAACAACCACAAAATATCTATATGGATATGTCTCTTCATCTCCCAGAATATAGAGGTATAGAGGATGTTTCCAAACATGTGCATATGTGTGAAATATTATGGCGTGTGAAAGGGATCATGGCTTCTGAGCGTAAGGCAAGTCAATTTGCTACTACATTACAAGGACGTGCACACAACTGGTATAGGAAGTTTGACCCTGATAAAACTTGCATGGATTATGTAGCACTGAAGGATGTGTTCTTGAAAGAGTTCTATATCCCTGAATTTGAGTGAAAGAGTATATGTGTGCTCAAGGATATTAAGCAAGGAACTACTGAGAGTGTACGTGAGTATGATGCCCATTTTAAGACACTTCTATCTAAGTTTTCTTATGATATTCACACCAGCCAAAGCATGCACAATGGTTTGTTGGAGGATTGATTACACCATTCGAGAATAAAGACTTTGTCACATAAGACATACACTGATATGTGTGAAGCATTGGAAGAAACTTTATGTGTTGAGGTATTTGGGAGCATTGACACTGGTGTTAGTCCATTATTAGAGGCATAGATTATAGCTATGGAAAAACAACTATAAAAATTATCGGCAAATTCAACTCATGAAACGCGCTCAGGGATTTGGTGTACATATTGTGAAGTGGAAGGTCACACCAAAGATAGTTGTCCTTGCAGAACAATACGCTTATTATTGTTGGTGTGAGATCTTTCATTTGAATCATGATGCTAGTCATTTTCCTTTGTTACATCATGCGATAAGGAAGAATGTATCCTGATTTTACAAGATTTGTAGGTCCACGACCAATGATACTAAGGATTGCTGATTGATTGGTCAAATCCATGATGCTACAGACATAAGGGTAAGATAGATAAGTGTAACGAATAACTCTAAGAATAATAATGAGCACGGATTGGGATCATAATCAAATGCGCTATGATAGGAATGAGGGGAATTTTAAAGGAGGTTATGGAAGAGGACATGGATATTGCGGTGGGTATGGAGGAAGAGGCCTTGGTGGAGGAAGAGGTGAGTTCCCTTGTGGAACATGTTATACATGTAGATCTCGACCACTATAGATGTGAATGTCCTCGAATATTACATTTTCTTTTTCGTGGAAAGAACCATAGCTATGATGAGTTCCGAACATAGATGAGCATCTGAGTAAGTAGCATAAGCAAGAAAACAAAGGCATCAAGATGGTTAGAATTCAACATGTGGTAGAACATTAGTGGATGCCCAAGATAGTAGAAAGACCTGAGGCATTAACAGTGAAAATTACTACATGAGACGAAGCGGTGCGCGCTAGATAGGCATTGCACCAGAATCCTACGATCACCAAGGAGGAGGTTTTACATGTAAGGTACCCAGATCCTGCTCATCAAAAGGAAGTTTACCAAGATACCATGGAAGTGCTAAGGAATCTTTAGGGTGAGATATAGTACTTAAAGGAGCAGAAGAAAACATTAGAGACAGTCTAAACTAATATTGATGAGTTGAGAGAAGTGTGTAAAATGTTGTGCCAAGAGAAAATAATTCCACTATTAGCAAGTTGGTTAAAATGGAACACTCCACACACAAGTATTGAGACCGGATGGTAGATCCTGCATGTGAATCTTCCCCCTGATAGCATTGACTATGATAAAGAGATCACTTTGAATGTTGTTGTAGATGGATGGTTGTTGAGCAATATTTTGATTGACACAGGTGCGGAAGTGAATGTGCTTACATTAGATGCATGGGTACAAATGGGGAGGCCTCCATTATAGCCATCATCTAATGTGTTGTTTATGGAAAACTAAACTAAGGCCACTCCCATAGGAGTTTTGAAGGATGCATCTATAACCATACAAGGGGCCAAATTCACTAGGGATTTTGAGGTATTAGCACTTGCAGAAGCAGATAGTTTTCCATCCCTACTTGGATGCCCTTGGTGTTATGCAAATAATGTTGATTTGAGATTCAATAAGGGGTATATCAGATTTGAGAACAAAGAGGAAAGGGTTGTGATACCTTTGATAGATGGGAAGTCTACACCATATGTTGAGCCTCTAAGTGAGGAGGACTTAAACAAAATCTATGTACGTGTTATTCAGGACCTAGAGGTCAATGAGCCATCAAAGGAAGGCATCCTATAGTGGGAGGATTCTCACTCTATTAGTGATACTATGAGTATTGCTTATGAAAATTGGGCTCATGGTACATATGAACTAGTAGGACGTGAGGTAAAAAGCATGGTTTCTTGTAAGAATGGACTTGATTCTGTTTGATGGATAGGTAGCACAATACCTTGGTATACAAGAGTAGAAGATCTTCCTATATTTTTACAAGCCATGGAGGCACAGTGGATAGACCAGGTCAGGAGAAGAGACATGTTAGCATATGTCTTATGCGGGACAACAACGCACTAGTGGGTAGTTCATAAAGATAATCTTACAGAGTGGAATGAGATCAAAGTCACCCTATCTACTAGGTTTGTAAGGAGCAATGCACCTACATAGATCTGCACTTATAATGGTGATCAACCTATTTAGTGTCACATTCAGCAATGTGAGAGACTCTAGACAACAGGACATGAAGCATTACCACCTTCACTCTGGGTGCATAGATTGTACTCTACTCTACAAGGATACACACGCACTTGGTATGTATACGCTGAACTACATCAAGAGACTGAGAATTGGAAAAATTTGACTGTAAGAATGATCCGAACTTTGACTACTTTTCTTCCCAACCTCCAATAGAAGAGGCATTAAAATTTGTTAAGCGAGGTTAACCATGGGAGATAGTGCAAAGGTGGAGGAAATCATACAAGAATTATTTGGTGAGACAGAATCAGGAAAGCATTTTGAAAAAGGAGAATACTTCATACTTATTGAATGAGCCTATCTTGAGAAAGAAAAAGGAAAGATGGTTTACATCGTGGATGATGAGGAAGTTGAGAACCTAGATGTAGAACATTCACAAGGGGTACACAAGGTCTTGGATAGTATGCAGACAAGGATATGCGTGTCTATCACAAACCCATGAAGACAAAGAATGTCAATATAGGATCGGGCCGAGCATAAGGAGACCATAATTGGAGACTATTGGTTAGATTTGGGACTTAAAGGTGGAAAAGATTATTGAGTTACTACGGGATTACCAGGACTTATTCCCTTGAGGGTATCATGAACTTAAAAGTTTGCATGAATCACTTGGGAAATGAAGATAAAACTTAAGGAAGGTGCGTGTCTAGTGAGAAAGATACCTTATAGAATGAATCCTAATTTGTGTGAAAAGGTAAAAGAAGAAATTGATCAAATGTTGAAATTTGGAATTATCAAGCCCCTTGATGAGTCAAAATGGGTTAGTCCAATGGTGATTAGTATCAAAAAGGATGGTAGAATTAGAATATGTGTGGACTACAAGGATCTAAATGCCACATGTGTAACAGACCCATTCCCTATGTCATTTACTGAGGAAATAATAGGAGTTGCAGGGCACAAAATATATTCATCCACAGATGGGTTTTCTAGGTATCATCAGGCTCAGATTTCTTAGGAGGATCAAGAAAAGACAAATTTTAATACTGAATGGGGCAATTTTTCCTATACTGTGATGCCTTTTGGATTGAAAAACACGCTGTTGTATTCTCATGGATAGTTGTTCAAGCATTCAAATATTTTATTCACAACTTCTTACAGGTCTACCTTGATGATTGGACAATATATGGGCTTGTTAAGGATCACTGTGACAATTTGTGCTTAATGTTTGACTAGTGTAGACAATTGAGTATCTCTTTGAACATCAAGAAGTGCATATTTGCTACACCTTTTGGAATACTATTAGGACACATAATATGCAAGGAGGGATTGTTTTTGATCTAGCTAAGGTTACAATCATTTTAGGGTTGGAAGTGCCTACCAGTTAGAGTGAGGTGTGTGGATTTTTAGGTCACATAGGATATTATAGAAAATTCATCAAGGGATATGCCAAAATTTCTGCACCTCTAGAGGAGTTACTGAAAGGAAGAGGTACATTCTATTGGGGAGAATCACAGTAGTGTGCATTTGAAACATTGAAAGAGAAACTTACTACCACACCTATCCTACATTTTCCTTCATGGGAAAAACCATTTCATGTACATGTGGATGCCTCTAGCATGGCCATTGGCGACTGTGTTAGCTCAACCTAGAGAAGGTATTGTCAATCATCCTATCTACTTTACTAGTAGGAAGTTGACTCATGTTGAACATAATTATACAACTACAGAGCATGAAGATTTGTCCATGATCTATGCATTGCACAAGTTTTGACAAAGTATTTTCTAGCTACACCATTTGTATTCTATACGGATCACATGGCATTGAATTATTTGGTGAACAAACCCATCTTACAAGGGCGCATATGTAAATGGGTACTCCTATTTCAAGATTTTGATTTCACAGTTGTGGTGAAGCCAGGGAAAAGTAACTCTGGACTAGACCACTTGTCTAGAATTAACTCAGGAGAGGAAGCACATACAATTGAAGAAACCATGTCGATGCATAGTTATATAGGTTATAACGCATGCCATCTAGAATTAGAAGACATTTTTGTCTTTCTACGGACTAGTGTGGCACCAGAAGGAATGAAGGAATTAGAAAAGAAATAACTTGTTATACATGTGACACCATTTATGTTGATTAGTGGTGACCTATACAAGTTAGGCAGAGATGAAGTATTACGTTGTTGTGTATTAGAGCATGAGCACAAGGATATTATGGAAGAATCCCATGGTGGTATTGTAGGAGGCCATTATGCAGGTGATGTGACTAAAAGATCCTACTCGCTGGATTATGGTGGGAGACATTGTATAAAGACTGTAAAGAATATTGTAAGGCATGTGACCATTGTTAGTGCCTAGGAAAACTAGGAGAAAGAGATGAAATGCCACTGAGACCTATTATCAGTGCCGAACCATTTGAGAAATGGGCTATCGACTTTGTAGGACCTCTTTCTCCAGCCGCGCACAGGACTAGATCACGCTATACCATTACTTTCATATATTATCTCACACGGTGGGCTGAAGCAACACCTACGAATGACTGTACAACAGCTACAACAACTAGGTTTCTATGGGAGAATGTTCTTACAAGATATGGATGTCCTTTAAGTTTGACAAGTGATAGGGGTACATACTTTTTAAATGAAACCATCAGGATCCTATTACATGATTTTATGGTTGCCCACCAATGGATTACACCTTACCATCCTCAGGAAAATGGAACTGTTGAGGCTTTCAACAAGATTTTGAGCTAGACATTGAAAAAATTTTGTGATGTTGGAAGAAAGGATTGGGATGATAAAGTGTCAATTGTTCTTTGGGTATATATAACAATTTATAAGAGACTAAATAAAGTCACACCTTTTTAGCTGGTGTTTGGTGCAAAATTCACTCTCCCTATAGAATTTATGTTACCTTCTTTGTGCATTGCATGCGCTGGAGGTCTAGATGATGAGCAGGATTTAGAAGAACGTATTGAGAAGATGATTCAACTAGATGAGTGACGAGCCATAGCATGATGGATTCAGAAGTAGGAAAATGCCAGGAAGAAAGTATGGCATGAAAAAAACATAAGGCATAAGAAGTTTGAGATTGGACAAATGGTACTTCTCTATGAATCTAAGTTATTATGCCATTCAAGCAAACTTAAAGTACATTGGTTAGGGCCGTATGTCATCACTTACATACTTGAATCAGGTAGTTTCAGTTAGAAGCACTTGATGGAACATGACTACCCGATTACTTTAATGGGAGTAGGCTGAAGCCCTACTATAAATAAGTCTTCTTGGTGTTTGTAATAAGGAAACATTGCCATTTAGATTAGGTTTCCATTATGTATTTCCTTCATTGTCGCTATGCTTTGTCAATTTAGTTGTTGTTATTGTGTAATAAGTGTGTTTGTGCACATGAAGCTAATTACTATGTGAATAATGTTTATGCATGAGGAATACACATACTTTTAGTGTGGGGTGGTTATAGTTATCCAAGAAAAAACTGTGGGAATTGAAAGGTGAAAGGAATAAGTCACACGGGTGTGCTTTAAGTCAAAATAAGATTGCTTCTCAAAAGTGACCAAGAATGGAGATGAATGAAAGGACAATATAACACGAGGTAAGCAGAGGCCATAATAAATACTAGGAGAAGGCATGGTGATAAGGTACTCGGGTGTAAGGGTGTGTGTCTTGAAGAGAAGTTTGTGACCAGAGGGTAGGAAGGTGCACTAGAAGGTTATGGTTGGGGTGCGAAGATGTATTGCACGGAATGAACGAATTTGGTCAATGAATGAGAGGATATTTGGTAGGTGAAGGAGAAATAAATGCATCAAAATTTGAAAATTATATAAGGATGGGATGTGAATTCATTTTTACCATTGTGACTAAGAGTATTTGAGGAAAGAGCTAAGTGCAAAGAGCCAAGTGATCGGGTTAAAGTGCGAAGGGTGTGAAACCAAACTTGAAAAATAGATTTGTGCAAAAAGAAGCTTGCGTCCCAAAGTGGTGAATGGTTTAAGTGAAGCAAGGCTACGAGAGAGGAGTTAGGGCACAAAGTTTCCACCTCGGGAATGATTGAATTGATCTAGGTTTTGATTCGTAAATTGCAGAGTTAAAGAGGAGACGATTGCAAGGTAAAAATGGCACCCAAGAAGGTAGCTACAATAAGAGTATAAGGAAAGAATAAGGTGTTCATTGAGGAGGAAGAGATGGCACCCAAAAGAAATTTTACGAAATGCAATATCTAGGAGTCATCGTTAGTCAGGAATGGGATTCACACATCAGAAAGAGCAAACTAAGTGAATATAATCATGAGACTTCATAGAACAAGAAGGAGCTCAATTCCTTGCTCACTATGAGGATGAACAAACTTATGGTAGATGACATACCAGTTTATGACGATGCAAGCAAGAATATTTTGAATAAAATTGGGGTCTACCAATTATATGAGCTTCCATATTTCATGAAGTATGAGCCCTTGTACCATTGGCTCATGAGAAGAGTGCATGAGGACTTCTTCTACTTTATAGAACGTAGAGTTAGAATCTCATCCGCGCTTATCTCATCAAAGTGGCAAGATTTGGAGGCCACAATAAAGGAAGAGTATCCAGAGTTGATCCTTCAAACTGATACAATGGAGGTTGCCTCATAAAACATTCTTTATTCATCTACATTCTTTCTTATTCTTTCCATTCAACATTCTTTACTATAATTTTTGGAGATACCCATTGTCGGGACGATAATGAGATTAGTGTGGGGAAATGCTGATCAAAGAACATTTGAAAGAACTCACACAAGAAGTCAGCGTGGGAAAACATGCCAGGTTTAAGGGCACGAATGGACAAGAAGAACCCGCACTACGAAGGGAAAGTTCAACATTCAGGACTTAGCTAATTTTGAGCATGAAGACCTATTTTTAGAATACGTCATGCAAAACACACCAATGACGCAGAGACATGCGCACCACGAATTTTCTATCTTTAGAGGATCAGATCGAAGCATTTTGCATGGTGACAAGCTAAGAATAAGATTGTCACTTCAGTTAACTATAAGAGGTCTATAGATAACACACTTGCATGTGTGGATATGTTTGTAAATGATGTGTGGCTATTAATAGCATGTGACCTATTTTTGGAATAGATAAGTGGTGAAGGGAAAGTCCCCACCCTATATATATGATGTGAAGCACATAGTAAGATATATAGATATACAGAGATAGAGAAGAGAGATATATAGGTATATGCAAAGCATAAGAGGTAAGCATAGAGAGATATGTGCATATGACTAGATTACTATATCAGATCCATGCACGCATCGGTATAGAATGCCATTATTGTAAGGAGATTATGTGGTTATTAATAGATAGAATTTATTGGCTGAATCTAAGTTTCATTCCTGTGTGTAATTGAGTAGTGTAGTGCCCATTTAAACAACCACTTGAGACCCAAGAAATAACCTAGGGTTAGCTAGAAAAATTATGGGATAATTTTTTTGTTTAAAATGTCTAACACCAGGTTGTAAGACATCAATTTTCACTAACAAGTTCTAGAACAAGACCAATGTACTACAACATATGTTCCCTTCATTAACTACCAACAAGCTCACAAGGTTCAAATGTTAGGGTTAAATGTTTTAGTTAGGTTCAGAAGACATTTACCCCCATACCCACTCCCAAATAGGATATGAGTTTCAACATGATTTTTATCATCATTAAAACTTCCAAAATTTCAATAAACCATTTCCAATGGATAGGAAATTTTCTCACCTTTCCAGGTGATATAAAGAAGTCCTCCTAACTCCTTGTAGAACTCAAGATATGAGCGGGCGGAGTTCCTAGGTCAAACTTTCCCCTAGGGGGACACGTGTCAAGAGGTGGGGAAGCACCTTGAACGGGTCAGCGGGTCATAGGGTGGCTTAGGGAATTTTCCCCATAGTGTGGGCACAAAGTCACAAGTCCTCCCGTGCCTCCATGGGGCCCCGGTGGACACGTGTCGGGCCCAGGTTCAAGCAGAAAAAGGGGTAAGGGATTAACGAAGTGGCGGGGAGATTGGTGAATTACGTAGAAAGGAGGTAAAAAGGAAAAAGGGAATGTGTGGGTCCGCGTGCCCGTGGAAGAAGGAAAATTCGATGGGAAGGAAGAGTTGCGTTCCATGGGGAACATTTTGCAAAACTTTTCCAAAGTCGAAAACTAAAAGAAACAAAGGGTTCTGCCCTCCCCGCTGCCACCCCAAGGTGTCACGTGGCACATTCTCATTGGATGTGTGCAGCGGGACTAAAATGAAAATTTTTCCCCAAAATTTTCAAAAGGCTAAGGGAAAAAGGGAACCATGCCTCCTTCATAGCCCCAAGAGGACATGTGGTGCCCTACGATTGGTCAGCGGGCGGAGTAGAGGGAAAAGTGAAAATCTTCCCAAGGTAAAATTTTCAAAAGATAAGTTTTATATTTGGTCCGCTCCTTTGAGGTGCCATATGATAGATCCCGATTGGTTGTGGGATGACGGGGCTGCGGAACTTTGCTGGAAATTTTTCCAAAGTCAAAATTAAAATTTTTAATGATTAGATTAAATTTTATTCCTTTTGACTGCCAAATTGAAGTAAAACTTCAAATGGCCATAACTTGAGCTAGAATTTGGGAAAACAAGAAATTTTTGGAAAGCTCTCGATGCCCTCTTTACATGAAAATCATAAATTTGGGAATTTGAAGAATTTAAAGTGGTAATTTTTAGAAACTATTCTCACAGGATTTTAAGTAGTGAACTCGATGACAGTTTTCAACTTCTCAATTTGGTTAAATTAGATCTCCTCCTTCACTCAACATGTCAAATGTGACATGGGGATTAGTCTAGGAGGTTTTAGAGTGTTTTAGAGAAGTTAATGTTATCCAAAATTCACCCCCTAGGGTAATTTTGATAACATGCATTAAATTCTTGTTCCGAGCAAGATAGATTGATTCAAGGCAAAAAATCATGTTTAAGGGTCCCTCGGCTTTTTTCTAACTCTCTGTCCAAGGAGAAAAGAGAAAGTTCTAAAAAGGGTGAAAAAGTTGCGTAAAACAAGCTTGGGGCAGGAAAAATCATGAAAATTGGCCAAGTCTTGGTCCAGGCGGCCCTTGGGACAGTTGGGACGTCGGGGCGTGAACCGGCCGAAAAGCCTCCACGCGGTCCACGCAGCAGTTGGGACATCCGGGCCGTGGGGATGCATGGGATGAAAAAAGGTGAATCGGATGGAGGTAAAAACAAAATTGACTAACTAATGTGGTAGAACAGTCGGGACATCTGGGCCATGGGGACGCGAAGGACGCGAACCGCCCGGATCGGTCCGTGTAGAGAACTTTTGTCCGGAGGAGCGGTTGGGACAAAGGGACGCGTGGGACACGGAAAGTCGGAAGAGCCGAGAGCCAATGAAAGCACGCCACGTGTCTTCACCTCAAAGAGGGACAGGGAAGCCCAAATTGGGCGGATCGGAGGAAATTGTCCCAGATAGTCCGAGACATCTGGGCCAAGAGTACGCGGCAGACGGGGGAAGCCGGTAGGCCCGCTGATGAATCAGGAAATGCCACGTGTCACAAGGGAAAACATCCAAAATTTCAAAGGGCAAGGTTTGAAGTGTTGGCCCGAGCCAATAAAAAGAGGACACATGTCCTAAGGAGAAGGGGAGTGCGGAGCTTGGGGAGGAATTAGAGAATTTGGCAAAAGTTTTGGCCAAAAACTAAAAGGTAAAGGATGACCCCGCGCCCTGTCCTCCAACCAGATCATGCCACATGTCCCAAGTGGCGGGGACGCAGGGAAAAAATGGGAAATTTTCCAAAATTACAAAAAGTCAAAACTTTCAAGGAAAATCCGCGGGTAAGGGAAGGAGAGAGAATTGCTCATCCAATCAGCGCCCGACACGTGTCATCCAGGTGGCGGAGTGCGGGAAAAAATTTCAAAACCCATTTTTCCTGTTTTGTGCCCTAAATCTTCAGATCACCATATATTTCGATCCAAAGCTCAGATTTGCACGTTCTTTATATCATTGGAAATATTATAAAATTCTCTACATGATTCTCGGGGTCAATATTGAATTTTGGTTTAGTCTGGGAGAGAAAGTTAAGAAAAAGATCGACACATGTCCATGGCTAGAAATGACATTTCAGCAACCAAATTTAATGCGGGATGGGTCGCATTCTCCTCCATTTCGGTAAAAATAACAGGTATGGGTTTGTAAGGTCCCCCATGCTGATTTAATGTATTTGCAGTCAATGAGGAATGGGCTCCCATGTTTTTTACATTTTCTCTCTCCAGGGGCTCGACCCATGCAATGTAAAAGCGATTTGGCTCATTTCTTTAGGGAGAACACTTTTTGACATAACAATCTTCTTCTTTCACCTCCAAGACGTGATTTTTGCAAGAATCATACCTATTCAAAGACTCGTAATAGGTTTTCTACCTCTCTCGAGGATGTAATGCAGTGGTTTTGACATTGGAAATGATAATGCAAGCTTTGTGAATGAGTTTTCATCCTTTATTTGTATTATTTACTTCATTTCAGATCCTAAATTATATCTTATCTGCCTGTGTATGTTTTATGTTGCAATCTTTGGTTTGTGTCTATTTGCATGAAAAAAATATTCACCACTCCTTTTGGTGCATCACCATCTTTAGTTACTTTCAATTTTTTGCATTTCTATCCCTGTCTCTTTGCAATTTAGAGTAGGATTAGGATCGAACCTCTTGTAGTTATGCAAATATAGATCTAAATAAGAGGAGTTTGAGGAACCAACCTCTAATATGGAGATTCCTCTCTCAGTTTCACAAGTCCCACACTTGGAGAGAGGTTTCCATGTTGTGCAATCACACTGGATGCTAGAGTGATCAACCTAGAAATCTGATCAACATCCAGGGGTGCTGTGATTTTGCACTAACAGTTTTGGCACGCCCGGTGGGACCAGAGGTCTCATTTTTATTTGCAGCAAAGTTGATGTGTATCTGCTGCAATTTTCTTTCTTGAAAAGAGCTATTATTTACATATCGGCTACTCCAAGAGGAAGAATCAATGGTTTTAGCAAAGTGCAGGCCTGAAAACTCATGAGAAGAGTCACCACAAGGTCAAGAGTTGGAGAAGAAGAAGTGCTGTTTGAATACCTGCAATTATCTCCAAGAAGAAGGAAAAGAGGAAGAAGGATTCAAAGGTCTCCATCTCCACCAAACAGAACCCTCTCAACTCCTCCACCTGGTAGGCCTTTCATTTAGTCAACAAGGGTTTTAAGACCAATTAGAATGGCACAAAACAACCCCTATGTCAACTTCACAAGTAGCAGCCCACTTGCCCTCAATGCACAACATCCAATTCCTATTGCAGCCTTGAAGAACATTTCGTACTTCACTGGAGAAAATCAAACTACTCCAGGTGATCATGTTAAAGATATTGCTAACCTTTGTGCAATTCATGAAATCAATGAGATGCAAGTGGCTGTCAAGTTGATCGGCATCTTCATTCAAGGGTAAAGCATTGCAATGGTTTAGGAGCCTTGGAGCTGGTTCTATCACAAATTGGAATCAGCTGTGTATAGCACTTCATGAGCAATTTGGAGAGAAGGGAGACAACTTGTCTCTTTTGGAGCAGCTGACAACCATCAAGAGAGCTCCCAATGAGCAGCTGACCGATTTCAACTTTAGATTTCAAAAGACTTGGGAGAGAATTCCAATGGCAGTTAGGCCAACAGCAGAAGGTGCTTTTCTCTACTATCTCAAAGCTCTAAATTCTGATATTTCTATGTTAATTCAGTCCATGGGAGGCATAACTATCCCTATGGCTTATAGCATTGCCATTAGGGCTGAAAATTGTTTGATCCAAGCTGGAAAACTTGCCCCTAGACCTCCCATGCCATTGTTTCCAAGTTTAGAGAGCCCAAACACCAATCAAGCACCTAATTTTGCTCCGTCTCCCACTCCTAGAAATCAGAGTTCAAATGAAGCTTCCACTTCATCTCTAGGTGCCCCAAATGAGCTTTAAGAAGTCATGAAGCAATTGCAAAACCTAGGCAATGAGCTGGTTACTCTCAAAAGGCAGCAGGCCCAAGGTTTTAGACCTTCTTATCAACCCCAAGCTCAGCCTAATAGGCAGCCATACCAACCACAAAGGCCACCTAATCCAGTTGCAAATATGAATCAAACAAGGCCTCCTGCCAATAGACCATTCCAACCCTATAATCCAAATGCCATATCTACCTCTAAGGCATTGGTGCCAACACAAAACAACATTTCTCAGGAGTATGACTGGTGTTTTCCATGCAATGAGCCTCATAACCAATCCATGTGCTTCAATGGTGCTTTGAATCAAGCATTAATGGTGACAACTACTGGTGTGGAGGGTGAGGCAGTCAAGGAAACAACCAACAACAAGAAACATTCCAACAGCAATCAGCCCCAAACAACACCACATTGGTAAACTGGCAAGCAAAAGATTTCTGTGGCATGAACCAGTAGTTTCTCAAGGTGTTGCAGCCAACACAAGGTCAAAAAGGAGGAATTTGGGTGAAGAACAGCCATTAGCCCCAACCAATCCATGACCTTCTATGGTTCCACAAGTGGTTGGCAAACAAAATCCGGTTGTAAATGCACAAGGGCAGCCAAGAACAGCCCCTAGGCCAACTCAAATACCAGTTGTTGCTGCCCACATGCAAGGAGTGAATGTGTAAACCAAGGGATAACAAAGAGATCCTTCATCACCATTCAATATCATTGATCAGATGAAGAAGACAAATGTTAATATATCAATGTGGGAATCCCTATCTATCCTAGGCCAAAGAGATTTGCTGCAAGCTGCCATGAAGGACTGGCCAACTTCAAATCAACAGATCCAAAGGCAAGAGAAGGTACTTACAAATGCTGCCCAGCCTGAGGGAAATCATGGAGGATAGCAAGGTAAAATGTTGAAGCCCCCTCCTTTCTATGTTTCATTAATCATTGGAAATCAGCTAGTACATAATTACATGATAGACTCCGGGGCAAGTAGCTCGGTAATGCCTAAACAGATAGCTGATCAGCTAGGGCTCCAATATGAAACAACATCCAAAGGGGTAGTGCAGCTGGATGGGACAATAGTAACAACAGTTGGGGTGATTAGAAACTTGAGTCTTACCTTGCATGCATGTCCAAATGTTGTTGTTTTACAAGATGTATCAGTCATAGACCTTCCACCACTCTTTGCCCTATGTTTGTCAAGGGACTTCACAACCAAGATTAGGGGATATTTGTCTGTTGATTGGTCACACATGTTGTTTAGAATGAGGTATGGAACTAAGGCTACAATCAGGTCAGAACCTATTGTAAACTTCCACATTGAGCCTTACACTCCAAGTCAGATTAATGCCAATTGCTCAGCATTTGATCAAGAAGATCACCCAAGCACCGATGAGGCTGACACCAAGGTTGGAAGCATCCCGAGATCTAACTCTTGATGAATGGGAAAACAAGGTACATGCATTTGATCCTTATCAAGAAGTGGAAGAATCTGAGCTAGGGGTCTATTGCATACACGAAGAAAATCAGCCTATTCCTAGCATCACCAAGCCAAACCACAAAGATGACAACGAGGTATGGCAGCTGTTTTTTGATGGATCAAGGAGTAGACAAGGTGCAGGAGGTGGAGCCATGCTTGTTTCACCTCAAGGAGTAAAGTACTATTCAGCTTTTAGATTCCAGTTTGCATGCTCCAATAACACTGCTGAATATGAAGCCTTGGTGCAAGGGATGCATTGGGCAATCAAGAAGAAAATAAATAACTTGCAAGTCTTTGGGGACAGTGAATTGATTGTAAATCAGGTCAAGGGACAACATGCTGCCAAGAATGATCTACTCAGGTGCTACAAGAACAGGGTGTGGGACCTCATGGAAGATTTTGAGGGTTTTGGCATCAAATCCATTCCTAGGAAAGAGAATCAAGCTGCTGACAGGCTTGTAGCAGTAGGGGCAGCCTTTGACATTGTGGAAACCATTCAACAAGACAAGGTACAGCCAAACATACACGTGATTGTGAGGCCTTTTCCGAGATAACAATGTTAGTGGGCAAGTGTTTGAGAATGACCAACAAATCATCCATTTCTTCAAAAAGAAGTGAGTTCTTAGCTAAGAATCAAGAAAAATTGGAACAACAATATGGTGACCAGTGGTACAATTTGAGAACTAACAAGCTACCCAAGGGACTTATCACTTTATAGTCCATTTTTATGTTTCACTCGGAAATGCTTCGTTCCTTATAGAAACAGATAAGGTTAGGGTTAGGAGGAATACCTGTAGAATGTCGAGATGATGTGCGCGTACCGTAGAGAAAGATCAGCCGACGCGAAGAACTCCTTTTTGTCTGCAGGAAGGACTACCCGCAAATAAGAACACAAGACCACAAGATTTTGATTAGATAATAAATGAGGAAACTGCCTTGGGCCCAGGAAATGTAAAACTTCCTTTCGAAGGTGGTCAGTTTCCCTGCCGATATGAGTTAACACAAAATATTGTAAAATATCAATCAAATTGCTTGGCTGAACTGGGTAGGGGAAAGGCTGTTTTTCCTGGTTTTGATCAAAGGAACCGATGCCGGTTACCTATAACCGATGGCGGTTACTGATAACCGATACCGGTGGGTTCTAGGATCTTCTGGGCTGGTTGTGGAGTTTGTAATGGCTAATTTTTGGATAGTATTGGGAAATGGGATGGTTAGAAGCTAAGGAATGATAGTTAGAGGCAATGGTACGTTGGATAATGGATTCAAGAACGGATTTGGGAGGACTGTAATTCCAAAAGCATAAGAAATGTTATAATGGAGGACATGCAAGATGTAACTTACTGGTTTTTGACGAAGATGCCAGTTGATCTCCTTGGCTGCCAACTCTTCTGGTTTCTTCACTCGTCTCTCCGCTTGGTCAAGTGAAGTTACGACTCTGCTAATCACTTTGGACTCTCCTTTGATTCAAAAATCCTTCGACCGATCTCCAAAATGAAATTCCGATCCGTTGTTTTGGTTTGGGAAGCCCATTTACAGGGAACCGATGGCGGTTGCGTAACCGACGGCGGTCGAGTAGAACCTAAGCATCGGTTAGGAAAAAGTAGGCTATTTTTAGTAAAATAGCCCACCTTCCCTGCTTTTCTCCCGAGAGATCAGTTGCGGGCTTGGTCAAGTGGCTAGAAGGTCGGCTTTGGGTGCGAGTAAGGAGGCATTAGTTATGGATGTGAGTCTAGACCAAGTCATGGGTCCTAATTAGGTTAGTTTAGGGTTAGGGCTAGGTCATGGTGAGGTGGCCAAGTGAGGTGGTAGGTAAGGCGATGTGGATTTATCAATTACAAGGTAATTAATAAATAATTGTGTGAAGTTTAGGTAATGAGGTTAGGTTGCGAAATGGGATGCGGGTCACAAGGGGTCGTGAGACACGAATTTGGTGTCTACATTAGCCCCTTATTGTCGTGTAGCTTGTTCGTGAAAAGCGCGCATGCGGACAATAATATGAAGTGGTTTCTCATGTTAAAGATATAGGTAATCCCCTCAAATCTATCACGATTGAGTGAACGGAAATCAGGGATAGGGTTGATAAAGGGTATATGTGGTAGAGAGGATGGTAAGGTGATGGTGTAGGTCCAAGGAAGCAGACGCATGTTGAAATGCAATAGTACGACTAGGGTACATGATTTGACGAGCAAACCAGCAATGTATAGGCAAAGGTCGATAGTTTATCCAAATAAGGGTGATATAATCCTGGTATCCAAGGCATAGGAAGTAGCTCCAGGGTATATAACAGGTAAGGTACAGGAACGTTTAGGCATGTTCGGCAGTACCAAATGGTTGGTTTGGTTGAGATAAACGTCACGGTCTAGGTCTAGGCAAAGTTGGTCGACAGATCAAGTCAAGGACCCTAATCGTGCTAAAACACGAACAGGTGAGCTCGATTGAACACAAGGTACATGATGGATGGATAAAATAAAACGTTGATTGTGGGTATGGTATGGAAGTGATACGGCCTTGGGTCGGGCCAAGTTGTTGGGTTGTGGCCTTGGGGCAGACCATAACGGTAGAGTGAGGCCTTGGGTCGGGCCAAATTGGTAGGGCGAGGCCTTGGGTCGGGCCAAATAAGTAGGTTGAGGCCTTGGGTCGGGCCAAATGGTTAGGGTGAGGCCTTGGGTCGGGCCAAATAGGTAGGGCGAGGCCTTGGGTCGGGCCAATTGGTAGGTTGAGGCCTTGGGTCGGGCCAAATAGGTAGGGTGAGGCCTTGGGTCGGGCCGAATGGTAGGTTGAGGCCTTGGGTCGGGCCGGATGGTTAGGGCAAGGCCTTGGGTTGGGCCGGATGGGTAGGTTGAGGCCTTACGGGAACTATATGATAACAGAGAACATAGCTGAGGAGTTGAGGGGTGTCGAGCGATTGAGGTGGATCGCAGGGCACAGGCCGGGTGAGTATGAGAGGATTCCTATAGATCACGTACGGCGACAATTTGGATTTGTGCAGACATACCCCGGCTTATAGACCATATATGAGGATCGACGCCGAGGCAAAGCATTCTCACCTCCCGGCCAACACCTCCGAGAAGGGCTCGAAGAGGTAAAGCACTGATCGCAGGTAATGGATGCAGAGAACGCAGAGGCCTATAGATTATGGTGGGTAGCAGAACCGTGAGGTGTACGTGAGCGCCCGACATAGCGGTGATTACAGCAGAGAGGGAACGTCTGCAGCGTTTGGTTCAAAGAGCTCCAAACGCAGTGAATGAGACAAGAGGATTGTTAGTGGTTCATGAGTCACTAAGGGGAGACTAGAGGTTGAAGTCCTCCATGCGAGAGGCGTATTCATATGTTACAGGAGAGATTGGCAGATCAGTGGGCGGTACCAATAGCCGCGGTACCTTTGAGGATGGAGAGGCCCGGCGAGAGGGGTCGACGATCACGATCATCACCTAGTTCGGGATGAGTTGTGATGGTCTGAGTATATGTTAGCGAGGTATGAGAATAAATAAGGATGCCGACCTGCGTGTCGATGATAAAGAAGATGTATTTGTTTAACATCTAAATAAAACTGAATATGTATGTTGATTTGAGTTATGATAATAATAAGATTGTCGGTGTTTTGATTTTCGGTGTTTCGAAAAAGGATAAAGAGAAATGTGATTAAAATAAAAATACACAAAAATATTTATATTCACCACACAAGATAGGTTATGGTAGGGGATGGTCGAGCTAACCTTGGGAGACCCCATGTCTCCGAAGTGTCTGCTACATACATAGCCCATTGCACAAAGCAAGGAGGGGCCTCAGACCGATGTAGTTCTCCCTTAGGATCAGGGAGGGGTGAATTTAGGCAATTTGGTATGGTTTAGGCAATTGGTCGTTTGGTAAAAATTTGATGTTGGTAGGGTAATGTTGTTGGTGCTGGTAGGATAATGTTGTTGGTGTAGGTATAGGTAAAGCAAAGGTTAGCATACCCAAGTAGGAGGGAATAGTGTCCTGATTAAGATCAACACACAATCCTAGATGCGAGGCAAAGCGGAAAGAGTGCTCCGTAGGTGAAAAGAGCTAAACAAACCACACAACGTAGAATGAGCCTGAAGCCCTAAGTGCCGTGTATAGACGAGAAGTCCATAGTTGAAAAGAGTTGTATGATCACAATATATCAGGTGTACGTTACGTCCCTTGAGTTGAAACAAATGGTGAGGTGATGTGGATGATATAGCTGAGGTACAAAGAACTTGTTACAACGAAAGAGAACCTACCCTAAATAGACAAGTCCATGACCCAAAAAGTTCTTTTGCATGAGGCTTTTATTTTACTGAAGATAGACTGATCAATGCGGGAAGTCTATAAGGGATATTGATTGTATTATTCTTGAGGTCTTCACGAAGCTGATCAATGCGAGAAGCTTCTGATAAAGGCTGACTGTGTATAGCTGTCCTTCGGGGGAACAGTCTATTTATAGTAGCAGCGATGATTTTAGTGCATAGCTGTCCTTCAGGGGAGCAGTCTATTTATAGTAGCAGCAATAGTTTGGCATATAGCTGTCCTTCGAGGGAGCAGTCTATATTTAATTTTAGATAACTAGATGTTCTTTTGGCGTGAAGCATCTAGTTTAGTAGGAAGTTTGACTCAAGAAAATCCCATAAGAATACGGCTTATTTTAATACTTTGAAGTCATGGACTAGACTAAGAAGGGGAAGGCATCGTAAGGGGAGGTGAGGGGTGAGCTTGATTTTATTTCGAGATGTAAGAGACAAGTGTATGTGGTGGTATGTGAGCTCAAGGGACGAGCAGTAGGCGGATAAGAAGTGATATAACCCTAATTTCAACAGTAGAATGGTCGAAGATGCAAGGCATTAGGGGTTGAGCTCGGAGTTTACCATTAAGCGAAGCTAAACGATAAGTGCCTGATCCATAGGTGTGAGTGATTATATAAGGCCCAATCCAATTGGGAGCAAATTTTCCGCGTTTGCTCTTTTCCAGTTTGGTTACATGTTGATTCTCTTTGAGGACGAGATCACCAACCTTAAAGGTACGCTCATGAAGTCGCTTATCATAAGCACGCTTGATGCGTTTTTGATAGATTTGAAGATGATCAAGAGCTGTAAGACGACGTTCGTCAAGAAGCTCCAATTGGGCTAACCGCTCTTGGCGGAAATCATCGTTAGTGAGAATATCCTGAAGAGATATTCTAAGGGAGGGTATTTGTATTTCGAGAGGCAAAACAGCCTCGGTACCGTATACCAAAGAAAAAGGTGTGGCATTAGTAGAAGTACGAATGCTAGTACGATAAGCCCAAAGGGCAAAGGGAATGTGATCGTGCCAATTTCTTCCAGATTCATTGACAACTTTCATGAGGATTTTGGTTAGTGTTTTATTAGAAGACTCGGCTTGCCCATTGGCTTGTGGATAGTAAGGTGACGAGAAACTAAGTTTGATACCAAAGTTGTCACAAAGGTCTCGCAACAACTTGTTTTGAAAGATTTTCCATTATCTCGTTATCAAAGCGGTGAGGAACACCAAAACGAGATAATGTGGTGGTTAATGAACTCGACATTTTTTCTTTTTTTTGATTGAAATGAGTGGAATAGCCTCCACCCATTTTGTGTAATATTCGGTCACTGTGAGTATCCAACGGTGACGTTGTGAAGAGGTTGGGTGAATCTCACCAATAAGGTCTAAACCCCATTGTGAGAAAGGCCAAAGATCTCGAGCGATCTGGAGCGGGTGGCTAGGAGTATGTTGAAGGTTGGCATGTTGCTGACACATAACACAACGCTTAACATATATTCAGAAAGAGTCGTTATTGAGAGTAGGCCAATAATAACCAAGGCGAAGGATTCGTTTGGCCACGGCAAGGCCGCTAAAATGTCCACCACAAATACCGTCATGGACCTGTTGGATGGTATGAGTGGCCTCCATGCTAGTTAGACAGCGAAGGAGGATACCATCAAAGCCACGTTTATAGAGGAGTCCCCCCATGACAACATAACGTGAAACACTTTTAAGAAAAGCACGTTTGCCGTTACTAGTAAGATCAGGTGGGAGGACAGAGATTGTAAGGTAGTCATGAAATTGGTGGTACCAGGTATCCTGTGAATTAGTAGACACAGTATTTATCATACAAACTACCGGGGTTGAATAGGATGGGGCAAAAAGTTGTTGGACCACGACGAATAATTCAGAGTCAGTTGGCGCGGCGGGAATTTGCGAGGCTAAGCAAGCCATAGTATCCGCAAATTTGTTAGTGGAGCGGGGAATGGTTTGTATAGAATAGTGGGTAAATAAAGCTAGAAGTGAATCCACATAGTGTTTGTATTTTTGAAGTTCCTCGTTTTTGCATTGGTAGACGCCCATAACTTGATTGACTACCAATTGAGAGTCGCCAAAAATGTTGATAGATTTGATACCTAAGTGTAACGCAACTTGGAGACCTAGAACAAGGGCCTCGTACTCCGCTGTATTATTAGTGCAAGGGAAATCAAGTCGGAATGAAAGAGGCATAGGTTCAGCGTTGAGAGGAATGAGAACAACGCCGGCTCCTCCGCCGCGCTGGCATTTAGATCCATCGAAGAAGAGGGTCATTGGGTACGACTCCTCTGTGAGGGAAAGAGTAGCGATGAGTTCGTCGGGAAATGTGAAATTGGTAAATTGTTCCCGTGCACAGAGCGTCCGCTAGTTGGTCTGCGATGGTTTGTCCTTTGATTGATTTCTGGTGGATAAACTCAAGATCGAGGTCGGCGAGAAGCATGAGCCATCTAGCAATGCGTTGGTTCAGATGAGGTTTGGCGTACATGTAATGGATGGGGTCTGTATTGGTGATGACGAAAGTCTTGTGATTTAGAAGGTAGTGTCGGAGTTTGGTGGCAACGAATGATAGGGCAAGGCACAATTTTTCTACATGTGTGTACCTAGTCTCATAGTCCACCAAAGTACGACTTATATAATAAACGGCTTGTTCGTGATTCTCAGAGTCACGATGTGCAAGCATGGCTCCTACAGCGTGGTCGGTGGCGGAAAGGTAAAGGTAGAAAGGGCGGTTGTCTTGGGGTGGGATAAGCACGGGTGGCTGTAAGAGATAAGATTTGAGAGCTTCGAAGGCTTGGTGACATTCTTCGCTCCATTGGAATGCAATATCCTTTTTAAGGAGGTGGTGGAAAGGTTGACACCGATCCGAGAGTTGGGAGATGAAACGTCGGATAGATTGGAGCTTACCTTGTAAACTACGCAATTGTTTGAGATTTTTGGGTGGGGGCATTTCTAGGATAGCTTTGACTTTCGATGGGTCGACCTCAATGCCACGCAAAGAGACGATAAAGCCAAGAAGTTTTCCCGAAAGAACACCAAAAACACATTTCTTCGGTTGAAGGCGGACAGAATATTGTAACAGGCGATCAAAAATAATGGTTAAAACATCGAGATGTTCACTACGATGTTTGGACTTGCCGAGAAGATCGTCGACATAGTCTTCAAGGATAGTGTGCATAATGTCATGAAAAATGTAGGTCATAGCCCGCTGATAGGTAAAGACCAAAGATTCTTAAGGCCAAATGGCATGACACGATAACAAAAGGTTCCCCAAGGAGTTATGAAGGCAGTCTTGTGTTGATCGGCAGGGGCAACCAAAATTTGGTTGTATCCTGAAAAGCCATCCATGAGAGAAAGCATTTCATGACCCGCAGTGAGATCAACAAGTTGATCAATACTTGGGAGGGGGAAGTCATCCTTAGGGCAAGCGAGGTTAAGATCCCGGAAATCCGTGCATATCCGAAGTCCCCCCGTCGCTTTCGTGACAGGTACGATGTTAGAAATCCATTGAGGATAGTCAATAGGCAGAATGAAGGAAACAGAAAGGAGTCGTTGGAGTTCCTCTTTGACCAAGAGAGCAATGCGTGGATGCATTTTTCTCAATTTCTGTTTGACTGGTTTGGAATCGGGGTTTAGGGTGATGTTATGGATGGCAATGGTAGGATCAATTCCTGGCATGTCAGCGTAAGACCATGCGAAAGCTTGGTTGCGAGCACGGAGAAAGGTAGTAAAGGCGGCTTGTTCTGATGTGTTAAGGGATTGTCCAATCTTCACTATGTGAGGATCTTCCTCCGTGTGGATGTTGATTTCTATAGTAGATTCGTTCAGCATAGTTTGGGTTTCAGATGGTAAGGCACGTTGAATATAAGAATCATCCGTGCCTGTAAGTGAGGATGGAGTCGCTATCCCGGCATTCAACAACATTAATCAAAGGCGAATCCTCTTCGATCATGTCTGGATACAGAAGGGGAAGAGAAGATGGGTCCTCATTATCGCGTTGATAAGTGAGAGGACCTATGAAGATAGCATTTATGAAAAAAAAAAGTTAGGAGGGATAAATTCAGGGTCCATCGATTCTGTGGGAGATGATGGCAAAGTGGGTGATGATGTTTCGGTAGGGGCAACGTCTTCCTCTTCCAGGATACAGCTGACAGGAGGTGTCTCTTGTGTAGGTGTTTCGGAAAAACCGAGACCACTGCGATCATTATGTTTGCGTGTGGTCACGGGAATAAGTGTATGTCGGCCTTGTTCGTAAAGGCCAAAACCAAAGCCTTTCCACGCACAGCGAGTCAAGAAGGTGAGGGCGAAACGACGATTTGTCAAGTATTGAAAATCGGATTGGAAGGGAACCACACCAAGAGGAGGTTCAGGGGTAATGGAGGATGCGTCAACACCCCCATACGTTAGGTTAGTGCGACAATGGGGTGGTCCGTAAGAGATTACCTCCCCCACGCGACGGTCGTAGGTGGGATGCGCATGTAATTGTCCGTACTCCTGCGGGGTAGGGAAAGAACTAACGTTATATAGGCGGTACTCCCCCAGCGTGAGGCGATGAAAAACATCTACTAAGGGCCTGAGGTTGGGATGTTAGCTGCGGGAAGAGAAGTGGTTTGTGCGACGGTGGTTTCATCAGTTGAAGGCGTAGGTGCAGTTGAGGTGGATGGTTGAGGTACATTTGAAGAGGATGGTTGGGTTGAATGTATGGGTGTCTTAATTGGTATAAGCACATCGTTTGGGCGGTATAACATATTGCAAGTTTTGAAGGGGGGAGGATCAGCTTTTACAGTGTAGGACTTCCCCTCGTACTCAAATTTTATACATCGATGTAATGTTGAGGGAACGCATCCCATGGCCCGGATCCAAGGACGACCCAGCAATATATTATATTGGAACTCTCCTTCAAGGACATAGAAGAGTTCGGGCAAAGTACGTGGGCCTACGCGAATGTTGAGGATCACGGTGCCTAAGGTAGAAGTAATAGCGTCATTGAATGATCGCAACATGATGGGGTTGGCACACATGCAACTAGAAGGGATGTTCATTTGTTGGAAGGCTTTTGAAGAGATGATGTTTAGGCTAGCGCCCCCGTCAATCATAACCCGACGTACTCGAATGTCTCGGACGTAAGCGGAAATGAAAAGGGCAGGGTCAGGGTCTTCTGTACCAAAGTCGATAATTTCATCTTCCGAGAAACTAACCGCAGCGGCTTGTTGTTTTGAGACAGAAGTGGTGGGGGAGATGGATTGTTTGGTGAGAGAGGCAACGTGATTGGGTGTTAGAATGGAGGTAACGGGCAGGGTTTCGTTGGGTAAAACCTCTATCCCTTGAAGGATCTCAACGAGAGCTTGTCGATGAGATTCAGAGGTCTGAATGAGATCATATAGTGTCATTTTTACGGGCGATTGATGAAGCTGTTTGATCATGGTTCGGTGGGCAACTCCATTAGAGACGGGATAGGCGGGTCCACGAATAACCACTTTAGGTGGTGGTGTAATCGGGATGGTTGAAGGAGAAAGAGATGCCGCAGTGTGTTTTCTTCGCTTTCCCATTGTTTTTTCTCGTCCTCGAGTAGCGACACTAATCATATTAATCTCGTAGACCTGAGATGAAGAAGATGGTTGGGATAATTCATGGTCTTTAAGAGGTGGGGTTGTAATAATGATCGATCTTGGTGAGGCGGGGACAGATGGTATAGTAGAGGGAATTGACGCTAGAGGTCTCTCCCTTCGTAAGTTGTCTTTCTTAACCTTTGTATCCGGAAGAGGTGACTGGCGAAGGATGGTTTTTAGAGCTTTGCATCCTTCTACATCATGTCCAGGTGTGCGGTGATAGGCGCAGATTTTAGACTCATCATAATCCACAGGTCGGGGCTTAGACGGGTCATAAGGTCTAAGTGGAGGTAGGGAGATGGTCGCATTCTCCACCAACATAGCAAGGATTTTGGCGTAAGATCCTTTGAGTGGGTCAAAATCAGAAGAAGATGAGGGTATTGATTGTGTGGGTTGTGGTAATGTTTGGGCGTGTTTAGTTCGTATGGGTGGTGGTTTAGCCGAGGGGTGCTGACACATGTTTTTCACTAAACGTGGTTTCTTAGACACAGAAGTTACGTTCAGCTGGTTAGATGATGAGGCTACAGATGGCATGGTAGCAGGAAACAACCACGGAGAAAGGGGAGTGACAGAAAATAAATCCTTTGATGATGGGATTGGTTTAGGGTTGATAGGTGGACCGGATACGTGGGGTAACGATGTTGTGATACCCTTTGATCTCTGTATAGGTGTAAAAGGCGTAGGTCGTTTTGCAGAAAACAACGGAGGTATGATATATTGGTGTAATGTGGAGGGATGAGGTCCCAATATGGAAGGTGGGTGTGACGATGAGGGTTTTAATTGTGATAGAGGCCCGGATTGCGTTCGTCTCCTAGGTGGCGGAACGGATTTATTTTTGGATAGATCGAGTCGCTTAGGCGGGTGTGTTAGACTGGGCATTGGTGAGGTCCCAAGCGTAGGGGAAGATCTGGTTAAGTTGATAGAAGTGGACGGGGCGTTTGGTAGAGGTGAGGGGGGTGAAGGCGAGAACAGGGGCATTTTAAGCTTCTGTAAGCACTTCGGGTAAATGGTGGAGACATCAGGATCAGTCATTTGCATTTGAGTAGAAACAGGAGTACTCAAACGTTCCCATAGGGCCTGTCTATCTTCTGTGGAATGACAGTCTCCAGGTGTGATTTGTAATTTTGGTACAGAGGAAAAGTGAGTTGTAATTCCAGTCCATTGCGGGTGTGACACAGGAGGCGGATGAGGCACTGTATCAATAGATGTCAGGAGGTCAACCGGTCGTTGAAAAGATTTAGGCGATGAGGGACTAATAGGTAGGAGGGCGTGTTCGAGGAGATCTGTCATGTTAAAAGAATGTGGTGATGTTAGTGTAAGAGATTTCTCGTCTAAGGATGTCAAAAGGAGTGGTGAGCCTTCCTCTTGTGTAGCAAGAGTGGTAGAAGGGGACGTTTGGGAAATAGATAAATTAGATAGCATCCGCTCACAGTCTTGTAGGGATGTGGTGTAAGAAGACTCATTGATGGGAAGGGAAGCCTGGGCAGTTAACTCTTCTATGAGTAAAGGAACGATTTCGCTTTGGCTTGATGGTGGTAAAGGAGGTTCGGGCTCCTGTGTTAGTGAAGAGGCTTGATTCAAAATTTTCTCGATAGAGGCTTTTGGCTGAGAATCGAAGACTGCATGGATCTCATGAACACTCTCCTCAGCTAAGATATCTTGGTTTACGTTGCTGCTGGACGAGTGATTCGGGAATGGCTTGTTGAAAATTTTCAGATTTCGGTTAGCAGGGGCGTTAGGATTATCGAGTGTTATATCCCCTGCATCAACCATTTCCTGCACTATGTTTTTCAACATCTTGCAGTTTTCATGACTATGTCCTTTTACGCGGTGAAAGTTACAAAAGTCATTTTCTTTGTACCAGGAAGGTATTGCGCGGGTGGAGTCAAACCCAGAGTGAGGTTTTACAGGGGGCAAGGTGATAGCCCCAGCTTTGAGCAATTTCTCTAGGATGACGCCATAAGTTTCTCCCAAGGGAGTGTAATTGGTGGGCTCAGCTTTGTATTTATAGGTGGTTTTTGGTGGAGTATTGGACGGTGATTGGGATTTGACCATCACCGCGTGGACAGCTCCTTTTGATTTAGAAGAGGTGGACGCGTGAGGAGTGGTGGTATTTGGTTTATTGGTAGAATCAGGAGTTCGGAAAGTGGAGTTCTTGTTGCGCAACCGCAGTTTCTCTTCCTCTAAGGCTCGAATTTCTAATTTTCGAGCCATAGTAAAGGCCTCGTCGAATGTACGGAAAGTTTGAATTTGGAGGGTAGGGGAGATGAGTGGCAGCAGCAGCCCATGTAAACAGATTCGATAAGTTCGGTTTGAGGCAAGGCATACGTAAGTTGGTTGATAAGGCCCCGCCATCGTCCAACGAAATCTGCGATAGATTCTTCAATTGTCGGATGGCATAGAGGTCAGTGATAGATACTTTCTTGGCAATGTTAATGGAGAAATGATCCAAGAAAGATTGGGCTAGTTGGTTAAAAGAGAAGATTGAGTGCTGGGTTAAAGCACTATACCACTCCAAGGCAGGCCCTGATAAGGACATGGGAAAGGTGCGGAGTAACAAGGCATCATCATGGGCAATCAAATAACAAGCATGTCTAAATGATCGCAGTGTTGTTGAGGATCCTCTTTACTGTTAAAACGAGTAAACTTTGGCAACTCCCATTGAGGAGGATATGAATGAAGGGGGACAGAGAAGGGTGAATGGGCTCCGACAAACTTGCTCGTATGTCAGGCGCTACGGCTTCTCAAACGGAAGCCTCCAGGTTTTGCATTTTGTCCATCATTTGCTTGATGAAATCTGTGGTTGGATGAGATGATGGTGCCACAGAATAGGGATGTCCCATATAAGGTGTTGAGGTTACTGGATACGTATATGGGAATGAAAAGGTAGGCGGAGCTTGAGAAGGAAAGCTCGTTTGAATAGGTGGCAGAGAGTAAGTCATGAATGGAGTGGTCTGAAAGAGAGATGAGATAGGGGCAGTTGGTGGTGGCGATACATGGGGTCCAAGATTAACAAAAGGAAAGCTAATCGGGGTCGTATGAACCTCTGCCGCTGTCGGATTGGGAGACGGGGCTAGTGATGCGGGAAGTAAGGTATTGTTATCAGGAGGAGTAGGAGCTAAATGAGCAGCTATACTAATAGGCATGCCCATAAGGAGCTGACCATCAGGCGTACGGTCAGGGGTATGAGACAAATAGTATTGTACAGCGCTGGGATTAGCATCCAGAAATTTGGCAAAGTCCTTGTCTCCTACAGGAATTTGGGGGATCTCACTGGTGTCCGTAGGGTTTCCTATAGAATGTGAAGGGGGTGATTCAGGCAAAGAAACAGAGCAAGCGTGTGAAACCATGGCAGCGGCTCGCTTCCGAGTGATGACAACCATAGACCAGAACACACAGGAAAGTTTCAATCTATCAAGAACAAAAACAACCTCAGAATGGTGAATTTGGCAAGTTGCTGGTTTGTCAGGGGCTGAGAGAGACAGTAACCGATATCGGTTTACTAACCGGTGTCGGTCAAAGGGGAAACGACGTCGGTCCCTTAACCGATGTCGGTGTCAAAAAAAAAAAAAATCTAGGATAAGAAGATACAAAGGGGCTGCTAATTTGATTTTTAGCAACGTTGAGTATATTTATCAACTTATTGATCACAAAAGACAGAGTATGACAGAGAAAACAGAACAGCAAACAAGCAAGATGCACACGCAAATCCAGAGATTAACCTTAGGGTTAATTTTAATTATTGTGGGCTTATGCCTTTAGACGTAGAATGATGTCAGAATCCTAAACAAGAGACTTAGGGGAAATGTCAAGTTGTTTTGGCTTATAAGGTTACCTCAATCGGGCGGAGGAATACCGCGGAAAAAGGGGGGATGTTTGAGCTGTTGTGTTAATTGTGAAGTGATTCGGTATGTGTTGTGCAGTGAATGTAAGATTAATTTCCTGTCAATACCGTGGATATCACCCCCACGTGTACGACCTGTTACTTAATCTATGTTCACTAGAATTGAAAAACAACAGGCAGGAATGCAATGCATGTGTTTTAAAACCCAAATCGAAAGTGATATTCGATGAAGCAAAAGAGATGACTTTTACTAATGCAAGATGCAAAAACAAAGCAAGTTCTTTTACCAGAATAATAAAATACCTTGTGAATATCTCTAGAAGAAGAAAACAGCAAGTATGCTCCCTATATGAAAGCAAGCAAGAAATAAAGATAAACCCAAAATGGGTCCCACCGGGCGTGCCAAAATGTTTCACTCGGAAATGCTTCGTTCCTTATAGAAACAGATAAGGTTAGGGTTAGGAGGAATACCTGTAGAATGTCGAGATGATGTGCGCGTACCGTAGAGAAAGATCAGGCTGACTGTGAAGAACTCCTTTTTGTCTGGGAAGGACTACTGGTTTTTGACAAAGATGCCAGTTGATCTCCTTGGCTGCCAACTCTTCTGGTTTCTTCACTCGTCTCTGCTTGGTCAAGTGAAGTTCTGGACTCTGCTAATCGCTTTGGACTCTCCTTTGATTCAAAAATCCTTCGACTGATCTCCAAAATGAAATTCTGATCCGTTGTTTTGGTTTGGGGAGCCCATTTACAGGGAACCGATGGCGGTTGCGTAACCGACGGCGGTCGAGTAGGAACCGGCATCGGTTAGGAAAAAGTAGGCTATTTTTAGTAAAATAGCCCACCTTCCCTATTTTTTCTCCCGAGGGATCAGTTGCGGGCTTGGTCAAGTGGCTAGAAGGTCGGCTTTGGGTGCGAGTAAGGAGGCATTAGTTATGGATGTGAGTCTGGACCAAGTCATGGGTCCTAATTAGGTTAGTTTAGGGTTAGGGCTAGGTCATGGTGAGGTGGCCAAGTGAGGTGGCGGGTAAGGTGATGTGGATTTATCAATTACAAGGTAATTAATAAATAATTGTAAAGGTGATGGGGTTAGGTTGTGAAATGAGATGTGGGTCACAAGGGGTCGTAAGACACAAATTTGGTGTCTACATTTTAATCCCAATGACCAGTTTAGAAAGGAGAAAGCAAACATTCAAGTCAAGAGAGAGGATTTAGTATCCATCTTGGTAGAAGAGAACAAACCATTGCAAATTGGAAGGATGACAACTGAACAAGAAAGGTATGAGTTCATACAACTATGTCAAGAGTTCCCTGACATGTTTGCTTGGAGCTATGAAGACTTGAAAGGTTTCAATCCCAACTTAGCTTAGCATACCATCGAATTGGATCCAAATACTAAGCCTGTCAGGCAGAAACAAAGACCAGTCAATCCACACATGGAGCCTCTCATGAGGAAAGAATTGGACAAGCTAATTGAGTCAAGGATCATATTCCCAATCAAACATTCTAGTTGGGTTGCCAACTTAGTTCCAGTCAGAAAGAAGAGTGGAGAGATCAGATTGTGTGTTGACTTCAGAGACTTGAATAGAGCCTCTCTCAAGGACCATTACCCACTCCCTTCCATGGAGAAAATCTTGCAAGTTGTGGTTGGCTCCGAGAGGTTTTCACTACTTGATGGCTACTTAGGCTATAATCAGATTATGGTGAAGGAAGAGGACCAGTTCAAGACAGCCTTCACAACCAAATGGGGAACTTTTGCATACAGGAAAATGCCATTTGGGCTGTCCAATGTTGGTGCTACCTTCCAAAGGGCAATGGACATGGCATTCAAAGGTTTGATTAACAATGTGGTGCTGATTTACCTTGATGATATCACTTTTTTTTCCAAAAATGTAGCAGACCACCTCTCTCATTTGAGGCAAGTCTTCACGAGGTGCAGGAGATTTGGAGTGTCTTTGAATCCTAAGAAGTGTATCTTTCTTGCACATGAAGGAAATCTCCTTGGCCATATTGTCTCCAAAGAAGGATTAGCAATTGATCCAGAGAGGGTTGAAGCCATAAGAGCACTACCATTACCAAGCCACAAGAAATCCCTTCAGAGTTTCTTGGGAAGGATAAACTTTGTTTGGAGGTTTGTCCCAGATTTTGCAGCCCTTGTCAAGCCCATCACCGAATGTTAAAGACGAGCATGGCTTTCAAGTGGACAGCAGAAGGCAAGGAGAGTTTTGAAGCAATCAAAGAAGCCATCTCCCAAGCACCAACTCTCATCAACCTGGACTTCTCCAAGGATTTCATCCTCTATGCATTTGGAGGTAATGACACTATTTTTGCCATTTTGGTACAACAGAACAAGGATAATGATGAGCAGCCAATTGCTTTCTTCAGCCAGAGCCTAGATGACTATGAGGTGAGGTACTCTTTTATTGAGAAGCATGTCGGGCATGTGAATCGAAGCTTGAAGAAATTCAAGCATTTAATCTCAAACAACAAGGTCCAGTTGCTGGTCTCACACGCTGGGGTTAAGGACTTCCTCCTCAACAAGGATTTGAATGAGAAAAGGGCAGGTTGGATCACCCGTGTCATGGAGTATGACATTGAGATCAAGATCACCAAGCTGGTAAGAGGGAAAGGATTGTGTGAGCAGCTAGTTTTGGGGAAGCAAAAAGAAGTATGCAATGAAGAAGAGGTTGTTTTGACAGTCTAGGACAGCCATGAGCCAAGTGGCAATCAAGAAGAAGACGATGCTGCCCCCACTCCTTGCTAGACCCAAGGTATTATACACTTCCTAGGCACAGGCCTATGCCCTCCGGAGATGAAAAAGACCCAAAGGAGACACTTCAGATTGCAGGCTGTCCCGTATGCCATTGTTGATGGAGTTTTGTTCAAGAAAGATGTGAATGGAGTGTTGCTGAGATGCATTAGCACAAATCAGATTCAAAGGGTGTTGGAAGAGTTCCATGGTGGACCAGCTGGTGGTCATTTTGCACCAAGAGTGACAACTCTAAAAATCATGAAGGCTGGTTATTATTGGCCTAAAATCTTCAGTGATTACTATGCATGGATCAAGAGGTGTAAGAATTGTGCATTCTTCACAGGAAAAGAGAGACTTGCTGCCCTTCCATTACATCCAATCTCAATTGACCAGCCATTCATGCAATGGGGTTTGGACTTCATTGGAGTCATTAATCCCAATTCAAGCCAAGGGCACAAATGGATTTTGACAATGATGGACTACTTCACTAGATGGATAGAAGCATTAGCAATCAAAGAGGCAAATGAGTCTAGCATCTTAGACCATTACGAGGGGATAACAACCAGATTTGGTGTACTGCTACAATAATCTTAGATAATGCATTGGCATTCATTGGATCCAAGGTGAGTGAGTGGGTTGTCAAGAACGGTATCTACCTAAGCACTTCATCAAACTATTACCCTCAAGGCAATGGCCACGCGAGTCTACAAACAAGAACTTGTTGAGGATCATTAAGAGGACTCTTGACGAGAATCAGAGGTCTTGGCATACCAAACTGAAATCAGCCTTATGGGCTGATAGGATAACTCCCAAAAGATCCACAGGTAACTCTCCATTCAAACTTGTCTATGGAAGAGAGGCAATCTTGCCCATGTCACTTGAGTTGCCAACATTGGAACTCATGAAGCAGCTGGAGTTGCTAGAGTTTGAGCCCATGGAGGTGAGGTATGCAGAGTTGATGGAGCTGCAAGAGATCAGAAATCAGGCATCCCAAGCAATGGAAAAGGATCAAGCTTTGATCAAGAAGACCTTCGATAGGAAGGCCAAGGATAGATCTTTTCAGGTTGGAGATCTAGTGTTGAAATGGGATGTGGATAGAGAAAAACCGGGAAGGCATTCAAAATTTGATGCCATTTGGAGTGGCCCATACATGGTCACGAAGTGCAAGAACAACAATGCTTTCCAATTGGCCTCATTGGATGGTGAAGAACTGCAGATTCCAGTCAATGGAATCTATCTCAAGCGTTGCTTCTAGAGGGAAATTCACTACCTTGTAAATATTAGATTAGATTTTCATTCCTCTAAGTGCTTGTGCACATTGTTTTGTTGTAGGTTAGTTTTGTTTTCCCTAAGTGCTTTGGCATAGCTTGCTGTCCATGGAGATGTTTTGCAGTCCTTACTTCCATCAGGTGATATTCCATCTTCCTCCTTACACATTCTAAGTCAGTTGGGGTTCTAAATAGAATATTTGATGACTCCATGCCCAATGGACTGCTTCAGGCAACTGGTAACTTCATCCAGCAGGCAGATGACCCCGCTGAGTCACCAAATTGTTATCCAATTTGCACCCTGTGGTAAAAATTTGATAACATGCATCGAATATTCAAGTCCTGTGTAAGTAGATTGATTCAAGGTAAAAATCATGTTTTAAGGGTCCCTCGGCTTTTTTCTAACTCTCCTGTCCAAGGAGAAAAGAGCAAGTTCTAAAAAGGGTGAAAAAGTTGCAAAAAACAAGCTTGGGGTAGAAAAAATCATGAAAATTGGCTAAGTCCTGGTCCAGGTGGCCCTTGGGACAGTTGGGACGTCGGGGCGTGAACCGGCCGAAAAGCCTCCAGGTGGCCCAGGTAGCACTTGGGACAGTTGGGCCATCGGGACGCGCAGGATGCGAAAGGGCGAACCGGCTGAAGGTAAAAGCAAAATCAACTAATTGCTATGCTAAACAGGCGGGACATCTGGGCCGTGAGGACGCAAAGGATGCGAACCACCCGGATCGGCCGAAATAGAGAACTTTCGTCTGGGACAGTTGGTGCAAAGGGACGCAAAGGACGCAAACCGCCCAGATCGGTCGAAACAAAGAACTTTCGTCTGGGACAGTTGGAGCAAAGGGACATGAAGGATGCGAAAAGCCAAAGGAGTCGAGAGCCAATGAAAGCGTGCCACGTGTCTTTGCCTCAAAGAGGGATAGGGAAGCCCGAATCGGGTGGATCGGAGGAATTTGTCCCAGACGGTTTGGGACACCCGGGCTGAAAATATGTGAGGGACACAAAAGCCGCGAGGCCTACGGATGAATCAGGAAATGCCATGTGTCACAAGGGAAAATGTCCAAAATTTTAAAGGGGAGAAAATGGAGGCCAGGGCTGCGACAAATAGGAATTGGACACATGTCCAATGGAGCAGGGAAGTGCGGAGCTCGGGGGAACTTTGAAGTTTTTTGGAAAATTTCTTCAGCCAAAAACTAAAAAGCAAAGGTCTTCCCCATGCCCCTGTCAACCAATCAATGCATGCCACGTGTCCCAGGTGGCGGGGCGCGGGGGGAAAATGAAATTTTTCCAAAAGTTAAAAAGATCAAAATTTTCAAAGGAAAGCCCGCGGAAAGGTGGAGGAGAGAGAATTGCTCGGTGAACCAGCACCTGACACGTGGCATCCGACCGGTGGAGCGTGGAAATTTTTGAAAATTTTTCCAAAATGCAAAAAGGTCAAAATTAAATTTTTTTGCCCGATATCCGTTTTTTGGGCCGTTTTGCCCTAAAACTTCAGACCTTCATATCTTTTGATCCAGAGCTTGGATTTGCACGTTCTTCATATCATTGGAAAGCTTATGAAATTATCTATAGGATTTCATGGTCAATTTTGAATTTTGGTTCAGTTTCAAGAGAGAAAATTCAGAAATGGCTCTGGTACGTGTCCATGGCGAAATGACCTTTCAGTGACCAAATTTAATGCAGGATGGGTCGCATTCTCCTCCAATTCGGTCAAAAATGATAGGGTATGGGTTTGTAAGGTCCCCCATGCTATTTTAATGCATTTGTAGTCAATGAGGAATGGGCTCCCATGTTTTGTACATTTTCTCTCTCCTGGGCTCGACCCATGCAATGTAAAAGCCAGATTTGGCTCATTTTCTTAAGGGTGGAACACTTTTGGCATAGAAAACTTCTTCTTTCACCTCCAGCAAGTGATTGTTGTAAGAATCAGACCTCTTCAAATATTGTAATAGTTTTTCTACCTCTCTGAGGTTGTAATGTAGTGGTTTTGACATTGGAAATGATAATGCAAGCTTTGTGAATGGGTTTCAGTCCTTTGTTTGTATTATTTGCTTCATTTCAGACCCTAAATTATATCTTATCGTATGTGTATGTTTTATGTTGTAATCTTTGGTTTGTGTCTATTTGCATGAAAAAATATTCACCACTCCTTTTGGTGCATCACCATCTTTAGTTACTTTCAATTTTTGCATTTCTATCCCTGTCTCCTTGCAATTTAGAGTAGGATTAGGATCTGAACCTCTGTAGTTGTGTAAATATAGATCTAAATCAGGGGAGTTTGAGGAACCAGCCTCTAATCTGGAGATTCCTCTCTCAGTTTCACAAGTTCCACACTTGGAGAGAGGTTTCCATGTTGTGTAATCACACTGGATGCCTAAGACATCATCTAGAACCTTGATTTGCATCCAGGGGTGTTGTGATTTTTCCCTAACAGAACATATATCCTACCTCTATGCCTAAGAAGACCATCTACCTCTAAGGTGAAACTATGAAAATTCCCCTCAAGGGGTCTCCGTGACTCGATCTTTGCTCATAATATGATGTAGAAGTTGTTAAGAGGAAGTTGCTAAAGAATCCTGCTCCTCAAATATGTGCTCTTTGTAGTATCCATAGCCACATGTCTCCATCTACCGAGAGAATCTACTACCACATTCTCCTTCCCCTTTACATGCTTGATCTCCATGTCATACTCAAAAATCAACTCCATCTAATGCCACCGATGAGTGTTGAGATTAGGCTGCGTGAATAGGTGGCGAAGACTCAAATGATTAGTCCCGAGTGTGAATCTCTGTCCAAGAAGGAAATATATCCATCTAACCAAAGCATGCATGACTACCGTAAGCTTAAGATCATGGGTTAGATAATTAAGCTTGTGATCTTTGAGTTTTGAGACTTGAAAGCCACTGCTCTGCCATCTTGCATAAACACACCTCTAAGCCCTGCTAACGAAGCATCTGTGCAAACAAAGAATTCACCCTGTGGATTTGGTATTGCAAGAATGGGTGTTGTAGTGAGGCAGTCCTTCAGTGTCCTAAAGTCTTGCTCACATCTTTCTAGCCAAACAAACTTCTTCCCTTTCGTCTGAAGGGAAGTGATGGGGTGTGCAATCCGAGAGAAGTCCTGAACAAATCTCTTGTAGTAACCTAATAATCCCATGAATATGTAGACCTCGGTCACTATAGTGGGTGTTGGAAAATCCATAATGGCTCTAATATTAGAAGGATCAACTATGATACCTTCCTTAGAAATTATATGGCCCAAATACTGCACCTCTTTCTGAAAGAAAGCACACTTCTCCAAGTTCCCATAAAGCTGCTACTCATGAAGACACTGAAGAGCCTATCAAAGGTACCCCTCGTTCTCCTCACATGTACGTGAGTATATCAAAATGTCATCTAGGAAGATGAGCACGAAGTGATCTAAGAAGGTCCTAGATACCCCATTCATCAAACTCATGAACACTACGGGGCGTTATTCAAACCAAAAGGAACCACTTTGTGAACTCATAGTGCACATATCGCGTCTGAGAAGGTAGTCTTATGAATTTATACCTCCGAAATCCTCACCTGATGGTAATCGACTTGAGATCAATCTTAGAGAAAACTATGGCTCCCTTCATCGATAAAAAAAGTCATCGATACAAGGAAGAGGATAACGATTCTTGATCACTACCTTGTTCAAAGTGGCGGTAATCAATACACAACCGCAAGGATCCATCCTTCTTATTCACAATGATCTTTGGTGTACCCCAAGGGGATACACTAGGATAGATAAGGCCCTTCTCCAAAAGGCCCTAAAGCTGTAACTTGAGCTCACGAGCTCGAGGTGGTCATCATCGATAAGGTGCCTGTGAGATAAGCTCTACTCAGGAACTAGATCTATATGAAAATCAATCTCACATGGGGGTGGTAACCCCAGGTAGCTCCCCCGAAAGACATCAAAAACTCTCTCAAAATGGGATGATCATCTATTAATGGTCCACTAGACCTATCCTCTAATCATCATTTGATCATGAAAAGATACATCCGACAACCTCGTCGCACACACCGCTTAAGCTACATATCGGAGATGGTGCAAATAGAAACAGGTCTCTGACCCCGAAATCACTGACTCAACTCCTAAATCATCTACACAAGATATAGTCTTGTGGTAATAATCCATCATGGCCCTATGTGTAGATAACCAATCCATACCCAAAATGACTCCATATGAGCCCAAAGGAAGAATACGAAGATCTGAGGTAGTGGTGAAGGGTCCCAAATCCACTACACACTCCTTAAATAAGGATTCCAAAGAGATATTGGCTCCGAAGCCATCTCAACATCTCAACTATGACCCTTCCTAATTGCCACCAACCTGCATCGCTCTACTAAAGATGGTGCAATGAAAGAATTAGAAGAACTAGAATCAAACAATATAGAGGTAGGAATACCACCAATGCTACATGTGGTCTCAATGACTATGCTCTAGTGCTCTACCTGATGGTTCTCAACTACTACATAAATCCTATGACTGTGTCCCATGTCACCAATAATCGGCTCTGAAATCATGTGCCTTACCCTTGTTAGGGTTCTGAGGGTAATCTCTCCAAAAATGTCCTACAACTCCACATCCAAAGTAACCACCTGATCCTCTCCAAGGAGTAGCACCTCTAAGTAGGTGCCCTGGAAGACTGTGGTGTGGATCTTGATGATCTAGTTGCGGTCTCTTGAGGTCTCTTTTGGTGATCACCCACTAAATGAGCTCTAGGTCCACCCTATGTCCTAATGGGACCCCTAAGAGGAGGCCCCATACTCCGACCTCTTTGTGCATCAGTTCTCTGTGGAGGTCTATGAGGTGGGCGGAACTCGCTGCCGCTACTACTACTTACGTGGCCTAAAGGATGACCTGTGTTGTACTGGCCACCATGAGGAAGGGGTACTGACCCCCTCGATCTACCATCCTACATCTGCCGAATGAATGCGGGTCCGGACTCGCCTCTAGCCCTGTTGGGTCTTACCCCGAGTCTCCTCTATAATATAGGCCTTCTCGACGGCCTCTGCTAATGTCTGCGGATAGTGGATCCACACTGCACCTCTAATATAAAAATTTAGGCCCTAGATGAACATGTGAATCCACACCTTCTCATCCTACATATACTCTACATACTGGAGTAGATCTAGAAATCTACTCTCATACTCTGCTACTGAAAGAGAAGCCTGTCGGAGGTCATGGAACTCGTCAATCCTCTGCTAGATGAACCTCCGTGATAAATACCTACTCCTAAATCTCTCCTCAAATAGCTCCCAGGTCACTGTATCTAACTCTACATGGAGCTTCTTCTCCTTTGTCATCCACCATACTCCAGCTCCATCCCTCAGCAGATGGATCGCAACATGAGCTTTCATGTTGCTAGAACAAGGACAAATCTTGAAGCAACCGCTCAAGCTCACTAGCTAGGCCTCTACCTAATCAGGTGGTGGTGGTGGTGGTAGTGGTGGTGAGTTTGAGTCTCTATGAAGGTTCCTCTTGCTCCGTCTAAGCCTCCTGCAAAGACAAAAGTGAGAGTTAGTTCATTTGCTAAGTTTTACACAACTTCCATGTTTTACTAAAATATACATATTCTTGCTAAGTTGATTTCTAGATTTAAAGTCTGCTAGGTTTAAGTTTTCATGTCTCAAGTTTTCTAGTGTGCCCAATGGTCCAAAACTTTGAACCACCGCTCTGATACCAAACTGTAGTGCCCGTTTAAACAACCACTTGAGACCCAAGAAATAACCTAGGGTTAGCTAGAAAAATTATGGGATAATTTTTTTGTTTGAAATGTCTATAACAAGTTGCAAGACATCAATTTTAACTAATAGGTTCTAGAACAAAACCAATGTACTACAACATATGTTCCCTTCATTAACTACTAACAAGCTCACAAGGTTCAAATTTTAGGGTTAAATGTTTTGTTAGGTTCAAGGAGAAATTTACCCCCATACCCACTCTCTAACAGGATTTGAGTTTCAACATGATTTTTCTCATCATTAATGCTTCCAAAATTTCCCTAAACCATTTTCAATGGATAGGAAATTTTCTCACCTTTTCGGTGATGTAAAGAAGTCCTCCTAACTCCTTTTAGAACTTAAGATATGAGCAGGCGGAGTTCCTAGGTCAAAATTTCCGCTAGGGGGATGTGTGTCAAAAGGTGGGGGAAGTGCCTTGAATGGGTTAGCAGGTCACGGGGTAGCTTAGGTAATTTTGCCCATAGCACATGGAAAAAATTCACAAGTCCTCCCATGCCGTGGCATGGCACAGTGGACACGCGTCGGGGCCCAGTTTAAGTGGGAAAAGTGGTAAGGGATTGACGAAGCGGTGGGGAGATTGGTGAATTACGCTAAAAGGAGGCAAAAAGGAAAAAGGGGATGTGTGGGTCCACGTGACCATGGAAAAGAGGAAAATTTGAGGGGAAGGAAGTTGCGCACGGGCTATGGGAACATTTTTCAAAAAAATTTCAAAGTCAAAAACTAAAAGAAATAAAGGGGTCCGCCCTCCCCGCTGCCACCCCAAGGTGCCACATGGCACCTTCTCATTGGCTGTGGGCTGGCGGGACTAAAATGAAAATTTTCCCCAAAATTTTCAAAAGGTTAAGGGAAAAAAGGGAACCGCGCCTCCATCGTAGCCCCAAGAGGACACATGGTGCCCTTTGATTGGCTATGGGCCGGCGGAGGAAAAGTGAAAATTTCCCAAGGTAAAATTTTCAAAAGATAAGTTTTAAGTTTGGTCCGCCCCTCCGAGGTGCCACATGGCAGATCCTAATTGGTTGCGGGATGGCAGGGGCCATGGAATTTTTGTGGAAATTTTTCCAAAGTCAAAATTAAATTTTTAATGGTTAGATTAAATTTTATTCCTTTTGATTGCCAAATTGAAGTAAAACTTCAAATGGCCATAACTTGAGCTAGAAAGCTCGATTTTGGGCAAATAAAGACTTTTCAGAAATCTCTCGATGTCCTCTTTACAAGAGTCATAAATTTTGGAATTTGATGAAGTTTAAGAGGTCAATTTTGAGAAACTAATCTGTATTTTAATTAGTGAACTGACAGTTTTCAACTTCTCAATTTGGTTAAATTAGATCTCCTCCTTCACTCAACATGTCAAACAGACATGGAGGATTAGTCTAGGGAGGTTTTAGAGTGTTTTAGAGAAGTTAATTTTCCCAATTTATTTCAATTTGTATTTTTCCAACAATAGACAAAAAAATGACCCAAGAAGGGATTTGATTCAATTTTACAATGGTTAGATTGTTTTCTTAAGTTTTCTTTGTCAATTTGAGTTCATTTAAGATACAGCATACTAAATTTTAACATCTCCGAGTTAATTAATGTATGCAGGCCTGAACTGTACATTTTTATTAAAATGAATTACCAGTGTAAAGTTTATAATAGTGATCTTTTCTTTTAAGTCTTGTATATCAATTTTATCATTTACATGTGTAATAACTTGTTTCTAAACTAGTCTAATACATTTTCTTGTTTAAATCAACCATTCAATTCCAAGTTAAATTACAATTCAAATTTCAAAATTTCAAAACATTTTAAAGGAAATACAACATTGTCTTTTCTTCACACACATTCTTCCTTTACAAACAGCAATCTCATTCTTTAACAACAAATCAAATCCAATACACAATACAATTTTGAGAACTAATGCAATCCTTTATTCATTTCCAATACAAATTTACATTTTTCTCTTTTCCATTTGATTTCTAAAAACAAAATGCAACTTACAAAATATACAACATTCTTTTTCAAAAACAGAGAGTAGCATATAACTCCTTTACATTTCACATTCCAATTTCTTCTTCCATTGTCAATACAATTATATTCACATTACAAATGGCTATACAATTCATCCACTCTAAAGTGGGAAGGATTACAATAACTTGTTCAAAAGAAAGGGTTGTCAAACTACACATTTCTTGACTTCAAAACAACAACATGCTCCATTCCTTCATCTTTTCATCTTGATCACAACAAGGAAGGGGGAAAGGCAATGCTCTCCACCCAACCAAGACATCCAATGAGAAGGGAGAAGCCATCCTTCCTCATTGGCCCCGAGCCCCAACCATATTGAAATAAGAGATGTAATACAACACATGGAAACAATGGCTTCCACAAAAATCATGCAACATTTTCACATTTAAACAACACAGTTCAAGAAGAATGTAGTTCTCAACTACATTAAACACATACACACAAAAACTAAGGCTTCATCAAGCAAGCCAAGAAGAGCAAGGAACTATGGGGAAAGCTACTTATGCCTCCCAATTTATAAATTGGGCATCCACCAATAATCATACCACCAATATAACATATCATATCCCATAAACCTTATGCCTCCCAACCCCTCCTTATGCTCCCCAAAGTTTCTCCTTATGCCCCCCGCAAGAGTAAAAATGCAAGCTATTTCTTTTCCATGGTGGATCCCAATCCCAAACTCCCTCCAAAAAAACTGATGCCATTAGCATTCCCTTATGCCCCCATATGAAATCCCCATAGCCTTCTCCTACACCATATCCTAAGTAGTCTACCCAACCAGCCAACACACACATAACAACATTCACCATTTCATACATGCATGCAAGAGAAAGAAACATTTTAAAAAGGCTCAAGTTCCTACCTCTCCATAATGGAGTTTGTTCCAAGATCAACAAGCTTCCCAATGCCAAAATGTAGTCCAAAATCAGCAACACACTAGCATGCAAATGACTCCCAACTCCTCCCACAAGCAAGCTCCAAAACAACAAGCAAAAATTCGCCCCAAGAGGAACAAACAAAGTTTCAACAACCACAAACAAGCAAGGAATTTGAATTTTAAAGGAGAGGGAAGAGAAGAGGATGATGTGGATCCATGTGGGATGCCACATCATTCTTCCTCAACCCCAAGACAAAATCAACATCATTCACCTAAACACAATAAATAAAATGACAAATTAACTTACACACTCCAAAATAACCCATACCCCAAAAGGATTGAATTTAAAACATGTAAGAGAAGTGCAATTAAAACTTACAAATAGTCATTTCAAAATGCATTAAAAAGGTATAAATTTAACCTCCACACCATAGGTATGGTTGGTGAATAATTTTAAGAGGTGTGGGACAAGTTTAACTTGTCCCACAAGCCTCCAAATAAAGCCTCCAAGGACAAATTCGAATTTCCCAAAAGGATGAAGTGTTTCACACTCCAAAATCTATCTTACATTCTCTTACATATCTCTTACACACATTTCTTACAACATTTCTTACACACTCTTACAACATTACATTTAAGGGCAACAACTTCATTAATTACATTCTTATGACATATTGATTTATTTATTTTAACACATGATTATTCACAACATTAATACAACATATATAATAACTAATGAAAAGGGTAACACATCACAAAATAAACACATGCAACATTAATAAAGAAACCACATTAATCAAAACATAAAACCCCATGGTCACAAATAATGGAAATCCCCCATGGAAATCCCTAACAAAATACAACACACACACACACACACACACACACACAATAGTTGCCATGGTGACCTTGTTGAATTCACCCAAAATTTCAATATGGTTAGTCTCAATCCCCGACATTGTTGTGATGTTTTAACCTACAAAATGCAAATACCTCCTTTAGCCTCGTGGCCATATCAGAACATCCAAAATGATATAACAACATCTCAAGATCATCTAAACATATGAATCACAACAACATCAAGAATTCAACATTATCATTTTAATTAATTAATCAACTATATCATCATCAATAATCTTCCATACTAGGTCTACTCACAATATCCAATGTCACATGTCCAAATCAACATCTATAATATGTCCATGTCAAACAAGTATATCATCATCCACATATCAAAATGTCTCTAGTAATCATCATGCATAATAACTAAATCCAGATCAATAATAATCCCTAATCTAACATCTAACCATCATACTAAACAAACATAATAGTGTCCATAATAAGATCAACAGATATCAAGATCAGTATCTAAAAGTGTCAAAGGGAAGTGGGCACTACATCCCCCTCCCCTTAGACTTGACTTCCTCCTAGAAGTCACTAGAAAAAATGTGGAAACTGCACTCGTAATATTGTGGCATCCTCCCAAGTGGCTGTAGTCTCATCGTATCTGTCCCACTACACCCATACCTGATCAATCTCTACCTTGAAGGCCCAGGGTCCTGTGATCTATGATACGGATGGGCTCCACCATCACCTACCCCTGATCCTGCACCTACAATGATGTCCAATCTAGTACATGAGATGGATATGTAATATATCTCCTAAGAACTAAAACATGAAACACATCATGTACGTGAGACAAGCTGGGTGGAAAAGCTAGATGGTAGGCCAAAGGGTCGATATGCTCCAAGATCTCAAAAGGTCCAACGAATCTAGGAGATAACTTAGAACCTTTCCCATAATGGATAGGGCTCTTGTGTGGCCTGACATGAAGAAACACCTTCATGCCCACATCAAAACTACAATCAATCCTATGTTGATTTGTATACTTCTTCTTCCTATCCTATGCCTCCTGCAACCTCTGCTTGATCAACACTACCTGCTGCTCCATGTCCTGTAAAAGAGTTGGTCCAAGAGATACCCTGTCCTCTAACCTATCCCAGCTAAGAGGTGTCTTGCACTCTCTACCATATAAATCCTGAAAAGGAGCCATGCCTATAGAACTTTGAAAACTATTGTTGTAGGAAAACTCTACTAAGTACAGGTACTCCTCCCACTTAGTCTGTTGATCCATCACATACATCCTGAGCATATCCTCTAAAATTTGATTTACTCACTTAGTCTGTCCATCTATCTCAAGGTGATATGTTGTGCTGAAGTTGATCCTCATCCCGAGAACATACTGCATGGTAGTCCAAAAGTGTGAAGTGTACAAAGGATTGCGGTCACAAATGATCTTCCGAGGAATTTTGTGCAACCTGATAATCTCATCCAAATATACTTGTGCCATTGTTCTAGTTGTATAAGTGGTATTTACTTGAGAAAAGTGAGTCACTTTTTTCAATTTATCAACCATGACCATGATGGCATCGTGGTGATATCTCGACATAGGTAGCCCAACAATGAATTCCATGGAAATGGTGTCCCACTTCCATTCCGGTATAGCATGAGGATAAAGAAGGCCTACTAGATGTTGATGCTCGGCCTTAACCCTCTGGCACTCCAAACACCATGACAAAAACTAAGCCATGTCTCGATGAAGTCCTCTCGAATGGTACAACTATCTCAAGGTAGCGTGCATCTTATTCACCCCAGGATGGGATAAATAGGGTGTACGATGAGCCTCTACCAAGATGTCTTGTCTCAAGCCTCCATCTCGGGAACATATATCCTACCTCTATGCCTAAGAAGACCATCTACCTCTAAGGTGAAACCATCAAACATCCCTCAAGGGGTCTCTCGTGACTCGATCTCTACTCGTCGTAATGCGTGATGTAGAAGTTGTCAAGAGGAAGCTGCTGAAGAATTCTGCTCCTCAAATTTATGCTCACTATAGTGGCCATAGCCACATGTCTCCATCTACTAAGAGCATTTCTACTACCACATTCTCCTTCCTTTTCACATGCTTGATCTCCATGTCATACTCAAAAATCAACTTTATCCAATGCTGTTGATGAGTGTTGAGATTGGGCTATGTGAAGAGGTGGCGAAGACTCAAATGATCAGTCCTGAGTGTGAATCTCCATCCAAGAAGAAAATGTCTCCATCTAACCAAAGCATGCATGACTGCCACAAGCTCAAGATCATGGGTCGGATAATTAATCTCATGATCTTTGATTTTGTGAGACTTGAAAGCCACTACTCTACCATCCTACATCAACACACCTCCAAGCCCTGCTAATGAAGCATCTGTGAAAATAAAGAATTCACCCTGTGGATCCGGTATTACAAGAATGAGTGTTGTAGTGAGGCATTCCTTCAGTTTCCTAAAGTCCCTCTTGCATCTTTTCGACAAAATAAAATTCTTCCCTTTCCTCTAAAGGGAAGTGATGGGGTGTATAATCTAAGAGAAGTCTGAACAAATCTCCTGTAGTAACCTGCTAATCCCATGAAGCTATGTACCTTGGTCACTATAGTGGGTGTTAGCCAATCCATAATGGCTCTAATCTTGGAAGGATCAACTGTGATACCTTGCCCAAAAATGATATGGCCCAAATACTGTAGCTCTATCTGAAAGAAAGCACACTTCTCCAAGTTCCCGTAAAGTTGTTGCTCACGAAGACATTGAAGAACCTATCAAAGGTGCCCCTTGTGCTCCTCACGTGTACATGAGTATATCAAAATTTCATCTAGGAAGATGAGCACAAAGTGATCTAAGAAGGTCCTGAATACCCCATTCATCAAACTCATGAACACGTACGGGGAATTAGTCAAACCAAAAGGCACCACTGTGAACTCATAGTGCCCATATCTTGTACGGAAGGTGGTCTTATGAATGTTTACCTCTAAAATCCTCAACTGATGGTACCCTAACTTGAGATCAATCTTAGAGAAAACTATGGCTCCCTTCATCTGATCAAACAAGTCATCAATACGAGGAAGAGGATAACGATTCTTGATCGTTACCTTGTTTAACTGGTAGTAATCAATACACAACCGTAAGGATCCATCCTTCTTCTTCACAAAGATCATTGGTGCACCCCAAGGGGATACACTAGGATGGATAAGGCCCTTCTCCAAAAGGCCCTCAAGCTATAACTTGAGCTCATAGAGCTCTGGGGTGGTCATCCGATAAGGTTCCCGTGAGATAGGCTCTACTCAGGAACTAGATCTATATGAAAATCAATCTCACATGGGGGTGGTAACCCCGGTAGCTCCCCTAGAAAGACATCAGAAAAATCTCTCAAAATGGGATGATCATCTAGCGATGGTCCACTAGACCCATCCTTTGATCTGTCACTGACTGTAACAACATACATCTGACAACCCCATCGCACACACCGCTTAAGCTACATAGCGGAGATGGTGTGAATAGAAACGGGTCTCTTGACCCCTAAGATCACCGACTCAACTCCTAAATCATCTACACAAGATATAGTCTTGTGGTAACAATCCATCCTAGCCCTGTGTGCAGATAACCAATCCATACCCAAAATGACTCCATACGAGCCCAAAGGAAGAATACGGAGATATGAGGTAGTGGTGAAAGGTCCCAAATCCACTACACACTCCTTAACTAATTAGAGATCTTGGCTCTAGAATCCATCTCAACATCCCAACTATGACCCTGCCTGCCTACCTTTAGCTTGCATCACTCTACTAAAGATGGTGTAATGAAAGAATCAGAAGAAGCAGAATTAAACAATACAGAGGTAGGAATACCACCAATGCTACATGTGGTCTCAATTAATGTACTCTGGTGCTCTACCTGGTAGTTCTCAACCATTGCATAAATCCTGTGACTACATCCCATGTCACCAACAGTTAGCTTTGAAATCTGTGCCTTACCCTTGTTAGGGTTCTGAGGGAAATCTCTCCAAAAATGTCCCACAACTCCACATCTAAAGCAACCACCTGATCCTCTCCAAGGAGTAGCACCTCCAGTAGGTGCCCTGAAAGACTATGGTGTGGATCTCGATGATCTAGCTATGGTTTGCTGAGGTCTCTATGGGCAAGCTCCCGACTGAGCTCTAGGTCCACCCTGTGTCCTGATGGGACCCCTAGGAGGAGGCCCCATACTCTAACCTCTCTGTGCATCAGCTCTCTGTGGAGGTCTATGAGGTGGGTGGGACTGCTGCTGCTACTGTTGTGGCCTAAAGGATGACTATGTTGAACCCTAGCCACCATGAGGAAGGGGTACTAACCCCCTCGATCTATTGTCCTACATCTACTAAATGTGGGTCTGGACTCGTCTCTAGCTTGTTAGGTCCTACCTTAAGTCTCCTCTACAATATAGGCCTTCTCGATGGCCTCTGCTAATGTCTATGGACAGTGGATCCACACTGCACCTCCAATATCTAAATTCAGGCCCTAGATGAACCTGTGAATCCACACCTACTCATCCTACATATACTCTACATACTGGAGTAGATCTAGAAATCTACTCTCATACTCTGCTACTAAAAGAGAAGCTGTCGGAGGTCATGAAACTCATCAATCCTATGTTGATAAACCTCGTGATAAATACTTATTCTTTAATCTCTCCTTAAATAGCTCTCATGTCACTATCTCTGAATCTACATGGAGCTTCTTCTCCTCTGTCCTCCACCATACTCCAACTCCATCCCTCAGTAAATGGATCACAACACGATCTTTCATGTTGCTAGAACAAGGAAAAATATTGAAGCAACCACTCAAGCTCACTAGCTAGGCCTCTATGTGAAATCCATCCATGACACCTGAGTAATGTGAGGGTTGAAGCTTAGGATCTCCTTGATGTGATCCGCTGTTGTGTGGTCTGTCGGCCTCTAGGTCTCTCAAAGCACGCTCACTCCTAATCCTAGGGCTCGAGACCTCTCTCTATTCTCTAGAACTCTGTCAACCTATCTCTAGGTGGTGACTCTACTTGTGACTCGACTCACATGGGATTTCTCTCCTCTATTCTCATTACCGAGTCGAGGAGATACCTAACCCTCAATAGAAGGAGCTCTGTGATGACTAGTTTCCTATCCTCCACCTAATCCTCCACATAGAGTGGCATCGACTTCTGAAGGGTCTCAGAATATGAGGTAGAATGGCTGCCACACCATGATTCGGTGGTGGTGGTAGTGGTGGTGAGTTTGAGTCTCTATGAAGGTTCCTCTCACTCCATCTGAGCCTCTTGCATAGAACAAAGCGAGAGTTAGTTCATTTTCTAAGTTTTACATATCTTCCATATTTTACTAAAATATACATATTCTTGCTAAGATGTTTTCTAGATTTAAAGTGTGCTAGGTTTAAGTTTTCATGTCTCAAGTTTTTTAGTGTGCCCAATGGTCCAAGAATTTGAACCACGCACGATACCAAACTATAGTGCCTATTTAAACAACCACTTGAGACTTAAGAAATAACCTAGGGTTAGCTAGAAAAATTATGGGATAATTTTTTTTTTGTTTGAAATGTCTACAACCAGGTTGCAAGACATCAGTTTTCACTAATGAGTTCCGAGAACAAGACCAATGTACTACAACATATGTTCCCTTCATTAACTACTAACAAGCTCACAAGGTTCAAATGTTAGGGTTAAATGTTTTAGTTAGGTTCAGGAAGAAATTTACCCCATACCCACTCCCTAACAGGATCTGAGTTTCAACATGATTTTTCTCATCATTAATGCTTCCAAAATTTCCCTAAACCATTCCCAATGGATAGGAAGTTTTTTCACCTTTCCGATGATATAAATAAGTCCTCCTAAATCTTTGTAAAACTCAAGATATGAGTGGGTGGAGTTCCTAGGTCAAACTTTCCGCTAGGGGACATGTGTCAAGAGATGGGGGAAGCGCCTTGAATGGGTCGGCGGGTCACAGGGTGGCTTAGTGAATTTTATCCACAATGCGGGCACAAGTAGTGTGTGTTCTTGATTCAATCATGATTATCATTTAAGCTTGTTCTTTCTTAGATCTGAATATGGCATGCCTTGTAGAATGAGGGATTAGTTATGGATCTATATGTTTCTTCCTTCATCATGCTAACATCCTACTACAACAACCCTAAAGAGGGACCTAGTACCTTTGCGTGCTTGAGGTTGTTACAAATATATTGTGTAACATTATTTATATATTGTAATATTATTAATAATGAGCATTTAACTCATATTAATAATATAGTTAGTCTGAGTGTGTTGTGAGAACAACTCACGTAGCTAAAGTTGTGTGAGATAATAAAGGGATGTTAGAGAGATATTAGGAGATGGGGTTGAGATTATGTAGGGATTGAAGATCATGTTTGACTCCACCATTAGAGGGGTTAATTGATCTATATATGTAACTCTCTCTCTTAATGAATATAATTATCCGGATGAATTTATATTATGTGTTTTTATTATTGTGTTAGATTATTTCTAATAATCTAGACCAAATTTATTACATGTGAGCTCTTAGTCTAGGATGAGTGATGTGCTAGTGTGTCTAGGGTGTTATCTAGTAAATTCTAGGTTGTATTAATGGGTTCGATGTTGGAGTAGTAGCTAATTAACACAATGAGATCCCTCTCCACCATCAGTTTGAGATTTTGGTGTGACGGTAAGTCGTGTAGCTCTGATACCAGCCCACTTAAAGCGTGCCGCCCCTAGAGTAGTTTTGGGATGGGTGACCTCCCGAGAAATTCCCGGTGTCACTTCCTCTTAATATTCCATTGGGCCTGATTGGGTGTATACCCGGCTCCATCATGCGGGAGGGTGTTGGCGTAGCAATTGATTAACACGATGAGATCCCTCTCCACCATAAGTTCGAGCTTTTAGTGTGATGGCAACTCATTTGGTATCGAGCCGGGCGATTAAGCGCATCACCCCGAGTAGTTCGGGATGGGTGACCTCCCAAGAAATTCCCGATGTCACTTCCTCTTAATATGTCATTGGGCCGATTGGGTGTATACCTGGCTCCATCGTGTGGGAGGGTGTTGGTGTAGCAGCTGATTAACATGATGAAATCCCTCTCCACCATCAATTCGAGCTTTTGGTGTGACGGAAAATCATTTGGTATCAGAGCTACATGACTTGCCGTCACACCGAAAGCTCGAGCTTATGGTGGAGAGGGATCTCATCATGTTAATCAACTACTATGCCAACACTTGAGTGCCTATGTTAGTAGTGTTCATAATGGGCACCTAGGCGCCCGTGCAACACCGAATTCACTACCTATCTTCTAGAGGCCATAAATTTTGCTCCCGACCTCGAAATGACTCCATTTTTGCATTGAAAAGGTATCAAAGAAAAATATGCTATGGTAAGATAAATTTGAATTTTTGAATTTAAATTACAAATTACTAATTTGTTTGTTTTTTTTATGTTTATTTGGATGTTTTGACTTTTCGACTAACATATTTGAATGTTTTTAATTTTTGAAACATATTTGAATTTTTTATTTTCTAGAAGTTTTCTAAAGATATGTATAGGAAAAATAGAAATGTGGATGCCTCCAATAACATATGGGATGTCAAGGGAGAATACCATGCGTATGCGCGAGAAAGTGAAGATGTGAAATCACCCCCAACGTTAGATGGGAATATTCAAAGGTAAAATCTTCACATGCGAGAATTTGGATCAGGGCCAATATAGATAGTTCAAAATTCTGATGAACGTAACCCAATTACATGCTAGGAAGGAGCAAGGATGCCCCCAGCGTAAGCTGGCCAAGAAGCACATGATAGAAAGAAGTGGAAGATTATTTTTGTGAAGGGGACAAAGGTGCCCGTAAACATGGAAAAAGGAAATCTTATACACATGGATGTTCTGAAAAAAATAGAAGAATGATGTGAATGTTGTGAATGTAGCTTATAATCCTCACAATGAACAAGTGATTAGCCAAAGGCATGAATCGTGAGACAAGATATGGACTAGAGTAAGAGTCTGAAAAAGGTCCAAAAAAAGACACTTGGTAACATACTAATCTTGTTTTCTCATAGAGATCCAAAGTGTGTGCACATGGAAATTTATTACCTCTTGGAGGGAAGATTTGATAGACAACAAGTGAAGACACCTAACTAATGTGTAGGAATGATTTATTTTTCAAAGTTGATTTTTATGAATGGATTGTGGAAGGAGAGTCATACATTGCTCCGCTGCTAGCCATGCATCCATAGCCTCGACAGAGATGCATTTGATTCTAATCACAACATTTCTCTACTACCAGTCAAGCATCCATAGTCGGTAGAGATTATTGGAAATACCCAAGAGAGAGTTATATATCAATTTTCTTTTTGCTTTTAGTGTTTGCTTTCAACTTTGTGCTTTTTGATTTGATTGATTCTTTTTCTTTCTGAAAACTTATTTCAGCTCTCTTGTTTGACAAGGGGTTAAGAACCACTAATGGCTTGATGGAAGGAGGCAGAAGTGATTGTGATGATGACATTGGCTAGTGTCAACAAATATATCCAAAATTTCTTGCAACAAGTTTTTTAGATGTTGATTGTGATAGGATCTCTATAAGAGGTCAATCATTCTTTAATTTACCAAGGTGATAAAAGACCAAGGTCAAAAAATACCATAGAGATAAATGTCACAAAATGTGTGAATAGGCTAACCAAAATATCACCAAAGGGATGAAAATGGTAGAAGACTTGTAGAAGAATAAGCAAGGAAGGGAAGAAAGAACATCCATGTGTATGCAATACTTGATTGTAATGTGTGATCATTTACCTTTGATATATTTTTTTGAATTTTTTTCTCATTTTTTTGTATTTTTGAATTTTTTGAAAGGTGGGACCGACAAGGTCACTTGACATGATAAGATCCAACAACAATGTTAGTAATTTTCTTGATAAGGAAGACTAGGCGTGTTTTCTTATCAAGAGTCATATTATCCTCAATCTCAATGATCGTGGTGAGCTCATACTCAATAGATGACTATGTTTTATCATGAAACGTGGATTTTTTGTGTGTGAACTTGAGGTCCCTATCCAGAGGTTTCAAACTTTACGCCATACTTGATGGGTGTGTTGATGTGCATTTTTAATGTGTTTGATTCTGAACTTTAAGATTATTTAAATTATTGTGAGCTTTGGAGCTCTTGGAATTATTGATCTTAGTTTGATGAAGGAACCATTTTGGTTTCTATAAGCTACTACATGACTTGTCTGATCCTGAGAAGTGGGAGAAGAAAGTGGACAAATAGAATTGATGTGAGAAATGATGGTGGGTTTTCCACAATCATTGATAGAAGAAAAATATGATGGATGTGAAGGATATGGTCTAAGAATTGAAGAGGATGGGATACCAAGAGGTGTCCCATAGACTGAAAGATAAAGGACTACAAGGATGTGGCCCTAAGATTGAAGATGAAGGACTTCCTAGTGGTGTCCCATAGATAGAAGATGAGGGATTTAGGATGTGGCCTGGTATAATCAAAGATGGGATGTTTGAGGTGAGCCCCCAAGATATAGATGATGAGGGACTACTTGGACGTGGCCCACATATAGAAGAAGATGATGGGCTACAGGGTGGTCACACAAGGTAAGATGAAGATGGAGGTGAGGCACATATAGATGATGTAGGTAAACTTAAGGTGGCCCCATATATGTTAAAAGATGATGGGCTACGGTGGTGACCCAAGTGTAAGATTGTGATGGAGGAATCTGATAGATAAAGAATGATTAGGTAATGAGATAGGATGTGGATCATCAATCTTAGACCTAGGCATTTCATTGCCCAATGAAGAATGTGAAGATGGAAGAATAAGAGGAGGATCATGTTTGATGATCTTAGGGTCTTCCTCTATTTTCTGACAAAAGGAATCAATCTCTTCCTCCCAATATGTGAACGTATCGAGGTCTAAAGAGGTTTCTTGCTCACAAAATTCTAGAGGAATGTCTTCATGTACCCTCATAAATTCTCTAATGGCTTCTTCATTCTGAAATGAATCAATCGGTGTGGGTAGTTGTTCTACCACAAGAGATTTGATTGGATGAATGTGACATGGGAGTTGACTTGGATGATTGATTAGAAGTATTTGAGTCGAGAGATCTCTTTGACGATGGAAGAAGGGGTTGTTGAGGCGACTGAGAAATGGGGTCCTATGAAGATAGGGAGGAACGTGACTTAGGAGTCGTATTAGAGGAATAATTTGGATTGGAATCTTTAGAAGAATCAAAAGACTTAGAATCATTGGGATTGGAATCTTTAGAAGAATTAGAGAATCAGAATCATACCACTTACCATGAGTTGAAGATGGGGGAAGAGGTAAGTGAATGGGTTCTTTAGCATGAAGAATCAAATGAGGTCTAGTTGTGATAGGCATCCTTTGATGGGAATGTCTGAAACCTAGGTTCCTTACTGTCATAAGTATGTAGAAATGTGTGATAATCAATTTTGTGGCACATGCCTAGACATAGATAGTCAGGGGATATCACAGGGTTATTGTGTTGACATGTTCAACATGTGTATCTACACAACCAATGAGAGCATCAAAATGATTCTCCTCATTAGACACATAATTAGCATTCTTGTCTTGATTATGTTTAGGAAAATTCTTCATATTGGGGGATTTGTTAGGAGTGGATGAATCCATCTCCACATCACCACTTTTGATTAAGTCTTGGATGTAGTGTTGCAACTTCAAACACTTATTTGTTTTGTGACCTTTAATGTGGTGGAATTGGCAATATTCATTATCTCTAAACCATGATGGTTTAGGCGCATCATCCTCATAAGGTGTAGTTTAGGATATCTAACCATATTAACCACCTCTAGTTGTTTTAGTATTGATGACATTGATTCAGATAGAGGAGTGAAATTATGATGCTTATACTCCATAGGTAGATTTCCTTTGTAAGTTTCAAAAGGAGTGTAGTTTTGAATGACTTATACTCATTTAGAGTCTACTATCCCATCACTAACAATGTTTTTATTCTTATTATGAACAAACTTTGGTTTTTCATTAGATTTGGAATCATTATGATCGTGGGAGAAAGGTTTTAGAGTCCCCCTAGCTAGCAATCCTTTTCAATTTGACTCCTTTTTCGATTACCTCTTCAAACATGTTGCCACGATGCATTTGCAAGTGGAACATAATGTCTGGATGGAGGTTGGGAACAAATATATTGATTAACTATTTTTAGGTATGGAGCAAGGGAAATGACTAGCTAATCCTCTTCCATCATTGTAAAAAATGCAACAAAGTTTTTGTTGTTTCTTTGTTTGCATTGCAAATATCCAACATGGTGACATCATTACTTCAATATTATAAAGAGAAGTGTCATACAAAACTTTCACTAGTTTGGCCATGTTGATATGGATCCTTTAGGGATGCGTACAAACCATTCAAGTGTCATTTCTCCTAAACTTCCATGAAAAGAGGGGAATAAGATAATTTTCATTGAATGCCACCTCTTGATTGCCATATGAAAATATTTAATATGGTCACAAGGATCACCTTTTCCCTTATATTTATCAAACTTTAGAAAATCAAAGTGCCTGGGAAAGGCTTGTAGCATAATTTATCAAATGGGTAGGGACATAACTTATCAAAATGATACTTCTGATCACGTTATTGGTACTTTTTTCCCTTTGTAATGATTGAAGGGCTTCTTCATAGTAGACCATTCTTATGTGGAATAGTGGTCTTCTATGGGTGTTTGGTGTGGTCTATACAAAGGGTTCCTAGGTGTATGTTACCCATTGGGTGAATGAAAATCCTATAAGGATCTCTTTGATTTCAAGTAAAAGGAGTTGTTTATTGGGAACTCATGAAATGAAGACTTTAGTTTTCCTTTGGTATGGCTTGTTTTAAAGCTTTTAGTTGTTCCATGCATTTTATTATATGCTGAAAGCCAAATTTCAATTGTGAGTGACACCTTGAACTATTTCTAAGGTCAATCTAAGGTAGGTATTTCATTTTTACAATTTTCATTGAGGTGGTTGTCATGGTGAGAATGTTTTCATGTCTTCAGAATGAATTTTAAGAGGAGGTAAATGATAGTCTATTGTTTTGTATGACAGGTCAAATTATCCCAAGGAATAAGCCCATGCTTGTTTTTGGCTATCTCCTCCTCCATTTGTATTTAGTACTTACATCTAAAGATGGATTTTTGCACACTTGTGGACTCAAATTTTACACAATTTATGATTCCCAGCACGAAGAAAGAGAATTTTCTTACCCGAGGGGAAAGGTAACACAATTTTCCTCCTAACTGCAAAATGAGTTATGGTTCAAGCTTTCAAAGTTTTTATTTAAAATATACCAAAAGAGTAGTGAATTACTTCATTTTGGACCAATGAGAGTTCCAGATATCCAGCAAGGTGTGAGGATCGATATTTTCGAGCGTCTAGGGGATTTGGAGTTTTCGACTTTAAAAATCTTTCAATTAAATTAGGAATTATTTAGAATAGATTCGGATCATTTTGAACATTGCACCACAGTGCCATACTCAAGGCTACCTTGTTTGTTTTTAATTTTGAAATTTTAGTTGTCATTTTTAGATATATTAAATATGTTATCCCAAAAGTCAAATTGAAATAATTCAAAAGGACAAAAATAGAGAAATAATGGTATGGATATACTTTTGCATAAAGTTTACTTTTTGAAGTTAGCCATATTGTCTTTTGTGAGTGACAATCAGTTGGACCTTGGAGGAAGGATTATGGTGAAATTGAAAAATTGAATTTAAAAACACAAAAGGCAAAAAAGTCAAGCGCATTCCTCCAAGCAATTAGGTGATGCCACGTGTCACCGAGAGAAGCCCAGGGAGAAAATTTTAGGAAATTTTCCCAATGTGAAATCAAAAGAAAAAAAGTGAATTTTGAGCCCGTGATTCCATTAGTGAACCAAGAAATGCCACATGTCTCGAGAGGATTAAACATAGAAGCAAAGATGTTTGGCGAAGGTGGGGGATTTTTGGAAAATATTTACAAAAGAAAAAGGGCTTCAAATTTCAAACATTGGATTTTCAAAATTTGGTTGCCACCAAGTGTGCCCTAATTTGTGCCTCTTTTAAATCCTCATGTGACATAGACAAACTTTTTAAAAATTTTTTCTAGATCTTGATACTTGAGATGGGCATATCTTTAGATCTAAAATGATTTGAACAAATTAGACTCATGGAAAGATTGAGGCCCTATTATTAATGCATTGGAGGAATAAAAACATAATTTTGATCAGGTTTTGATGGATAAAATGTTAAAAACATCTTTCACGCTTTCCTTGATACATATTGATTTTGCTTGAATTTGTTTTAGACTCAATCTGCCATGGTTACCTTCTTCTACTTACAACAAATATGGAGAATATGCCATAAATGTGAGATCAAATTGATTTGAGATGAGTTTGTGTTTCACCAAATTCATCATTTTTCCTCCAATATGCAAGAATCCTGATTTATAGAGAGGAGCTCAATTTGATGGATTATAGGCCGGTTTGAAAGGGTTAATGGTGGGTGGTTGAAAAGGGATCATATTTGTTTCCTCCTCTGTTTTCCCTCTCTTTTCTTCTGGGCTATAAATAGAGATGTGATCTACAGAATGTTAGACATCTTTTCTCATGAGCTTCTTCTCTTTAGTCAATAAAATTTGTGGAGTTATTCCAACCTTTCCATAAAATTGTAACACGTTTTTTTGCCTCTTTGGCTTTGTAATTCTTGTATCATTATGCGCTGGAGAAATTAAAATAAATTTCCTAACTAGTGATTTTCACCCCACTTTTCTTACTATCCCCTGGGCTATTCCCTGCACGACGATCTTTTTATTACAAATTTGGTGTGCATGAGAGTTACTTATTATTTTTATGGTCTATGTTCAAACAGAAAAGTGAAGTTCATCATTCCTCGGTGCATCACCTCGATTAGCTTATATTTCAAATTTTCTACAAGTTTTCTCAACCTTGGTCTCTTGGATATTTTTAGAATAGATATTAATAGATCCTCTATAAAATGAATGCATTCCTGAAAGAGATGAATAAGAACCAACTTTCTCTAGAGATTTTGCTTACCTTTAATGTCCCCACCTTGGAAAAACTCAATGATGATTTTAATTGGTTGAGAGGTCACACTGATGACATGTTTTTGTCAAATTCTGGAAAATCAAATGTCATTTAGGTGATGTAGGATGAATTTGTCAAATGGGTACTTCCTCATTATTTTTTGTCATGTAGAAGTAGAGATGTGGCCTAGGTTTAATATTTCATCATATATGGTGATGAGGGCATTTGACTTTCTCTTCCCTCAAACCATTGCACCAATGAGAGAAGGGTCATTGTGGGAGGTAACTTAGCTCCTAGTTCCATAACACACATAAGAACCTCATGTTTGTTTTGAAAATGTAATCGTCAAAATTGGCAGGAGGACGCTCTATATTCATATGAGGAGAATCTTCCTCTCCACCACTATGGTCAACCATGAGATTATCCTCTAAGATAGGGTTGTTACCTCCAAATATATTGGTTCCTAATTTTTGAGATCCCATCCTCGTAGTAGGCATACTCGAGATAGGAAATACAAAAATAATTTCCACTAAGGTTTACTAAAAAGGGACCTTAGTCAAATTTTTGCAGCATAACGACACTAATTTTCCAAAATAAGGTGACTATAAAATAGCCACAAAATTGATAGATCAAATAAAATGTGTGAACTAAATAACAATGAACAATTTACCTTAGCAAGGTAATATATGACACAAATTTTCCTTAGAATAATACAAAGACATATAACGCTCAAAATTTAGTTACACCAAATAGTTTATTCTTTAAGATTTCATCTATATAGGTTTGAAACCAAATAGTGACAACACAATATCACTAGTTAGGTCAAGTTTGCAATAAAAAGGCCTAAATGATAAGATAATGTTGACGTGATCTTCTAACAAGATATGTTTAAAGACAATTTCTAAACACTAACAAATTCTAAGCTTTGTAAAATGGACAATACAAATGCAAGTAGTGTAACAATGCTATTTGGACACGTAATAAAATTTTGAGAAAGCAAGATTTTAGTATCAAAATGGCACTATAGTGATGCTAAAAAAGTAACCTCAACACTCACAAAACTCAAGACAAATCTAGGGTGTAAAAACTATGTCTAAGTATATCAAGAATTGTTATGCGTGTGAACAACATAACTCTACAATATAGAGATTTAGGCCTAATTTCACAATGGAAACAAGATGTAAATATCTCAATTGTATGGCTACAATGTGGGCAGCGTAACAACTCAAAAGAAGACAAGGATGAAATCACCTAACTACGATGATAATAAGTCTCAAATATGGGTTTTTGAGACAAGGGGGCCTACTAGATTGTGAGTACGTACCATGCACACTTTCAACACTTGTGCTCTAGCATTACAACCTAGTCCAAGTAGAATACAAAAGTGGTGGACACATGATATCTAGTGGTATCCGTATATATTGTTTCCTTTTGTCCAAAATGGGAAACAAGAAAACAAGGGTGTAGACCAAGTGGTGTTGAAATAAACTTGGTGTTATTTTGGCAGAGTTTTTCCTTGTCTTAGGACAAGTGAAAAACTAGGAAAAATGACACTAAGTAGATTTCATGATGAAAAATCATGTGGTTTCAAATTTAAGAGATTATTTCCCTTGTTTGAAAAATAAGAGTTTGAATCTAACAAAGTTTTCACTTTGTGAGAGCTCTCAAGTATAACAACTAAGACAAAACAATGGCTCCAAGCCAACAAGCTTCCTAGGTGGTTCTCTCTCTAGGTGTCACAAGATATCTAGAGTGATCTTGATTTACCAAGGTTTCCCAAGGAGTATCTCGGATTTACTTTACCCCTTCAATATAATGAGCACCAAAGTGCATTTAGTTATACTTTCACTGGGGTTGTGATACAGATATCTTTGACTCTAATCTCACCAAGGCATACTAATCAAGTCGGTAGTGTGGAGAACTTTCTTGTTTCATTCACAAGGTTCCCTCTTACGTGAACTACTTTAGGGTTCCTATGACCACCCCCATTGTTTTAGCTTAAGGCTTATGCCAAAGGGGTTATGTCCTAGTTAAGAGAATGAGCCGTAGCTCTTAACCATGAAACCTGTAAATACAATGTGAATGATTGTTGGTGTATTTTTTATCTTTTGATTAATTTGGTTTAGACCAAATGAAAACTATAATACATGTGAATGTTAGATTTTGGTTTTAAAGAGACCTCCTTTCTTTGAAAAGTTTTAGGTCCTTCACACAAATGGTAGTAGTTCAAAAATATTCACAATATCATAGAAATATGGCCATGAAAATTCTTGTAAATCAACTAACTACTATCAAACTTTGCAAAAACAAGGTTTATTCCCAATTAATCCAAGTGCTTCTTAATGAAAGACTAAAATTTCTTTTGATTCCCAAGATCACACTAGGTGCAAGGGAAGAGCATACACAAATTTTAGCCTTGATTCTTTATCAAATGAAAAATCTCTTAAACTAAAAGATCAAGTATATGTCAAAACATGCAAGTTTGTTCCCTTAAGAAAAAATGAAGGATGATTGTTCCTACTTACTCCCAAGAAGCAAAAAGTTGGTTTAGGGGTGTTTTTGATTCTCAATATCACACTAGGTGCAAGAGAAGAGCATACACAACCCTATTCCAAACTCAAAACAAAGTATGAAAACATATCATCTATCAAACCCTAAGCCAATTTTGTTAGGAATATTGCTCTAAAATCAATAAATTGACAAAAACAACATCTAAAAACCCTTAAAAACTGACAGGAATCATAAAATTGAAATTTTGGAATTTGAAAAAAATTACCTTGATGCATAGGCGCCCTCTTATTCACAAACGCACAAAGTCATGCACAAGTGCTCCTCTTTCCTATAGGTACTCAAACTATCTTCCGGATGCCATAACTTTTGCTTCCGACCTCAATGACTCTTGCGTTGGAAATGTGTTGAAGTGAACCACACAATGCCAATATAAATTTGGATCAAAATTTACAATAATTTGGACATTTTTAGAAAACTAGTCCTTTTCTAACATATCTAAATGTTTTAATGAATGTTGTTTTGAGAAGATTTCTTGAAAAAGGTTCAATATTTGGTGTTTTGAGGGAATTTTGCACAGGATTCACCTCTTATATCCTACAAATAACATGAAAACAAAACTTATACCACTAATTTAATTGAAACAACTTTAAAAAAATGGAATTTAGGGTATACATTGGAAATGTGTGAAGTGTCAATGCCAATATAAATTTGGATAAAAAATTTACCAAGAATTTAGGGTATTCATTTTTAGAAAACTAGTCCTTTTCTAACATATCTAAATGTTTTAATGAATGTTGTTTTGAGAAGATTTCTTGAAAAAGGTTCAATATTTGGTGTTTTGAGGGAATTTTGAGGGATTCACCTCCTTATATCCTACAAATAACATGAAAACAAAACTTCTACCACTAATCTAGTTGAAACAACTTTAAAAAAATGGAAATTAATCTATAAAACTTTAAAAATTACTCTAAAACTTTGAAATTAATCTAAAAATCTTGAGAAACTAATCTAAAAAGCTTGAAAGTACTCTAGAAAGCTTGAAAGTAAACTAGAAAAATTTGAAATTAATCTAGGAAACTTGAAACTAATCTAAAACTTGAAATGAAAAACTTTGAAACTAAGTTAAAAAGCTTTAAAAATTGAATGCAATGGGGTATTCTCCCACCGAGCATGCCAAATGAAAGCACCCTAAAACTTTACAAAGAAAATTACATGAATAAGGAAGGCTAACACCATTGCCACCTCTAGTCAAGGTTCTAAGTCTAAGAGTATAACATTAAGATAGAAGCTCAAAGGAATGCTTAGCTAGTATGAAAACAATGTAAAATCTAACTAAACATGCCTACGAATATACTTTAATTACATAACATGGGCCTAAATAGACCTAAGAGGGAAATAAAATTGGTATGGTTGCTACTCCACACAAGGTGAAATGGCCTCTCCAAATGACTACATGGTCATTTTGGATATACATCTACTAACCCCATTGAAGGCTTTAGGCAAGGATTGAACTTGGCTATATATCATATTTATTATATGAGATGCAAATCAAATCATGGTGTAAAGTATTAAGGTAAGAAGTTAACTCTTTTTATAGTTTTTCTTTTGGGAGAAACTTTTATTTTGGTGCATGTGGGACTAAAAGCCCCAAATTAGATTAGAATTGTTAATCATGATTAGGCCTTGCTAATCATAATTAGTGAATTACCAAGTGATTAAGATGTGAGGAGCCTCAATCAACCACTTAGGGTCAATTAGGAGGCTAGGATAAGATTTTGAAGCTTGTTTAGACGTTGTGGAGGTGAATTGGGTGATTTTAGTGGTTAGAAGAGGGGTTTGAGCCAATAGTAGGGTATATTGACCAAATCAAGGGAAAATGGTCTTAATTAGCCTATAATCACAAATTATCTATTTTGCCAAGGATTTTGACTTAGGACTCATCATAAAGTGGCATCCTGAATGTGAAAGAGGTTTGGTGATCAAGGAAGTGCTTGTTAACAGACCAAAGTGGTAAGAAATGTTAGTTAATTAGTAAAGATCACTAATTATAATGAAATTGGTAAGAATAAGAGTGATTTGTGTGCGTTTTGGCAATAAGATTGCAAAAGTGGAATTTAGGTGTCTACAACCTTTGCTTGAGTGGGATTGAATGTTGACTTAGATTGAAACCTATTAGAAGATGATGAATAAGTATCTTGATATTTAAGTTTTCCCATAGAGAGAAGTTTGACTTCATGCATTTTAAGCATATGGCATAATTGATCAAATGAAGGATAGGTCTCAAAGATAACACTCTCCTGTAGTGGTGGTAAGAGACTTTGAACAAATAGATCTTATAGTTCCGAATCAACAAGTACATTAGTCATCTTAGATAGATTGTTCTTATAACGTAATACATAGTTTGCTAGATGTTCATTATATATTTGTTTAATTTGAGCTAGTTGCACACAAGAGATCTTAGTTCTGATATTGATTGAAAATTGAACAAGGAAAGCATTAGCTAAATGCATGAAAAACCTTACCAAATGAACATGTAGATCGTAAAAACAACACATTGTGTAATCTTAAAGACTACGAGGAAATAGTTGAGCTAGTAATATATGATCATTCACATATTCTACACATACAACATGAAAATATCAGATATGCTCTTGAGGGTCACCATGGCCATTGAAAATGGGAAAATAAGGGGTGATGAAATTTAGAGGAAATGGATAAGCAGAAATGGTGGGTGAAAACGGAGTATGGAAAAATATGGAGGAAGCAAGAGATGGAGAGGAGCATGAAATAACTAGTTGAATTTGACAGATTTGAACTTGTAGATCTTGATATAAAGAATCCAAATCATGGGTTTTGGAAGAGGAACTAGGTTGTGTATTAGAAGCATTGGGATGGAGGAGAGGAGTGGTAGAAATAGGAATGGAAGTAGGAATGTTGAGAGGTTGGGTGGAGGCCATGACAGCCAAAGAAGAACCTACAAGAGGTACAAAAGCAACATCTTGAGAGCATTGAATAACAAGTAAAGCATTGAGAATATGCAGAATATGTAAAGGATTAACACGCAAAGCTTGACAAAAATTAGTGAGCTTGTCTAATTATTCTTGATCAACATTAGTATCCTCATCATAAGATTGTTCACTATCAAATGTTTCAATGTCTTTAAGAGGAACATTATTTGATTTAGCAAAGGGGTTATCAAATTCAGCCATTGACCTAGAAGAGTTACAAATAGATGGAGGAAGCTCAATGTACTCAAAGGAACCAAAACAACCACTACGAGTGACAGGCATAAGAAGAAAACCCTAGAGAGAAGGTGGGATTCAAGCGATGGGTTCACCAAATGATTTAACAAAAATATAAATTATTATTAAACCATAATTACAGAGTAACTGATGTAAAAAATGATATACAATTGCTAAGCACAATATGACACAAGCAAATAAGTAAGTATGAAAACCTAAGAAAGAGGTATAGAAACAATGACTTAGTTGATTTACGTCGGATCTGGAAGTGCTCTAGATCTGGGAAAAATGTTAAACATGAGGTGAACAATGTCGTAAATTCTCGGGAAAAATTATGGACTTCGGGAATGAGGTGGACATGGTCTCCCATGGTAGGACAGGGGGCACTGGGCATTAAAGACCTCTTCTAGGTGCCTATGACTGCGTAGATGGTTAGAATCTCGATTATCACAAAGTGTCACAAAGCTGTCATAAATATTCCTGTTAATCACCTATGTGTCGCTATTTGATTTCCAAGGGTATCTATAACCTACAAAACATATATTTCCTATAAAACCCACAATACCACATCAAATACAAAAAATTAAAGATGCAATATGGGGATTCAAACTAGCCCCAAAATTCACCTTAAGAGTTAACTTACGACCGAGTGTTGTACTACATCTCATACTCCATGTAGTTCTTGTGAGTGTGTGAAATAATCATGCCCTAGGATACCCTTGTGCAAGTACACTTGATAGCGAGTTATAGCTAGATGTAACAATGTAGATAAATGTGTGGATGGAATAAAGAAACTTCCCCTTCCTATGTTGTGTATATAGAAAATGTATTCCCTTGTCCCTCTAATGGATGCTATATGGATGCTTTTAAGTGATTTAGGTGCCTTTAGATGCAAGATTAGGTGATGATAGTATATGCTTAGAGCTTGGTCCTTGATTTTGAACACATAACTATGTATTTATATGATTCCCTTGTTTGAATTTTGTAATTGACAATTAGAAGGCCAACCCATAAGTGAAAAATATGCCCAAAAGATAAAAGAGACCCAAAAGAAGTGAGTAAGGTGAAAAATGGTTATGAGCACCTAGAGGGGACATGGGCACTTGGGTTCTCCTATCCTTCTTTGGTGCTGGTGTCTAGAGCTATTAAAGATTAATAAGTAAAATACCAATTAGGATGTGGGGTATGTAAGACAAACTATAAAGTAAGAAATAAATAAAAAAGGAAAAAGACATTTGTTAATTACTAGTTTTATTGCTTAGGAATCATATGAATGCTAACATGTATTTAGAACCTAAAAATGTACCTAAGTGCATGATTTAGTGGCTACACTCATAAAATATGACTCTCCCTTCCTAACATTGATCATTTTGCCAACCTCACAACATGCCATGAGATGTTATCTCTTATGTAGATATTTTATGGGTATAATTAGGTCATCATCACACCACATGACCAATATAAGACATATTTCATCACCCCTGGGGGACCTTCTCGTAACAGGGGTTATGCCCTTTGGTCTGCGAAGAATGTGGGGGCCACTTATCAATGTGCCACGACTTATATATTCTATGACCTCATCCATAAAACTGTATAAGTTTTCATGGATGATCTCTTAGGTAAATCCAAGTGTCAAGGAGATTATCTCATCATCCTCAATGTCATATTCACCCACCTTATTCAATATTTTCTCTACCTTAACCTGACTAAATGAGTATTCAGTTTTCTCACCGAGAAGCTTTTAGGGTTTATCATATCTATCAGGGGAATTAAAGTAGAGCCTGCTAAAATCAAATCCATCATCGAGATGCCTCATCCTTCCAATATCAAACAACTTCGTAGTCTCCAAGGTATACTCCAATCAATCCACCGCTTCATTTCTCATCTTTTAGACCACTGTTAACCTTTTCACTATCTCCTCCGAAAGGATGTCCATTTAAATTGGGATGAAAATTTTCAAAATAAATTTTAAGAGCTCATATAATACCTTTTATCACCACATGTGCTCACACCTCCACAAGATGGGGAGACATTTTACCTATATATATTTTCCATAAACCATGCTATGGGTACCATGATAGCACATTGAGATGAGCATGGTAGAGAGCATGTCATCTATTACGTAATCCACACTCTTCATGACTATAAAACTTGTTACAATAAAGCATAAAATTTATGTTGTGCTATATACTTTGCAACTCATAAGCTTCGTTACTATCTCCTTAATCATAAGAGATATGTCATCACCAACTTCAATCCTCTCAAAGTTATGCATTCTAAACCATATCACAATGATCACATTACGATGGATCATGCTTATGATTAAATTTAACCTATAATTCATGTCACAAAAATCTATCAAGGGGAAATCCATCGTTGATTAACTCGTATAAGCGCACCTTCCTAACAATCAACCGCCTCACGAATAATTTCCGACGAATCTATCAATGCTCTTGATCAATAAAACACTCCCCTCAAAATGACACTCTTATTCAATGGTTCTAAGCTCTGGTATCATCATCATACCTCCTTGGGGGAATCCTATTCCTATATCCTTAAAAATAAATTTCAAATACACCAACAACATACTTGAGTATGAATCCCTCATTATGGTCCTCTAAACCGTTGACATACTTGGCGTCCAAATTCTTGACATCTATGAGGACTCCCATCTTATCATCAATCAAATCAATATTATTGGCCTACCCTTAATCAAGATTATTAAGAGTATATCAAGAAATGTATTAAATGAAAACAACATTCCAATCTCACTCACATACCAAGTCAGAATCTACAACCCACCCATAATTTATGGCCCTTTTCATAATGGGGACTTGACCTCATTGGCCTCATCAACCCTCATTCATCACAATGACATAATTCTATCATCATAACAACTGAATACTTCACTAAATGGGTGGAATCCATCCCCCTCATATCTACTAAAGCTAATAAATATGTTTACTTCATCCACCATCACATTATTTGTCACTTTGGCATTCCTCACAAAACTATCATAGATAATGGCAAGTCCTTTAAAAATGTTCAATTTTTTTAAAACACTTACAATGCAAGCTTAGATTTTCATCTCCTTATTATCTATAAGAAAATGGCCAAGTAGAATCCTTGAACAAAACACTCAAAAAAATCCTCATGAAAATTGTTTATCAAGCTGGTAGAAATTGGCATCTCCAAATTTTGTTTTCCCTTTGGGCCTATCAGACTAGCATCCATACTCCTACATGTTCTACTCCCTTCTCTTTATTTTATGGCTTTGAGGTTGTCCTTCCTATTGAAGTCTAAATTACATCCCTCTTTGTCTCCCTTAAAGATCTCATTTTTGATGAGGATTATTATCAAGAACACTTAGCACAACTCGAATTGTTAGAAGAACGTTGCCTAATAGCCCTTAAACATCATCATGTCTATCAAGAATGCATCAAAAGAGCATACAATAAACATGTCAAAGAATGTGACTTCAATATTGGTGATCTTGTCCTCAAAGATAATAAAAAATTCACTACTATGGAAAGGAATTAACATTTGTAACGCCCGATTTTTGTAAGTTATCATGGTGATTATTTTTCATAATGTCAGAATGCTTGCTGAAATGAAGGCAAACATGTTAAGATATATTTTTGATCTTAAAGGAATGTGTTGCTAATCTGGATTCTTGCATACTGTAATTTGTTTACATGGGACAACAGTTATTATTGCTTGTATGTTTGCTGATGTGACGAAAAATTTGTCGTATGCTTGCTGAACTCTATTCACCGATTGACAGCACACCTTGAATCAATTCCATTGATCCAAGATATGTTGTGGCCTTCTTGTAATCGCTTTGCTGATTTACTCTTAAACTAGACTGAAGGTTGATATAAATGTGCAGCACCTGATTTTAGGTATGAATAGCTGGCACGTAGATGCCAACGAAAAAGGTTCGATTCTCGAACCATACACTGTGTAATGTGAGACCTCGTAAGGCGATAAATGCCTAGATGCGGGTGGCTCAGGTATGAGGAATGTGGGATGAAACGTCCTACACAAAGACCTGAATTGGATGTCAGTCGGGAAGACTTGACTGGAAATTGATTAATTAGGTGCTAAAGGGATTAGACCCTAATCTAACCCTAAGTCCTACCTTATATCCTAACTACTATCCTAAGTGGATTTTTAAATTCTAAAATGGTGAAAATGGATCTAAATCCTATTAACCTAAGAACTAGGTGATGACCTAGGTTTGGACACTATTATAAATCCTAAACTAATCCTAACCTAAGGAAGGGGACGCACAGACCCATGGGGGGATGGAAAGGATAAGGATGGAAGGAAATTTAATGGCATTGAATGTAGGTCCTTGCGTGGACAGCGCCAAGTTTGGCGGGAACAGGAAAAAGGTAGAGGTATTCAGTTAGTCATGAGACTAAACTCTGTTTGCATGCAAAATTTGAAATTGGTAATTCGCCAACCCGAGTCGGCGGTGGCGTGAGGAAATAGGAAAAAGGTAGAGCCTTTAATGCATTCAATTTTCTTGGTCTTCGCGACCAGCCCGCCTTGGAAAGAGTATGGAGGAATTTTTGGTTGTTCATTGTGTTTGTTCGGTTTTTGGGAAGTTGCTCTGCATTTGGTTTTTCTTGGTTCAGTCGAACCAGTTGTGTTTGATTGCTATCTCTATTTCTTTGGAAATCGAAGGCTATTTTCGAGCCTGTAGCAGAAGGTGATTGTTTGGAAAGATTTTTTTGTTGTCGTGGAAGGAAATACCTCCTGTAGGCACGGTTTTCTTCGAGCTTCGAGGAAAAATTGCAGGCATGTTAAGCCCTTCTCTTTAAAACTACTTGCTTTGCTTAAACGTCTCATTAAAACAACCCTGCTCTTCTGATGAAGGGGGTTTTGGGTTTATTTGATTGTTGTCATGACTGAGATGATTTGGGTTTAGTCGATTTTGCTGTCATGTTGGAAATGATTCTGGGTAGAGTCGTTTTGTCTTGTTGTTGCGATTTGAACTGTCTTTGCGTATTTATTATGTTGGAAATACAGTCCATGCTGTGTGATTTATTCGACCATAATGGGGAATTCGTTCTGTATGTTATGAAACTGTATCAGGCTGTATGAGTTTGTTTTTCATTGTTGAGCAATTGTTCTTTTGCCAATATGAACTTGAGTGATGGAACATATTAACTGTGTGAGTTGTTCGACATTGTTTCTTTACTGAAATTTTTAAAGGAAATGAGTTCCTCCTCCTTCTGCTGTTTTAGATTTTGAGGAAATGGTAAATGGGTTTTATTGAGCATTATGAGCTCGGTTTGAAGGAAGTGATAGTAATATTCTTATTGTTGTGCTTTTCTTTTGTAAAATTTAACGAATACGACTTGGGTATTCGTGGGAGTTGGAGAAAGTAACTGTTTTCTTCTGGAATTATTGATGAGCTATGTTTTCTCTTGTTGTGGTGGAAAGTTGATTTTGTTGTGTTTTATTGATGCGGTTTGATCTTCCAGTTCGGACTGTTGTCGTGAAAACAAACTTGGCTTTGTATTTCTGTGCAATGAATGAAATATATGGGAATTGGCTTGCTGTTTGAGACTGTTTTGTCTGTACCATGCTTGCGCATTTAATACCCTATGCGGGTTTGCCTTGATAGAGGTATTGATATATGAATATTGTATTTTGAGTTCTGTACATCATTGTGAAATAGGAGAATGTTGTGTTTGGATTTAAATGATTGATCGAGAAGGAACTCGATCTGGGTATTCATTGCATATGGTATATTGAATAAAATTTGTACATGCTGTGCGAGTTGGATTTGACATCGTTTCTTTTCTGAAATTAATAAGAAATGAGTTCTTCTTCCTTTGCTGTTTTAAATTTTGAAGAAATGTTAATTGGGGAATTTATTGAACATTATAGGTTCAGCTTGATGGAAGTGACAGTGTATTTAGATTATTTTTCTGAGTGTTGTTTTCTTTCTGTACAAACGGAAGGTTGAAATGTTTCGTGTGATCTCTGATTGCACTGTCATTCAAAAAAAAAAATTGGACTCGACTTGAGTGATTCTTGTTGTGTTTAAAAAAAATGGATGTTTATTATTGAAATAGTTAAAGGAATGAATATTTCTCTTCTTGCTGTTTGAGTTCTGGCAATAGCAATAATAGAGCATCACTGTACACCCGGATTGGGCTTGCTGTAGGTAACAACAATGTGCAAATGGTTATTTATGAACTGTGTGCATTCATGGATATAGAAAGTCATGTGAATAATTGATTAAGTGACTGTATAACTATTTATTTGGTTAAAATACAGTGAAGGAAGTATGAATCCTTCTAGTACAGTAAGTACATAGTATGCATCTTTATACTGCTTGTTCTATGATGAATACGATGTCTTACTAATCTGTTTTTGGTATTCATATGTGCCTGCTTGAAAGGAAGTATTGATATGGATAATAAATTCTTCCTTGTTTTCATTTAAAGCTGTATATGAATGGAGTTATTCTATGCTGTTGGAAAGTGAATTCTGAATGGATTTTGTAAGTTTCACTCTGAACTGTTATCTTGATTTGTGTCTCGTTTGGATTCAATTTTCAGTACAGTCATGAGGAAAGGAATAGGAATGTGGATGGATAACTTGGAATAATGATCATTTCTTCTCTCATACAGTTGGGAATCTGTAATCGTTAAGGAACGAATTTTGTATTGCTTGGGATTAGGCATCTATATTTTATTGTTGTTTACTTTTCTCATCTGTACTTGATTGCTTGAAATCAAATGAGATGCATGAACTGAAAGGAAAGTAATTGGTTTACATTTCAGTTAGATTTTATCCTTGAGTTTATTACTAATGAAAGGAAATGGAATTGATAGCAGTTATGTTATAACAGCAGTATACATACTTGTATTCCTAGTTTTTACAGATGTTGTAATCTGGAACTGTTGAAGGAAATTACTTTTTGTAATGATCATTTGGGAAAAAGGACAGTAGTTCTTTGATTGATTGGGATGGTATTTAGATGGTTCAGTTGTCATGCTGTTCATTCTTTTTATACTTAATTCTTGATTGATGTTTATATTAACGTTTCATAAAAGTAGGGTTCTTTTATTGAGACAGTTAATTAGAAGCACCTCATTTTAATGACAAGTGCTTAATATGCTCAGTTCAATGAACTGACCCGTGCAAGAAATTTTACAGATGGAACTTGATTAAAATGAAGACATGGCTGTTTTCTGATACTTCTTTTGATTGTCTGAAGAGGAATTGTATTTGATAGTTTATTATTCCTCTACGAGGAATTGTGAAAAGAAGAAAGTACATTCTTCTATCTATGAGTTGTAACATTGTTTAATATAAACAAAGTCCAGTCATTTGGACTGGCAAATGTATGGATTATGAAATGGATTGATGAATACAAATACAAGTGTGATATTTTAATGACTATATCAGTTTGATATTGTTGATTAAATTAGAATTATAATGTTATCTCTTGATTTGGAATTATTCAATTGTCCTTGGATGGATTTAAAAGGAACTGATATCTATTCTTACCTAAATGCAACTTTTACGTTGAAATGTGCAATTAGTTCATACTTGGGTTAAGATGAATTTTTAATTGACATTAAAAAGGATTAGGAAGAACATGATCTCATAACTGAAAGGTATTCGGGATTAGCTTGAAAGCTAAGGAATATCAAATAACTTAGGAGCAACCGAACTTCATATTCGGACTCTGTTAATAGCCTCGAATGTTAAATTCAGAAAGTTAGGATATGGGAAAAATATATCCAGGGCTAATAGACCTTAACTATGTAAGGTTAAGGAGAATAAATGAATATGTTTATTGAGAATTAGACCTCATTTAAATAACGTCTAATAAGTTGGAATTCTGAATTTGGTTACAGTTGTGGAAAACTTGGTTAAGTTTAATAGGTTAAACTTATTAAGTCTATCGGTAATGGGCTACTTAATCCAATGATTAAGAAAAGAACCAAGTAGAGAAAATGCAACCCTTCGGTACGAAGGAGAATATGCATAGTAAGCTAGAAGACGGATTTAGTCTTTCTTAGCTATATACAACCGAACAAGAACGAGGATAAAGGATCAAGCATGGTTACTGAAAGATGATCTTAAATATTAAGATCATATCCAAATCACTTGAGTTGGATGTGTACTCTCGATGGGAGGATTCCGTAGGACATTGAAATACGCTAGCTACAAGACGGTGTCTTAATGAAAACGGAGTCTTCATGACAACATAATGTTATATTTGACATATTACAATGCCCTCCCGAATTAAATCATCAAGATTACATAAGCTGAATATTAAGTTCTTGGCTGGGGATAGGAGTGTGATCACGTATACGGAGTGACTCCGGAGGACTAAAGATAACTAGACACACGGAGTCATTTAGGGACGACACCGTATGTCTGCGTATCTTTAGTTACCATGAGTGCCTTCCTATACTCATTCATATTGCTAGTTGGAGTTAGAATTTGACCTTAATTTGGAAGGACTGGTAGGAACCAGGAAAGACCATTCTAGATAATAGGTGAAGTGAGGTGAAGGACATATTCCATTTGTGTGTATCACATCCAAGAATGTGATCATGCAAAGCATGTGAAAATCTTTGGCCAAAGTATCGCAAGTGTTGGTTGCGTTGTCCTAATCACCTAATTTAAGATGCAGGATGTCAGATGAATATTAGTAACAGATATTCAGATAGGCTTCTTAAATGGATCACTTCAATAACCAGAAATGGTAAGAGAACCTTGTATATATATTATACTATGCATGAATGAACATGAAGGATCGGTAGTTGCCGAGTCATGAAATGAGAGATCGTTGAAACTCCGAGCCATGAAAATGGGAGATCGGTAGTTCTTCGAGTCATTTACAGCAGCATATGGAATCTGTTATATGATTGAATGACACTGAATGTGTGTTCCATATTGCAAATATGTGAACAGGGAACATTAGTTTTAAAAGGAAATTGTGTGTTCCAAACTGCATTGTTTGGGCAGAGAACAATTATTAAAACTTGAACGTGTGTTTGAATTATATAATTCATAACAGAGAATGTTATATAATTTTTTTTTCCCTTGTTCTAGTATCTTAAAATGGGGATGTTACAACATCAGAATTTTGCACCAAACTAGATTGGTTCATATATTATCACTCATAAGTTTGGGTCTATGGCTTATCGTTTGTCCTCCATCGATGGTAAACTTGAAAAATAACCACTAAATTCTCTATACTTATATCCTTTCTATTGTTAACACATCTACTTCCATGAAATTAGTTGCATCAAAGATCTCATCCCATTACCAACCTATCATCTACTATTGTAATGATTTGGAATTATGTGGTCTCCCGTCAGTATCCTATATTTACGACCTTAAATATGAGCACCATGACTCTACTCATAAAATTTTCCACATGGATAAGTTCCTCCTCGAAGTAGGAACCCCACAATCATTACTTCCACATTCCCCTTATTTACCAACTAAAAACATGTTAGGGGTACACATATGTAGTTTGTACACACATCTTTTCCCCTCCCCAAATGGTCTACTAGGCCCACCCTAGCTTAAAAAGAAAGAAAATATATTCTACGGATGCATACCATCAAAAATATAGACTGATCTCTCAAAGGAAAACTATTAATAAAATATGACATCAAACATTAACATTAAAAATATAGATTAATCCCTCAAAGGAAAAATATTTATTACATCAAAGTATTTCCATCAAAAATCACAAATTGTAGACCAATCCCTCGAAGGATGGCTACCCAATATTATAATGGATACAAAAGGCTTCCCACATCGATCAACCTTCACATCAAAATTCAAAATAATCAAAATCATCCTAGGAAATCTTCTCGCATCGATCAACTTTCCCATAAAAAAGCAAACTTCCTACGTTGATTAGTTTGCACAATAAAAAAATATAAGTAAAGGCGAAGCATATAAACCATCAAAGGAGAACCTCTCTTCCCCATACAAACTACATATAAACCCTTCCCATGTTGAAATAAGGTATACTAGAAATTTCAAGTGAGAAGTGTGATGTGAATGTCGAAAGGGATGAGGTATGTGAATGATGTGGAAATGAGAACAAAGTATGGTGCAAAAAGAAGAAAGGGAATAAATAAATGATGATTTTAAATTAAATATTAAGTAAGACATGTACAAGTAATGGAGAATACAATTGTCAACCATAGATAGTCGAAGAGGAGGGTAGACTGAGAAGCTAGAAAAGAAGAGAGGAATGGTAGTATAGAAGGGTGGGGAAGGGAAATGTAGAGGGGTTTATGAGTGGGAAAAGGTTTAGAGAATGTAGGTGTGATTCCTCGTTATTGCGAGACTACAATATCACGTGAAATGTACAATGGAAATGCTAAAGCGGATATTTTAGAAAGCAAATTGAAGGGAGAGAAATAATGGGAGAGGAAGAGGGGCATAGAGTAAGGGATTTGAGGGTGGAGAATTGTAAGGGAAATGGAAGTAAAGAGGGAGGTAATGCAAAACTATACCATCCTAGAACCACATGAGGTAATAGGAGGAAATAGTTGATGCAAGGATAGGTATCAACAATTGATCCCTTACAATGATTGGTCATATGATTAAAAGGTAGATCAAGACTTTGGATTGCATTACCCACACCTATTCCATGGATATGTTTTTTTAAACCCAAATAATATCTTCTATTTATTCTCCACTTAATAATTTTAATCTTAGGAAGAGGAAACATTTTTTTTTAAGAAAACTCAGAAACTTTTAGGGTTAGAAACCCAGCCATAATGGATTCATCGTGTAACAATTTATAGCCTCCCTTTCTAGTTGTAAGGTAAAGAAAGTGTAGGAAAGTAGATGGTGGGAGAACAAAACTCAATAATTGAGGCATTTTGATAACTCTATGAATGCAGTGTCCTTTGGGTTTGTGGCAACTGCAATTTTGATTTCTATGTTTTTGGTCATGGCCATTTTGAGAGGTTTTTTAGGCCAAGACCCTCTTTTCATCAGTTTAGGATAGTCATAGTGGAAATAGATCCTTGCAACCCATGGATGTGAGAGTTGGAATGTGGTTCTTGGACAAGTTGGAGGATTCTAACACTATAAGTAGCTTTTGGAATGTGTTTTTGGTTGTGCTTCTTGGGAAAGTTCCCTAGAAGAATATGTGATTTTAGTTTATAGTTTACATTGCATTAAACTTGCAACTATGTTACAAGGATCTCCTTTGGAGGAAATGTATAGCCACTTAATATGGCCAATGGAGGAAAGATCACATAGTTATAGAGGGTTAGGTACTATGTGCATATGTGGCATGATAGATATTGTAGTTTGTGCAAGTGATACTACATTATGGGTTGAAATAGTGCACACTTGCTAACTATTAAGAAGGAAAGTAACCCTACATTCTATATTGATATCACTATTATATATTTTCTTTTTGATGATTCTTCACCTTATTTTTGTGTAAACAGGGGCACAGAAAAATGTGTGCATTGTGTAGCTATATGAGGATTATATTGATTTCTAGATATTTACATTGAACAAATAAGACTAGTGTGTAAATTTCATTTGTAAACAAATTTGGAAACTAGTTTTTCTTCCCCGAAGTGAAGATGCTCTATCATGGGTTTTGCAGGAATGCATGCTTGTTGGAAGATGTTACCTAAGAAGGGATACATTAAATAAGTTTCAAATGACAATGAACATGTTTAAAATTTGGGAGGATGCAACCACAAAAACCCCATGAACCATCCACATAACAAAAAAAACTAAAACAGTTCCAAGTATTGCATATCGGCATAACTCTTGGTGAGCGGTCCCATTATGAAATAACCATTTCCAATCATATCTACTTTAAGAAATGGTATGTGGTTGCTTTCCGATAAACAACAAAATATTAATTATCGTACCTTTTACCTTCTCTAGAAATAGAACCTATTATATTCCTCTATATAAGACCTTTTGGAGATCATTTTAAAATTACATCTACCATACTCTCAACACATCTCGAGAGAAAAGTTAAACAAGAAAAAATTAGGATGATCATTTCATAGCATTCAAACTTGTTATTTGATTTGGTACCATTTTATGAATTAGCATGAAGAAAAGAATGGAGTGCAGGGAAAGGAGAGTTAAATTTTATTGATGGTAACTTATGCTTGAATAATTATAAAATGTTGCAATGTAAATTACTAAGTATTGTGTAGCTATCCATATGGTTAACAATGATGTAACCCAACAATGTGGGTTATCAAAATAATTACAAAAGAAGTGCAAGTGCAAAGCAGAGTTAAATTTTATTGATAGTAACTTATGCTTGAATACTTACAAATTGTTGTAAGTGTAAATTACTAACTGTTATGTAGCTATCCATATGGTTAACAATAATGTAACCCAACACTGTAGATTACCAGAATTTGTTTGTTCCACGTTAATGAGTAAATATTTCTCCAAAAGCCTCCTTTATCCCCAATAAACCTAGTTAGTTACTTTGTATAATATAAATAGTTATGATTCAAAAAAGAAGTTTGGATGCCATATAACATTGCAAATTTTAGCACCAAACATGGGTTTTTGATTATTTTTCTCAAGTATTCTCATAAGCTGAATTGAGAGCCTACATTTAAAAAAAAATTATTATGTTGGGGTTAGTCACACACCAATGTTATGTACGAGATCTATATTAAATTGAAGAATACAAGAAACAAACACGGAAATTATGCGAGAATAAAAATACACAAGATATAACGTGGTTCACCCAGTCTGGGCTACGTCCACTAAGAAACAATCAATCTATTATTCTTTTCTTTACAAAGGAAATACAATCAAGATTTGCAATCTTCCACAGCTCTCACAGATGAAAAAAACTTTTCCTTTACAATATCCTCTCTACTTTCTCTAAGAAAATCATCTTACAATAATCTCTATACATACCTTCTAACCCTAGTTTTCTATTTTATAAGTATATACAAACATTAGGGAAACTTAGCTATGCATTTACAACAATCGATCACCTTTATAACCAAGGGTCAGATTGAAACCCACATTTAAAATAAAAACATTCACACACAAGTAACTATTGTTGGTTGCTCCTGTGTGTGACCGATGTCGGTTACTGTATAAACCTATAAGTTTGTAAAGCATGCTATTTGTGAAGCCATTTAGCTCCACAACTCAAAAATCTCCCACTTGGAGATAAATTGTTGCATTGTACCATACAGCTCCATCCTTGGATCCTTTCCTTGGTTTGTTTCTTCCTCTTCAAGTCTCAAACTTGAAGACCAACAAAAGTGGAGTGAAGCTCCAACTTCTCCTTTTCTAATGACTTCGTTAGCATATTCACAGGGTTCTCATTTGTATGAATTTTCTCCAGTTTCAATTGCCCATCCGCCAACACCTACTATATGAAGTGAAGTCTCAATTGAATGTGTTTCATTCTTAAATGAAACATTGAGTTATTTTCCAAATGAATCACACTTTGACTATCATTATACAATATGTAATCCTCTTGCTCCTTTCCCAACTCTTCCATGAACTTTCTCATCCATATCATCTCTTTGCTAGCCTTTGTAGCTGCAACATATTCAGCCTCTGTAGTAGACAAGGCCACAACCTTCTACAATCTCAAAATCCAGCTAACTATTGTGCCACCTACTATGAATACATATCTAGTGGTGCTTCTCCTACCATCCAAATATCCAGCCATATTTGAATCAACATAGCCACATAAAGAAGTATCTGACCCTCCATAGCATAAATGCATGTTAGATGTCCCTCTCAAATATCGAGTATCCATTGGATTGCTTTCCAATGCTCTTTACCTAGATTGGCCATAAATCTACTCACAACTCCCACCTCTATGCAATGTCTGGTCTAGTACAAACCATAGCATACATAAGGATTCCAACTGCTGAAGCATATGGAACCTGTGCCATGTACTTGACCTCCTCATGTGATGTAGGACACTGATATTTTCTCAATTTAAAGTGTCAGCCATAGGTGTACTTACATGTTTTGAATTCTACATTTTAAACCTTTCCAACACCTTATTGATATAATCTTCCTGAGACAAATACAATTTCATGTTCTTCTTGTCTCTATGAATTTGCATGCCAAGGATTTTATTTGTAGCTCCTAAATCCTTCATTGAAAATGTATGAGATAAATTTTCTTTAAGCTCAACAATGTCCTACATACTAGATCTTGTAATAAGCATATCATCTACATACAATAACAAAATAATATAGCTTCCATTTTCAAGCTTCTTGAAATAAACACAATGATCAGATTCACATCTCATATAACCATGCTCATGCATAAAACTATCAAACCTCATATACCATTGCCTTAGAGCTTTCTTGAGCCCATACAAGCTCTTTTTCAACATGCTGAAGTTTTCCTTACCCTTGACTTCATAACTAAGCGGTTGTTGCATATATATCTCTTCCTCTAAATCACCATGAAGGAAAGTTGTCTTAACATCAAGTTTTTCTAAGTGCAAATATTCTACTACAACTAAACTCAAAACAGTATGAATGGAAGTCATTTTTACTACAGGAGAAAAAATCTCACCAAAATCAATACCTTTTTGTGCAAACTTTTTTACCACAAGCCTTGCCTTGTATCTTTTTTGTCCACCTTCTTCTTCCTTGATCCTGTAAACCCATTTTTTCTACAATGTTCTCTTACCTATTAGAAACTTAACCAAATCCCATGTTTGGTTTTGTTTCAAGGATTCCATCTCCTCATCCATGCCATGCTCCCACTTCTTGTGGGTTTCCTCCTACATTGCTTCTTCAAAACTTTTGGGTTCACCACTATCAGTCAATAATAGATAAAATAAGGAAGGTGTAAATCTTTCTGGAGGTCTACTTACCTGTTGTGACCTTCTCATAGAAATCTAGGGTGTCAGAGGCTCATTTTGTACATCTTCTACATTTGTATCAACCTCTGACATGTGACTAACGTTGATCACCTTTTGCCAATGTCGGTTACGGAACCGATGCCGGTCCTCCGCTATCGATGTTAGTCCTGGTTCTACCAACATCAGTTCATGATGGTGATGCTTTGGTTATTGAGGCCCGACAACGGTACCTTTATGTGTTAATTTTAAATATGAGAATGTGTTTTCTTCCGAGAAACATTTCCATCGGTTCATCCTTAGGCATCAAAATTTGATCCATGTACATTCTCTTTTCATTCCATTCAATATCACGACTCCTAAAAATCTTAGAATCATCTAAATCCCAAAAATGGAATCCGAAATCACCAGAGCCATAACCAATAAAAGTGCATCTCTTGGATTTAGCATCCAACTTTTTTCTATTTTCTTTATCAATATGCAAAAAAGCTTCTGAACTAAATACTCTAAGAAAATAAAGATCTACCTCTTTTCCAGTCCAAGCTTCTTCTGGTATTCTACCATTCAGTGCACTTGAAGGCCCATGGTTGATTAAATATATTTTTGTATCTATTCTTAGACTTTGATTTCCCATTATTCTTTCTTTTGGATCTCTCATTGTTCCTTCCCTTGCTTTCTACATTCAAATCATTACAAGATGATAATTCTTCTATACTTTTCATATGTATTTCTTCATTCAAGATTATACTAACCACATCATCAAACTTCAAAATATTAGTAGCAAATGTTGTATTACTAACAACCATAACCAAGTTATCCCAACTATCTGGCAAAGAGCATAAGAATAAAAGTGCTTTCACTTCATCATCAAATGGAATATTAACTAATTTTAATTTATTTACAATGGAACAGAAATCATTCAAGTGGTTTGATACAGATCCACCTTCTTGCATTTTAGAATTAAATAATTTCTTCATCAAATAAAATTTATTCAAAGAACTTGGTTTTTTCATATAAATTAACTAAAGATTTCATCAAATCTACCATGGTTGTTGCTTCATAATATTAAAAGCTACAGATATTGTCAAGCTCAATCTTATAGATCCCATATCCTTTTTGTCAAGAATCTTCCATTATTCATCAGTTATCCTTATAGGCTTTGCACTCGCATTCAACAATAAATATAAATCTTTCTGATACATATAATATTCACATATATCTTCCATAATTGATAATTATAGCCGTAAAATTTCTCCACTTTGTATTTTCTATCTTCTGCCATTTTTGTGCTCCCACTCAATCAAAAATCCCTCTATGAGTAAATCTATCAACACAAAAACCCTCAAACAAAAAATATTGTATAGAAGTTTTGGGGTTAGTCACACACCAATGTTGTATAGATCTATATTCAATTGAAGCATACAAGAAATAAACATGAAAATTATACCAGAAGAAAAATACACAAGATATAACATGGTTCACCAGTGTGGGCTACATCCACCAAGAAACATCCAATCTATTATTCTTTTCTTTACAGAGGAAATACAATGAAGATTTGTAATCTTCCACACCTCTCACAGATGTACAATACTTTTCCTTCACAAGATTCTCTCATCTTTCTCCAAGAAAATATTCTTACAATAATCTCTATACTTACCTTATAACCCTAGTTTTCTAGCTTATAAGCATATACAAACATTAGGGCAACTTAGTTATGCATTTACAACCATCTGATCACCTTTATAACCAAGGGTCAGATTAAAACCCGCGTTTAAAATAAAAACATTCATGCACAGTGTAATTGATTTTGGTTATCAACCAATGTCGATTGCTCCCAAGTGATTGACGTCGGTTCTTATGTAAACCTACAAGTTTGTAAAGCATGTTATTTGTGAAGCCATTTAGCTCCAAAACTCAACATATTACACACACACACTTCCTCATTCACCCATTTATTTCCCTCAAATGACAATTTCACCTTAGATATAACCATTATTTCAAAAATTCAGTCCCTTGCTCTTTGTAATTTGGTACTATACAACATAATCCATATTGATATATCTTAGGCATTTCCACATTAAGTAGCTTAATTTTAAAAACAAAACGGAAGAGTGGCAACAAATCAATTTTCATACGGAGGATCAACCCATCGTCCATAATCCTTAATTAGTTGAATTAAGGCATCGATGTTTGCTCCATTGCTATACCTCTTTTTACAACATCCTGAAGTCACAAACATTAACAATAATGATTACTTTATGTTAGACTCATCAGAACAACACAATGACCTCATATTTATTTTCAAGAGCTACTCAGCTAAAATAGTTTCTATAAATCAATAACCTCAATTATGGACCACATAAGTCAAGAATGAAATCCAAACGACAACCACATGAATTTCTTATCTCAAAAAATTGAAACATCTACTCAATTACATAACATTTAGAAGTCACCCATCAACATAATTTTTGGATATAACAAACACTAATAAAAGAATTGAATCAATAAAGAAAATACCTTTCCAACATAGAGATCAATATTTTCTAGTGCATCACTAATAAATATTTGTCGTGAGTATTCCACATGGTGATATTTATCATTCTTGTGCTCCTCTTCTTTGCTGCGTTCTCCACTTATCTGAAGAATTCGTCCATCTTCCACTTCTATTTTCACCTCCTCTTTCTTTAACCTTGTAAAATCAAATATATATATATATATATATATATATATATATATATATATATATATATATATATATATATAATATTAATTCACAATCAAATTTTTGAACGTAAAAAAACAAATAAGAGATATACAAAAAGATTTAAAAACCATTGCTAGAACTTTACAATACCAGGAAGATCCGCCTTGAAAATATGAGCTTGAGGTGTTTCCTTCTAGTTAATTTATGTATTGAAAACATCCACCGCATCCCTTACAAAATATGTAGACATAGTGTGTGCTAAATGGAGAAATTGAAAGAAACAAAAGTAAAAAAAAAAACTAGATTAGAAAACAAGTTCCACATTTTATAATTAAAAACAAATTTCTCTATGAGCTTCTCAACTACTTTACCATTCATTATTCAGGTTACCATTTACAAAAATAGTAACAATATGACCAGAATGCATATCTTATTTTAGACATTACAAGCAGATGAATTTTCATATCAAAAAGGTTGTTAAATTTGTGGAAGACTACTAATGATTCAACATATAAGATTATCCATGCAATGTAATTGTTATGATATAGGAAACAAAATATTAGTATATTTAATCGAAATTACTTCTTATTATACGACTTCAATATACCATGTAACATAATTATTATAATATAAGGAAAAAATCAATATTACAAAAAGTAAAATATCATTTATAGTAAACAAGAATCGAGAGAAAAATCTAGACTATCATTTAAAAGTTTTTTTGTTTTTAAAGACTCACTAAATCATAAGCATGTGATGAAGAAAAAAATTGTATATCATACTTAAAGTTGCGATATATATTTAACATTTTATTAAATTAGTTATAAACCACGAAAAAACAACATTAAGTCATGTCAAATTAAAAAAATGATAAAACCTGCGCAATATCAACTCTAAGGTTGATAATCTCAAGCTTTGAACATGCATCTAAATAATTGAAAGTGAATTGTGATTAAGCAAGACCTTGTGCATTTACCAAAACTTAGTGACAATTCCATTAAGAAACAGCAACCAAAATCATTTACATCATCAAAGTACATGAAAAATTAAAATAACCAAAGAATCCTATACTTTGCAAAGTGAGGAAACATCTAATTTACAATAATTATCAATAATTTGCAAATTTAGGAGGGAAATACCATATCAATTATATTTTTTTAAAATACCGAACATGCAAACTTTGTTGATCTAGCTCTTGTATTGTTCTTCTCCCTCAAAGCAGACTCGATTATGCAACATAAATAATAATAATAAACAATGCAAATTTCCAACTTTGAAATGCCCTCTTTTATACCTTATCGGTGTGATGAATTGAAAACAAAGATGTAGTGAAATCCCTAAATGCTTGTTGACTTGATTTTGAAAGAAAAATTTTGAAATGATAAAATTGAACATGGTGAAAGGGAGGAGATGTAAACCTTCTAAGAATTGTTGAAAATTGCCAAGATTCACGATAGCAAGACAAACAAACTAAACAATCAACTATCAAACATTAACCCTATCAAAAAAATTGAACATATATAATCCTAATAAGTCACTAACCCCTAAGAATGTAAATATGCTACAATAATAATACCTATGCACAAGATGAAGTGGCGTTAGAACCTATATATTAAATATAAAAATTAATCTATTTGTCCTCCCCTACAAGATAGACCATCGAAGAAGAAATGGTGACATAAACCGAGAAAAATAAATTTCACAATTCTTAAAATGCATTGGAAAATTCAACTTGATAATGTCAAATACACATAGGGAACTAAAACCATTTGCATTTACTTTGAAGTTCATGGATAGAAAAAATGAAATACAAAGAAAAGATTAAAAACAATACATAAAAATCCTATTCTATAAACAAAGGGAAATTCTAAAACATTATGTTTGCTAATTCAACCAAGAGTCAAAATTTTATAGGTTATAAACACAAAAGAATAACATTACAACTCTTTATTTACCTTCATATAATAAATTTTAAATCGGCTTTAAATGAAGGTGGGTCATCAAATGAAGATGGGCCATCAACATATTGGTGATGGAGAGCAGATGAAGTCGGTTGCTCATTTGCATTTTTGTCGATCCAAATGTGAACAAAACTCAAAGAACGATTACATCAAACACAAAATCAAGGGAATAAAAGAAATCATAATTCGTAGAAACGAGAATAGGAAACACAAAACAAAAAAAAATAAAGGAAAAAAAGAAAATACAAAAAAACTATTGTAAAAGAAAAGAATGAAACGAATACTACAAAATATTAGATGAAATTTCCTTTACCACATAATGAAACTCATCTGTCATGGAATTTCCATCGTTGGCATAGATGGAAAACTCTATGAGGGCGGCATTTCCTACCTCACCATAGGCCTTGAAGGATTTGTTGTTAATGTTGGAGTGTGATGCATAGTTTTTAAGTCTAAGAGAAGGCAATTGGCATCCTTGCCGTAGTTAGAGAATCCCTTCTTAATAACATTGGAATTGTTGATGTAGCTCTACAAAGTTTGGTGTTTCACCCGATTTCTTAGTGTTCGAGAAGTACTTGATGAAACAGATAAGGTAAAGGGTGGTAAGAGGAATACATGTTTTAGGCTAGTTGAAGGTTATATGCGCGCGTATCTAAATTTTGAATCGAAGTGTTTATGAGACCTTCCTTTTGGGTGGAAGGAACTACCTATATAAGAACCAAAACAAGACCACCGAAGAGAGTTAAACAATATATGCAGTGGACTGCCTAACATGTGCTAGATCCTGGAAGTGTGATACTTCCTAGATGGTTGTCAATCCACTATTTAAAACAACTCAATACTGAAATAAAGTAAATATTGTCCCTACCGTAGTTTAATATGATTTAGGCATCTCATACAAACGTAATAGGCTAGATCTAATCTAACATGCTAGGCTAGAAGGAGATCCAAAGGTCAAGTAGGTTGGTTATAGGTGAATCTAAGCGACGGGCTAGTTTAGATACAGATCTCGAAGGTCAAATAGCTGTTCAAATAGGTATACGTCGAAACAAGTTGTTATTCTAGCATAAATTAGGCGACACAAAGACCAACCACGCTTTATGGAACCGATGACGGTTTTTCTTGTAACCAGAGATGGTTAGATATGACCAAAGATAGTTAAGTCGGGCTTGGTGGAATCACACATTTCGGGTTTTGGATTTTGGGGAAAAAGTGGAGTGGATAGAAGGCGGGGATTGATCACAAAGGGGTGTAGATATGTTGCGAAAGGTCTGAGACTACTAAGGAGGTCAAAATGGGAAATTGGGCCAAGTATTAAGATGATTGGGTATGGAAGGTGGCTGCAATTAGAGAGAGGGAATGGACAGAGAGTAAAAGACTAGGTTCATTTACCACAAAGACTACAGTTGATGATAAGAAAATGAAACAGATGGAAGGAGGATACTTACTCTTTCGTGAAGTACAGTGTCGAAGAATAATTGTAATGTCTTGATTTTGGCATTTCTACTACGACAACTTCTTTTTGTGATGATGTGATTTGTGGAAATGAGAATTATTATGTTAAGGTGTATCCTTTAATCTTAAAAATCATGTGTCACTAATATGAACCCATGCTTACTGTAAATTTGTTTACTCGGGACTAAGGTCATTATAACTTGTGCTTGCAAAGTTGTGAATTAGCAGAATTTCTTTTGTACTTGAACTCAAAATCATGAGACATCACACCTTGAATCAATTCCATTGATCCAAGGTATGCTTCAGCCTTCTTAATTATCATCTTGTTGATTGAATTCCCAGATAAAATGAAGTCTGGAACCAAAGCAGGAAATTGTTGCAAATTTTAAAAGAATCGAGTTACAAGTATACTTACTAGGCACCATGTTGCCAACGGTAAGGTTTGATTTCCTGAATACATACGAGTTGTGATGCATTGGAAAGCGTAAGATAGAAAGGGGTTTGATATAAAGTTAGCAAGGTATATGTTAAGCATTGGACGGAACGTCCTGCACTATACTGGTTTTGAACATAAGTCGGTAAAACCTACTTGGAACCTATTAATTAAAATACTATGGGTTATATTTTAACCTATGACCTAATAATTATCCTATGAGGATTTTCTAAATTAAAAGGATGCAAATTATTACAAATCCTAATGATTTATGACCTAGATGGAAATCTAACTATGGACAATGTAACCTAAACTATTGTTAGCCCTAAGAGGGGCCTATGGATACATGTCAATGAAAGGATAAGGAGGGAAGGTTTTAAAATTTAATGGAAACATTAAATGTTGTCCTTGAAGTTTTAAACGCCAAGTTTGGCGGGAGCAGAGAAGTTGGAGGCTCCTAATTAAACCATACTACTAAATTCAAATTACAAGAAAATTTGTAAGAAAAAGCTCGCCAAATCTGAGTCGGCGGTGGCGTGGAGAAAGAGGAAAAAGAAATGCATTCAATGCATTTATTGGTCTTGGTTTTGTCAACCACCCACCTAGGAAAGAGGAAAGAGGATTTTTTTTAGCTATTGTTGGTCATTTTGGTTTTTGGTTTTCTTTCTCTACATTTTTGTTGCTCTTTCGAGCTTGCAAGTTTGATTTACAGCCATTGTCGGTTCGACCGCCTCCGAGTGGTTTCTAGACCTATGGAAACGTGGAAGCAGTTAGGAGGTATGGTTGAATAATGTTGTTGGAAGGAAGAAACTTGGGAGAAGCTCGGTTGTGACCTTCCACGAGCTAACAGAAAATATACAGGCATGTTAGGCTCTTTTCTTTAAATAGTTTTGCTCTTTATTAAGCGTCTTCATTAAAAGAACTCTACTCTTATAACTGTGTGTTTTTGTAAAAATAAGATGTTGATATGTTAGATGTGATCTTTTACTTGAGTTGTCGTTTGAAATCAAATGTGATTTGGGTATTTTCTGGATGCATACTGGAGAAAATGGGTGTTTTCTTGTTGAAATGGTAAATGAAATGAATTCCATCTCTATTTTGAATTCTGAAAGTAATGGGTAATTGGGTTTTATTGTCCATTATGGGTTGATCTTGTTGAAGGCGACAATGATGTGCAAACTGTTTTCTAAGTTTTGTGTGCGCAAATGGTTATGAAAACCGTGAGAATGCTTTGACAAGACTGTTTGTGTGAACTATTTTTCTTGTCGTATTACAGTGTATGGTGGTGTGAATCCTCCCAGGGACAATAAGATCATAGTAGCATCTTTACATTTTTTTTTCTAGATCGATATGATGTTCTACCTATTTTTTCTTGGTACCCATGTATGACTGTTTGGAAAGAAATTCTTATCGAATTGGGAATAGAGTAGTCTGTCTATTGAATGGACTGGGTAGAGCGTACAATTTTTTTATTTCTTCATTGAACTCAATGATGAATATATATATATAATCTATGGATTTAAAATTCTTCATTGTTTTCATTGAAACTGAACCTGAGTAGATTTCTTACTCTTGTGGTTGAAAAATGATTTCTTTAATTATTACGGTGAAATCGTGATCATGTTGCCTTGTTGTATACTCTTACTTGTTTCATACCTGGATGGATATGTCTGTTTTCGGTGAATAATTAATGGAAATGATTTTAATTGGAAGTTCAATTGTTATTGATACTTGCGGGTCAGATGCAAAATGAATTCTGGAATACTTCCTTGAATGGTAGTTAGTAAGTTATGAAGACTGTAATAGTCTAGTATAGAAGGAATTACCCTATTGGAAATAGGTCTACACTTCATAGTTGATACTCGGCTAAGTATTGAGAAGAGGTAATACGAATCTTCTTCCTTTCATTTGATTATTGACTTTAATTGTTCTCTCTCCTTGATTTCGCCACTAATTGTTATCTCTTCTTGTTTAAATCATCCAGTTTGGTTGTGATGAAATTAAAGAGATTATTGAGTGGGTAACTAAAAGTAATACTTATTTTCTTATCTTATCCTATTTGAATTTTTGTTATCTAATATTGAATATATTTCCAACTGCCTTCGGCATAAGCAACTGCATTTTATCTATTGTTTTTCCCCTTTCTGAATTGAAAGAGTACTATGTTGTTTGTTGAATTCTGGAAAGTAACACAAGTGTTGTCACGGTGTATGACTACCTTTCTCTTCTGCATTTGAATTGGATGAAATTAAATGAGTAGTATAAAGGTGAAGGAGTTCTATTTAAAATTTTAGTCAATTCTTTTCTTTTGAATCCCATTTATAATGAGGGAATGGAATTGATAGTGCATGCAACAATATATATATATATATATATATATATATATATATATATATATATGTATGTATGTATGTATGTATGTATGTATGTATGTATGTATCGGTTCTTACAGATGCTTTTGATCTGGAACTATTTAGAGAAAATACTCTCGGCAGTAATTGTCTAAATCTGGAATGAACTCTTTCGTTATTGGAAGAAAATAGTAAGGAAATGGGAATAAATTGTTGTGTTTTCGTTGTAATTATTGAGGAAAAGTTGTTAGTTAATATTATTGTCTGATTGTGATGTTAATTATTGGGATTGGGTTGTTAAATTGTTCATCATTATCGGCACTTAATTCATAGGTGATGTCCATCTCAATTTCGAGATGTTTCATAAAAGTAGAGTTCTTTTATTAAGATAGTTAGTCAAGAGCACCTCATTTTAATGATAAGTGCTTAATATGCTCAGTCCAATGAACTAACCCGTGTAAGTAAATTTTGTAGATGGATTCCATGAGTAAAAATGAAGACATGTTGTTTTATGATGCTTCTTCTAATTAACTAAGGGATGGATCTTTTCTGAGATTTTATTATTCTTCTCAAGGAATTGGAAAAAGAAAAAGTTGTATTCTTCTTTATTTTTGAGTTGTTAATGCTGATTGGCATGAATGAAGTCCAGTTGTATGGACTTGTAAAATGTATAAATTTTAATCTTGAGGAATGATTAAAAGGGAAGGGTGTGTTATTTTAATTTTGGTACCATTATTGGATTGTTGAAATATAATTGTTAACTTATTCCTATTCGATGAAATTGTACTTATTCAATGATGGTTATTAGATTTAAAGGGACATAATGTCTATTCTTCACTTGAATACAACTTTAAGTTGGAATGTGCAATTAATTAATACTTAGGTCAATATGGGCCTTTAAATTGACATTAGTAAAAGAGTAAGATACACATGAACTCTTGTATAAATGAAATACGGAATTGAATTCTAAACCAATGAATATTAATGAAAGGACAATTGAATTTTGTAATCAGATTTTTTAATATTCTTTGGGATGTCTTACCCAAAGGATATTCAGAAAGAGGAATCATATCTCCTCTTAACAAATCTTAGAATGAAGTAAGGTAATTATAAATAAATGAAAAATCTATATGAGGAATAAACTTCATTCAAATGACTTCTAATAAAATGGACACTTGAATTAAAAAATCAGTTGCAGAAAAACTTGATTAAGGTTAGAAGTTTAATCTTCCTTCGTTAAGTTGTAGTGGACTGTAAGTCCGAAGCTTTAATTAATGAACCAAGAAAGGAATATGCAATCCTTTGGTATGGAGGAGTGAATGTATATTAAATTATGAGACAATTCAATTCATTTCGAGTTATGCAACTGTAATGAACTATGAGGTTAGAGGATCAACAAGGTTGCTGAAACTTATTCTTAAATATTTAAGATAAGAATCTAATCAAACTTTTAGCTGGATGTGTAACCCTAGATGGGAGGATTCCGTAGGATGTTGGCACATGCCAGCTGTAATAAGGTGTCTTCATGAAGGCTAGGCCTTCATGATGACACAATGTTGTAGCTGACATGTTACAACACCCTTCCGAATCAAATCATCAAGGTCTACATAAGCTTGGACTTGGCCTCAGTTTTACTTTGGACCAAGCTAGGAATGTGACCTTGTATATGGAGTGACTCGCGTAGACTAAAAGTAACTAGACACATGCAATCAACTAGGGTCGATGAGGTATGTCTGCATACCTTTAGTCACCACGAGTGCCTCTCTATACTCTTTCATATTGCTATCTTGGGTTAAAGTTCAACCTTGGACAAGAGGATTGACAGAAGTCAGAAAAGACCATTCTAGATAACAGATGAAGTGGGGTGAAGGACGTATTCCATTGATGAGTATGACATCTAGGAATATGATCATGCTAAGCATGTGAAAATATTTGGCCAAAGTATTGCAAGTTGTTGGTTGCGTTGTCCTAAATCACCTGGTTTAAGAAGTAGGATTTCAGATGAATATCGGTAACAGATATTCAAATAGGCCTCTTAAATGGAACACTTCCATAACTGAAATGGTAAAGGGAACCAAGTATACTTAGTATACAATGCATGGATCAACATGAAGGATCGGTAAGTAGCCGAGTCATGAAATGAGAGATCGATGAAACTTCCGACCCATGAAATGGGAGATTGGTAGTTCTTCGAGTCATTACACAGCATATGGTTATCTATTATATGATTGAATGACATTGAATGTGTGTTCCATATAATGAATATGTGAATAGAGAACATTAGTTTTAAAGCATTGTGTGTTCTAAATTACGTCATTTAGAATAGAGAACATTTATTAAAACTTGATCATGTGTTCGAATTACGTAATCTAGAGAAGATAATGTTATTTTAAAAAATCCTTTGTTCGATGTCTTAAAATGGGAATGTTACATCTTGGTATCAGAGCTGAAGGTTGTAGCTCTTGGACCTAATGAGTCCATAATTTAATAAGGTTTACATTTTCTTGTTGAACAGAAAATGGTTAGAACAAGAGGGAATGCTGCGAACAACCTGTTACTGGGTGGAGAAGTAGCTACTACCCAAAAACTAGATGAAATCCTTGCTACCTGCTAGATACGAGAGATCATTTGACTATTTTGGAACAACAAGCAATGGGCAATGAGGAGGAGGAAGAAGATGTTGATATTAATGATCAGCTGCCTCCTGTGGACAACACCAATGGAGGAAATCAGGTGTTGATAATAGTAACATGAATGTTCCTAATCATCCTAAAAATAAAAGGGCAAGATTAGTGGCTGAACTCACAAATGATATAAAAAGAATAAGTCCTCCAAAGTTTGATGGAACTACACTTAGGGACGGGGCTGAAAATTGGCTCAGTGAAATGGAGAAGTACTTTGCAATAAGAAACTTCTCTGAGGAGACAAAAGTGATATGGGGAGCATATCAGCTTTCTCATGAAGCATCGTCATGGTGGGACAACCGTAAGGTTGAGTTGAACATTGTCGAAATAGACATAACTTGGGATCAATTTAAAAGTTACTTTAGGCAATGATGGCTTCCTCAACTCTTTTTATCAGAAAATGATTGAATTTCAGAACTTGTCTCAAGGAAAGCTGACGGTGATAGAATATTGGGAAGGGTTTACTAAACTCCTTAAGTATGTACCGCAGTACCAAGATGACGAGAAGTTCAGGATATGAAAGTTCATAATGGGACTAAATCCCATCATTGGTGGTGAGGTGGATGTCCACGGTCTGACCACTATGGAAGGAGTTGTCGAAAAGGCAATAAGACAAGAACAAAAATTGAGAGCAATCTCTACTCATAGGGAGGAGATTAGGAAGAAGATTCCCAACTCTTCTTCATCTCTTGCACCTAAAAAGGGACCCTGGAAGAGGTTTGGCATGAAAAACAAAATTTTAGCGGATAACAATAAGAAAACAAGAATGAACAAACTTGTTAATAGTATGCAAAATAGCTTTACCAAAAATAGTGGTAATGGACAAAAGTCCTATGGAAGCCTAGAATGATAACTTCAAGGCTGGAAATAAATTTGAGCCTAGGAAGGGGCCCGTTGGAGGCTATTTCAACTGTGGAAAGGACCATTACGTGAGTCACTATCCTTTGAAGAAGGATGATCATGATCAGTAGCACATGATACACGCTGTGGTGGCTAACAAACAAGCTGAAAAGCAAGTCACACCCATAGAAGTTCTAGGTAAGTTATTCGGTATACCTGTGGTTATAATTTTGATACTAGAGCTACTGAATGTTTTATATCTACTAAGTTAGCATTGAAATTAAAAAGGAAAGCTGAACGAATGGATAAGACATGGATGGTACATTATGGAAATAATATTGTCCATACAGTTGATATGTGTCTTTTTGGAGCAGTCCTTGACTTGCCTAGCTTCTCTACGAAGTTGACCTGTATGTTACCCATTTGGGGTCATATGATGTAATTATAGGTGTTAATTGGTTGGAAGAACATAAGGCGAAGGTTGACTACTATGAAAAATAGATTTGTTGTTTTGATGACCTACAGAAAACAGTAGTCATTCAGGGTGTAAAACGTGGGATTGCAGTTAGGAAAATGACAACCATGTGATTAAATAGGGCTAAAAATAGAGGCTACACTTTGTATGCCATAAAAATGATAGGAATTGCAGAGGAAGATAATGAATTTATGGAAAAATATCTGCTGTTAAGAGATTTCAACGATGTATTTCGAAGAATTACCGGGTCTTCCGCCCAAATGGGAGTTTGAATTTGTAATAGAGATCAAGCTAGGAACTGAGCCCATATCTAAGGCACCCTATAGAATGACCACTATTGAGTTGGTGGAACTTAAGGATCGATTCACGGGAAATTTTGACCAAAGGGTTGATAAGACTGAGTGTCTCACCATGGGGAGTGCCGGTAATTTTTGTAAAGAAGAAGGATGGCACACTTAGATTGTGCATTGATTACAGAATGTTGAATAAGGTAACCATTAAGAATCGATATCCGCTTCCTAGGATTGATGATATGTTTGATCAGATGCGTGGAGCATTAGTTTATTCAAAAATAGATCTTCAACTGGATATCATCAGTTGAGAATAAAAGAGGAAGATATTCATAAAACAGCTTTTAGAACAAGGTACGGACATTATGAATTCACAGTGTTACCTTTTGGGTTGATGAATGCACCTGCCACCTTCATGAATTTGATGAATAATATTTTTCAAGAGTACTTGGACAAATTTGTGCTTGTATTCTTGGACGACATTCTTATATACTCCAAAAATGTCGAAGAGCATCAGGAGCATTTAAAGATAGTACTAGAAATATTGAGAAAGAGAAGGTTATATGGTAAGTTATCTAAATTTTCCTTTTATGATGTAGAAGTGCATTATTTAGGACATGTTATAAGCAATAACGGGATAGTTGTAGATCCTTCAAAGATCGTAGCTATAACTGAGTGGCCTGCGCCCAAGAACGTGCATGAAGTTAGAAGCTTCATGGGCCTAGCAGGGGTACTATAGAAAGTTCGTTAAGGACTTTTCTAAGATTGTTGCACCAATCACTTCATTACAAAAGAAAGATAAGAAATTTGTTTGGAATGAAAAATGTGAATCCCTTTAAAATTCTAAAGGATCATTTAACTATAAGCACCTATTCTGACTGTACCTGACCCAAATGGAGATTTTATGGTTGTCAGATGCATCTAGAGAGGGTCTCGGAGGTATTCTATTACAAAATGATCATGTCATAGCATATGAAAGTAGAAAAATCAAGTTACATGAATAGAATTATGCTCCACATGACCTAGAGCTCACTGCCATTGTTCATGCACTTCAAATGTGGAGGCATTACCTTCTTGGTAAACCTTTTGAGCTAAAAACTGACCATCTGGGGTTGAAGTATATTTTTACTCAACCAAACCTGAATGCAAGATAGCGAAGATGGTTAGAATTCCTATCTCAGTATGATTTTGATATAAGCTATATTAAAGGCAAGGAAAATAGGGTAGTAGATGCTCTGAGCCGTAGGAAGCACATTTCTACTCTTATAACATTACAAACTCAGTTTAAAGATGAGGTGAAAAGCGTCATGGAATCTGACTCTTATTTTTAGCAAGTTAAAACAACACTTGCTGCAGATCCAAAAGATGTAAAGTATAAAGGTTTTCATTTTGACAATGAAGGAATTTTGAGGTTTGAAAATAGGGTATATATACCCTTGGCAAATGATTTAAGAAAGAAATTATTAGCTGAATTTCATAATTCACCTTTTTCTGGACACCCTGGCATTACGAAAATGCTTGCTGATATAAAGCAACAATATTTTTGGAAGGGAATGAAAAAGGATGTGATGGAATTTGTGACACACTACTTGGAATGTCAGCGTGTTAAGGTAGAACATATGCATCCTGCCAGATTACTATACCCCACAAAGCATTCCGCAAAGATAAATGGCAAGTGATAACTATGGATTTCATTCAAGGATTTCCTATGTCTAGGAATAAACTAGATATCATCCTGGTTGTTATTGACAAACTAACCAAAGTGGCACACTTTATTCTTTGAGAATCGAAAGATGATTCACCAATGTTGGTAACAAGGTTTGTACATGAGATTTTTAGGTTACATGGAATACCTGAATTGATCATATCAGACAGAGATCTGAGAATGAGATCAAGATTCTGGAAAACGCTTAATGTGGCCTTCGGAACTAAACTAAATTTTAGTTCTTCATATCATCCGAAAGGGATGGACAGAATGAAAGAGTCAATCAAGTGTTAGAGGATATGTTAAGAATGTATTACATGGACCAGCAGTATAAATGGGAGGAATACCTTCCGTTGGTTGAATTTTCTTATAATAATACATACCATGCCTCTTTAAAGATGGCACCTTTCGAAGCATTGTATGGAAGAAAATGCAGAACCCCTATTAGCTGGGACAACGTAGAGGATAGAGAGATAATTGGGCCAGAAATCCTCACGGAAATGGAACAACAAATTAAAATGATTCATGAACATTTAAAGGAGGTTGCCAACAGGCAAAAGAGTTATGTAGACTTAAAATGGGTTGATAGGAATTATAAACTTGGTGAGAAGGTCTTTCTTCGGGTTAAGCCAAAAAAGAGTTCTATAACTTTTGGCAAGGTTGCCAAGTTATCACCTCGTTATGTGGGACCTTTTGAAATTGTTGAAATAATCAACCATGTAGCTTATCATTTAGCTTTACCTCCTACTTTATCATGAATGCATGATGTTTTCCATATTTCCTTGCTTAAGAAATACGTGTCAGATTTATCACATGTGCTGAATTGGGATTCTTTGCAGGTCCAAGACCCCAGAATAATCGTGGTTAAGCCCATTCGAGTGTTGGGAACTCACCAGTTGCACTTAAGAAATCGTGAAGTGAATCAATGTAAGGTCCAGTGGGACCAATTTAGTGAAGAAAGTGCAACTTGGGAGAACCTCGAAGAAATGAGATCTTCTTTTCCATACTTGTTTGATCTAAATTAAGTTCAAAAACTGATAATTCTGCCAAACTTGGGTAGTTACTGAACTATTTTATGGTTATTTTAAAATATTGTTTTGAAGACTTAAATTTTGTTCTATTATGAACATATGAATGGAAGGACAATAACTGAAATTGACTAATTTGATCATCGGGATGATGATTCTTTTAAGAAGGGAGGTATGTAACGTCTTGATTTTGGCAGCTACTATGATAACTTCTTTTGTGATGCTGCAACTATGGAAATGAGAATTATTATGTTAAGGTGTATCCTTTAATCTTAAAAATCATGTGTCACTAATCTGAACCCTTGCTTACTGTAACTTTGTTTACTCGGACTAAGGTCATTATAACTTGTGTTTGCAAAGTTGTGAATTAGCAGAATTACTTTTGTACTTGATGAACTCATAATCATGAGACAACACACCTTGAATCAATTCCATTGATCCAAGGTATGCTTCAGCCTTCTTTATTATCATCTTGTCGATTGACTTCCCAGATAAAATGAAGTCTGGAACCAAGCAGGAAATTGTTACAAATTTTAAAAGAATCGAGTTACAAGTATACTTACTAGGCACCATGTTGCCAACGGTAAGGTTTGATTTCCTGAATACATACGAGTTGTGATGCTGGAAAGCGTAAGATAGAAAGGGTTTGATATAAATTTAGCAAGGTATATGTTAAGCATTGGATGAAACATCCTGCACTATATTGGTTTTGAACATAAGTTGGTAAAACATACATGGAACCTATTAATTAAAATACTATGGGTTATATTTTAACCTATGACCTAATAATTATCCTATGACGATTTTCTAAATTAAAAGGATGAAAATTATTACAAATCCTAATGATTTGCGACCTAGATGGAAACCTAACTATTGACAATGTAACCTAAACTATTGTTAGTCCTAAGAGGGGCCTATGGATACATGTCAATGAAAGGATAAGGAGGAAGGTTTTAAAATTTAATGGAAACATTAAATGTTGTCCTTGAAGCTTTAAACACCAATTTTGGTGGGAGCAGAGAAGTTGGAGGCTCCTAATTAAACCATACTACTAAATTAGAATTACAAGCAAATTTGTAAGAAAAAGCTCACCAAATCTGAGTCAGCGGTGGCGTGGAGAAAGAGGAAAAAGAAATGCATTCAATGCATTTATTGGTCTTGGTTTTGGCAACCACCCGCCTAGGAAAGAGGAAAGAGGATTTTTTTAGCTATTGTTGTTCATTTTGGTTTTGGGTTTTCTTTCTCTACATTTTTGTTGCTCTTTCGAGCCTGCAAGTTTGATTTGCGGCCATTGTCGGTTCGACCACCTCCGAGTGGTTTCTAAACCTGTGGAAATGTGGAAGCATAGTTAGGAGGTCTGGTTGAATAACATTTTTGGAAGGAAGAAACTTGGGAGAAGCTTGGTTGTGACCTTCCATGAGCTAACCAGAAAATATACAGGCGTGTTGGGCTCTATTCTTTAAACATTTTGCTCTTTATTAAGCGTCTTCAATAAAAGAACTCTGCTCTTATAACTGTGTGTTTTTGTAAAAATAAGATGTTGATATGTTAGATGTGATCTTTTACTTGAGTTGTCATTTGAAATCAAATGCGATTTGGGTATTTTCGGATGCATACTGGAGAAAATGGGTGTTTTCTTGTTGAAATGGTAAATGAAATGAATTTCATCTCTATTGTTTTGAATTCTGAAAGTAATGGGTAATTGGGTTTTATTGTCCATTATGGGTTGATCTTGCTGAAGGTGACAGTGATGTGTAAACTATTTTCTAAGTTTTGTGTGCGCAAATGGTTATGAAAACCATGAGAATGCTTTGAAAAGACTGTTTGTGTGAACTGTTTTTCTTGTCGTACATACTGAGTGTATGGTGATGTGAATCCTCCAGGGAAAATAAGATCATAGTAGCATCTTTACATTTGTTTGTTCTAGATCGATATGATGTTCTACCTGTTTGTTCTTGGTACCCATGTATGACTGTTTGGAAAGAAATTCTTATCGAATTGGGAACAGAGTAGTCTGTCTATTGAATGGACTGGGTAGAGCATACAATTTTTTTATTTCTTCGTTGAACTCAATGATATGAATATATATATATATATATATATATATATATATATATATATATAATCTACAGATTTAAACTTCTTCATTGTTTTCATTGAAACTGAATCTGAGTAGATTTCTTACTCTTGTGGTTGAAAAATGATTTCTTTAATTATTACGGTGAAATCGTGATCCTGTTGTCTTGTTGTATACTCTTACTTGTTTCATACCTAGATGGATATGTTTGTTTTGGTAATTAATGGAAATGATTTTAATTGAAAGTTCCGTTGTTATTGATACTTACGGGTCAGATGTAAAATGAATTCTGGAATACTTCCTTGAATGGTAGTTAGTAAGTTATGAAGACTGTAATAGTCTAGTATGGAAGGAATTACCCTAATGGAAACAGGTCTGCACTTCATAGTTGATACTCGGCTAAGTATTGAGAAGAGGTAATGTGAATCTTCTTCCTTTCATTCGATTATTGACTTTAATTGTTCTCTCTCCTTGACTGTTACCTCTAATTGTTATCTCTTCTTGTTTAAATCGTCCAGTTCGGTTGTGATTAAATGAAAGAGATTATTGAGTGGGTAACTGGAAGTAATACTTCTTTTCTTTTCTTATCCTATTTGAATTTCTATTATCGGATATTGAATATATTTCCTATTGCCTTCTGGCGTAAGCAACTACATTTTATCTGCTGTTTTTCCCCTTTCTAAATTGAAAGAGTACTATGTTGTTTGTTGAATTCTGGAAAGTAACACAAGTTGTTGTCACGGTGTATGACTACCTTTCTCTTCTGCATTTGAATTGGTTGAAATTAAGTGAGTGGTATAAAGGTGAAGGAGTTCTGTTTAAAATTCTAGTCAATTCTTTTCTTTTGAATCCCATTTATAATGATGGAATGGAATTGATAGTGATTGCATTAGAATAACAATATATATATATATATATATATATATATGTATGTATGTATGTATGTATGTATGTATGTATGTATCAGTTCTTACAAATGCTTTTAATCTAGGACTATTTAGAGAAAATATTCTTTGTAGTAATTGTCTAAATCTGGAATGAACTCTTTTCATTTTTGGAAGAAAACAGTAAGGAAATGAGAATAAATTGTTGCGTGTTTGATGTTAATTATTGAGATTGGGTTGTTAAATTGTTCATCCTTATCGGCACTTAATTCTTAGGTGATGTCCATCTCAATTTTGAGACGTTTCATAAAAGCAGAGTTCTTTTATTGAGACAGTTAGTCAAGAGCACCTCATTTTAATGATAAGTGCTTAATATGCTCAGTTCGATGAACTAACCGTGTAAGTAAATTTTGTAGATGGATTCCATGAGTAAAAATGAAGACATGTTGTTTTATGATGCTTCTTCTGATTAACTAAGGGATGGATCTTTTCTGAGATTTTATTATTCTTCTCAAGGAAATGGAAAAAGAAAAAGTTGTATTCTTCTTTCTTTCGAGTTGTTAATGTTGATTGGCATGAATGAAGTCTGATGTATGGACTTGTAAAATGTATAAATTTTAATCTTGAGGAATGAGTAAAAGGGAAAGGTGTGTTATTTTAATTGTGGTACCATTATTGAATTGTTGAAATATAATCGTTAACTTATTCCTATTCGGTGAAATTGTACTTATTCAATGATGGTTGTTAGATTTAAAGGGACATAATGTCTATTCTTCACTTGAATACAACTTTAAGTTGGAATGTGTAATTAATTAATACTTAGGTCAATATGGGCCTTTAAATTGACATTAGTAAAAGAGTAAGATACACATGAACTCTTGTATAAATGAAATATGGAATTGAATTCTAAACCAATGAATATTGATGAAAGGAAAATTGAATTCTGTAATCAGATTTCGTTAATATTCTTTGGGGATGTCTTACCCAAAGGATATTCGGAAAGAGGAATCATATCTCCTCTTAACAAATCTTAGACTGAAGTAAGGTAATTGTAAATAAATGAAAACATCTATATGAGGAATAGACCTCATTCAAATGACTTCTAATAAAATGGAAACTTGAATTTAAAAATCAGTTGCGGATAAACTTGATTAAGCTTAGTAAGTTAATCTTACTTTGTTAAGTTGTAGTGGACTGTAAGTCCAAGCTTTAATTAATGAACCAAGAAAGGAATATACAATCCTTTGGTATGGAGAAGTGAAAGTATATTAAATTACGAGACAATTCAAGTCATTTCGAGTTATGCAACTGTAATGAACTATGAGGTTAGAGGATCAGCAAGGTTGCTGAAACTTATTCTTAAATATTTAAGGTGTTTTCATGAAGGCTATGCCTTCATGATGATAGAATGTTACTGGCTGACATGTTACAACACCCTTCCAAATAAAATCATCGAGGCCTACATAAGCTTGGACTTAGCCTCGGTTTTACTTTGGTCCAAGCTAGGAATGTGACCTTGTATACAGAGTGACTCGCATAGACTAAAATTAACTAGACACACACATTGGACTAGGGTCGACGAGGTATGTCTGCACACCTTTAGTCACCATGAGTGCCTCTCTATACTCTTTCATATTGCTATCTTGGCTTAAAGTTCAACCTTGGACAAGAGGACTGACAGAAGTTAGAAAAACCATTCTAGATAACAGATGAAGTGGGGTGAAGGATGTATTCCATTGATGAGTATGACGTCTAGGAATATGATCATGCTAAGCATGTGAAAATCTTTGGCCAAATTATCGCAAGCCATCGTGGTTGCGTTGTCTTAAATCACCTGGTTTAAGAAGTAGTATTTGAGATGAATATCGGTATGAGATATTCATATAGGCCTCTTAAATGGAATGCTTCCATAACCGAAACAATAAAGGGAACCAATTATACTTAGTATACAATACATGGATTAACATGAAGGATCGGTAAGTAGCCGAGTCATGAAATGAGAGATCGATGAAACTCCGAGCCATGAAATGGGAGATCGGTAGTTCTTCAAGTCATTACAGTAGCATATGGTTATCTGTTATATGATTGAATGGCATTGAATGTGTGTTCCATATTATGAATATGCGAACAGAGAACATTGGTTTTAAAGCATTGTGTGTTCTAAATTATGTCATTTAGAACAAAGAACAATTATTAAAACTTGATCATGTGTTCTGAATTACGTAATCTAGAGCAGAGAATGTTATTAAAAATAAAAATTCCCTTGTTCTAATGTCTTAAAATGGTAATGTTACAATAATGAAGAAGTTTCAACTGCGTTGGAGGTTCTTTGGGAAGAAAGTCTCACTATTGCACCAGTGTATTTGGTTGCCTTTGGTGATCGCAAATCAATCTTTATTTTGTTGTCCTGTCTAAAGAGATTGAATTCGAGATCAGAAGTTTTCTAACAAAACCAACACATATTACAAAGTTGTTGATGGGGATAAATAGGCCATTTGGTCCATTCCGGTATAACCGGCATTGGTTTAGGGTGAACCGACATCGGTTTGGGTGAGATACCTCGGGTTGTTCAAAAGTTTCTGGGAAGTTGTTCCGCCATTTGATAAGGGTCTCTTCTTTTCCTTGGGGCAAAACCAACCTTAGGAGGCTTTTAAATGTGAGGTGAGGGGATGGGTCTAATGTTAGGTTTTATTTAGGATATTGGTTTAGGGTTTAGGTTAATGGGTCAAATGATGGGGGTGGTTAGGTGAGGTGCATTTAATAAAGGTAATTATATTGAATAGTGTTATGAGGGTAGTGAATTAATTTAATGTAAATAATTAAATTAATGTGTGTGGGTAAAGGGCATTAAATTAATTAAATTAATATGTATGGAGGTAAAGGGCATTAATTAAATTAAAATGTGTGGGGTGCAGGAGGTAGGTGATAAGGTGTTGAGGATGAGGAAGTGATTATAGGGTTGCGCTAAGGGACCAAGGTGATTACGACACGATTTCAGTGTCTACATTTTGCCCCTTTTTGTTGTGTAGCTTGTATTGGTAAGTGACGTGAACAAAAATAGAGTGTGGTTGCCCCAAGTGGGAATGAGGGTGATCCCCCTCAAACCAGGAACTGATGAGGTGACAGGGTGAATCGGTGAGTGGTTTGATAAAATTGGATGCAAAGCAGAATGATGAAAAATGAGGAATGGGGTAAAGGGAAAATTGGGCATATAGGTAAACGGGTAAACGGGCCAAGGTCAAAGGTAGGGGTAGTTGAACGCATGCACATGTATAAACTGCGACACGGTACCAGGTTGAAGAGCTTGCAAACTCTACATCGTCTATGGTCGATAGGTTTATCCAAACAAGGTTAAAGTGATTCGGAATCCGGTATATGATATGATCGGGAAACACAATGTAGGTTAGGTGCAGGAATGGTTAGGTATGTTCGGTACACCAAAGGTAGGGTCAAGATAAATGGTCACGAAATAGGCTAGGTAAGGTCATTAGGTCAATCAACACAGGTAATGGTGTCGCAAGGTATAGCGAGCACATTGGTTCAAAGGTCATAAACAATTTTTGGGTCTAGGTAGATAGGTCACAACACGAGGTAAGGTCGGGGTAGGGGTAAAATGAGGAGGTATTAATGGCTAATGAGGTGAGGTTGAAGAAGGTGGAGGGCTAGAGGGGAAGGTAAAGTGGTCTAGGTAGGTGTAGGGGAGGCAAAAGAAAGAGGAGGTAAGGAAAATGAGGTCAATGTGAGGGCAATGAGTATGTAGGGTAACCAATAGCGGTCAGTATGAACCAATGATGGTGGAGAGGAACCGACGGTGGTTACTAGGGCAATCAGACTAGCATCGGTCAAGGGTTAACCGACGTCGGTTGAGTCAGGTAGGGTATAAAAAGTGGAAAACCCACGTTTTAAAATTCATTTGTGCATTGTTAAAAGGAAGAAAAGGACAAGAAGAGAGAAAAGAGGAAGAGGACAAAAGAGTACAGCAGAGAGATTGGTTAGCAAGCCCCGTAGGTGAGATTGGTTGAGTGAGAGGTGGGGACACAAGATCGGATCGAGTGAGGTGATTGGTGGAGAGAGTTGGAGGATTTTCTTGGATGGTAGAGGTTGGAGAGGGATCGGGGGGAGTGGCACGAAGGCCGAAGGTTCCACCATGATGGCGGTAGTGGGATCAGGTATGATTTGAACCTTTGTTATTGATTGTTTGGTTAAATTGGTTAGAATATAGGAAATATGAAAAATGGGGGTTTTGGGGGAAAGAATTTCAAAATAGGAAAAATAGAGGGCAATGGGAATGGGGAAGGGTAGGGGGTAGGGAAAAAGGGTAATGTAGGAACAATTAAGGGTGTAAGGAGGGATTTGGGTGGGTAGAATGACTAGGAAGGGAAAAAGTAGGGTTGGGAAGTCGGGGGCGGGTGGCACGACAGTGACCAACATCGGTCGAATTGTGACCAACATCGATGGGTAGTGACCAGATGCCGGTTCAAGAAGCATGACCAATGCCGGTCAAGGGGAGACTGTGGGTGGTCAGGGGATAATCGGGGTTGGTCAATGATGACTGGCACCGGTTAACCTAAGGGTAAGTTGGGACAAAAAAGAGGGGATAGAGGAAGGGCAGGGAATGGGGAAGTAGGGTAGGTGGGAAATAATTAGGTGAAAGGGAAAAGGGTTAAGGGAGACGAAAAGGGTTTAGGGTGGCTTGGGTGATGGGTAGGGTAGGTTTGGGTGAGGGTTAGGGTAGATAGGTAGGGTAGGTGAGAAAGGATTAGATGAGAGGGAAGAGGGTTAAGGGAGACAGAAAAGGGTTTAGGGTGGCTTGGGTGATGGGTAGGGTAGGTTTGGGTGAGGGTTAGGGTAGATAGGTAGGGTAAGTGAGAAAGGATTAGATGAGAGGGAAGAGGTTAAGGGAGATGGAAAGGGTTTAGGGTGGCTTGGGTGAGGGTAGGGTAGGTAGTTTTGAGTGGATGGGCTTGGGTAGGTAGGTAGGGTAAGTGAGAAAGGATTAGGTGAGAGGGAAAAGGGTTAAGGGAGATGGAAAGGGTTTAGGGTGGCTTAGGTGAGGGGTAGGGTAGATAGTTTCGGGTGGATGGGTTTGGGTAGGTTTGGGTGAGGGTTAGGGTAGATATGTAGGGATGTGGGGTGAAATAGGTAAGTTGGGAAGGTGCTAATACATTTATTTTGTGGGATGCAGGCCCGAGATGAGCTGTGGATGAGGGCTTAGGTGTCGCCCTTGTTATTGACAAGATGACGGGTGAGCACGACACAAGTGGAGTGGAAGCATGTTTGCAGAGGTGGTGTTAATAGGGTGAGGTGTTACGGCATGTAGTCTGAGAGGCAAGTCTAATGGTTGCCCTCATCAATAGATGGGACTCAGCGACAAACACCTTCCAATTACCAACGGGTGAGATGAAAATCACCCTGGAGGACGTCAATAGGATCCTGTGGTTGCCCATATTGGGGGCCCAATTTTATTCCATCTCTTCAGAGGCATTGGAGGAGCTACTAGCACCCATTTTTGGTGAGGGTGTAGCATACCTGACGTTCCATAGTGCTAGCATGAGCTATGGAGTGATGTATAGAGCTCATCCAGAGGAGATGAGGTTAGTGGTACTCTTGATGGAGGCAATGTGCTGCTTCACACTGTTGGATGCAGAGGGTGGGAGATTCCGAGGTCACTGATGGGATTCCTGTATGACATGATGATACAATGAACAAGGTTCACATGGGCACTTACATTTCTAATGCAGGTGTATAAAGAGCTATGGGCCTACAGAAATTATGGAGGTTTAGCATCTGTTGCGTCGTACTACTACATTGTTGGGCTTATAAGCACATTGTTTGTGTTCGACCAATGGGGATGCCCTGAGTAGATGCATTCCCACGTAGAGAGTTTTGAGAGTGGGGTATAGGTGGTGGGTACCGGCCATGGGAGAGGCCCGAGGTGCTAGAGCTACTCATGATGTAGCTTACTATAGGAGGTTGTTGGAGGGGTTGTCTAGGGTGGACATCATTTGGAGGTCAGTATGTGGGCTTCCCCTCATACAGATAGATGGCCACAGAGCTAGCTAGGCTATAGATACATCTATGGATAGAGGGGAGGAGAGCAGGAGAGCATGAGCAGATACCCATAGAGTGGGTTAGGTGCCAGTTCGGGCTAGTCCAGGGTGTACTGCCTCCATTCCCGCAGTACATGAGAGATGACGTGGAGAGACCTATGTCTCCACCATGACCCATAGTGCCAACTGGATAGGAGGAGTAGCCTGTAGATACATAGATTGATGATGTTGGGGTTGCAGATGGGTACAGGTAGTGGTGGGTGGCATAGTTACGAGTAGTACCACCCAAGGCCAGGTAGCCAAACTTAGCCACCATCACAGTTCAGAGAGATGCCCTACAAGGGCAGGTGGCTACCTTGGTGACGTAGCTTGGGATCATGTAGGGGCAGCTCATAGGTTCAGAGGCATAGGTTGCCACATTATAGGCCCAGATAGTGACTGTGCAGGCTCAGGCATGACAGGGACAGGTACCTACATAGGCAGAGGCAAGGGAGTTGGAGATGGAGAGGAGGTAAGTAGAGATGGTGGGGAGATAGCCACTCTACAAGTGTAGGTGTAGGCTTTACAGGCCGATTGGCACATAGCGAGTAGGGTAGGTTACGGGTCCAGGCTAGGCTAATGACAAGAGTAGCACATACACATATTACTACCCTACAGCCCAAATATAGGTATAGGCATATATTCTAGGGCCGACTCAGGCTCTAGTACCAATACAGGGCTCAGGATATGTTGAGTTCAGGGGATAGGGTCCCATTATACAAGTACCTACACAGGTATCAAGACCCATGGCACCCCCATAGACAGTGACCATGGTCAGATTCAGGGATGCCCTAGTAGAGGCATGATATTATCAGGATCATTTGTTAGCTGCTAGGCTAGATGTGCCCTCCTATGCCGAGTACAGAGCACAACAGGCCTCTAGTGAGAGGACTAAATCCCACACTCACAGTGTGGAGAGTATAGGGGGCCAGCGAGCCTAGGGACAGGGTCGTGGTGAGGCCACTAGTGTGTAGAGGCCAGCCCTAGGTGAGGGGCCATCAGTAGGAGGTGAGGCAGTGTCGGTCACCGAGACAGTGCAGCGAGAGGGGTCAGCAGAGACACGGCACAGGAGCATTCCCGATATCAAATGGGGAGATGATTGACCTGCTATGGACCGAGGCTACGTGCCGAGTCATTTTTATATGTATTATATATGAGACCCGCCTACGTGCCAAAGAGATGTTGTATTTATTATTATTTTTACATGATACCAAACTTTATGAGATGAAGATATTTTTGTATTAGATAGCGGCCTCATGAGCCGCTGATGTATGAGACATGAGAGACACATGTATTTTTGAGATGAGTGTATATTATTGATACACTGAGATGTATATGAGGAGATATATGAGGTTCATTTGATTATGTGTTGTGATGTGTATTTTATTTTACTTTATGATGATATGGATGGAAACTAGATGAGTTAGGCATGATAGAATCAGGTCATAGGCATGGATCGAGTCAGGTTGGTTTAGGCATGGTGGAGTCAGGTTGGTTTAGGCATGGATTGAGTTAGGTTGGTTTAGGCATGGATTGAGTCAAGTTGGTTTAGGCATGGTGGAGTAGGTTGGTTTAGGCATGGATTGAGTCAGGTTGGTTTAGGCATGGTGGAGTCGGAGTCGGTTTAGGCATGGATGCATATTTTGATATTTCAAAGAATACATGTTAATACAAATGAATGTAATGGTGTACAATGTTTAAATATGGGTTATAGATGAATATGGGAAATAATGGTAGTGGTAAAAGAGTGTGTGAAACATGAGGAGTGTATGTAGGTCGAATGATGTGGATATGGGATAGATTTCTGGGTTTTGATATGAATAGGAAATTAGGCAAAGGTGGGGAAAATGGTTAGGGTAAAGAGTGGCCGAGCTAACCTTCCAGGGCCCCATGCCCTGGAAGTGCTGCCTACATAGTTCGGTGAAAAGGGACCTTAGACCAATGTAGTTCTCCCATAAGCTAGGAAATAATATGAGAAGATAGAAGAATAGGTAGTGAGGTTGATAGTTAGGTTGGATTTGAGGTCATAGGTATGATTAGGTCAAGGTCGATTAGGTTAGGTGGAATATAGGTAGATAGGTATGGGTGATTTTAGGTCGATAGGTAGTGTTGATTCAGGTCATAGGTATAATTAGGTTGAGGGCATTGATGTTAGGGTTGAGAATAGGTAGATAGGTAAAGGTGATTTTAGGTTGATTGAGGTGGGAGAAGAAAATCCCAAAAGACAGGTGTCGAGGCTCTAGTCCTATATAGGAAGATCAAAAGGTAATGAAGAAGAGAAAAGATAAGAGGGGGCAAGAAATCCACCCGATTGGTAAGGATTAAAATTTATGAAACATATCTACAGATAGGCTAGTGAACGTAAGACCCTAAAGAAATTACATGATTGATTACTCTAAAGGTGAAGAATAGTCACAGAATCACCAAATGTCATAGGTTCAAAGCAGTCCCTTAAGGTATGATGTGAAAAACAACAATGGGTAAGGAGGTGAAGGTAATTGGGTCATAAAATGGGAAGTAGAATGCCTTGGGCAATAAATCCAAGGCAAGTCCATGATGAAAAAGGTTAGTTTTCTTTTTCTTTTTATTTTTGACTTTTTAGATAGATTGATCGATGTGGGAAGTCTATGGGAGGAATATATGTCTCCTTAAGGGTCTTGTGAAGGCTGATCGATGTGGGAAGCTTCGATTTTGATTTTTAAGAAAATAGTCCTTTTTTGGAAAGACTATGTAGAGAGTTGCAAGCTTTTTATAGCTGTCCTTCGAGGGAGCAGTCTACTTATAGTGACAATTGAAGGTGGAAGATGTCCTTTTGAGGGATTCATCTTTTATATTGGAAGTTTGACTCAAGGAGTTAATCCCTTATTTTTAGGTAATAATTTTTATTTTTTTGGCTTTTAAGTCATGGACGAGACTATAACGAAGCATTTGGTTCTTGTTGAGAAGGAAAGGGTGAATGACCATGGGATCTCATCTAAAAGAAGATGAAAAGTATCCATGAGAATCATGCCATGTGTAGAGCCGTGGTGCACATATTTAAGATAAGGCAAAAGGGTGATGGGTAATCACATGATTCTTGTTTAGTCGTTAGAGATGAGGTGTGGAAAAGAAAAAGGTAAATGGTGCTCAAGGGATGAGCATGAACTAGATAAATAGTGATGTAGGACTAGAAGTCAATAGTAGAATAGTTGAAGATGCAAGGCATTGAGGGGCTCAGGTTTAGGCTTACCATCAAGTGAAGACAAGTGATAAGCACCTGATCCATAGTCATGGGTCATGATGTATGGTCCAAGCCAATTAGGAGAAAAATTGCCTCGTTTGCTTTTTTCTACTTTGGTTACATGTTGATTTTCCTTGAGGATGAGATCACCGACCTTGAAGGTGCATTCATGGACATGTTTTCATAGGCACGCTTGATGCATTTTTGGTAGACTTGGAGATGGTCGAGAGCATGAAGATGGAATTCATCTAATAACTCAAGTTGTGCTAAACGATCTTGGCAAAAGTCATCATCAGTAAGCATATCTTGAAGAGAGATATGGAGAGACGGGATTTGGACTTTGAGAGGCAAAATAACCTCGGTACCGTAGACCAGAGAAAAGGGAGTGGCAGTGGTGGAGGTGCGAATACTAGTATGGTATGCCCAGAGGGTGAAAGGAATGTGCGTATGCCAATCCTTCCCAGTATCATTAACCACTTTCATGAGAATTTTGTTCAGGGTTTTGTTGGTGGATTTGGCTTGCCATTGGTTTGGGGGTAATATGGGGAGGAGAAGCTAAGTTGGATGCCAAAGGCATCGCAAAGTTTCTATAGAGTTTTGTTTTTGAATTGTTTGCCATTATCAGTGATAAGGTGATGTGGAACACTGAAGCAACAAATAATGTGATGATTGATGAACTCACATATTTTCTCAGCTTTAGTGGAGATGAGGGGTATGGATTCAACCCATTTGGTGTAATATTCGGTAGCGGTGATGATCCATTGATGTCTTAGGGAAGAGTGGGATTGATCTCTCGACAAGATCCAAACCCCATTGAGAGAAGGGCCAAAGGTCACGAGTGACCTATAAGGCATGACTAGGTGTGTGATGAAGATTGGCATGTTGTTGGCATTTTACACAACGCTTAACGTAGTCACAACAATCATGATTGAGGGTTGGCTAGTAATAGCCTAGGCAAAGAATGTATTTAGCAATAGCAAGGCCACTGAAGTGACCTCCACATATGCCATCGTGAACTTCTTTAATGGTATAGGGGATTTCAGAGCTAGTAAGGCATGTAAGAGGATACCATCAAAGCCATGTTTATAGAGAAGGCCACCCATGATGACATAATGAGAGGCCTTTTTGAGAAAGGTGTGTTTTCCATTATGTGTGAGATCAGGAGGCAATATAGAAAGGGAAAGGTAGTCCGCAAGTTACTTATACCAAAGGTCTTGTGTGTTTAGTGAGGTAGTTCGGATGAGGTTAACACAACAAGATTTATAAGAAGGTCTCGGTATGTGTTTTATGGTAACAAAGATGTGAATGAATGGTAGTGAAGTAGGTATCGAGAATCAAGGCAGGCCATGGTATCTGTGAATTTATTGGTGGATCGTGGGATGGTTTGAATTTTATAGCGGTCAAAGGTAGTCAACATGATGTCGATGTAACATTTTACTCTTGAAGTATTTCATTATGACATTGATAAACACCATTGACTTGGTTTACTACCAGTTGAGAATCACCAAAGATATTAATGGATTAACCTCTAAGGCATAGGAAGTCATGAGACCCAATACGAGTGCTTCGTATTTGGTGATATTGTTAGTGCATTTGAAGTCAAGTTTAAATGATAAGGCATGGGTTCACCATCAAGAGGAATGAGGATAATTCCTACACCACCCCCATGTTGACATTTGGAACCATCGAAGAATAAGGTCATTTGGTAAGGGTCATCATCTAAAGAGAGGTTAGCAATGGATTCATCGGGAAATCAAAGTTTGAAGATTGATTCCCAGAAAGAGGCGCATCAGTGAGCTGGTCAGCAATGGCCTGGCCCTTGATAGATTTTTGGTGGATGAATTCAAGGTCTAGGTCAGCAAGAAGCATGAGCCAACATGCGACACGTTGATTTTGGTAAGGTTTAGCATACATGAAGTGTAAGGGGTCAGTGTTGGTCACAACATAGGTTTTGTGGTTGAGTAGGTAATGGCGAAGTTTGGTGGTAACAAAAACTAAGGCTAAGAAAAGTTTTTAGGGTGAGTGTATCGGGTTTCGTAGTCCAGAAGGGTATGGCTTATGTAATAAACCACCTACTCCCTATGTTGTTCATCATGATGAGTGAGCATAGCCCCTAAAGAGTGATCGGTAGCAGAGATGTATAGGTAGAAGGGTTGGTCGTCTTTAGGTGGAATAAGTATGGGTGGTTGGAGAAGGTATTGTTTTAAGGCCTCAAAAGCTTTGTGGTAGTTGTCATCCCATTTGAAAGAGACATCCTTTTTGAGAAGGTGATGAAATGGTTGACGATCGAGATAATTGTGAAATGAAATAGTGAATGGATTGTAATTTACCTTGCAGGATACAGAGTTGTTTAAGGTTAGTGGGTGGAGGCATTTCTAAAATGGCCTTGACTTTAGTGGGTCAACTTCTATACCACGGAGGGAAACAATAAATCCTAGGAGCTTTCCTAAGAGAACCGCGAAGACGCACTTTTTAGGTTGAAGGTGGACACAATATTTAATGAGGTGGTCAAAGATGGTTTTGAGGACGATAGTGAGATGTTTGGCTCGATGTTTAGATTTGGCCAAGAGATCATCCACGTAATCTTCTAATATGCGATGCATGATATCATGGAAGATGTAAGTCATAGCACGTTGATATGTGGCACCAGCATTTTTAAGGCCAAAAGGCATGACTCGATAGTAGAAGGTCCCCTAAGGGGTAATGAATGTGGTTTTGTGTTGATCCTCTGGGTGAGCAAGATTTGGTTATAACGAGAAACCATCCATAAGTGATAGCATCTCATGGCAGTGGTAAGGTCAACTAACTGGTCAATACCAGGCAGAGGAAAATCATCTTTTGGGAAAGCAAGGTTGAGATCATGGAAATCGGTGCAAATGTGAAGTCCCCCTGTTGCCTTAGTGACAGGGACGATGTTAGAAATCCATTGGGGGTAATCGATGGGTAAGATGAAGGAAACTGAGAGAAGGCGTTGAAGTTCTTCTTTGACAAGAAGAGCAATGCGAGGGTGCATTTTCCTCAACTTTTGTTTTATAGGTTTGGCATGGGAATGGTTACAATATTGTGGACCATGATAGTGGGATCAATGCTAGGCATGTCAGCATAGGACCAAGTGAAAGCATGGCTATGATTTTTAAGAAAATAAGTGAGGGCTTCTTTTAGCAACATCCAGAGATTGGCCAATCTTGAGAATGTGGGGGTCATCCTGAGTGTGGATGTTGACTTCGATAGTCGATTCATTCAACATTGTTTGCATCTCAGAAGGTAATGATGATGAATATAAGAGTCTTAGCACCAAGGTAGGTGAGTATGGACTCATCATCTTGACATTGAATGACATTAATAGGAGTATCGTCCCCTATCATATCAGGATACAAGAAAGGAAGAGAGGAAGGAGCCTCGCCATCACGGTGATAGGTCAGAGGCCCCAAGGAAATGGTATTTATGAAAAAAAAGGTAGGAGGGATAGATTCAGGATCCATCGACTCCGTTGGTGAAGGTGGTGAAGGTGGGGTAGGTGAAGAAGGTGGAGAGGGTCAATGTCTTGATGAGTTCAATACGGGGCTTTTTGGCAGGTAGTTTGGTAAAACCGATTCCACTATGATCATTGTGTTTACATGTGGTACATGAAATAATGGTGTGATGACCTTGCTCATAAAGGCCAAATCTAAAACCCTTCTAGGCACAATGGTGTAGGAAAGTGTGAGCAAAGCGGTGGTTGGTAAGTGACTGAAGGTCAGCCAAAAAAGGTCGGGTTTGTGATGGTGGTTGGGTGTGTAAGTGGAAATATCAAGTCCCCCATAGGTAAGATGGGTACGGAGGTGGGGAGGACCATAAAGGAGATGCTCACCTATGTGGTGATCATAGTGAGGATGTTGGTGAAGGTTTCCATACTCTTGTGGAGTAAGGAATGTATTGACATTATACAGGTGATACTCCCCCATAGTGAGGCATTGAAAAACACCTTCCAAGGGATCAGTGGTTGATATATTGGTGGCTGGAATGGAGGAAGCATTAGAAGTTAGATGTGGAGGTTTCGGTTAGTTGGGAAGCTGATGTGTGACTGGTAGAAGTGACAACAATGGTGGGAATAGAAGATTTGGGTGAAGGTGAGGTTGCAATGGCACTGGTGGATGGGGTCATGTGTGAAGAAGATGTAGGTAGGGAGGTAGATGCCTTAACAGGTACAAGGACATCATTGGGCTGGTAAAGCATGTTATAGGTTTTGAAAGGTGATGGGTCAGCTGGAATGGTATAGGAACGTCCTTCATGTTCAAACTTTACACATCGGTGCAAAGTAGAAGGAACACAACCCATGGCATGAATCCAGGGTCTACCAAGCAACAAATTGTATTGAAACTCCCCTTCCAAAATGTAGAACAACTCGAGAACATATACGGGGACCCACATAAACATGGAGGATGATAGTGTCGAGTGTAGAGGTGATAGTGTCATTGAATGAACATAACATGACTGGATGTTTATGCATGTAGTTGTTGGGTATGTGCATTTGTTTGAATGTGTGAGAGGAGATGATGTTAATGCTACCCCCATCGATCATAACATGTCGGATGCGTATATTATCGATATGGATGGAGATGAAAAGTGTAGGATCTGGGTCATCGGTTTGGTGGGGGACAATTTTTTCATCGAGAAACTAAGGATAGCAACTTGGTGAACAGGTGGAGGTGATGAGGTAGATGGAAATTTGGTGAGAGAAATCGACATGATGAGGTGTGATAATAGATGCTATAGGTGTGGGGTCATTAGGTAAAACCTCAATAGATTGAAGGACCTCCATGAGAGCTTGATGATGTGACTCGAGGTTTGGATGAGATCGTATAAGGACATTTTGAGGGGAGATTGGTGTAGTTGTTTGAGCATGGTGCGATGTGTGACGCCATTAGAAATGGGGTATGTGGGGGTCGATGATAGTTATTTAGGTATGGGTGTAGATGGTATGTTGGGTATAGGATTGGTTGGTGGGTAGATTTGCCTTTTCTTTTCCCTTCTGCGCACATGTAGTGATGTGTACCATGTTGATTTGAGGGGAGTTGGAAAATGGAGAAGGTGTAGGGTAAGTGGTATAACGACATGAAGGAAAAAACCTACTGGAGGAGAAAATCCTTGTGAGGTTAGTTGGGCGCAATGACATTTGGGTGGTGGTGGCAAGTTCTCTTATGCGAACCATGTTAATTTGAAATTTTGAAGATGGAAAGGAAGGTCATGGCGGTGAAGATGGAGGTTGTGGTATAGGTGTAGGAGGAAGATGTGAAGAAGGTGGTGAGGGTGAAATAGGTTCATCATCCAGGAGGTCATCGTCATCAAAATTGGGGTCAGAAGGACATAATTGAATGAGGGCAGCCTTTAGACCCTTACAATTCTCAACATCATGTCCTGACACATGATGGTAAGCACAAATTTTAGTATCATCAAACCCTTCTAGTTTAGGTTTAAGAGGGTTGTAAGGTCTAAGAGGAGGGAGGGTGATAGTAGAGCTTTCAGGAGGTTAGCCAAGATGGTGGCGTATGATCCCACCAGTGGATCACAATGTGAAGTGAAAGTAGGTTTGGTTGGAAGATTGGGTAGTTGTGGTGGTAGTTGAGGTGATGCGAGTCTTGGATTTGGGTTGTACTTTCTTTGGTGTAGGTGCAATGAATAGAAAGAGGGGTAGGTTTAACCACCTCTTTGGAAATTAATGGGTTTTTTTCGATTTTGGTGCTTTTTCTTAGGTAGAGGTGTAGGGGAGCACGTGATGTAGATGGAAAGGTAGATGGTGGGAGAGGACGAGTGACCCAAGGGGACAATTGAGGTGCAGTGGTAGGTGTTGGTCGAGGTCGAGAGGGAGGTACAGGTGAGGTGGAAGAAAATGTCATAGGTAGTGAAGGAGGTATAGAAGGTAATGGTGGTATAGGAGGCAAAGAAGTTATAGATGGTGATGAAGGATGTAAGGTTTCACCTAGGTAGAGCTGTAGGCTGTGGTAAAGGGGTCAAGGGAATTTTAGGTTTACCCCTGGAGAGAGTAGATTTTGTTAAGGTAGAGGGGTGAGGTCCCAAGATGGATGGTAGGGGTGAAGGTGATAAAGGTGTAGTTGGTGAGGTCGGTGTGTGCGGATTAGAAGGTTGGGTTTTCATTTAGGTTGAGGATTGGTTCAATAGGTATATGGGAAGATGTGGTCAAGTGTATCTGATAGGAGGATGTGCAAGGTTTGATGTGGGTGTGACCCCTAGAACACTAGTGGGTTTAGATACAAGAGATGGTGTTGGAACACATCGGCTAGTAGGTAGAGAGGTGGGTATAGATGAGGATGATGTAGTAGAAGATGTATCGAGAGTTATGTTCATGTGTGGTTTGGGTTGTTGAAACATCTTTGGATAAATGGTAGAAGTGTCAGTGGAAGATGATTGCATTTGGGTTGAGACCGGGAGTAAGAGACGCCCCCAAAGTGAAGACCTATCAACATAGTCAGGTGGTCACCAAACGTGAGAATGACACTGTGGTAGATGAGGTAGATGTGGAGCGAGTGGTGATTCTTGTAAAATGTGTCTGAGAAATAGGGAATTCATTGGCTTCGGCCTCTGTAGGTAAGAGAGCAAAAGTAGGTCCGTATGATCTTGGGTAGCTGATGGAGAATGGTCACCGAGTGGTAACGGAAAATCTATTGGATCCTGAATAGGTGGAGAAGATGATGGGTACTCCTCTGTGGGTGGAGGAGGTATAATTGGTAGTGGCTCACTGGGTAGGGAAGTTGAAGGGGAAATGATATCGGTGCTAATGAGAGACTCCTCCATAGGTGTACGGGGAGGTGAAGGGATTTCCTCTATGGGTAGAGGAATGGATAAAGTAGGTTCCTGTGTGGGTAGAGGATTTTGGGCTAGGATTTCCTCGATGGAGGGGATAGGAGATATTTGGGAATCAAGTGGTAAGTCGGTAAAGATAACATGTACCTCTCGTGTATTACTTTCGTTGTGTGAGGCATCACCAGTTTGATCATTAGATGGGGAATGGTTAGGGAATGGTTTCTTGAATATATGAAGGTCTTGATTGGTAGGTGCATTAGGGTTATCAGGACTAACTGTTGACACTCTCGAGCATTCCTGAACAATGTTTTTAAAGGTGATACAATTGCTGTCACTGTGACCATTTACGGTGATAGTTATAATAGTCATTTTCCTTGTACCAACTTGGTATGGGGCGAGAGGGGTCAAAACCAGTATGTGGTTTGATAGGAGGAAGGGTGATGGCATTAGCTTTAATAAGCTTTTCTAAAATAGATGAATATGGTTCCCCAATTGAGGTGTATTTATTTTGTTCTTGTTTGAATTGGAAGGCTTGGACCGGTGACAGATTGGATGAAGGTTTAGCATGATTGGATGGATGGGTAGGGCCAGCCTTAAGTACCACTACGTTGGCTAGTTCCCTTGGCTTTGGAATAACTCATCTGAGGTTTTGAGGAAGAGGAAGTATCATGTGATTTAAACGAGGAGTTCTTGTTTCGTAATTGTATCTTCTTCTCTTGATGGCACAAATTTTGAGCTTACGTGCCATGGTGAAAGCCTCATCGAATGTCTGCAGAAGGTTTGCACCTATAAGGTAGGTGAGATATGTCTAGCACAGGCTCGTGTGAAGAGCTCTATGAGTTCAGTTTGTGGTAATTGGAAAGTGAGTTGGTTGATTAGGCTACGCCAATGAGTGACAAAATCTGTGATAGATTCATCGTCATATTGACACGTGGAATAAAGATCGGTCATGGTAACCTTCTTGATGATGTTAATAAAAAAATGATCCAAGAAGGCTTGGGCTATTTGGTTGAATGAGAAGATGGAATGTCTAGGTAATCCACTATACCAGTCAATCTTTGGACCATTAGGGACATGGGAAAGGTTCGCAAAAGAAAAGCATCATCATGGGCAATTAAGTAACACCCATGTTTGAAAGATCGCAAATCTTTTGTTGTGGTCTTCCTTCTTTGTTAAAGTGGTTAAACTTAGGCATCTCCCAATGTATGGGATATGGGTGAATGGGAATGGATGGGTGAATAGGCTCATTACAAATCTCATCATAGGTGAGAGAATTGTGGGAGCTAGAAACAAATGCTTCTAATGTCTACATCTTGTCCATCATTAACTTGATAAAGTCATTGTTAGGTTGTGAAGATTGGGTACCCCAGGAGTGAAAGGAGGTTGTTGTGGGACATATGAAGAATAGGACATTCCAGAATATGGTGGTGTCGAATAAGGAGGTGGGAATTGAGAGACAGACATAGAGGGTATATATCTAGACTGAATGACCGATGAAACAGGAGGTGGCTGGTAGTAGGTATGTGAGGGTGGGACACTCGTAGTGACCCTAGTAGAGATGGGAGGTAGAGATTGGGGAATAGAAAGGACAATGTTTTGAAATGGGGTAGAGGTTACCGACACCAGGGTGGTAGCATTGTGACTAGTATATATGAGACAATAGGTGTGGATGATGTTATGTTTTGGGTGGTGGATGAAGGTATGGTGGAGACTACGGGTGCTATAGAGGTGGCGGATGTGGTGGTCAAAGTTGGCGTGGGACCTAGCTGTGACACAACTAGGGATAAAATGGTGAGGTCACCATGGTAGGAGGTGGATCCGAGGTGGAAGTGATCATTAGGGATGGAGATAAGGATACGGGCATGCCATAGATCAATTGACCGAGGCATCTCGAGTGGAGGCATGGGTGAGGTAGTGGCTCAAAGTAGTGGGATTCTGATCCAGGAGTCGTGTGCAAACTCCATGTCACCTGTAGGAATGGTGATAGGTTGATTGGGATCCATGGATGATGAGATGGAAGGTGGTGAAGGACTAGGTGATGAAGGGCTAGGTGGGAGTGGTAGTTGACTAGTGTGAAATACGAGGGTGCTCACCTAACTATGGGTTAGCACCATGTGGGTAGGAACTGATTTGGTGAGACTGTATTATGTTTGAATGGCACAGAAACACAACAGAACTAGGAAAATAGTCAATGGTGAGTGAATTAGGTCGGTTGGTGAGCTGTAAAATAGCACAGGGTGACCGATCCGGTTTGGGTAAACCGATGCTTGGTTAGGCTTAACCGGTGCCGATTCTTTATGAAAAACCATAGATCTATTAAATGATGGTCCCAGACTTGACAATTTTCACACAGGATGAGATGTAAGGTGACTATGATTGAAGTAATGACAATATGAAAGGTGATAGGAGCCTTTTACAAGCTTAGAAAGTGAAATAGGTGTCTTTTGGATAGGTATCAAGAAGACTTTAGACCAACGCCAGTTGGGTTGAACCGATGCCGGTTGGAATGTAACCGGGGATGGTTAAAGATAACCGTAGCGATTATTGTGAAATTGAAACAGAGAATAAGAAAGATGGTTGTGATTTAAAAATTTGGTGTTGAATCAAACCCAAAAGTCTAAGAATGATGTAGATGTGGTCAGGCACACTCAGAAAAGTCAAAATACACTGAATATGATTGGGAGTGTGCAAGGAAAGACAAAAATAATGATGAAAGCTCTCACCTCAAAACGCAAATCAAGTAGAACACTAAGAAAGAACGTTCCTAGAGTGCCTATTCTATTACGTTTGTTCATCTTATGCTATTTATATGGACTAACTGTTATGAATAGAAAAATAGAATTTCTTGGTGAGGAAGGCTTCCTATGAAGAAAGAATTCTAAAGGGTGAGGTTTCAGGAATGTTATGGCGGGGGCGGGCTTCACTCTGAAGTATGACTCGATAGAGCAGTGAGTTGGGTGCCCACTTATACCATGATGATGTGTGATCACCTACTGACTTCTTCGGGTAGGATGTTGTTTAAGAATGTATGTATTTTGAATTTTTGTGTGGTTTGGTAAGACTCGAGAGAAAAGAAAAGGATAGAAGTGATTTTCTATGATTTGTTTGTCAACCATCAGCTAGTCATGACTTCCAGCGTATAGGTTGCCCTCAATTAATGTGAGCTAATGAGTTAAATCAGAATGTAGTGCACTTGTTTTAAACCCAAATCAAAAGTATGATATTTGATGATAGCAATAGATGAACAGGAAGAGGGATGCTCTTTCACTAAAATGTAGAAAACAAGAATAAGAAGGTTCTTTTTAAATACACCAAAAGAAATGTGTCTTTCGGAGCAAGTAGAAAGAAAAGAATGTTACCAAGGAGAAAGTTTTAATGTGAATGCTACTTAGAAGGGAAACAAACACACACAATTTTTCACCTAGGAATGAAGAAAGATGCAAGGAACCCCGAATGGGTCCCCCAGAGCGTGCCAAAATGTTTCACCTGATTTCTTAGTTTTCTGAGAAGTACTTGATGAAACAAATAAGGTAAAGGTGGTAAGAGGAATACCTATTTTAGGATGGTTGAAGGTTATATACACGTGTATCTAAATTTTGAATCGAAGTGATTGTGAGACCTTCCTTTTGGCTAGGAGGAACTACCTATATAAGAACCAAAACAAGACCACCAAAGAGAGTTAAAAAATATATGCGGTGGGTTGCCTAGCATGCATATGCTAGATCTGGAAGTGCGATACTTCCTAGATGGCTATCAATCCACTATTTAAAACAATTCAATGCTGAAATAAAGTAAATATTGTCCTACTATAGTTTAATATGATTTAGGCATCTCATACAAATGCAATAGGCTAGATCTAATCTAACAGGCTAGGCTAGAAGGAGATCCAGAGGTCAAGTAGGTTGGTTATAGGTGAATTTGAGCTAATAGGCTAGGTTAGATATAGATCTATGAAGGTCAAATAGGTGTTCAAATAGGTATATGTCAGAAATAGGTTGTTATTCTTGTAGAAATTTGGTAGACAACATGAGAGAATGACCACCGTTTTATGGAACCGATGACAATTTTACTGTAACCGGTGACGGTTAGAGATGACCGATGATGGTTAAGTCGGGGTTGGTGGAATCACATAGTCTAAGTTTTTGGAGTTTTGGGGAAAAAGTGGAGTGGATAGAAGGTAGGGATTGATCACAGAGGGGGTGTAGATATGTTGCGAAGGTTTGAGACTACTGAGGAGGTCAAAATGGGAAATTGGGCCAAGTATTAAGATGATTGGGTATGGAAGGTGGCTACAACTGGAGAGAGGGAATGGATCAGAGAGTAAAAGACTAGGTTCCTTTACCACAAAGACTACAGATGATGATAAAAAAATGAAATAGATGGAAGGAGGATACTTACTCTTCTATGAGGTACAATTCTAAAGAATAATGAAGAAGTTGTTGTGTTGGAGGATGCTGGGAAGAAAGTCTCACTGTTGTGCCAGTGTATTTGGTTTCCTTTGTTGATCACAAATCAATCTTCGTTTTGTTATCACGTCTAAAGAGATCGAATTCGAGATCAAAATTTTTCTAACAAAACCAACCCATATTACAAAGTTGTAGATGGGTCTAAATAGGCCATTTGGTCCATTCCGGTATAACCGGCGTCGGTTTAGGGTGAACTGACATTGGTTTAGGGGAGAACCGACATCGGTTTGGGTGAGATATCTCAAGTTGTTCAAAAGTTTCCTGAGGAAGTTGTTCCGCCATTTGATAAGGGTCTCTTCTTTTCTCGGGGTGAAAACCGACCTTAGGAGGCTTTTAAATGTGAGGTGAGGGGATGGGTGTAATGTTAGGTTTTATTTAGGACATTGGTTTAGGGTTTAGGTTAATGGGTCAAATGATGGGGGTGGTTAGGTGAGGTGCATTTAATAAAGGCAATTATATTAAATAGGTGTGTGAGGGTAGTGAATTAATTTAATGTAAATAATTAAATTAATGTGTGTGGGTAAAAGGTCATTAACTTAATTAAAATAATTAAATTAATATGTATGGAGATAAATGGCATTAATTTAATTAAAGTAATTAAATTAAAATGTGTGGGGTACAGGAGGTAGGTGATAAGGTGTTGAGGATGAGGAAGTGATTATAGGGTTGTGCTAAGGGACCAAGGTGATTTGAATACATGAACATTTGATCTCCACTCATCCTTTTAAATCATAGTCTCCATCACCAAGAAAGTGCCACCCACCAAAAATCCTAGCAACCACCCAAGCCAACACCCCCAAAATAGTGATCACCGCTAACACCACCACCCAGTGTGTTGAGTGATCCACTAGAATATCCTCCTCCACCAGATTTTAATTCTATTGTTTCCTATTGTGGCACTGGGCGTCTACATAGTCCACCATGGCCTTGACATTTTTCCACCACACCCAAGCTTGTATTTTTCCTCCTCCTAAAATCAATCTCAACAAACCGTGTGCAAACTCATCTCAATACATCACCACGATTTTTATCTTACAAGCCACCATGACCAGCTTAATGAACCTTATATGCTTGTATCGATAAGGATGCTTTGTAGCCATTGAAAAACATTTCCTTAGGTTTCTTTCTATTTTCACTTTCCTCCCTTAATCCTGCGGCGTACGTCAATCCGTACTCAAAATTCTTTGCCACTCATTCTCTCCGTTGATGCTTCTTCCCTACGTAAGAAGCCAATCCAACTCAACGCATTCGAGAAACACCTTTTGCATAAAAAAGTAGGAGGAGCACCTTGACAAAGAGTGATTATTTTTGAAAGTGCATCAATTATAAACCTCATTAAAATTCAAAATAAAATAAGTTGGCACTTGACCAGTTTCATGAAAAAGAGTCAATGGTAATTGAGCCAACGGTAATTGATTTGACACATTATAGACACTAAAATTAGGTCACACTCCCCTTGGTCCCTCGACAAATAAGCACCCTTCATCACATTCACTTAGCCATGGCCCCCTTCACCTCACTAGTATTAATTTAATTAATTTAATTAAATTAATTCATTATCCTCACCATATTTATTATTTAAATATCTTAATTTAGATAATATCCACACAAACACTTCACCCAGACACCTCATCAAGCTAACTCACCTTAAGACCTATTCTTAGCAAGTTACCATAACTAACTAAGACTTACCCAAACCCTAAAAATCAATGCCTACATTCCCTCTAACCACATTCTTGCATGCTCACAAGAAGCTCCCGAGTCCTAATCTGCTAGAGAACGACACAAGATCCGAGGAAATCAGGAGGATCTCCCCTAAGTTTAGTAAACCTAGAAAATCTTACCTTGACCGACGTCGGTTACCCCTAACCATCACCAGTTAAGCCGGACCGTCGTCGGTTACCCCTTTTTAACCCCAAAACAACTTTATTCTCAAGGTTGGAACTTGAACCTGGAAGTTGGGAGCAAGAAATTTGATGAGAAAGAACAAGATCTCAAAAGATAACACATCTTTAGAGAGCCAATTCCAGCAAGAACTCACATCCAAGGAAGGAGATTGAGCATCTTCTCCTACACAACCATCTCAGCCACATTCGGATCTATCTAAGCAAAGAGGAGTGTGCATGCAGCCCATGTAGAAGCTTTTCTTCAGTTGGTGATCACTTGCAGCCTCCAAACCCATCATCAACACCTCCATCCTTCACACATAGACTTTCAGAAATGAAATCCAAGTAAGTATAATGTCGTACTTTCCTGGTTATTTCATCTCATCATTATTTTATCACCCATTGTTTATCTTGCTCCTTATTGACCATCTCCAACACTTTTCACCTCTCGTAGACCCAGCAAAACCTTACTAAAACCTACTCCAGTCACCCATTACCTCATCCCGACCAACCAAAATTCTTTGTGCAATCACAAAGAAGACCAAAAGCCTCGTTCGTGATGTTCCGAGATCTCATAAGTAACCAAAGGTGCGATTATATCTAACCGCAGCCGGTCACCCCTGACCGATGTCGGTCTCTGTGTTTGCCCACACAACCTTAAACAGAGACCTATCCACCCCATTTTACCTCACCCTCACTTAGTTGTGACTTACCCGAGACCTTTATTAGACCTGAGAGAACCCAGAACCAACCATTTGACCTGTGGATTCTATTCTAGCTTAGCCTGTTAGATTATATCTATTTCTTATTGTGTTTTAAGTGAGATACCTAAATCATTTTAAAATAACAATAGGATTTACTTTGTTTATAGTGTTAATTTGTTTAAAACAGTTGAATGACAACCATCTAGGAAGTATCATACTTCCCGAATCTAGCTTACGTTAGGTAGTTCAATACCCATATTGTTTAATTATTTCTAGTAGTTCATTACAGGTAGTTCATCCTAGCAAAAGGAATCTCTCACGATCGGTTGTAGATTCGAGAGAAGTCATATGCGCGCAACAACCCATCAACCGACACTTGAACAGGTATTCCTCATACGCTGTTACCCTATCTCTTTGGCCAACAACAATTCAAAGAAACGATCTAAGAAAAAGGTGAAACATTTTGGCACGCTCGGTGGGACCCATCCGGGGTTCCTTGCATTTCATTCATTCCTAGGAAAAAATTGTGTGTTTGTTTCCCTTCTAAAAGCGTACACACTAATTTTCTTCCCTAGTAATCCACTCCTTCTTTCTATTTTCTCTAAAGGAAACTTTTCTTTTGGTGTATTTAAAAAGAATCATTTCTTCATGATTTCTACATTTTAGTGAAAGAGCATCCCTCTTCCTATTCATCTTATTGTGTTATCCAGTTTCACATTTTTGATTTGGGTTTTAAAATCATTGCATTTCATTCTAATTTTCTGAATTATCTCACATTAATTGAGGGTAACCTATACGTTGGAAGTCATTACTGGTTAATGGTTGACAAACAAATTGTAGAAAAGCACTTCTATCCTTTTCTCTTTCTCTGAGTCTTACCAAACCACACAAAAATTCAAAATACATACATTCTTAAACAACATCTTACCTAGAATAAGCTATAGGTGATCACATGATCACGGCACAGTGGGCACCTAGCTCACTGCTCTGTCGAGTCATACTTTAGAGCATAGCCCGCCCCCACCATAACAAACCTAAAACCTCACCCTTTAGATATCCTTCTTTGTAGGAAGCCATCCTCACCAAAAACTCTATTTCACAATTCATGTGTCAGTCCCTAAATAGCATAAGCTAAACAAACGTAATAGAATAGGCACTCTAGGAACGTTCTTTCTTAGTGTTTTGTTTGATTTGTGTTTTGAGGTGAGAGCTTTCGATCATTATTTTTGTCTTTCCTTGCACATTCCCAATCATAGTCGAGTATTCTAACTTCTTTTGAGTGTGTCTGGACCACATCTACATCATTCTTAGATTTTTGGGTTTGATTCCACATCAAATTCTAATTCACAACCACTTTTTCTCATCATCTTTGTTTCATATTTCACGGTGACCGTCATTGGTTACCCTCGACCGTCATCGGTTAAACTCAACTACCTTCGGTTCCAGGTCCTTTTGCTAACCTATTCAAAAGGACAGTTTCACTTCACATTCTCGCCACTTTCCATAGTCTCTCATCTTTGTCACTTTTTCCATTGACGTTTTACACATCCCCATATTTGGAATACTTGTCGATTTTGCCTTACGCCTTACCGATTACTCACTACCTATTTTCCATAAGAATCGACAACAATTACCCCTTACCGACATCGGTGTTCCCTAACTTGCATCAGTTACCCTATTTCACATTCCACGCACCATTTGTTACTTCATCCATTTTTTATCACCAGATTCACCTATTCCTGCTATTCTCTATATTATTTACAGAGAAGCAACATCACCTGATCAGTACTAGTTCACATGGTACTGACCCGAAGACAAGCGAACACCCTCATGTTCCATGCTAGTCACCAACTACTCCCCTAGTCCTTCACCACCCTCTATTCTATCACTAGCCATGGATCCCATCCAGCCTACCAATATCGCTACTAGAGATGAGGAGTTCACACGACTCCTTGACTAGAACCCCTGCTACCTTACAGTTTTACCTCTCCCATTCGTCCACTTGAGATGCCTCGGGTCAGTTGATATACAACATGCCCATATCTATCCCCCGACACTCACACCCACTTCCACCTCAGCCCCATCTCGGCTCCGTCTTTGCCCGCTTCAACTTTACCCCCGCCAGTCGTTTCACAAATAGGTCCTATACCCGCTATGACTCGTCACGTCTGTTACCCCCGTACCACCCATTAAATCCACCATACCCTTAACGACTACCCCAAATGTGACCTCATCTACCCCTAATGTCTCATACATACCCATAGCTACATTCCCACCTCTAGTGTGGTGACCCCTACCCCGTTTGAACGTAGTTCTTTTCATTCCACAATCACTAGCCCCTATTACCACTAGGGTTACCATGACCCTTCCCCATATACATACTACCAACAACCACCTGTTTCATCTATTGTTCATTCCAGGTACATACCCCTATTTCATTTCCTTCTTCTCCACCACTTTACATGGCAGCCCCATACTTTGGAATGTCACACCCATTATAAACCCAAAACTAATCTCCTCACACTATATGAGGCATCCAATCATCACAACCCACAAATGACCTAATTAGATTGATGATGGATAAGATTAAAACATTGGAGGCATCTGTTTCAGCTCCGGCAACACTCTTACTTACGATGAGATTTGTAATGAGCCTATTCACCCATCCATTCATACCCTATGCATTAGGAAATACCTAAATTCAACCGCTTTAATAGTAAGGAAGACCCACAACAACATTTGCGCTCGTTTAAACATGGATGTTATTTGATTGCTCATGATGATGCCTTACTTTTGAGAACTTTTCCCATGTCCCTCACTAGACCAGCATTAGATTGGTATAGTGGGTTACCCAAACACTCCATATTTTCATTCAATCAGGTAGCCCAAGCTTTCTTGGATCATTTTTCTATCAACATTGCTAAGAAAGTTACCATGACCAATCTATATTCCACACGTCAGTACAAGGATGAATCTATCATGATTTTTTCACTCGCTAGCACAACCTGATCAATCAACTTACCTTTCAACTGCCACAAACTGAACTCATCGAGCTCTTCACATGAGCTTGCACCAAACATATCTCCCGACCTTGCAGGTCCAAAATTTTAGAACATTCGATGAGGCATTTACTATGGCACGAAAGTTAGAAATTCGGGCTATTGAAGAGAAGAAAATCCAATTACAAAATAAGAATTTGACATTCAAGTCAACTGAAACCTCTTCTTCTTCCAAACCGCCAACCAATTATTCAAAAGCTAAAGGTACCGCTAATGCAGTGGTACTCAAGGCTGGCCCGACTCATCCATCTAATCAAGCCACACCCTCATCTAATCTATCACCCATACAAGCTTTTCGATTTAGACAAGAGCAGTGAAAATATACCCCAATTGGGGAACCTTACTCTTCTATTTTAGAAAATTTGATCAAAGCTGGCGCCATCACCCTTCCACCCATAAAACCACACACTAGTTTTGACCCTACTCACCCCATTCCCGTGTGGTATAAGGAACAATATTTTTGTAACTATCACCAAGTGAGAGGACATAGTGACGGTAACTGCATCACTTTCAAGAATATTGTCCAAGAAATGCTCGAGAAAGGCGAGTTGATTGTGGATAATCCTAACACCGCCCCTAACCAAAATTTACAAATATTTAAAAAACCATTTCCCAATCATGCCCCTTCATCCAATCAAATAGGTGAGACATCCACTCATGATACCCATACTTGTGAGGTTCATACAATCTTTAACGAGGTACCTATTGCATCTTAGTTACCTCACATCCCTTTCATAGAGGAAATCCTAGCCCGAAATCCTCCTCCCACGTTTGAACCAACCGTCACTATTCCTTCACCTTTAGAAGAACACCCTTCATCTCCTACATCTCCTACAGAGGAGTCTTTTGTTGACATTGAGACCATCTCACCCCTAGCTTCTCCACTTAGCGAACCTTTACCTACCATACCTCCTCCACCCGTAGAGGAGCACCCATTACCTCCTCCACCTACAGAGGAGCACCCATTACCTCCTCCACCCACAGAGGAGCACCTATCAGTTCCTCCACTCATAAAGGAACTCTCATTATCCCTTCCACCCATCATAGACCCGGTGGGGATACCTCTGCCTCTTGGCAAACATTCTCCATCCGCTACCCAACATCCAACAGACCTACTTTCAGCTCTCTTACCCATGGAAGCTGAAGCCGGCTGATTCCCCATCTCTAAGATGCATTTTATAGGAATTCCCATTAGGTCTTCACCAACTCCACCCACAAACATGCCATTCTCGTGTTTGGCTGATCACTTAGAGTATGTGGATAGAGCTTTGTTATGGGGGTGCCTCTTACTCCCTGTCTCAACACAAATGTAGAAATCCCTCGATGACACCTCCACTATCTACCCAAACACATTTCCACCTACCAAACCAAAGATAACCACTATTGTCGCAGCCCATTCTACGATACCCATTAGCACTCACACCACACCCTTACCCATAACCCGACCTATGCCTAAACCCAAACCCGTGCCCACAACATTTACCTCCACTAAACATATTACCACTTTAGGGGTCACCCCAACCACCAGCATTACTCATCCACCTATTAAACTGGATTTAGCTACATCCTCCAACGTTAAAAGCACACCTACTTTAACACCCAAGCTAAAGAAACAAACTCATCAACCTCATACCCCTATTGCACCAATCACACCCGCACTTGTCCCATCTTCCTTAAGACCTCGGCTACCCAACAAGATCAAACACCCTCACCCATTCCTGCCTCACAAATCTCTAACCTACCCCATCACACAACATGATTCAAACCTGCACTGCAGTCTCCTTACCATTAATACCTCGATACCTTCACCATTGCTTCACTACTTGCTACACTTTAGTCATTGTCCCTCACACCCCAAGCATGACTGTGTCATCTACCTTCATAGCACCCTCATTATCCCTATGGGTAACTCGCCCTCTTCCTCCATCTTCTTTCCCTCATAGACCTTGACGTCATCCACATCACCTTTACCCAAGAAGGTGCACCCAAAAACAAAACCCCACTACCCCACAACAAGGTAGTAAAAAAATCACACCCTCCTACCCGTCCATCTACTATATCCCTACCCAAACAAACCGATGATACCTTAAACCACATCGATGCCTAAACCTATAGCTCAACCTGTTCCTATAATTCCAAAAACAATTCCCCGACAACCAACAACACCTACACCCAAACCCACATTTACTTCCCATTGTGATCCACTAGCAGGGTCTTATGCAAAAACTTTAACCAACCTCCTTGAGACTTATGTTATCACATTACCACCACTCCGACCTTACGACCCCCTCAAACCCAAGCCAAAGGGATTTGATGATATTAAAATTTACGCATACCATCGTGTGTCAGGGCATGATGTGGAGAACTACAAGGCCTTGAAAACCATCCTTATCCAATTATTTCCACCCGAAACCAACTTTGATGACAACAACCTTCTTGACGAGGGCCCTGCTTCACCTACACCCATTTCCACATTACCCACTCAACAACCACAACCTCCACCCTCACAGCTCCCAGAACCCCACACAAAATTTGAAATTAACATGGTTTGCATAAGAGAACTTGCCACACCACCACCCAAATGTCGCTATGCCCAACTAACCTCACAGGGCTTTTCTCCTCCCGTAGGTTTTTTTCCTTCATGTCATTATACCCTTACCTTACCCTCTACCCTCTCCATTTGAAAAATTCCCTCAAATCAAAATGGTACACATCACTACACGTGCATGAAGGGTAAAGAAAAGGTGGTGACCCACCAAAAATCCTATACCCAACATATCATCTCGCACCCATACCTAAGATACCTATTCGCGGCCCCATGTACCCCATTTCTAATGGTGTCACACATCGCACCATGCTCAAACAATTACACCAATCTCCACTCAAAATGTCCTTATATGACCTCATCCAAACCTCAAAATCCCATCGTCAAGCCCTCATGGAGGTTCTTCAATCTATCAAGGTTTTACCTAATGACCCTACACCCGTAGCCTCCATTATCACACCCCATCATGTAGCCTCCCTCACCAAATTACCACCTTCATCCTCACCTCACCTTGTTCACCAAGTGGCCTCCTTAGCTTCTCGGAGGAATCACACCATACTAAAATGATGACTGGACCCATCCCTATTCATCTCTGTACACGTTGATGACATACGGGTACTTGTGTGATGATTGATGGAGGTGCTAGCATTAACATCATTTCATCCCATGCATTTGCTCAAATGTGCATACTTGAAAATTACATGCACAAACATCCGGTCATATTACATTCATTCAATGATGCTATCACCTCCACACTAGGCAAACCTTTGTCATCCTTCACATTTGTGTGGGCCCCTGCACTGTTCCATAATTGTTTTATGTTTTGGAGGGGAATTCCAATATAACTTGTTGCTTGGTAGACCTTGGATCCGTGTCATGGGTTGTGTTCCTTCCACTTTGCATCGTTGTGTAAAGTTTGAACACAAAGGACACACTTATACCATTCTAGCTGACCCATCACCTTTCAAAACATGCAACATGCTTTACCGACCCAATGATGTACTCATACCGGTCAAGCCATCTACTTCTGCAACCAATATTGCTTCACCTACACCTACACCCACACCTACCAAGTATAGCCAGCTTTGCTTTCACCGCGCATACCTCCTCCACGCCTACCACTGTTATAACCTCCATGGTTGACCCATTAGTTCCCAATCCGTTAACACCACCTCCACATCGACCTCGACACATCATCCATACCGATTTACCCACATACCAACTACTAATCCCTTGGAAGGTGGTTTTCAACACCTTACTTTGGGGGAGTACCGCTTTATATAAGCGTCAACACCTTCCTCACTCCACACGAGTATGGAATCCTTCACCAACACCATCACTATGATCACCATATAGGAGAATACCTCCTTTATGGTCCTCCTCATCTTTGTACTAGTCTCACCTATGGGGGACTTGATACTACCACCTACACACCTAAACCACCATCATAGCCCCACCCATTTTCTACTGACTTCCAATCACTTACCAATCGTCGTTTTTCCCACACCTTCCTACACCATTGTGTGTGGAAGGTTTTGGTTTTGACTTCTACGAGCAAGGTCACCATACCGTTATTTCATGTACCACCCGCAAACATAATAACCGTAGTGGTATCGGCTTCCCCAAACCTCCTACCAAATAGGCCCACATCGAACTCATTGTAGACCCTAGCCCTTCTCCACCTTCATCACCACTCTCACCGACTTTGAGTCGATAGATCCTAAATCTATCCCACCTAACTTTTTTTTCATAATCACCATTTTCTTGGGGCCTCTAACTTATCAATGCGAAGGTGATTCCCCTTCCACTCTTCCATTCCTGTATCCTGAGATGATCGACAACAACACACCAACCATTAACGTCATTCAATGTCAGGATGATGAATCCATACTCACCTACCTTGGTGCAAAAGACTCATATATTCATCGGTCATTACCCTCTGAGATGCAAACCATGTTGAATGAATCGACTATTGAGATCAACATTCATACTCAGGACGACCCGCACATCCTAAAGATCAGACAATCTTTAGATGTTGCTAAACAAGAAGCCATCACTTCTTTTCTCTCGAGAGCATAACCATGCTTTCGCTTGGTCTTATGTAGACATGCCTAGTATTGACCCCACCATAGTGGTCCACAATATCGTAACCATTCCCAATGCCAAACCTATTAAACAAAAGATGAGGAAAATGCACCCTCGCATTTCCCTTCTTGTCAAAGAAGAACTTCAGCGTCTTCTTTCTGTTTCCTTCATCTTACCCATTGATTATCCTCGTTGGATTTCTAACATTGTCCCTATTACTAAAGCAACAGGGGGACTCGTATTTGCATGGACTTCCGTGACCTCAACCTCACCTGCTGAAAGATGACTTTCCCTTTCTGGTATTGATCAACTGGTGGACCTTACCGCGGGTCACGAGATGCTCTCACTCATGGATGGTTTCTCGGGTTATAACCAAATTTTGCTTGCCCCAAAAGATCAGCACAAGACCGCATTCATTACCCCTTAGGGAATTTCTACTATCGATACATGCCTTGTGGCCTTAAGAATCTTTGGTGCTACATATCCGTGTGTTATGACTTATATCTTCCATGATATCATGCATCACATATTGGAAGATTACGTGGATGATCTCTTGTCCAAATCTAAACGTCGTGCCGAACACCTTGTTTTCCTTAAAAACATCTTTGATTACCTCATTAAATATTGCGTCCACCTTCAACCTAAAAAGTGCGTCTTCATGGTTCTCTCAGGAAAGCTCCTAGGATTTATCATTTCCCTCTGTGGTATAGAAGTTGACCCTGCTAAATTCAAGGCCATTCTGGAAATGCCTCCACCCATGAACCTCAAACAACTCCATAGCCTGCAAGGTAAATTACAATCCATTCACTGTTTCATTTCACAATTATCGGATCGGTGTCAACCATTTCATCATCTGCTTAGGAAGGATGTCTCCTTTAAATGGGATGATGACTGTCACAAAGATTTTGAGGCCCTAAAACAATACCTTCTCCAACCACCCATACTCATTCCACTGAAAGACGACCAACCTTTTTACCTATACATATCAGCTACCGATCACTCCTTAGGGGCTATGCTCACTCATCGTGATGAACAACATAGGGAGCAGGTGGTTTATTATATAAGCCATACCCTTTTAGACTATGAAACTTGATACAACCACCGTAAAAAATTTTCTTAGCCTTAGTTTTTGTTTCCACCAAATTCTTCCATTACCTACTCAACCACAAAACCTATGTTGTGACCAACACTGACCCTTTACACATCATGTATGCTAAACCTTATCAAAATCAACGCACCACACACCGGCTTATGCTTTTAGCTAATCTTGACCTTAAATTCATTCACCAAAAGTCCATTAAGGACCAGGCTATCACCAACCAACCGACTAACGTACCTATTCTTTGGGGACCAACCCTCTAATTTTGACTTTCCTAATGAGTCCATTGCTACTCTCTTTTCTGGATGAACCCCCTTACCAAATGACATTGTTCTTTGATGGTTCCAAGTGTCAACACGGGGTGGGGCTGGTGTTATCCTCATCCCTCTCGGATGGAGAACCCATTCCCTTTTCATTCAAACTAGAAGTTGAATGCACCAACAATATTTACGAATACGAAGCACTCGTACTAGGTCTCCAGACCACCTATGCCCTTGATGTTAAATCAATCCACATCTTTGGTGATTCACAATTGGTCATACACCAAGTCAATGGTATATACCAATGTCATAATGAGATACTTCAAAAGTATAAACATCATGTAGACATACTTTTGACCACCTTTGATCGTTACACCCTTCAAACCATCCCACAGTCAACCAACAAATTTGCAGACACTATGGCCTACTTAGCTTCCCAAATACCCACTTCCCCTACCGATTCCAAAATATTTGTCATTGTACAATGCCTCCATTCACCTTCTTATTTACCTCATGATGTTTACTCAATCGGAACTGATACCCTTGACCCAAATGACCTTTGGTATAAACAATACTCACTACCTTTCCCTCTCCATCTTACCTCCTGATCTCACCCGTAACTGAACAACGTGCCTTCCTTAAGAAGGTCTCCCATTTTGTTATCCTGGGGGGACTCCTCTATAAGTGCGGCTTTGATGGTATTCTCTTACGATGCCTCAAAAGTTCTGAAATTCCTTACACCATCAAGGAAGTTCATGATGGCATACGTGGAGGCCACTTTAGTGGCCTTGCTGTTGCTAAGTGTATTCTTTTCCTAGGCTATTATTGGTTGACCCTTAACCATGATTGTTGCGACTATATCAAAGCGTTTCATGAAATGTCAAAAAAATTCCAACCTTCATCATACACCCAGTCATGACTTACAGGTCACTCATGACCTTTGGCCCTTTTCTTAATGGGGTTTGGATCTTGTCAGAGAAATCAACCCTTATTCTTCCCAACACCATCAATGGATCATAATCTGCTACCGAATACTACAAAAATGGGTAGAAGCCATACCACTTATCTCCACAAAAGCTAAGAAAATATGTGATTTCATTAACTATCACATCATTTTTCACTTTGGTGTCCCTCATCGCCTCATCATTGATAATGGAAAACAATTCAAAAACAAAACATTGCAAAAAAATTGCGACACCTTTGGCATTCAGCTTAGTTTCTCCTCACCTTATTACCCACAAACCAATGGTCGGGCCGAATCCACTAACAAAACCCTCAATAAAATCATGAAAGTGGTTAATGATACTTTGGGAAGGATTGACATATGTAGATTCCTTTTGCTCTATGGGCATACTTGCACTAGTATTTGAACTTCCACCGTGGCTACACCCTTTTCACTAGTCTACGTGCACCGAGACTATTCTACCTCTCGAAGTCCAGATCCCCTTACTTTGTATTTCTCTCCATGATGTGCTTACTTCTTGATGATGACTTTTGTCGGGACCACTTAGCACAACCTGGAGTTATTAGACAAACGTCATCTTAACGCTCTAGATCACCTCCAAGTTTATAAAAAATGTATCAAACGTGCTTATGAACAATGTGTTCATGAACAAACCTTCCAAGTTGGTGACCTTGTTTTGAAAGAAAATCAACACATAACCAAACTAGAGAAAAGAAAACGGGGAAAATTTTCTCCTAATTGGCTTGGACCATATATTGTAACTCATACCTATAGATCTAGTGCCTATCGTTTTTCCTCACTTGATGGTAAACTTGAACCTGAGCCCCTTAACGCATTACATCTTCAACCATTCTACTGTTGACCTCTAGTCCTACATCATTATTTATCTAGTTCATGCTCGTCCCTTGAGCACCATTTATCTTTTCCACATCTCATCTCCAACGACTAAACATGGATCATGTGATTACCCGTCACCCTTTTACCTTTTCTTGAATATGTGCACCACAGACTCGCACATGGCATGATTCTCATGGATGCTTTTCATCTTATTTTAGACGAGATCCCATGGTTATTCACCCTTGCCTTCTCAACAAGAACTAAATGCTTCTTTATAGTCTTGTCATGACTTAAAAGCCAAAAAAAACCAAGAAAGATGTATCCCTCGGAAGGACATCTTCCAAAATGTGGATCAACTCCTTGAGTCAAACTTCCAATATAATAGATGAATCCCTCAAAAGGACATCTTACGCCCTCAATCGTTACTATAAGTAGATCGCTCTCCTCGAAGGACATGCTATAAAAATCTCACAACTCTCTACAAAGTTTTTCCAAAAAGAAGACTATTTTTTCTCAAAAATCAAAATTCAGAAGCTTCCCGCATCGATCAGCTTCACAAAGACCTCAAGGAGACATATACTCATCCTGTGTAGACTTCCCACATCAATCAGTCTATCTACAAAGTCAAAAAGAAAAGAAAAATAAAATAAGCTTTTTCATCATGGACTTGCCTATTGTGATCTTGGCTCTATTGCCCAAGGCATTCTACTTCCCATTTTATGACCCAATTACCTACACCTCTCTACCCATTGTATTTTCACTTCATACCTCAAGGGACCTACTGAACCTATGACATTTGGTGATCATGTGACTCTTCGTCACTCTTAGAATTATCAATCATGTAATGTCTTTAGGGTCTTATGTTCATTAGCTTATCTATAGATGTGTTTCATATGTTTTGATCCTTGCCAATCGGGTGGTTTTCTTGCCCCCTCTTATCTTTTCTCTTCTTCATCACCTTTTGATCTTCTTATATAGGACTTAGTCCTCGACGCTTACCTTTTGGGGTCATCCTCCCCTTTCACCATAGTTGCCCTCACCTGCAACATTTTTACTATCATCTACCCCACATATTAAACCCAAACCCACAACATGATCATAAACCTACCAACTCATTTTCATATTTTTCCCTAGCTTATGGGAGAACTACATCATTCTGAGGTCCCTTTTCATCGGGACTATGTAGGTAGCACTTCTAGGGCATGGGGCCCTGGAGGGTTAGCTCGACCACTCTTTACCCTAACCATTTTCCTCACCCTTACCTGATTTCCTGTTCATCTCAAAAACCTCAACATTTAACCCACCACATAACTTTTACCACTTGTATTATTTCACATTTTCCACATTTTACACTATATCATGCATTTATATTACCATTTGTTATCAAAATACTGAAATAAATCAACCATACCTAACAACCTGACTCGATCCATGCCTAACAACCTGACTCAATCCATGCCTAAAACAACTCGACTCGGTCTATGCCTAACAACCTGACTCAATCCATGCCTAAACTAACCTAACTCGATCCATGCCTATGACCTGACTCTATCATGCCTAGCTCATCTATTTTCCATCCATATCATAAGTAAAGTAAAACTCATACACATCACAATAGCATCACCTAAATATCATCTATCTCCTCATATATACATGTGTGTATCAATACAATGTACACCCGTATCACATAAATGTGTATCTCAATAAACATGCCTGTCTCATCATGGCTATCATCTCAAAAATGTCAGCACGCAGGCCGATATACTATAAATAATCATCATCGGCTGGCTTGCAGGATGCTATCCAATACAAAAATGTCTTTGGCTCATAGGCCGGTATCATGTACAAAAATAAATACAATATCTCTTCAGCTCGCAGGCTGGTATACATCCAAAATCCAACAATACAAAAATAGGTGATATATTGTCTCACATCTGCTACAACATATCTGCCTCATCTGTAATGTCAATAGTCCCCTCTAACCTAGAGTGGCAGCTCGCTACTCTCAATCTACCACTAGATGGACTAGCATCTAAATCGACCCCGTACACCCACGATAGATGACCTCTTCTCTCTCCTTTGGGCTCACCGGCCACCTACACTCTTGGCACTATACGTGCGAGACTATGTCTGCTCACTCAAGACTATCTGTGGTGGTCTCATCACACCATCTACTAGTATCTGCAGCTCGAGCTCCTCCTCTTGTACCTATGCCTGAGGCTCTCGCCTCTCTACCTATATCTCGTGGCTCGGCCTCTCTCGGCTGCACTGTGACCCTTGGCTCCCCACCTGTCCCTTTCGACCCTTCCTCTATATAGCCCACCACTGGTTATATGCCACTTTCACCCCGTATTATCTATGCGGTAGTCCACGGGTTCCTCCTCCTCCCCTGTCGACTCTGCTGGATGGGGTGGAGAAAAAGGTCTCTCCACCTCCTCTCTCCTATACTACGGGAAGGGTGGGGGCACATCCTGCACTAAACCAAAGCTGTTTCCTCACTCGGTCAATGTATCATCTCGTGCTCCCTAGCATGGCGTCCCTCTATCCACCTTCATAACTGTAGTCCCTCTAGCTCTGCATACATCCCTTTGTAAGAGGGATGAGTCACATAGGGTCTCTAGACTATATCTCCACTGAACAGGCTCTCAGCCATGTCTATAATATTCTATATCGTATGTAGCCCGAGATCTGCGTACACTACCCTCCAAAGCACCCATCACTGCAACCAACTCAAATGACTCCTGCTCAAATGCATCTACCTTAGGCAAGCCCACCGGTCGCACACACACAATGTGCTCATAAGCCCAATAGTTTAGAAGGAAAATGTAACACAGACTATATCTCCATAATCACCCATAGGCCCACAACTCTCTATATAACTACACCAAGAAATTTGGTGCCCATGCAAACTGGTATGATCAATCATCATGTCCTAAAGGACACCCATCAGTGACCGTGGGAACCTCCCACCCTCTGAATCTGGCAATGCATAGCACCCGATCACCTCCATCATCAACACTATCAACCTCATCTCCTCAGGATGGGTAGCATAAACCTCTCTGTAACTCAGGCTAGTGTTATGGTAGCACAACTCGCCTACTCTCTCTCCAAATACCTCATCTATACACCTTTCCATGACCTCGGATGTCACTGAGTACACCTGGTCTCCACTAATCGGTAGTCTCAATATCCTATATATATCCTCTAGGGTGATGGTCATCTCCCTGCATCAAAGAAGTGGAAGGTGTTAGTCACCGAATCCCATCTCTCGATGAGTGTGACCATCAAACTCTGCTCTCTCACAACCCATCCATAATGGTGGATCCCAATCAGGCCAACATCATCAATGTGACTCCACTCCTTAAAAGTCACCTGTCCATGTAGCTCTAGCAATATAAGCGGCTCTCGGTCCCTCATCCGTAGCTCATCTCGAGCCTCGCATCCAACTAAGCATTGTATTAGTATACCTTTCCAAACTTACCCATTTTACCCCACATCCCGACCCAATCTACCCAAACCCATCCACCTTACACTATCTACCCAAACCTACCCAAACCTAAGGTTAACCGACCCCAGTTATCCCCTGACCAACCACGGTCTCCTTTTAACTAAAGACCAACATCGTTTGTGATTGCACCGGTCGCTACCCACCGACGTCACCACAAGTCGATCGATGTCGATCATCATTGCACCACCCGAGCTGACTTTCCAACCCTACTTTTTCCCTTCCTCAACATTCTACCCACCCAAATCCCTCTTTACACCCTTCATTGTTCCTATATTACCCTTTTGCCCTACCCCTTACCATCCACTATTACCTATTCCCTCTCTTTTCCCTCTCTTGTTCCTATATTACCCTTTTGCCTCTGCCATCCTCCATTGACCTCCACCTCTCAACCAATCCTCAGCCACATGGATTGTGCCACCTGATCTCATGGCCCCACCTCTCACTCAACCACTCTCACCTATGTGGCTCACCACCAAGCTCTCTCTACCGTACTCTTTTGTCTTATTCCTCTTTTTAGCTTCTTTTCCTTTTCTCCTTTTTCCAAATGCACAACTAACTTTTCAAACGCGGGTTTTTTACTTTTTATACCCTACCCAACCCGACCTACATCGGTTAAACCTTGACCACTATCGGTCTACTACCCTAGACTACCACCATTGGTTACCCTACAACATCATCAGTTCATTACGATCGATGTCGGTTACCCTGCACACTCATTACCCTCACATTTACCTCATTTTCCTTACCTCCCTTTTCTTTTGCCCTCCATACACCTACTTGGACCACTTTACCTTCACCTCTAGCAATCCACCCTTTTCAACATCCTTGTGTCTGCTGTTGACACCTTATTATTTTACCCCTACCTTGGCCTTACCTATGCCATGATCTCGATATTTGGACCTAGACCATCGCTAGTGACCTTTGACCTCATGTGTTCGCTATACCTTGCAGCACTATTACCTATGTTGTTGACCTAATGACCTTACCTAGCCTATTGTCGTGACTGTTTATCCTAACCCTACCTTTGGTGTACCGGAACATACCTAAACATTCCTACACCTAACCTACGTTGTGTTTCCTAACCTTATCCTATACCTTGGATACCGGATTCACTTCACCCTTGTTTAGATAAACCTATCGACCTTAGATGATGTAGAGTTTTCCTACTCTTTAGCCTAGTAGTGTGCTACAGTTTATATGTGTGTGTGCATTTGCTGTTGCTACCTTTGACCCTGACCCATTACCTAGATTTCCCAAGTAGACATTTCACCCTCTTCTCCTACACCCACTTCCCTTTTCCTCACATTTACCTTTTATCAAACCACTCACCACTTCATTCGGTCGCTTCATTAGATCCTAGTTTGAGGGGGATCACCTTAACCCCAACATGGGGCAACCACACCTTATTTTTGTTAGCATTACTTACCAATACAAGCTACGCAACAAAAAGGGGAAAAATGTAGACAATAAAATTAGGACACACTCCTCTTGGTCCCTCGACAAATAAGCACCCTTCATCACATTCACCTAGCCATGCCCCCTTCACCTCAATAATATTAATTTAATTTAATTAATTCATTATCCTCACCATATTTATTATTTAAATATCTTAATTTAGATAATATCCACACAAACACTTCACCCAGACACCTCATCAAGCTAACTCACCTTAAGACCTATTCTTAGCAAGTTACCATAACTAAGACTTACCCAAACCCTAAAAATCAATGCCTACATTCCCTCTACCCACATTCCCACATGCTCACAAGAAGCTCCCAGTCTAATCCGTTGGAAAATGACACAAGATTCAAGGAAATCAAGAGGATCTCCCTAAGTTTAGTAAACCTAGAAAATCTTGCCTTGACCGATGTCGGTTACCCTTAACCATCGCCTGGTTAAGCCGGACCATCATCGGTTACCCCTTTTAACCCCAAAACAACTTTTATCTCAAGGTTGGAACTTGGAACCTGGAAGTTGGGAGCAAGAAAGTTGACAAGCAAGAATGAGATCTCAAAAGATAATGCATCTTCAAAGAGCCAATTCCAGCAAGAAATCACATCCAAGGAAGGAGATTGAGCATCTTCTCCTACACAACCATCTCAGCCACATTCGGATCTATCTAAGCAAACAGGAGCGTGCATGCAGCCCATGCAGAATATTTTCTTCAATTGGTGATCACTTGCAACCTCCAAACTCATCATCAACACCTCCATCCTTCACATATAGACTTTCAGAAACTAAATCCAAGTAAGTATAACATCATACTTTCTTGGTTATTTCATTTCATCATTATTTTATCACCCATTGTTTATCTTTCTCCTTATTGACCATCTCCAACACTTTTCACCTCCGTAGACCCAGAAAAACCTTTCCAAAACCTACTCTAGTCACCCATTACCTCGTCCCAACCAACCAAAATCCTTTGTGCAATCACAAAGAAAACCAAAATCTCCATTCTCGTGATGTTCCCGGATCTCACAAAGAATTGATGCCGATTATACCTAACCACGGTCAGCCACCCCTGACTGATGTCAGTCTCTGTGTTTTCCCACACACTCTTAAACAGAGACCTATCCACCCCATTTTACCTCACCCTCACTTACCTGTGACCTACCCGAGACCTTTATCAGACCTGCAGAACCTAGAACCAAACATTTGACCTGTGGATTCTATTCTAGTTGAGCCTGTTAGATTAGATCTATTTCTTATTGTGTTTTAAGTGAGATACCTAAATCATTTTAAAATAACAATAGGATTTACTTTGTTTACAGCATTAATTTTTTTAAAACAGTGGACTGATAACCATCTAGGAAGTATCATACTTCATGGATCTAGCTTACGCTAGGCAGTTCACTGCCCATATTGTTTAACTCTTTCTAGTGGACTTGCTTTCATTACAGGTAGTTCCTCCTAGCCAAAAGGAAGCTCTCACGATCAGCTATGGATTCGGAAGTCATATGCGCACAACAACCCATCAACCGACACTTAAACATGTATTCCTCCTATGCCCGTTACCCTATCTATTTCATCAACAATTCAAAGAAACAATCTAAGAAAAAGGTGAAACACACATAATTTCCAAGAGGTGATCACGAGGAGAAATTTTTTGAACTACAATGCAATAATTATCACTTATCGGTTGACGTTACTAGTTGCAAGTAAGTCGTCGCTAGTTGCAAGTTGTTAGACGTCATTCCTTCACATTCCATCCTACATGATTTTAAACCCCTTTCAATTACTCACAATTTAATCCTTATCTCGAAACCCTTCATAAATATTGTAAAAAAATTAACACACAACTTCATTTAGTAATGGTAGTCGGAGGAGAAAATGCACAGAACACCATGGTGAAATTTAGCAAAAATTATTTAGTAGCTAAACTTAAAGTGTCATTTTTTTCTTGATGGCACAATGAAGAGGCTCTATGTCTCTAAATTTTCTATTATGGAAATGATTGATTGTTTTAAGGTTTGTCAAGGCCATCGGTCTATCAAGGAGTGTGATGCTTATAACTTTAGTGAAGCATTTCCTCAACAATATCTCTCCAAATAACAAAGAGGATGAGTACGACTAGTTTTTTCCCTAAGCACAGGACTTCATGCCCTTCATTTTCTCGATAAATAAGAATGTTCACTAGATTAGCTATACCTCTAGATTTGGCATAATATTTTAAGGCTCTTCCTATTTTTCCATCCAAATTGTGTGGGCGAAAGAAGAAGAAGGTGTGGTTTGTTGTAGACATTGTTGAGTTATCAAGTGATGGTAAAGAGTACAGAGGCATCATAATTCCATGGCTTCTAAAGGTCAACTATGCAACTATCCATTTTAGCCAATAATAGTGGAGTGTATTCTTTTTTAAGTTCTATGTATGTGCTCTGAAACCAACATAGTGTGAATGCAAACAAAGTACCTAAAGGAAGCCCTTCGTCGGATCAAAATAAAATAATAATATGTCGAGGATGCATGATTTAATCTTATCCACCTATACCCTTGTCCATTGTCGGAGGGGGAGGCCTCATCCCCATTGTGAATTCCTTTGGTGTAATAAGCTCATTCCATATATTCATGATCCCACATATGATTAACCATTGTTAGTTATATGTTAACAATTATTACAAGGCCTCACGTGCATTTTCATACCAATTAAATTTACCATCATATCATATCAAATCCAATTGAAAATAAAGCATCATACATCTACTCTTGACCACGATAAAGTGCATTAGACATACCTAGATCACTATGCTTGATTCACATGACATCAACATATACATCATATCCATACATCTAACCTATTCAAATATCTCAAAATCATGTTAAAATCTCATATATAACATCAAATAAAATATCCCATTAAATCACATCACATGAATCCAAAACCATAATCATATGCATCTATATCTCAAAGATTTTTTTTGTATACATAATCAATGCCTTAAAAGGGGCTCAATACATCAAAGTCACATAAAAAAATTCCAACTATGTGGTAAACTAAAAATCAGATATTATATCACCAACACCACCCTAGCCTCCCTATGGATCTCCATCATGTCTCTGATCTCTATGAGGCTATGAAACACCTCCATATTTCTTCGAGGTGTCCTACCGAGTTGATTTTCACTCTCTTGCTCTATACTCTGCATAATAAGGTGTTTTTGGAAGACGTTCTTTCACAAAACACTCATAGTATCGCATCTTCTCTCCTAAATCTTGGTACTTCTCTATAGTAACAATACCGAAGGTTTCATCCGACCTCCACCTACTACAGGAACTATTCCTCCAATAAGAACTACAACCTACCCTATATCATGCCTTGTTCCTTGCCCTCCACCCACTAAATCCTCCGATGCAGTGACCATATCCCCATACTTCACCACAGATCCAACTACTATCGGTGATATCTATCTTTATGTTGATGAAAGGTGTCATGCTACAATCATGCCCGATATCTCTCCTACAATAGAGAATCCCTCCCCGACGAGTAGTATTCCGCTCTACTATCAACTAAGCTCTCCCTCTATACTTAGCGCATCAAAAGATACATGTAGTCTCCTAACTCTCCATCACCCTCCTCCACCTCTCCACCCCTCTTTGTTGCCCCACTCTATCTTCCTAGGCCACCCACTTATGTTTCCACTAGTCACTAAACCCCTCAACCACCCCCGTATAATCAACATCATCACCAACTAGCTCTTCCTCCTATGTTGCTTATTGTGTATCATATATCATTGACATTGGCAAATATCTCTCTAAATCATCTCACCGATAGATAACCGGCTCACTAAGTATCTGATGTGGTAACCCAAAATTCCTACACACTCTAGGAAATTATACAAACCCAATCATATCTTATCATTGTCCCCATATCCACCACACCTGCCTCAACCAAACCAACTACACATCCATGCTTGGCCATGTAGGAAATCCAACATATGGTCTCTAAATAGCATCATCAATAGATAATATACTTATCCACTCTATATAATAATCCTCATATCACTTTAATCCATCCCCATGTATCTAATTAAATATCCACCTCATAAACCCCACTACATACCCTTCCCGGTCCCAGTCCTCCAAGGTAGACCTAGTGGCCTCACTATAACAATATGCTCGTAAGCCGAACAATGAAGAAAAAACCCCACATCCAAACCAAATCTCCTCCCAGTCACATAACCCCATATCTCACAAAAGATAGATGTGCTAGCAAGGTAGACCCCCATGCATACACCATCTTGTGCTCCATAATCTTAGCTACTACAACCGCCAACATCTAAAGAAACATGCCTCTTAAATCGACAATGTAAAACATTAAATATCCAACATAACCATCAACATAAACTAGTTCCCCATAACATTCCCATCATAATAGATCTTAATATGAAATACCCTACAATATATCTAATATCTTGGGTATCATTTCCATATAATCTCTTCATCATCTCCAAATGTGTGTCCCATGCAATGGGTATTATCCTCTCTCTCCCCGAATTAGAAATCTCAAATTATGGTACACATCATCTAGTGTGATCATCATCTCTCTCGTGTGAAACCATATTTCTCCATAGGGTTATCCCCTCATTATATTGACATTGTTCCTTGGTATCTCTCGTGTTTTCCAACTTACACTTATTACTTAACAATGTTCCACCTATTCTAGTTTTTCCACATGTATGACACAATCCTACTCCACATGCTATGATACATGCACTTTCACATAACATTAGGTCATTAGATCATGTTAACATGTGTTCATATTCTGACATTCATATATAGTGGGCCCTCACCCTATCCTAATTGAATAGATCACCATGACACTCACAATTGGGGGCATATTCTCTCTACCTTTTTCTATCCGATGACATGCTCTTGCTCTAGGTATAAACATGACTATTGAGGGAACACTTACCTACATGGACCTCACTTTGCACACATACACTAGGGGAAACCTTGCTCCCTCTCACATCTTCTCTATTTCATGTTCACATATTTACAAAAATAAAAATACTAGCTTAGATCTTGATTGGATGTACTCTTGCTTGCTTATATTATTTCATGTTGCATGTTTCTTATCATGTTACCTTAATTCATAGTATGATCTATCTTTTTCCATACACACATACATGTTCACATGGTACTCTTAAGGTGAATGTAAATTACTTATAGGTTCTTACATAATGTATGATGTTTGGCACTGTACCATACCAGTCCCACTAAGGATCTTGAGGGCATCTACCTTTCCCGCTTATTTATATCCGTGCTCTATCATTACAACATTTACTACTTTCATTTCTATTTCTAGTTGTATCCATACTATCAATTTTTCTAACATGCTAACAAGTTCTTCATGTGTAGAATTTGTATTATAGAGCTATTTCCAATCATGGTTCTCTAATTTTCCTATTTTGTGTCTTCTTTTCTTGTGTCTTGATTGTCATTATTTGTGAGCTACTCCCTAAGTTCATTGCTTATTTTCTTTTATCACCTTGAATGATTCGATTGGTTTGTGACATCTTAAGTGGTGTCCCATGTATTCAAATAACTACTTGTTGTGTCTTTTGTAAATGTTATTACGTGTTGTGACTTGTTTATATTATATCATGTATACTTGTTTGTGACTAACACTTTTGGCTAGCCTTTTTCCCATTGTTTTCATATGTCATGGTTATTACCATGTGTATTCCCTATTCCTTGTAGGAGTTCTATTTCATATGTGCACATTAGTTTCATCTTTCCTTGTTTGGGACATGCATGCCTTGAATCATCTCATGCACCCCAAATGAGTGGGGGAAATCATCGGGTGACTATTTCACCCTCTCACCACTCCATAGACCATATATAGGTTGACAAAAAGAAAAGTCAAGATAAATAAGAGTTAATAACTAGGTTCAAAATTAGAATTGAGCTAAAATTTAGTGCAAGGTAGAAAAACCCAACTCAAAAGGGAATGGTGGTGCTAGTGTCCCACCTAGGCACTCCCGTTCTAGGGATAGAAACGTGAACATTGTAGGTTCAACAGGTTTCCAATGACATTTTTCTCCAATTACAATAGTATAGACTCAGTTACAAATTATAATCAGTTGCCAACATGAACAAAATTAGTGTCAACTTACAAGGGAACTAATTACTTTGTTTTTCTCATGATCAAATAAGGAAGTGCCACATAAGGCATGTGCGGGACAATGATAAGTTTGGAACAATGTGTCACTTGTGGAAAGTTTCAATCAGGTTTGTGACCATCTACAATGGCACTTATCCATAGGGAAGCATTAAGGGTTAGAGGGAAAATCTAACTGATCTCCCAATACTCTTCCCTAAGTAGTAGGACACTCAAATTTGTAGTTTAGCAACATGATACTCAAATCTACGATTTTACGACAGGATGCCCAAATCCTTAGTACTATTCCAACCATCTCCAAGGTAGCAAACATACAAGAATAATTCTATCTCTTCTCTCACGACACATAAGTGTATTCTACCCTTGATTCACTTGTTTTTCAATACACATTTATATTTTGACATGTACTAAGTTAAATTTCAATTTCATTTACCATGAACATTAACTACACTTATTTTCTTTTACAAGTCCAACCTTACTCCGACAAAATGGCAACACACAAATGGAACAAGGAACAATATCATGCACAAGACGTTGTGGAAAAGGGAATATCTAAGGAAAACATACATACATAACTTCTAATACACATACAAATGTCACCCCTAGGATAGTTATCCTCCTTTAGATTCCATGATGCACATTCTACTATCTCCATTTGACATGTTATTGGTTATAACTCTCTTCGACTCTACACAAGGTACACTATTCTTATCTACTTTATAATACTAAATATTCATTCACCATCATAAATTGGGGGAAAATATAGTCACAAAATAACACACTTTCTACTTACAGCAACGCCTCTAGGTATGTCGTTATATGCATGATTCTTAAAGTGAGACGACTAAACATTAACAACACTTATTTTACTCTTTAATTAATTTTATCTTTTCCACACTCTTATTATTTTCTTTTCTAGAATGATCACTTTACATTTTGACACTAGACGACATGTGACCTAACTTTGTGTTGATTTTTATATCTCCTAAGCATCCAAGACACTTCCCCATTAGGGAAAGGAGCGCCCTGTGTGTTATTGCCCCCTTTGGGTGATTTTGTCCCTTTCCCTCCTTTTCTTGATTTTGAATTACCACATCATTTGATATCTTTTCTAGAGTCTTTTTATTACTTTGGGTCAGATTTTTAGTTATTAATGATGAAATTTAAACAAGGGAATAATATATATATGTGACTTACTCACTACTATTAGGGGATGGGAAATTAAAGAAAATACTTACTATATATCAAGTGGGCAAGGAGTAATATTAAAGGACTACATTTGGGCTGCATTATTCACTTCATAGGAGGGATTGCTCTAAATTCCATCTCACATGTTCATCTTGGTAGAAAATTAGTTATATTCCGCTATCTTGGTGTGACTAGCACAAAGGAAACCTATCTTTAAGGGACACAATTCAAATCACACACTCAAAAGAACTACATAGAGTCTGAAATGTAGTGCAACACTTCGTGACAACTATATTGAGGTGACCTCCAAGGTCATTCCAACTTAATCATATGCATTATTTTTTTCATATAATATTTTCTTGAACTTTATGCAGTAGTTAGGGTTTGTTTTTAGGTACAAGAACAATAGATAATCCCTATAGTAAAGTCATAGCAAAAAAAGTGAAGTAAAGGTGACATTGACAGATCCTAAAAGAACTAGGTTTGCACTCACTACCATGACACACTACCTTCGGGTTTGGATAATACCGCTCGGATGGTACTATCCTTTACTCGATGATACTTTCTCGGTGCACTTTTAAATCATATTTTTTTATACAGATCATAAACATCCCAAACCATATTTGTTCCACCCATTTCTCGGTCTAGGATCATCCTAAAACTTCAAATATAAGCTAAATCACTCTCATCTCCTATCTTGCATGCTTGTTTGTACTTTTCATGTTAGATCTTTGTTATCATTGTTATATTAATTTGATCTCATTCACATGATATAAGATTTAAAATTATTTAAATCACTAGGGGTAGCCTCAATCCACTCTTTTAGTCATTGTATTTCATATTCTAATAATTCAAAAAAATTCAAATATTTGTAAAAATTCAAAAATACTAGCTTAGATCTTGATTGGATGTATACTTGTTTGCTTTCACTATTCTATGTTTCACATTGCTTACCATACTAATTTGATTCATAGTATGTTCTATCATTTTTCCATGTACACACGTGCATTCACATGGTACTTTGAGGTGAATGTAGGCCATCTATAGGTTGTCACATGATGCATGATGTTTGACACTAGTCTCTAGCAATCCCACCGAGGCTCTTGGGGGCATCTAACTTTACTACTTCTTTATATTAATTTAAATCATTGCAATACATTCTACTTTTATTCCTGTTTTCATTTGTATACATTGTGGCATGCTATCAAATTTTTAACATGATGATTTAACAATAATAGAATTTTAATGTTAAATCCTAATCGCAGATTCACGTATTATAATAAAATGATAAAGTATAAATTTGACACAAGCAATAAGATAATAAAATATGAAACCCTAAGTGCAAGAGAGAGAGAGGAATGGACTTAGCACATTTTCACTTGATCGATATGGATGTAGACCGGGAAAAATGCTAAACAGAATTGATTTGTGTTGTTCTTTCTCCAAATAAATTTTGTAGGTCATGAAACAAGTTGGACACGGGTGCCCACAGTTAGATAGGGCGCCTGGGCATTGATGACCTTTACTAGGTGCATGTGACTACAAAAATGGTTAGAACCTAATTTCTGGAGTGTCGCACAAGTGTCACAAGTATTTGTTGTTGATCACTTGTATATCATAATATGATTGTTGAGATACATGTAACCTATAAAACAAAGATTCACCTGCAAAACCCCAAAACCACATCAAATCCAAAAAATAAAGATGAAATATGGGGATTCAAACTCACCTCGGTGGTGACTGGGAAAAGTGAGCTTACAAATGAGTGCTACACTACATATCGACTCTGTGTAGTTCTTATGTGTGTGTGTAAAATTTTTCCCTAGATTCCCTTGTGTGAGTGCACTTGATAACAGGATAGTTATATGTAACAATTTAAAATATATGTGGATGGAATAAAGAAACTTCCCCTTCCTATGTTGTGTATGCATAAGATGCAGTCCCTTGTCCTTTGAATGAATTCTAGATGGATGCCTTTAGTGCTCTTAGATTCCTTTTGAATACAAGCTTATGTGATAGTAATGATCCTTAGAGATTGGTCCTTGATTTTGAACACATAACTATGTATTTATATGATTCCCTTGTTTTAATTTCATAATTAACAACTAGAAGGATGGCCCATAAGTGAAAAATATGCCCAAAAGATAAAATATACCCAAAAGGAGTGAGTAAGGTGAAAAAGGGTTAGGGGTGCCCAAAGGGGACAAGGGCGCCTGGGTGCTTCTATCCTGGTTTGGTGTTGGTGTCTAAAGCCATAAAATATAAATCAATAAAATTATTACTAGGTTGTATGGTGTGGAGAACCAAAAGAAAAATAAGAAACAAATAAATGAAGCCAAATATAGTTGTCAATTATTAGTTTTCTTGCTTAACAAACATATGAATGCTAGTATGATTTTACGACCTAGAAATGTACCCAAGTGCATAATTTTGTGTCTACAGGCCTAAGTCTGATTATGAACCAATTTTTAGCTCTTGTTTATTTTGATTCTATTGTGTTATAACCTTTTTTGGGTTTCTAAACTTCTCAAAGGGTGAAATAATCATTCAATGATTACCCTTACTTGTTTTGTGTGTGTGAGATGAACCAATGAAATTGTAACTCAAACAAAGAAAGTTGAAGTTGATGTGCATATATGAAATAGAAATCCTACATGGGAAATATGGAATGTCCATGGTAACAACAATGGCACAAGAAAAATAATAGGAAAAAACTAACATAAAGTGTTAGTGACAAACAAACATGGCATTATGTAATAGAAACTAGTCAAAAACACGAAGTAATATAACAAAGGACATAATGAGTAGCTGGTTGAATACATGTGACACCACTTAGGGTGTCATATGACACTTGAATCCTTCAAGTCTATAGAATCAAACACACAATCAAGTATAGGGAAAATCTTGCAAACAACATGAAATAAGACACAAATAAAGGAGACAAGACATAAGCAAATCATATAACCATGATTGGAGGTATGCCCGCAAGATAAATGTTGCATATGAAGCACTGTTAGCATGTGTAGACACAAAGTTATGCACTTGGGTACATTTCTAGGTCCTAAAAACATACTAACATTCATATGATTCCTAAGCAAGAAAACTAATAATTGACAACTATCTTTGGCCTCTTTTCTTTGTTTCTTGTTTTCTTTTTGGTTCTTCACACCCTACAACCCAATCAAAATTTTATTGATTTATCTTTTATGGCTCTAAACATTAGCACCCAACTAGGATAGAAGTTCTAAGGAACCCCTATCCCCTTTGGGTGCCCTTGACCCTTTTTCACTTTACTCGCTTCTTTTGGGTCTCTTTTATCTTTTGGGCATATTTTTACTTATGGGTCGGCCTTCTAGTTGTCAATTAGGAAATTCATAGTTATGTGTTTAAAATCAAGGACAAAGATCTAAGCATCATTAATATCAAATAAATTTACATTCAAAAGGAATCTAAGAGAACTAAATGCATCCATCTAGCATTCATTTAAAGGAAAAGGGACTACATCTTCTACTACATACACAACATAGGAAGGGAAACTTTATTTTTTCCATCCACACATCTATTTACATTTATACATCTAGCTAGCTCATTATCAAGTGCACTCACACAAGGGAATCCTAGGGTACGATTTCTAGACACACACACACACACAAGAACTACATGGAGTATGATATGTAGTGCAGTTCCTTATTGTAATTTCACTTTACGGGTTAGCTTATGTAAAGGGAATTGAAACTAACACATTAATAGTTTCAAAACATGAACTAACTACAAAGATCATCATGTTAAGAGATAACCAAGAATAAATACTAGCATTATGCATTAGAACTTAAAATAGAAATCAAACTAATATGCTAAGCATTTGAATCTCTACTCTTTAGATCACCAAAAACATTGAATAGACCTAGATAGATCCATGACAATCAAAGTTGATTGTTTGATCTTCAAGGGTTTGGGAATGGAGGACCATCAAAGTATGGCTACAAAACCATTTTGATTCTCTCCATATGACCCAAAATCTTGGATGGATGAAATGCAAGAATGAGGCTATTAGCTCAAATGAAAGATGCTCTAAGATAAAATGCCTATAGATTAGCTATAAACATATAAGGTGTAAGTAGAAAGGTTAGAGGAGGGTTCCTTTTATAACCCAATGGTTTGAAGAAGCTTTACATCCTATTGTATGTGGGATAATAGCAAATCTAGGTTTGTTATGGATAAACATGGTTTAGAAGTGGTTGAGTTTACTTTAGGAGAGTTTAGTTTGTCCTCTAGTGACTCATGGGGATTGAGGGGGTTTATTAATTAATCAAAGTGATTAATTAATAGGTGTGCAATCTTATAGAATATTTTTAGGGAATAGTTAGTATGATTTGTGTTTTGAGAGGATTTTAATAAAATAAATGATGATTTATTGATTAAATAGAAGAGAGAATTAATTAATTAAGAATAATTAATTAATCTAAATAGAAATGGGTATTAATTAAATAGAAATATTTAATTAATCTAGATAGAAAGGGGAGTTGATTAACGAAAATTCGTTAATTGGCGCCGATGTCCGATAGAAGAGTTAAGTAACTAACGTAATGTAATTAGTTAATGATAATAGTAGAGAAAATGTGTGATATTGATGATATGTCATCAATTTATGGGAAAGGGTATAATTAGCGCAATTTAAGTATTTAAATTACTCAATCTAAATTATAGGTGTCTACACCATCTATTCACAACTCCTCTAGGAAAATGGAAAAATATGATAACCCCTTTAATAACTCAAAGAATGTTGATCTAAAATGCATTGAAACATCTAATAGTGAGGAATATTATGATGAGGATACTAATGTTGATCAAGAAAAATTAGACAAGCTCATTAATTTTTTCCAAGATTTACATGTTAATTCTTCTCACATTCTACATATTCTCAATGCTTTGTTTGCTTCCCAATTCTCTCAAGATGCTCCTTCGGTACCTCAGTAGGTTCTTCTTCTTGTCATGGCCTCCACCCCACCTTCAACAATCCTACTTTTGTTCCTATTTCTATTGCTCCTATCCTCCACACCAATGCTTCTAATGCACAACCCAATTCCTCTTCCAATACCCAGGATTTGGATTCTTTATATCAAGAGCTACAAGTTCAAATCCATTAACTTTAGTTAGTTACTTCATGCTCCTCTCCATCTCTTAAGCCTCTTTACTCCTTCACACTCCTTTCACACCTACCATTTCTACTTACGCACTTCCTCTCAACTTCGTCACCCCTAAGTTTCCTACTTTCAATGGCCATGGTGACCCTCAAGAGCATCTCCGAGATTTTCATGTTGCATGTCTAGATTATGCGGATGATCATACATTATTGGCTAAGTTATTTCTAGGATTTTTCAATATCATGATATGCATTGGTTATATGATCTACCTGTTGATTTGGTAACATCCTTTACACATTTAGCTGATGCTTTTCTTGCTCATTTTTCAATCAATATCAATACTAAGATCTCTTACGCTCAACTCACACAAATCAAAAAAATATCTTTAAATGAACATCTAGCTGAATATGTATTACACTATAAGAACAACCTAGCTAAGATGACAAATGTACTTGTTGATTCGGAACTTCAAGATCTATTTGTTCAGAGTCTCTTACCACCACTATAGGAGAGTGTTATCTTTAAAACCTCTCCTTCATTTCATCAACTATGTCATATGCTCAAAATGCATGAAGTCAAACTACTCTCTATGGGAAAGCTCAAATATCAAGATTCTTCTTCATCTTCTTCTACTAGGTTTCAATCTAAGTCAACATTCAAACCTTCTCCTAAACCTACTGAAGCAAAGGAAACTATCAATGTTGTCTCTCCTCCTAAAAAGCTTCAATGACAACCACCAAAGCGTACTTTTACTAAATTTCCATATGCACCTCGATTTCTACTTCCTCAACTTCTTGAAAGCAATCTCATTACTCTTCCACCACCTCTTAATCTTGATCCATCTCACCCTCATGGCCACAAGTATGAAAATGCTAAATGTGATTATCATCAATGTATTGGGCATTCTACCGATCATTGTTTCAAACTCAGGCATCTTATACAGGATCTCATTGACAATAATTCACTGGAGCTCCCTCCTCCATCATCTTCTTCTTCTCAACTAGTCAATAATAATAACAAGCTTAAAATATTTAATGACCCTTTGCATAAGCACAATACGCAAGCTTTGGATGATTCTACTAATCATACATATCATGTTGTGTATCCCTTCATTCGGGGCACCTTGATTTTCTTATCGCCACGATGATGCATCCCCACCACTCATTACATTTTCAGATCGTGATTATCAAGCCACTTTCACATATGATTAATTACACATCAAAGATTCTACCCATTTATACATTGTTAACAATACTATGGTCAATCCAGAGGCTCCCATTTGTGTATTCTCTCTTGCACATCTCTTGGTTATCAAATATCCACTTTCTATTATTTCATATACAGATCCTGGCTCTTTTGGCTACATTAGGCTTCCCATTACAGTTGGGCCTCTCACCATACTTGTGTCATTCGATGTGGCATCTTCAATTAAAGGTTGTGACATGATCTTAGGTCTCCAATGGATGCAGTCGTTGCTCAAGCTATTTCCTCCATGGATCACATGTGTCTTAAGTTCATTTACAATACACAAGTTGTCACCATTAAGGGCATTCCACCATGCTCACCATTACCTCTACCTCCTCTTAAGTAAATTCTTCCATCAACTATATTATCTATGCCTCTGGGGCCTCTCAAATCTAAGGCATATTCAACACCTAGTTCTCCTTTTCCCACATGCCCTACTTCATGACATTTTCATCCTCATAGGTTCACTAGTCCTTCACATAGGTGATCATCACCTCATAAGTCTTCTTCACATAGGTTCTCACCACCTCTTTCACCATATATGTTTCCTTCATATATATATATATATATATATATATATATATATATATATATATAATCTTTGCATGCATCACCAATCTTAGAGCATTGTCATATGCCTTTATCTCCTCGACATCGGGTGGAGGACCATTTCCCCGCACTCTTATTGGATAGTATATTTTTCATGTTGGGGTTAATCACACCAGTTGTACATATATATTATTCAGATATAAGCATACAAGCAATAAAAGTGGAAATAAACTAGAAGAATCGCACAAGATATAATGTGGCTCACCCAAAGTGTGGGCTATGTTCACCAAGAAATAGCCAATATATTATTCAAAGCTTCACAGAGGATATACAATTGAATATTTGCAATCTTCCACACCTCTCCGGATGTAAAATACTTTCTTCCTCACAAGCTTCTCTTTTTCTTTCAAATAATTCTTCCAATTCTTAATGAGTTTTATACCTTCTAACCCTAGCTTTTTAGATTATATATGCATATACAAACTTATGAAACTTTAGCTATGTAATTACAACCATTAGATAAAATTTATAAAAAGGTTAGATCTAATTCCCATGAGTTAAATAAAACAATCATGCAAATGAAACTGATGTTGGTTAACCTAACCGATGTCGGTTCCTCCTTGCCTTAACCGATATAGGTCTAAGGTGGTGATGTCGGTCTGTTGATCGACGCGTCGATTCTTGTGTATTCCATAAAGTTAATAAATCATGCTAATGTGAATCAATTAGGCTCCACAACTCAAAAATCTCCCACTTGGAGATAAATTATTGTACTGTATTATACAGCTCCATTCTTGTATCCTTTCCTTGGCTTGTTTCTTCCGCTTTGAGTCTCAAACTCAAATACCAACATAAATGGAGTGTAGCTCCAACTTCTCCTTTTCCAATGACTTCATTATCATATCCATAGGGTTCTTATTCATATGAATTTTCTCCAGTTTCACTTCTCATCCTCCAACACCTGTCGTATGAAGTGATATCTCAACTGAATGTGTTTCATTCTTGAATGAAACGTTGAGTTCTTTGCCAGATGAATCACACTTTGACTATCATTGTACAATCTACAATCCTCTTGCTCCTTTCCCAACGCTCCCATGAACATGCTCATCCATATCATCTCTTTGTTAGCCTTTGTAGTTACAACATACTCAGCCTCTACAATAGACAAGGCCACAACCTTCTACAATCTTGAAATCTAGTTAACTATCGTCCCACCTACTATGAATACATATCCAGTGGTGTTTCTCCTAACATCCAAATATCTAGCCATATCTGAATCAACATAGTCATATAAATAAATATCTAACCCTCCATGGCATAACTGCATGTTGGATGTCCCTATCAAATACATAAGAATCCATTGGATTGTTTTCCAATTCTCTTTACCTAGATTGGCCATAAATATACTCACACTCCCACTTCTTGTGTAATATTTGGAGTGGTAAAAACCATAACATACATAAGAATTCTAACTATTGAAGCATATGGAACCCGTGCCATGTATTCAGCCTCCTCATGTGATGTAGGACACTAATATTTTCTCAATTTAAAGTGTCCAACCATAGGTATACTTACAGGTTTTGAATTTTGCATATTAAATCTTTCCAACACCTTATTGATATAATGTTCTTGAGACGAATAAAAAAATTTGTTCTTCATGTATCTATGAATTTGCATGCCAAGGATTTTCTTTACAGATCCTAAATCCTTCATTACAAATGTGTGAGCTAAATTTTCTTTAAGCTCACCAATGTCCTGCATACTAGATCCTATAATAAGCATATCATCTCGCATACGGTAAAAAAAAATATAATTTCTATTTTCAAGCTTCTTGAAATAAACACAACGGTCATATTCACATCTCATATAACCATGCTCATGCATGAAACTATTAAACCTCATATGACATTGCCTTGGGGATTTCTTGAGCCCATACAAGCTCTTTTTCAACCTTCACACAAGTTTCTGCTTACCCTTGACTTCATAACCAAGCAGCTGCTCCATATAAATCTCTTCCTCCAAATCACCATGAAGTAAATTCATCTTAACATCAAGTTGATCTAAATTCAAATCTTCTATTACAACTAAAATATATATACTACATCTGGAAGTCATTTTTACTATAGGAAAAAATATCTCACCAAAATTAATACCTGATTTATGTGCAAATCATTTTACCACAAGCCTTGCCTTGTATTTGTTTTTTCCACCCTCTTCTTCCTTAATCCTATAAAACCATTTGTTCTACAATGCTCTCCTACCTACTGGCAACTTAATCAAATACCAAGTCTAGTTCTGTTTCAAAGAGTCCATCTCCTCATCATGCCATGTTCCCACTTCTTATGGGTTTCATCCAACATTGTTTCTTCAAAAATTTCTGGTTCACCACTATCAGTCAATAATAAATAAGATAAGGAAGGTGTAAATATTTTTGGAGGTCTACTTACCCTTTGTGACCTTCTCACTCATATTTAGGGTTCCGGAGGCTCAATTTGCTCATTCTGAATATTTGCATCAATCTCAGACAGTGAGTGTCGTTGGTTCAACTAACTAACATCAGTCTAGATCTTCGTAACCAATACCGGTTCAAAGGGCGACGCGCGTCGTGGGTCAACCGACACCGGTTATTGTGTAAACTTGTAGATGTCAATTTTAAATCTGAGAATGCATTTTTATCCGCAAACTCTTCTACCGGTCCATCTTTGGGTACCAAAAGTTGATCATTGCACATTCTCTTTTCATTCCATTCAATGTCATGACTCCTAATAATCTTAGAATCTTCTAAATCCTAAAAATGGAATCCGAAATCACTAGAGCCATAACCAATGAAAGTACATCTCTTGGATTTAGCATCCAACTTCTTTCTATTTTCTTTATCAACATGCACAAAATCTTATGAACCAAATACTATAAGAAAAGAAAGATCTACCTCTTTTCCAGTCAACCTTCTTATAGTATTCCACCATCCAGTGCACTTGAAGGCCCATGATTAATTAAATAAACTTTCATGTCTACTGCTTCTTCCAAAATTGCAAGGGTAATCCAACATGTATCCTCATGCTTCTTACATGTTCCATGATTTTCCTATTCATTCTTTCAACAACACCATTCTCCTATGGTGTTCTAGGAACTGTTCTTTCTCTGCATATTTCATTCACTAAAATATAATAAATGAAAGCCTTGCTATAGTACTCACCTCTATTGTCAGATCTAACGCATTTTACCTTTGAATTTGATTCATTTTCCACAAGGGCTTTCCATATTTTAAAATTCTCAAAAATATCATATTTATGTTTAATACAATAAACTTGTACCTTTCTTGTGGCATCATCAATGAAAGTCACATAATATTGGGATCCTCCATGAGAAGCTACTTGGGCTGGTCCCCACACATCTGAGTGCACAAGCTCCAATTTTTGCTCCTTCTTTGTTGACCCAACTTTGAGAAATCTCACTCTCTTTTTCTTTCCAAATATACAATGCTCACAGAAATCAAGATCTACATCTTTCAAATCTGATAACTTACCCTTATCCTTTAAGATCTGCATTCCTTTTTGACTCATATGGCCTAGTCGATTATGCCACATGCTTACATCTGAATCTAAAGTAGATAACATAGAAAGGAAATTAGTAATACAGGTAGACAAATACAATGTTCATACCTTCTTTCCTCTTGATACAATACGATATCCCTTGGTAACCTTCCAAGAGTTGGTTGTGAATGTAACCATGCAACCAGATTCATGTAGTTTTCCTACAAAAATTAGATTTCTCCCAAGTCTTCGCACATGCCTAACATCTTTCAATATCCATGTATTTCCATTATGCAATTTAATATGAACTTCTCCTTTAATAATAATATTACATGGTTCATCATCTCCTAAATAAACATGCCCAAAATTACCTTGGACATAATTTCTGAAATAACCCTTATTAGGGGTAGCATGGAAAGAAGCTCCTGAATCTAAAACTCATGATTCAATTTTATTATCCAAGGAGAGAATAAGGGAATCTTGCATTACCTCAGAAGATGCAACATTTTCCTCTTTACCTTTCTTTGGTACATTCTCTTTGTTTTCCTTGAACCAACAATCCTTCTTTGCATGTCCTTTCTTTCCACAATTCTAGCAGGTTATTCCTTTACCTCTAGATTTAGATCTGTCATTCTTAGACTTTGATTTCCCATTATTTTTACTCTTGGATCTCTCCTTCTATGATTCAGAGGATCCTCATGGAGAAACATCGATCTAAGATCTTATCAAAATTAGTTGTAGTTAGTTCCATGGCATGGAGAAAAATTATACATTTCCGTCGATATCTCGTTTGTAGGAAACGGAGTTCGTATGCAAAAGTTATGGCTCGCTGAAATTTTTGGGTAACTAGAAAATTTTGGGGATTATGCATAGGTTGAACATGTGCACGCTTGTCAAGCATACAAATGGAAAATTGATATGTGGAAATATGGAAAATAAATAAATAATAATATTAAAAATTTAGCCACACCCATTTAATACTCCACATTGGCCACATTATTTAATTTCCAACTATGATCCTTATTTTTCAACACACATTTTTGAAACTGCCATATATTAAAATATCCAAGCATTAAAATATCCAAGCACAAAAACCTGCCATGTCACACCTCTTATCTCTCCAATCACCCATATTGAGCACCCCATCCTTCAGGATAAGATAGCTCTTAAGCCAATAATTACATACACCACCCACCTATATAAATGTCTTCCTATTTTCACACCCAACAAATGTGGGATCTTATCCTGTGTAAAATGCGCCCCATATGGAGTGGTATTTGAACCTGGGCCACTTGGGTAAAAATATAGGCACCCAACCATTGCACCTAGAGCTATGAAATGTTATAACAGGAGCTATGTTTTACTAGTATAGAAACGAGAAAGTGACTATGTTATTGTTTTGCTCATAACTTGAGCTAGAGATGGAATTTTGAGATGAAGTAAAAAGTGACTCCCATTATTTTTGGTAGAGGAATGTGAAGAGAAGATCATATTATTGTATAAATATTTGTAAAGATTTATTTTCAATATTTTAATAGATCGGTCTCATTCAACCGAACCCAGAGACATATGCCACAAGTACCGAACTCCGTTATTAATTTTTGTGTCAAATTGTTGGTGATTCATCTCTTTATTTTCTGTTTTTACATAGTACTTTCAGTTTTAATTCTTTTATTAAAAATACAAAAGGATCAATTTTTATATCAAAAATCAATATAAAGCAAAGTTAAGTGTGTGTACAATTGCTAGTCAAAATTGATTTTTAGATCACTGGGTATCGAGCTAGTTTTTACTGATTTTGGTTCAGATTAATAGCTTTTGGATTGCAAGTGGTGTGTTGGATGTTAACAAGGTCTCAAACTAAGAAGGGCGAAGGAGAACTAATAGAAGGAGATCCCAAAATTTGTACTTGCAGGACGATCTCGAAGTCCTACAATGGCAAATCGAGAGGAAGAAAAGTTTCATCAATCATTCCTACAAATGAAGGAAATGGTGGAAGAAATGTACCAAGATAGACAAAGGGAAAATGGAACTAGTGAAGGTAAGAAAGAAGAAAGCTCTAGTTATGATAATCCTAAAAGAGACCCTTTGAAATTTGATTTTCCTTCATTAAAGTTAGATATCAAGTTTGAATTGCCTATGTATATTGGAGAGTTAAATGCAGAGAAGTTGGATAACTGGGTCAAGCAAATAGAAGTATATTGTAGGGTTCAGAGAATTGTTGATGATGAAGCAAAGATTCATTTTGTAACTCTTTGGATGGGTGGCACATCACTCATTTGGTGGGAGAGTAAGCTTCAGGAAGCGGAAGAAATCAAAAGTATAGAAATCACTTCTTGGTCTGAATTTGTTTCAAATCTTAGGCAACAATTTTATCCTCTTAGTTATAAGAAACAAGCTATGATGGATTGGAAAACATTAAGACAAAGTAAGGGAAAAAGTGTTCAAGAATACACACAAGAATTTAGGAAAAGGGCTCTAATAGTGGGAATTTCCTAAACACGTAAGAAACACTACTTAAATATACGTGTGGATTACATAGTTATCTAAGGCATATGATACTTGTTTTAGGTCCTACTAATCTTGATGCAAAAGTATGTGTTCAAGCAACCCATTTGGAAGCACGAGGTAAAATGACAAAGGATTCCTCTCTCTTCTTTTAAACAAAAAAACAAGCAATCAAGGAAAAGGTTCGAAATAACAAGGAAAAGGAAAGGGTAAGCATAAGACAAACTCTCATGTTAAGAAGGAAGATGAAAAACCATTTTATAATCATTGTAAAAAGAACCATGATGAGTTTAAATGTTGGAAATTACATCCTGGATTGAAACCTAAATGGATGGTTAAGAAAGGAAAGGAAAAGAAAACAAACACTGCAGTTCATGATCTTGGGTCGATTCGTGTGATGAAACCAAGATCACAAAGCTATGAGTTTTCAAGGTAAATCAAAACTTTCAATTTCTAACAATAGTACTACAAATGTTGTATCTTCTTTTAGTAGACAAACTATACATGATGATAAGAAAATGAATGAGCTTTTCCACATTGGAGTGATTTCAAAACATACGAAAATTGATACTCTTTTTTATAGTGGATCTCAAGCTAATCGATTTCGAGGAGGTTGTAAAGAAATTAGGACTCAAAACTAATCCACATCCTAAGCCTTATCCTTTGGGCTAGGTTTTGATGATGCAAAGCTCGCAGTAACTAAAACTTGTACTTTGATTTACCATTACATACAAGTTTATAGATGAGGTTGAATTGTATGTAGTTACTTTGGATATTTGTGGGGTGGTTTTGGGAATTCCTTATTTGTATGATCGTAAAGCAATCTTCTATAGGGAAGAAAATAAATATTTTCTTATAAAGGATGGAATTGAGTTTATTGTTAGAGCTCACCTTGAAAAGAATAGTCTATCCTTAGTAATGCATGTCAAATGAAAAGGCTAGTAAATTCAAGAAAATTTTTTGTGCTCATGGTGGTCAAAGCCAAAGAGAAAGAACATGAGATGGCTTTTGAGACTTGTGATTTGAAACATAAGGATGAATTGGTAAAAATTGTTTCTGATTTTGATGATGTTTTTTAGGATCCACAAGGTCTACCTCCCAACAGAGGGGTTCAACATGAGATACAATGGCTTTAATGCACCTCTTCCTAATATCGGAATGTACAAGTTGTCGGTAGTAGAGAATGAGGAAATCAAGAGATAGGTAATGGAACTTTTGGCTCAAGGTATAATTCATCCAAGTACATCCCCATGTGGTTTGCCAATTATTTTGGTTCATAAGAAGGATGGCACTTGGATAATGTGTGTTGATTTCCGTGATTTAAACAAGATTACTATGAAGAATCATTACCCTTGTAAGCATAATTTAGCATAGGCATATTTATTGCATTTTATTGCATTGTCTTTTATTTAATAATGTGCAACATGTGCACTCTAGTCTAGTGACTTGCATTCAATATTGTTATGTTGGACAACATTCAATATTGGTATTAGTAGTAATTACATGTGCATGTGAGATGGGTCTTATCATCTCGTAGTTGGTTCCTAATATGTTGTCATGTCTATCCATATGAGACTATCTAATATCTATAAATATTACAGCTCTTGCATTGTTATGTAATCTGATTTCATGATCAATAATATTTGTGAGGCTTTCGTCCCTCTTTGGTCATTGCAATCTTATTCTATTCTATCATTTGGTATCAAAGCTATACCATTGTTATCATTTGGTATCAGAGCTATACCATTATTATCATTTGGTATCAGAGCTATACCATTATTATCATTTGGTATCAGAGCGGTTCTATCCAAGCAAGGTTGAAGAGGAGCACTATTGGAGAGGATCCATTGGAGAAGAAGATCTGCATCAAAGGAGAGCCATTGAAGCATCTCGCAGCCTCCATTCCTTCCAAGCATCCCTCAACTAAAATTTGACCTATCCACTTATTTGAAAGGTAAATTTTTTTTTTTGATTAGTCATTGGCATAGCCAATTGATCCAACATATTGGCGGAATATTTTAGATTTGGAGATCTTTACAAAAAAAAAAGATCTTGAAAAAAAATTGTGAAAAAAAAAATCTTTAAAAAAAAGGAGAAAGATCTTGAAAAAAATTACAAATCTAAAAAAAAAAGTGAAAAAAAAAATCAGATCTAATAAAATTAAAAAAATCAGATCTCGAAAGTGGAAGTGTGAAGAATTTGGGAGCAAAGGTTGAAGCAGTCTCGTCAACAAAATTCCAGTAGATATCTCTTAGAAAAAAGGATGTAACTTTTTCATACAATGTCGGATTGATGTGTCATTTTTTTCTAGAAATATAAGAAGTAGACCCATAATTTTGCAGTTTACATTATCTTGATTCGGCCTCTATATGTGACGAAAAGTTCAGACAAGTCGATCATTTTTCGAAAAAATCAGATCTAGATGGTAAATTGGTAAGATCTCAAAAAATAAGATTTTAATTATTCTGAAATTTTTTGGGTTTCAAGAAAAATATTTTATGATGCTAATGTAAAATTTTTAGAAAAACCCAGATCACGGTTTGTGAGAAAAGGTGAAAACAATATTCAGATTGTTTGTTTGGATCTTGGGAACAAACAGGTCAACGGTTCAATTCCCACTCTCTCCATATTTTTTATTAAATTATTTTTTTTGGAAAATTTAGAGAAATTACTAAATTTTGGGAGATTTCCAAATTTAGAAGCTCACCAAACACATTTAGAGCCACCGCTAAATTTAGCGGAAAAACACCTATTGGGGGGTAAAAAATATTTTTGGCCTAAATTGTGTATTTTGTGATTCTAGACCCTTTTTTCTAAAGAGGGGGACACAAAAACTTTATTTTGATGTACTTTTGGAGCATTTTGTACTAATATTGGTGCATAAAGGTAAAAAAAAAAAAGTGCAAATTTTTTATTTTATGTTTGGTTCTATCACATGAGATCTTTGATCTCATAAAGAACGTTCAAAGATATATATGGTGCCTCTCGAGAAGCACTTACGGGTGATGCATTCACGACTACTACTACACTTAACACCTAACACAGTTGCCTAAACGTCATCTAGGCATCGACCCTATAAAATTGACGGAGAGTAATAAGGACACAATACACACACATTTGAGCCCTCCCATCCATTTGTGCTTGCATAAACCCCTCTCCGTACTGTCTACATACCACGTACTAAATTCTTTCACGTGTGTTAACACCTCTTTCCATACTGATGGGTATATTGAAAGGGTGATCTTCTTCCACGTACTGACAGGTATATCGAATGGGAGTGTATATAGAAAGGTTTGGTATATCGGCTGACGATATATTGAGAGGGAGACCATAAACCTAGAGTGATAAGAGCCTTACCCTTTGTCAGAAATTCAGAGTTTCAAAAATTCAAATTACAGAAATGGGTGCACAAACACCAAAGTTCTTCTTGCCAGATTCACAACTGCTTAGAGGAGATAACTATGTTGCATGGAAACCGAAGATCAAGATGTTACTTGAGTTTGAAGACCTATGGATAGTTGTAGATGGAAAAACAACAAGATCACTTGATGATGGAAGACAACAAGTTCAATTTGACAAGGCCAATCAAAAGGCCAAGTTGATCATCTTGTTTAGCATAACAGACGATGTGCAACCCCACATTAGAGATTCCACATCATCCAAGGATGTATGGGATAAGTTGAGCACAGTCTATGAGGCAAAGAACAAGAATGCCATCCTCAAGCTACTATCACAACTGAATACTCTCAAGTTCAAGCACAATGAGAAGGTTGAAGTTTTTTGAGACGAGTTGATACTTTGAAGGCATCTCTATTGGCATTGGGAAAAGAGATAAGTGATGAAGACCTCGTACCAATTGTGTTGCGAGAACTTCCTTCTTCCTACAGAATCTTTGTGACAACTATCAATATGAGTGAACACACAGTCACCTTTGAGAAGTTGGTCAATCTACTCTAACAAGAAGAGGCAATGAACAACAAAGATCATGAAGATGAGCAAGCACTATCTTCCAATCATAAAGGAAAGGGAAAATTTCAGTCCAATCACAAGAAGTCCTACAAAATCAAAGTCAACAAAGGGACCAAAGTCAACGAGACAACACTAAGAAGTGTCCCATTTGCAATAGAGGGGGACATGACATCAAATATTGTTGGTACAATTCCTACAAAAAGAGTTCATCAAGTAATTCAAAACCCAATAACCAACAGGTAATAACAATTCAAATCAAGGGAAGTCTAACAACAACAATCAAGGGCAGAAAAATGGTAATTGGAAAAGAAAACCCAAACAACAAGGGTACATTACCGAACATGAGGATGATTCAGATGAAGGACACCACATGTATTCTGCTCAATTTGATGAAGAAACCAAGTCCACACAAGATATCTCGGTATATTGACTCGGTGCAACTCGACACATATTTGGGACGCAAGGATTGGTTCTACACACTACGTGACTCACCTAACAAGAACCATGTGTCATTAGGTGATGACTCATCATATGAGTGTCAAGGTGATTGGAAACATTTCACTACCTCTTAGAAAGCATGACTGAAAAATCATAGATGTATTGTATGTACTACAGGTTGACCAAGAATTTGCTATCGTTAGTCAACTCCTTGATCACAACTTGAAGTTAGATTTTGACATAATATTGGAGAAAAAGTGTGCTTGATAAGAGATAAGTCAAGAGGTTCCAAGATTGTAGCAAGAGCCTCTAATTTGGGACGCATGTTCCAACTTGATTTTGTCCACAAGGATGATCAAGCTCTAGTGGCCAAAGACACACAATCTGCAAAACTATGGCATTGTAGATATGGTCACATTAGTTTTGGATATCTCCAAACACTTCAAAAGGGAAACATGGTGAAAGGATTACCTACACTCAAGCACAACACGACAAATGTCACATTTTCCTAGCTAGAAAGCAACACAGAGTACCCTTCCAGAAGAACACATAGAGCCAAGGAAAATCTTGATTTGGTGCACATCGATCTTTGCAGGCCCATGCAACCAAGTCATTCGGATGTCAATACTTCATGCTTTGTGTTGATGGCTACTCAATAAATATGTGGATATATTGTCTAAGAAACAAGAGTCAAGCCTTTGAGACATTTCAGAAGTTCAAAGCACTTGTTGAGAATGAAGTTGGTCGTAAGATCAAAACTCTCCGCTCAGATTGAGGGGGGGAATTCACAAGCAATGAGTTCAAGACTTACCTGGAAGCTCATGGGATTCGTTGACAAATTCCTCCTACTCACACACCATAGAAAAATGGTATAGTTGAGAGAAGGAATCATACTATCATGGAAATGGTGCGATGTATGATTGATGACTCAGGTTTAACAAAGACATTTTGGGTAGAAGCTACAAGAACTGCAGTCTATTTGTTGAATAGAGTGCCCACAGTAGCTCTTGAAGGAATGACACCTCAAGAAGCATGGTCAAATTGGAAACCATCAATTACACACCTAAGAGTATTTGGGTGTAAAGCTAGCATGCACATACCCAAGAAGAATAGGAACAAGTTGGATATGAAAGCTGAGAAACTGATATTCATTGGATACAGTGAAGAAGCACTTGGGTATAGATTATGGGATCCAAAAGCAAAGAAAGTATACACAATAAGGGATGTTGAGTTCTTTGAGAAGAAATAAGCAAATGCTCCACTCAATGACTCAACAAACATGCAAAATACACCTCTTGTGAAGACAGAATTTGATGTTCCCACTGAAGATAACAGTGATGAATTGGATGATGGTGAAAACTTATATCCACCACAAGCCAATGGAATAGCTAAGAAGTTACCTAAATGGTATACTCAATTAATAAGAGATGAAAATTTGGATGAAGCACCTAGCACATCATCCAATCCTGGACCTAGAACTCACAGTCAAGCTCGTGAAGAGGTCAATTATACCCTAATGAGAAGAGTTGTTGAAACAGTTGAGCCATCTACAGTTCAGGAAGCCCTACAATCAAAAGCTTGGAAAGATGCCATGGATTCAGAGTATCAGTCAGTGATGAAGAATAACACATGGCAACTTATCAATCTTCCACCAAGGAAGAAACCCATTGGATGCAAATGGATATTCAAGACTAAGTACAAATCAGATGGGACTATTGACAAGTATAAAGCAAGGCTTGTAGAAAGGGGTATGCATAACTAGAAGACATTGATTATGAGGAGACATTTACTCCCATAGCCAAGATCAAGACAATCAGGATGATCTTTGCTCTAGCTACACAATTTGGTTGGAAAGTCCACCAAATGGATGTGAAAAGTGTCTTTCTTAATGGAGATTTGCAAGAAGAAGTCTATATGACTCACCAAGAGGGTTATGTAATACTAGGAAAAGAGATGATGGTATACAGACTCATAAAATCTCTATATGGCCTAAAACAGGCACCTCGGGCATGGTACATCAAAATTGATGAGCATCTCATAAGTCATGGATTCGAAAGGAATCCTTATGATCCCAATCTCTACCTCAAAAAGAAAGGGGGAGATTGTCATTGTGGTTGTTTATGTCGACGATCTAGTCATTACAGGCAGTTCTGTGAAGATGATCGATGTAATAAAGAAGGATTTTAATCGATCGTTCGACATGACAGATCTCGGCCTCATGTACTATTGTCTTGGGTTGTAAGTATGGCAAAAAGAGAATCATATATTTTTGTCACGGTTGAAATACACCAAGACAACGCTTGAGAAATTCGGGATGATGGACTCGCACTCCTATTGCTACACCTATGGAAGTGAGACTTGATTATCTCATTCGATCCATCACCACTCGCAGGTGAATGCAACTCTCTATCGGCAGTTGATCGAGAGTCTCATTTACCTGACATATACTAGACTAGATATCAACTTTGTAGTCAGCTATTTATCACGCTTCATGCAAGAACCAAAAATATGTCATTGGAAAGCAGCAAAGAGAATACTAAGATATCTAAAGGGTACAGTTGACCTTGGTCTAGAGTACAAGAAGAATGACAACTTCTTCTTGACAGGATATTCAGATTCAGATCATGCAGGAAACATGGATGATAGGAAGTCAACATCAGGCTTCATCTTCTTTATGGGATCTGGACCGATATCATGGGGAAGCAAGAAACAAAACTTTGTTTCTCGCTCTTCTACAGAAGCAGAGTATCGAGCTGCAGGTGAAGCTGTTTGTGAAGCAATATGGCTATGCCGAATACTGGAAGGAATTGGTCTACCACAATAGAAATCTACTCCAGTATATGTTGATAATGAAGGAGTTCTAAAGCTTGTTCGCAATCCAATATTTCATGAGAGAACCAAGCATATTGAAGTACAAGTTCATTTCATATGCGAGCATGTCTTGAAGCACAACATACAGCTCCAGTTCTGTCCTATAGTTGAAAGTATGAAGGCGGATGTTTTCACTAAATCACTTACACGTGACAAATTCACACTTTGTTTAGATAGTTCCTCTCCACTTCATTGGAAACTATGCAAAATTAAGGGGGGGAATGTTAGCATAATTTAGCATAGGCATATTTATTGCATTTTATTGCATTATCTTTTATTTAATAATGTGCAACATGTGCACTCTAGTTTAGTGACTTGCATTTAATATTGTTATGTTAGATAACATTCAATATTGGTATTAATAGTAATTACATGTGCATGTGAGATGGGTCTTATCATCTCATAGTTGGTTCCCGATAGGGTGTCATGTCTATCCATATGAGGTTTTCTAATATCTATAAATATTACTGACTCTTGCATTGTTATGTAATCTGATTTCATGATCAATAATATTTGTGAGGCTTCTATCCCTCTTTAGTAATTGCAATCTTATTCTATTATATCATTTGGTATCAAAGCTATACCATTGTTATCATTTGGTATCGAGCTATACCATTATTATCATTTGGTATCAAAGCTATACCATTATTATATACCCTCTTCCTAGAATAGATAATTTTGGATCAATTAAAGAGTGCAAGTTATTTCACTAAGTTAGACTTGAGAAGTGGTTATCACCAAGTAAGAATTGTAGAAGGTGATGTTTGGAAAACTACTTTTAAAGCGAAACAGGATTGTTTGAATGGTTAGTGATGCCTTTTGGTTTTGAAATGCATCAAAGAACATTCATGAGAGTTATGAATGATATCTTTATACCATTCATTGATAATTTCATTATTATCTACTAAGATGATATTCTTATTTTTAGTAAGTCATGGGATGAACATGTTAAACACATCCAAAAAGTCTTAGATGCATTAAGGAGAGAGAAATTGTATTTGAAGATGTCAAAATGTGAATTTGGAAAAACATCTTTAATTTACTTGGGTTATATTATAGGAAATGGATAATTGAGAATTGATCCTGTAAAAATAGAGGTTATTGTGAAATGGCCTAGACCCACTAATGTGACAGAAGTTAGGAGTTTTCTAGGTGCAAGTACTAGAGAAAATTTATTGCTAACTTCTCATATATTGCATCTCCTTTACATGCTTTGAAAAGTATCAAACAGGTCTTTCAGTGGGGAGGAAAGCAACAAAAAGCCTTTGATACATTGAAAGAGAAGATAAGTACCACTCCGATCTTGGCACTTCCAGATTTACAACATTCATTTGAAATTGAGACAGATGCTAGTGACTACATAATGGGGGCGATTTTGATGCGTAACAAACGACCTAAAGTGTGTTATCATTTAGAAACCTTTATAAGTGCGAAGAAGAAATTATCCAACTTATGATAAAGATTTGTATGTTTTGGTTCAAAGTGTTAAAAATTGGAAGCATTATTTAATGGGAAAAGAAACAATTATACATACTGACCATCAACTGCTTTAGTACTTACAAACACAAACCAAATTGCAGCAATCTAGACATTTCAGGTGGATGGAATTTTTGCAACAATTTCATCTTGTAATCAGGTATAAAAAAAGGTATTCAAAGCAAGGTTCTTTGACATGTTATCTAGACCACCAAAGTGGTAGTAGCATCTATTCTTTTGCAACATAGTTCTTTGGCTCATGTTAGTTACAAGGAACAATATGTTAATGATGTTGATTTTAGAGAAGTGTATGAGGATCTATTAAGTGGGAAATAAGTAGGAGAAAAAGATTATCATTTGCATGAAGGATTGTTATATCATTCTCAGTAAACTTTGTATTCGAGAAAATGAACGTGTGCATATGATTATGGAAGTACATACTTCTCTTATTTCAAGGCATTTTGGTGTTAGTAAGATAGTTGCACATTTACGAAATATTATTATTGGCCTAGAATGCATGAACATGTAAACAGTATATTAAGGCATGTGTTCTTTGTGCCATAAGCAAGCCAAGTAACAGGAATTACGACTTTACACTCCTCTTCCTGTACCAAAAAGGCCTTGGGAAAGTGTTTCCATGGATTTTTTAGGAGGTTTTCTCATGACACGGAAGAAACATGATTACTTATATGTGGTAGTGGATAGATTTAGAAAAATGTGTGTGTTGGTTCCATGTACTAAACAAATAAGTGGTGAGGGAATTGCACATTTATTTTTTTAGTTTGTTTGGGTTCATTTTGGATTACCTACTTCAATTATATCTAATCGGGATTCTATATTTCTTGGGGAATTTTGGTCAACATTGTGGGGGTTAATGGACACAAAATTGAAAAAGAGCATTGCTTTTCATCCACAGACTGATGGTCAAACAAAGGTTGTAAACCGCACAGTAGTACACTTACTGAGGGGTTATTGTGGCAAACATCCTAAGTTATGGGATGAACATCTATATTATGTGCAACATGCTTATAATCATGCCTTACATTCTTCTACTTTGAAGTCTCCATTTGAGACTTGTTATGGATATCTACCTAATTCTCCTTTAGATGTATATTATGGACATGAAACTATTATTAATGGTTCAAGTGATTCTAACAGGGCTAAAATATTTTTTCATAGAATTCAATAGGTTCATCAGTATGTCCATGAACAATTGGAGAAAAGTCAGGCTAAGTACAAAGCTAGGCATGATAAACATAGAACTGATCACAAGTTCAAATTTGGTGATTCAATTTGGCTTCACATCAACAAGGAAAGGTTGATAGGTGAAGGTAAAAATTGAAACCTATATGGTATGGTCCATTCCAAATATTAGAAAAAATTGGTAACAACGCTTTCCAATTGGATTTACCTCCATATATGCAAATATACTCGGTTGTAAATGTTGAGAATTTAAGATTGTATGAACCGCCTATGTTTGTTGATCATGATGATGCTAACATAATGCCTTCCATTGATGATTTTGCTCCTGAGTATCTTGATGAGTTGCAAGAAGACATCATTTTGGACAGGAAGGTTAGAACTTCATGAAGGGGTGATATTGAGTATCTTCGTGTTGGGTTAAAAGGCATTCATCTAAACAAAGCTAAATGGATGGAAACCGGAAAGGTGAGGGACAAATACCCTCACCTATTCACCAATTAAGTTGACTTTTGGGGTCCAAAAGTTTCTCAGTGGAGAGGAATGATCCAGAGGATCCTCACAAAGAAACACCAATCTAATATATTCTCGAATTAGTTGCGATCAATTACATGGCATGGAGAAAAATTAGGCGTTTCCCTGTTGATATCTCATTTCAGGAAATAGAGTTTGTATGCAAAATTTATGGCTCGTTGAAATTTTTAGGTAACTGGAAAATTTTAGGGATTATGCACAGGTTGAACATGTGCATGCTCATCAAGTGGACCAATGGAAAAGTGACACGTGGCAATATGGAAAATAAATAAATAATAATATTAAAAATTTAGCCACACCCATTTAATACTCCACATTGGCCACATTATTTAATTTCCAACTATTATCCTTATTTTTCAACGCACATTTTCCAAACTGCCATATATTAAAATATCCAAGCACAAATGTCTGCCATGTCACGCCTCGTATCTCTCTAATCACCACATTGAGCGACCCATCCTTGGGGATAAGATAGCTCTTAAGCCAATAACTACATATACCACCCACCTATATAAATGCCTTCCTATTTTCATGCCCAACAAATGTGGGATCTTATCCCTATGTAAAATGTGCCCCACATGGAGTGGGATTTGAACTTGGGATGCTTGGGTAAAAATATAGGTGCCCAACCATTGCACCAGAGCTATGAAATGTTATAAAAGGAGCTATGTTTTACTAGTATAGAAACAGGAAAGTGAGTGTGTTATTGTTTTGCTCATAACTTGAGCTAGAGATGAAATTTTGAGATGAAGTAAAAGTGACTCCTATTATTTTTGGTAGAGGAACGTGATGAGAAGATCATATTATTGTATAAATATTTGTAAATATTTATTTTCAAGATTTTAATAAATCGGTCCCATTCAAGGACCCAGAGACATAGGCCACAAGTGTCAAACTCCGTTATCAATTCTTGTGTCAAATTTCTGGTGATTCATCTCTTTATTTTTGTTTTTACACAGTACTTTCATTTTAATTCTTTTATTAAAATGACAAAAGGATATAATAGTCAATTTTTATATCAAAAATCAATACAAAGGAAATTTAAGTGTGTGCACAATTGCTAGTTAAAATTGATTTTTAGATCATTCTACCTTCCCATGCTTTCTACATTTAAATCATTACTAGAAATATAATTTTTTGTATGTTTCCTATGTATTTCTTCATTCAGGATCATACTAACCACATCATCAAACTTTAAAATATTAGTAGCAGACGATGTATTACTAATAACCATTACCAAGTTATCCCAACTATTTGGCAAATAGCATAAAAATAAAATTTCTTTCACTTCATCATCAAATGGAATATTCACTAATTTTAATTGATTTATAATAGACCAAAAATCATTCAAATGACTTGATGCAGATTCACCTTCTTGCATATTTGAATTAAATAATTTCTTCATCAAATAAACTTTATTTGAAGCACTAGGTTTTTCATATAAATTAGCTAAAGATTTCATCAAATCTACCATGGTTGTTGCTTCGGTAATATTCAAAGCCATAGATGTTTCAGGCTCAATCTTATAGATCCCAGAGCCTTTCTGTCAATAATTTTCTATTCTTCATCAGTCATATTTGTAGGTCTTGCCTTCTCATCCAATGGTAAGTATAGATCTTTCTGATATAGATAATCTTCCACCTACATCTTCCATAATTGATAATTACAAGCTGTCAAATTTTCAACTTTATATTTTCCATATTCTTTAATTGTTGTAGCTCCCACTCAATCAGAAATCTCGCTGTGAGTAAATCTATCAACACACAAAACCCTCAAACAAAAAAATCTCTAATACTAATTGTTTTGGTTAATCACACTAGTTGTATAGATATATTATTACGATCTAAGAATATGAGCAATAAAACCAAAAATAAACTAGAAGAAACAATACACAAGATATAATGTGGTTCACCCAGTGTGGTCTATGTCCACTAAGAAACAACCAATGTATTAATCAAAAATTCATAGAGGATACATAATTGAACATATTCAATATTCCACACCTCTCTGGATGTACATTACTTCCTTCCTCACAAGCTTCTATTTTTCTCTCCAAGAATTCCTTCTTACAATTCTTCCAATTCTTAATGAGTTATCTACCTTCTAACCCTAGCTTTCTAGCTTATATATACATATACAAACTTAGGGCACTTTAGCTATGAAATTACAACCATTATATCAACTTTATAAAAAAGGTTAGATCTAATTCCCGTGAGTTAAATAAAACAATCACACACATGCAACTGATGTTAGTTCCTCCTTGCCTTGACCAATATTGGTCCCTAGGTGACCGACGTCGGTTATTGTGTATTCCAACAAGTTAATAAAGCATGCTAATGTGAAGAAATTAAGCTCCACAACTCAACAATCTCACACTCGGTGGGTACCACGGTTTCCCCCTCCAATCATTCTTATCGCTTACTAACCTCTATGCTTACACATTACGATTTGTGCTTCACATCTAGTCTTTCTCATCATTTTTACACATCATGATACACACACTTGTATCCTCATTACCCTATGATGCACTCTAGTTCCATGGTTCATACTCATTTGATGAGGGGATAAATCTAAAATAAACCTTACCTCACTCACACTCTTTATGCTATATGCTTCATTGATCATATCTTACTAGCACACATTATCAAACCATTTCTTGATAACACACTCTTGTTTTATGGTTCATTCTTGATTGTCAAGGGGTATTTTATAAATGATCCCTCATCGACACATCTTGTACACATTCGTGGGGGAATTCTACTCTATCACATCCACATTGCATTCCATTTCATCCCATTCACACTCATAACATATTGCATATCTCGGTTGCACTTACTCTTTCTTACTTATACTTACATGTAAAAAAATTTCCATTGCTAGAAAAATATTTAGTCTGTCATTATCTTTCTATATACACACATGCACATTCACTTGGTATTTTTGAGTGAATGCAGATATCTTACTGAGTTCTCACACACTTCACTAATGCTTGGAACTATACCTTTTACTATTCCCCTTGAGGCTCCTTGGGGCATCTACCTTCTATGATTTTCACACATTACGGGTGTTATTATTCCATTATTTACTACTTATATTTCTTATAACACTATTTTACATAGATACATATACACCTTGACATACTATTTATCCCTCTAACATGCTAACGGGTGTTTTATGTGTAGCATTTTCTTTGTAGGACTATATGCCACCATGGTTGTCTGATACATTTTGCTTGTCATTGATTGTTATTGTATGTCATTGTTTGCGGGTTATGCCCTATGTCTTGTTTGATCATTATTTGTATGTTTTTCCCACTTGCCCCGATTGTCTTGTGACATTATGAGTGATGTCCCATATTTGAAACCCATTTTTACGGTCCACGTTGTTTGCACACCTGCTTGTTACATTGTTTTTATATTGTATGTTTTTCTTGCGTGACCGACACATACTTCTAGTCACTTTGTTTGCATGTTCCTTGGTTTCTACCATGCACATCCCCCACCCCTACAAGTATATAGTTTCCAATCAACATCAGGTCCTCTTTTTTGGGCCACGCACTCCTATAGTCATCACATGCACCCCAAAGGAAGGGGGCATACATTGGGTAAATAAATCACCCCTATAGTAGCTTAGAGCTACCATACAAACATGTACATTACATAAAAAAAAAAAATAAAATACGGTCATAAAATGGCCCGAGAATTTAACTTAGGTCTTCAAACACAATAGAGACACCAATGCCCGAGAATCATCTTTGAAGCACCCGGGTTCATGTGTCCTCTCCTAAGTGCTAATATTATGGGGGCACACACATTCAACTTATTAGATTGAAAAAGTCCACAAAATCCATTAGAGTAATTCTATAGTTATAGGAATAGTCCTCCAAGTAATAGAATACAATTTATCTCCTATATTCAATTCAATTGGTACAACTCAGAACTAATTCGAGAATAATTGGGACAATAGCAACAAAATAGGGACACCGTCTCGTAGTGGTGTTTATTGGAGATTCATGGAAGGAGAGTAACACTAGACCTCTCTCCCCAACACTTGCTCCTTGGCATGAGATCACCCAAAAATCACACTTGACATGAGATCACCCAAAAAACTCACACTTGGCATGAGATCACCTAAAAACTCACTTATCACAACATTTTTAGGACAATTTTCTACCCTTTTACACTCTTTTACATCGGGTGCAGACTTTCCTTTTACACAATTTTACATACTTATGAAAATTTTCCATATACATGAATTTTACTATGCTTTCGCTCTTCTTTTGTAGGCTCTTCCTTAATACACAATAAAAAGAATCCTATAACAAGAATAACAATAGGTAAAATCTACTCATAAACTTCACCCCTAGGGTCACTTTCCCTTCCTAGTTTCCATTTTTCATTTCCGCACTCATTCCATGCTTCACTTGTCCACTCAGCACGTTATTCACTGCACACTCTATAGGATCAAAAGGTATGCAACTTATAACTACTTTATGTTATCGAGTATTCACTCAACAACATAAAGTGGGGGTAAATGTAGACACAAAATTATGCACTTGGGTACATTTCTAGGTCCTAAAAACATACTAGCATTCATATGATTCCTAAGCAAGAAAACTAATAATTGACAACTATCTTTGGCCTCTTTTCTTTGTTTCTTGTTTTCCATTTAGTCCTCCACACCCTACTCTGAGCCTAGGCATAATTTTACTGATTTATCTTTTATGGCTCCAGACACGAGCGCTTAGTCAAGAAAAAAGTGCCCAGGTACCCTTGTCCCCTCTGGGTACCCCTAACCCTTTTTCACCTTACTCACTCCTTTTGGGTCTCTTTTATCTTTTGGACATATTTTTCACTTATGGGTTAGCATTCCATTTGTCAATTGCAAAATTCAAATAAGGGAATCATATAAATACATAGTTATTTTTTCAAAACCAAGGACCAAGCTCTAAGTATCATTACTATCACATAAGCTTGCATTCAAAAGGCATCTAAGATCACTAAAGGCATCCATATATCATTCATTTAAAGGAAAAGGGAATGAACATTTTGCATACACAACATAGGAAGGGGAATTTTCTTTATTCCATCCACACATCCATTTACATTGTTACATATAGCTAGCCCATTATCAAGTGCACTCGCACAAAGTCATCCTAGGAATGACTTCTACACACACGTATAATAAATACATGGAGTATGAGATGTAGTGCAACGCTTTGCTGTAATCTCACTATTTTAGGTGACTTTCAGGGTTAGTCTGACTCCCCATATTTCATCTTTATTTTTTTGGATTTGATGTGCTTTTGTGGGTTTTGAAGGTGAATATTTTTTTCGCATGTTATAGGTATCTCAATGATCATATTGCGACATATAGGTAATCAACAATGAATACTTGTGACACTTATGTAACACTCCAGAAATCAGGTTGTAACCATTTTTGTAGTCACGGGCACCCAATAGAGGTCGTCGGTGCCTAGACACCCCTGTTGACCTATTTCATGACCTACAAAATTTATTCAGAGTAATAACAACACAAATCACTTTTTGTTCAATAGTTTTCCAAGACCGCATCGGTCCCAGATCAAGTGCAAATAAGATAAGTCCATTTATCTCTCTCTCTTACACTTAAATAAATGGTTTCATATTTTATTTAGGCGATTACTTGTGTCGATCTCGTACTTTAGCATTTTATTATAATATATGACTCTGTAATTAGGGTTTTGCATTAAAAATATATTTTTGTTAAATCAGGGCCAAAAACACATTAGGGGAAAAAGTGCTTAATACATACATGAATGGTGGGGAGTAGTGTCCCATGTAGGTGGTTATATTATTTGGAAAAAATAAGTACTTTACAAGATCAACAGTTCTCGTGATGTATTTTCTAAATTCCAATGACACGATCTTAGTTAAAAAGTTACTATCAGGTACAATAAGAAAAAAATGGTGGCAAGTTTCATACTTTGAGCAAGGGAACTAATTAATCTATTTTCTTGGTATCAAATAAAGAGTGGCACCTAGGGAATATGTAGGAAAATGGTATGTGTAGAACAATGTGTTATACGTGGCTAGTTTCTATTCAATTTTTACCATTTGTAATGGCATTTATCTCGTGGAGAAACATCAAAAATTGGAGGGAAAATCCTATAAGCTCTCCCAATATTCTTCCCTTGGCAACATAACGCTTAAATCCCTAGTATAGCAACAAGACACCTAAATATTCAAGATGGAAACAAGACGCTTAAATCCTCAATACTCTTCCAACCATCTCAAAGGAAAAAAACACACATGAATAATTATATCTCTTCTATCACAACATTCGGATATATTCTATCCTTGATTCACTTATTTTTCAATACACATTTCTATTTTCACATTTACTAAGTTAAAGTTTACTTTTGTTTATCATGAGCATTGACTACACTTATATTTTTTGTGCGTCGGACCTTATTTTGAAAAAAGGCTACACACGAATGGAACAAGAAGCAATATCAAACACAAGATGCTCAGGAAAATTCAATATTCAAGGAATAAATGCAAGCATCAATTTTACTACACACACAAGGTCACCCCTATGGTTCTCATCCCCTCTTAGATTTTGTGACACACATGTTACAATCCTTGTTTGACATGCTATCAATTACAATCTCCAATGGTATACTATTATCTTTAACCTTATTTGTCTCTCCATAAGGTACATTCCTCTTATCTACTTTATGCTACCGAATATTAATTCACTAGCATAAAGTGGGGGAAAATGTAGACACAAAATCACACACTTATTATTTACATCACACCTTTAAGAATGTGATTATATGCATGATTATGATGCGGGTGCATTAAAAATTGTTCATATAGGTGGTCATGTTTTGGGATGAGGTATAGGTTGTTTTAGGAACAAGTATTATCATTTTCCCTCCAACTTTGTATTCAAATAGTAAAATTTGGAAATGTTGTGTGTAAAATCCTAAATAAGGCATATTTGCATATAAGAGCCAAAATTGTTTAAATAAGGTCCTGGAGAGCTTATCTTCACATGCGACAAATTTTAGGATATGAGATTTGAGTTGTTAAGGTCTTTTCTAAAGCTAGAAAAAGGTTGAGATATCTTAGGGAGTGGTTGAGTGAAGATATGAAGTGGTTTTAGGGTGCAAAATTGGGGGTTTTAGTCTATGTATGTAATTCTCTTGTGTGACATGAATGTAGAAGGCACAATGGAACATGAATAAACTAATAATGAAGGTTTTCAATGATTTCATGATGCAATTTGCAAGTTTCATTATGTTTCCTATGCATTTTTACAAAGTGTTCATGCATGCATGGATCGAGAGTGGAAGGATGATAGCCAAGATTTATTTTCTTGGGAAGCTTACTATGATGATTGGAGAAGTTGGAGACCGCTATCACAAGCCCAATGAAATTTATTTGGGTCTTGAAACCTTTATATGAGCTTTGTGTGCTTATATTTGTCATCACCGCCCTAAACTAGGGCTTTCTAGATCTCCTAGACTATATGTTGAAAAATTATAAATTTTTGAGATCATCATGTTCATGACCTCCCCTAGCATTTTCTAGGAGTGCAGAGTTTAACTCTCTTTGGAAGATGTGGTTTGCATGAAATTCCATTTTCTAGGTTTGCAAATTACTAGACTGAATTGTATAGTAGTGTTTTTGTGATGTTTTATTGCAAATAATTAGTCAACAAAGTTTTGGGTAGCTAGGAATACTCCATTTCACTTGTTTGAAGGGGTGTTAGGGTAGCATTCACCTTAGGAACCCTCCACACTTACCCGCAGACTCATAAGAGACCTAATTAGGCCTATAACAATGCACAAAACATAGTAAAGACAAACTGATGATAAATGGGTGTGAAATGCAACTTCATGAGTAGAAAATGGTTCAAGTGGAATATAGGGGCAATAACCAAATGAAGGAAAGGGTATAGAGTAAGTTAGAACATCCTTATAAGCTTCATGAGCATGGGGTATGTCATTGGTTAGTGTAAGGGAAATAGTCGAAATGAAGTATGGAACAAGGGTATGAATTGGTATTGAGAATATAATAAAGATGGTATTGCTGAGGTGGTGTAATATTTATGAGTAGGGTTTTGGTATGATAGGTTGTGGAGAGCCTCTATGGGTTATGAGGGAGTGAATATTGAAGATAAGGTGTGTTGAGTGGAGTGAAGATTGAGGAGTACAAGAGATGGAATTGGAGATGTAAACAAGTGTGAATCCATAGGGACATTAAGGGATGTGGCGATTTCATGTTGAAATCATAGGAACATTAGGAGGCCATTGGAGTATCATAGTGTGTAAGTGAAATATATATTTTGAAAAGTAAACAAGTTGTGATATTGACTATGCCAAGTAAGGGAATGTTTACCAAATTAGGTAATAGCATGAATTTCATGTTTCTTTACAGTTGCTTGAATGAGGTTATGAAGTTGAATGTGCCTACAATCTATACTAGGTAAATATAATGATCTACATCAAATAAGTGATTTTAACTAGATCCTCTAAGAAACTCGTGATTGAGAAGAGCCATGTTGGCTTAAGGTAGTGGTGACCTACATACAATTAAGGTCTGAGTCAAAGAACCCTTGCACCAGATTACTAAGAAATAAAATTAGACATTAATAACACTTATTTTGATTTTTATATTGATTTATCCTTTTATAATTTTGTCCTTTGCTTTTCTCGGAAATATGCCTTGTTGGAAAAAAAATCAGGTGGACAAATTGATGGGTATCTACCAATGCTCTAGGAATCTAAGTCCCTCTACTTGATTGGTGCATCTCCATATTATTGTGCACATGTGAAATTAAACGTTGTGGTGGCCTTACGGTGGGGGATCCAACAGGAACACTCCACTGAAATTGTGGAAAAATATTACAATTCCTCGCAAGGGAGGAATTTGATGAGAGAGTAAGAAAGGGAGTGGGAAAAAGGAGGGGGTTTAATATTGTAGGTAGGAAATCAAATTCCTACAATCATTAATTAGAGCACTTCAACACAAATAGATATACAAGAAAAGTAATTTCGTAATTGGCAACAAGGCAAGCTAAGATTTAGAACACAAAGTTTCATAAATATCCTTATCAAAAAGGTAACAAACTCATTCTTTCTTCATTGATGCTTTGGAAAAATTGTACATAGAGAGAAAAAGAAGAACATAAAGAGGGGGAAAATAGGAATTATCTATCTCTTTTGTTTCTTCACAAGTAGTAATCTCTCATGAGCATACAAAATTGATAACCCTTAAGAATGAGGGTGTCATTACAATTTATAGACTTGAGAATGACTCTTCACCTACCCCCACATGAATTTTCATATGTCCCCTTACAACATGTGACTTTTCATATTCCTAGGTGTAGGATTAAGTCCCCTTTTATTAATTAAGGGTGACTTATTACATTATAAGATAAATTCACATTTAAATGAATAAGACGAAATAGGAATAGGACAAAATGAAAAAGTGCAACCCCTCAATGAAAGAAAAGAACATGAAGGAGGAGGGGGAAAGGGGAAAAGAAGAGAGAGAAAGAGAGAGAAGGAGAGAGAACTATGCCGATGAAGAAGCCGATTTTGCTAATTCCGCCTTGCTAATCGATTGATCTTAACCGAGCTCCACTGGACATATTTCCACTCCCTTGAACTCTTTACTGTATCAGGATGCCACATGTGCTACCTTATCTACTTGAGGAATGTAAAAGATGCTTAGGGACTCAAGCCAACTATCTAAGACATCATTTATGTTTTTGCTCTTCATGAGCCATGCCAAGTTTTTCTAGCAGATTTGCAATGGTGGCTTAGATATCAGATAGAGACTCCAATGTACATTCATTAAATAAAAAGGGATCCCCAACCTTTTATGGACATACTCTTTAAACAGATCTTATCAACTCTTTTGTGGTGATGTTCTCATCAAGAGCACACACTCTAATTTTTGTATTCTGATGTTGACGTTGTCTTGCATCTTGAAAGAACGCTCTTTATTTGAATCAATTTCACCGGTGGCCCAATTTAAAATTTCATACCTAGAGGCAAGGGTTCTTGCCCACACACGTGACAAGTCCTTGGATGGAGAATTAAATACTTTCTTGATCACCAACACCTGGGAGTGAGCATCTCCCATCTCCATCACCAATGGATGAACTTGGTCCCAATGTTCTTTTTCCTTTTCCAATCCTTCCCTTGTCATTTGGACCTTGTCTATAGTGGTGCACATATACTTGTACAGTGAGATCAACTATGGAAGAAGTAATTTTCCTTTCTCGATGATCATGCTTGTCCACTTATCATTTGCTTGTCCCTGCATGGTGAAGGCATGTGTCTTCTTAATGGAATTTGGGTTAAAGCTATTGATTGGGTAACTTCTTCAATTGGGAGTGACGATGAAACTCAAGTCCACAAATATTTTCACATACAAAGAGAGTGTTTGTACTTGGTCATCCAACTATTCAATATTTTTGTATACTCCAATTTATTTGCAAGGATGTCATTGGAAGACTCTTAGAACATGTGATCATCTCCTTCATGAGTGTCTAGGCCTAAAGGAATGGTGCTCATCTCATAGTCGCACTAGTGTCTTCTCTTCAATAGGTTTGTGTTGTCAAAATTTCACCCCCCGGGCAATTTTGATAACATGCATCGAATATTCAAGTCCTGTGAGGGAAAATTGATTGATTCGGGGCCAAAATCATGTTCTTTAGAGTCCCCTCAAATATTTTGAAGTTCCCCTGTCGAGAGGAAAAGAGCAAGCTCTGAGAAAATGCGAAAAAAGGTTGCAGAAGGCAAGTAGGTTGATCCAGGAAAAAATCATAAAAATGACCAAGTCCTAGTCCTAGGGGCAGTCGGGACATTTGGGACAAAAAGGCCCGAACCGGCCGGCTCGGTGAAGTAAGCACAAACAGCCCCGCAAAGCAACAGGGGACATCTGGGACAAAAGTACGCGCGGCGGGCACGAAATGCCGGTTCGACCAGAGAAAAATTGGCTAAGCCGAGAGGGACGCAAATGGGACAATCGGGCAAAAAGGCGCGAACCGGCCGAACCGGTAAAAGAGTCAAGTCGTCACCAAGCAAAGTGGGACAAGCGGGCCAAAAATGCCCGAACAGGCCGAATCGGCCGAAATGAGTCCAGAGGGTCCAAAATCAAATGGGACATCTGGGACAAATGGACGCAAAATGCCCGAACCGTCCGAATCGGCCGAAATGAGTCCAGAGGGTCCAAAATCAAATGGGACATCTGGGACAAATGGACGCGAAATGCCCGAACCGGCCGAAATGAGCACAAAGGGCCCAAAATCAAATGGGACATCTGGGACAAATGGACGCGAAATGCCCGAACCGGCCGAAATGAGCACAAAGGGCCCAAAATCAAATGGGACATCTGGGACAAATGGAGGCGAAGGGCGCGAAAGAGCTGGCAGGACCGCGGACTAATCAAAAGCTGCCACGTGTCCTCATAGGAGTAAAGGTCAGAAAAGTCAAAGGGTGAATTTTCGAGCACCGAGCCGAACAAATAGGATCGTGCCACGTGTCCCATTTAAGGGCCCACGAGGAAGTTTCAAAGGAAAGCCCGCCAAAAGGTAGAGGAGAGAGAATTATTCAGTGAATCAGAGCTTGCCACGTGTCATCCAAGTGGCAGAGCGCGGGAAGAATTTCAAAAATCTGTTTTCGTCTGTTCCGTGCCCTAAATCTTCAGATCGCCATAACTTTTGATCCAGAGCTCGGATTTGCGCGCTCTTTATATCAATGGAAAGCTGGTAAAATTCTCTACACGTTTCCAAGGTCAATCTTGCATTTTGGTTCAGTTTGGAGGATGAAAATCAAGAAACACCTCCAGCGAATAACCAAACAGAAGTGATGCGTCAACAAACAATTTTAATGCAGCAGACAGTTCGCCGCTCCTGTTAGGCAGCCCGCCGTTTCGCCAGGATCCGCCGCTTCTGCCATGATGAGATGAGTTAAATGCATTCAGGAGGTGGTTGGGGTAGATTTCAATTTCCTCTCTCTTTTCTCTCTCATTCTTCTTATAAATTGTAAGGAGGGGCTTCTTTCTAATGGTTGGACATTCTTGTTTTGCAATTCCTCCCTTCTCTCCTGCTTGCAAGAGAATTCATGGATTTTTCAAGCCTCCCACATGGACTGTAATGCCACTGTTGCCTCTTAGCCACTGCAATGTATTGAATCGATTCTCTGAGCAATATATATGTCTGTGATTAAATTTAAATCCTCTCATGTATTCATTGTTGTCATTTTGATCTCTCATTGCATTTCGGTTACCTGTGCGTGGTGTGGTATTGCATCTATATGGTCTGTGTTTATTTTTGCAAAACTTATGTTCTTCATTCCTCGGTGCATCACCTCCCTAGCTTAGGTTTATTTTTATGCATTTCTCTCTCCCTGTCTCCTTGGTAGTTAGATTAGTTTTTGGGGTAAACCTCTGCGTTTCATTGGTGCATCTGAACAGAGGAATAGGAACCAGCCTTTCTCTGGAGAATCCTTCTCATTTTCAAGTCCCACACTTGGAGAAGGATTCGATGTTATGCAATCACACTGGATGCCTAAGAGATCAACCTAGAAACTTGATCTGCAACCAGGGGTGCTGTGATTTTGCATCAACAGTTTTGGCACGCCCGGTGGGACCTTAGAGGTCTTTCACTTCATCTTTGCGAGTTGATGTGTTCTGTGAAGATTTCAGCCTTTTGAGGCACTTGCAAACACATCTCGGCGACTCCATCCGGTCAACAACCATCTCTCGAAGTTGCAGACCTTCCTTTCCATTCATTTCCATCCATTTTTATTCATCCTTCTTTCCATCCCTTTCATTCTTTTCCATTCCATGAAGTTGTGCAACCATGACTTCATTTCCATCATGGAACTCACATTTACAACAACAACAAAGTATTTTCCACTTCCAACATGTTTTACAAATCCTCCGATTAGCATGCATACTCATATGAACAGCAGAGTGCAAAGTCGGTTTGGCAATGAAGCTTCCCAAGAGCAAGAGTATGCATACAATGAAGACCATCGAGATCCAAGATGCTGGTCTGTTGGAGAAAATCCAAAAGATGGAGGTGGGGATGGTGCGCCCAGTGGCTCAAGCACAAATGAGAGCATTTGATATCGGTTGTGGAGCACCCTATCCATGGGTGGGACCTTTTCCAAGGCACTATAGCCCTCTCGGGAGAAGCTTGACTTCATGATTGCAATGCCTGCCTTTGCTTGCAAAGTGGATTGAAGAAATAGAGGTGTATGAGAGAAGTATTCAAACAACCTTGTCAATGGGTAAGCACATCATCTCATGCCTTTTCTTTTCCTCTTTCCCAACTGTTTCATTTCAGCATTGTCAAGTTTCAAATCCTCCATCTACTGTCCCATGTGTTCAATCCATCCCTCCATCCCCTAGTCTTCCACCCCATCTCGATTCTTCTTTCCTTTTCCCTTCCAAACAGTCATCCCCTCCACAAGAGCTAACAGAAATACCCCCTCCTCCAAAGAAACAAGAGGTTTCACCGCCTCCACCACCACACAAAATTGTCAAATCAGTTGAGTTTCAACCTATTCCTCCTCTTGCATTCCCAATTTCATATGGGGAAGAAGGAATTGAAAAAATCAGTCATCAAGGACAGCAAGAAGAGGAGCCCAACAGAAAAGAAATGACAGATGACTTGAAGGTTTGGGCTACCAAATTTGGGATGACAAAGATCCCCTTGATGGTTAAGCCTACAGAAGAGGCTAGGGTTGGAGAACAAATGGTGGTCAGGACTGATTTTTTCGCAGCAGAAGAAGAAGATCTTGCAGTCCCAACTTGTCCTCTAGAGCAGCAGATTGAAGAGTTTGACTTGACAAACTTCATGCTGGAGGAAGAGTTCAATCAAGAGCAAGATTGCCTTCAAACATTGGAGGGAGAAGAAGCTGCTCCAAATCCAAAAGAAGAGGAGCACATTCTAGCTGTGGAGGAGAAAAGTGCAGATCCAAGGGCTTTGAGCACAAAGCAGGCTACAGGAGAACCTTCAGTTCTTCTTTCCACTTCATCTCTCTCAAGTTCAAGTACTGAAAAGGAGTTTGATCTCTCAAACTCAATATTGGAGAGTGAAGGAAACCATGGTGGTCAAATTGTAGATCAAGAGGACACCATGGAGGAAGTTGAAAACGAGCAGCAGGACAGCAATGAGGCAGTTTACCTGTCAGATTTGGAGGACTGTTTTGATGGAGGAGAGCCAGTTGAGTTTTCACCATTCTCTCTTTCATCATTCACATTCCAAACACAAGAGTCTGCTGTCATGAAGGAGAGCATTCATTTGCAGCAGCCTGCATCTTATAACAGCCCTTTGGAACCAAAATTGGAAGATTTAAATCTTCCATGTTCTTCATTGGAGGAAGAGAAAGGACAGAAGAATTTCACCATTTCTTCCACATCATCCATTCAAGAGGGTCTACAAGAAGACTCCATTCTCGGAGTTGAAAATCACAGCAATGGGCATATCAAACGGATCAGACCTTGACCAATCAGGTATTTGGCTTCATTGGAGCCAAAGGAGAAGCCACAACTAGTCATGCTTGCTTCTGAGCATGAGGATGAGCTACAAAGAACCAAGGATCAGCTGCCATACCTCCCCAATCTAAATGCAGAGCAACTAAAAGAGGTATTGGATTTTTCAGTTGATACCTTGATGATTTGGATAGAAGACCAGCTTCTTGTTGATTTTCCATCCATCCAAACAGCCATGATCAGTGCCAAATCAATTGCATGGCTGCCAATTTTGAAGAAAGGAAGCTATTTCTCACAACCAGTTGCAGGGTTTGTTTAGCTTGCCTTTGCTTCTAGCTAGAGTAGAGTAGGTAGATTTGCTTTCAGTAGAAGAAGTGCTTGTGCACACTCTGCATGTTCCATTTGGGGCATGTATGTTTTTCAGTTTTGTACATAGTTTTTGGTGTTGCTGGTTTTGCTCTTGCACAGTTCTTTTCAGTGGTTCTTGGTGAGAACACTCCAGGTTCAATGGGTTTCTTAGTGGCTCAGAAGGGAGATTTTCAAAGTTCGGATCGAGTTGCAGGGTTACAACTCATGACTCCATGCCCAATGGATGCTTCAGTTATCGATCATTCATCTAGCAGCGAGATGACCCCATTGAGTCGCCAAACCGTTGTCAAAATTTCCCCCGGGTAATTTTGATAACATGCATCAAAGAATATTCAAGTCCCTGTGAAAATTGATTGATTCGGGGCCAAAATCATGTTGCTAGAGTCCCCTCAAATATTTTCAAGTTCCCTGTCGAGAGGAAAAGAGCAAGCTCGAGAAAATGCGAAAAAGGTCAGCAGAAGGCAAGTAGGTTGATCCAGAAAAATCATAAAATGACCAAGTCCTAGTCCTAGGGCAATCGGGACATTTGGGACAAAAGGCCGAACAGCCGGGCTTCTCGGCCAAGTAAGCACAAACAAGCCCGCAAAGCAACAGGGGACATCTGGGACAAAAGTACGCGGCGGGCGCGAAATGCCGGTTCGACCGAGAAAAAATTGGCTAACTGCTGAGAGGGACGCAAATGGGACAATCGGGCCAAAAAGGTGCGAACCGGCCGAACCGGCCGAAAAGAGTCAAGTCAGTCCGAAGCAAAGTGGGACAAGCGGGCCAAAAATGCCCGAAACAGCCGATCGGCCGAAATGAGTCCAGAGGGTCCAAAATCAAATGGGACATCTGGGACAAATGGACGCGAAATGCCCGAACCGGCCGAAATGAGTCCAGAGGGTCCAAAATCAAATGGGACATCTGGGACAAATGGACGCGAAATGCCCGAATCGGCCGAAATGAGCACAAAGGGCCCAAAATCAAATGGGACATCTGGGACAAATGGACGCGAAATGCCCGAACCGGCCGAAATGAGCACAAAGGGCCCAAAATCAAATGGGACATCCGGGACAAATGGAGGCGAAGGGCGCGAAAGAGCTGGCAGGACCGCGGACTAATCAAAAGCTGCCACGTGTCCTCATAGGAGTAAAGGTCAGAAAAGTCAAAGGGCAAATTTTCGAGCACCAAGCCGAACAAATAGGATCGTGCCACGTGTCCCATTTAAGGGCCCACGAGGAAATTTCAAAGGAAATCCCGCCAAAAGGCAAGAGGAGAGAGAATTATTCAGTGAATCAGAGCTTGCCACGTGTCATCCAGGTGGCAGAGCGCGGGAAGAATTTCAAAAATCTGTTTTCGCCTGTTCCGTGCCCTAAATCTTCAGATCGCCATAACTTTTGATCCAGAGCTCGGATTTGCGCGCTCTTTATATCAATGGAAAGCTGGTAAAATTCTCTACACGTTTCCAAGGTCAATCTTGCATTTTGGTTCAGTTTGGAGGATGAAAATCAAGAAACACCTCCAGCGAATAACCAAACAGAAGTGATGCGTCAACAAACAATTTTAATGCGGCAGCAGACATTCGCCGCTCTGTTAGCAGCCCCGCCGTTTGGCACGGGATCTCGCCCTTCGCCATGATGAGATGAGTTAAATGCATTCAGGAGGTGGTTGGGGTAGATTTCGAATTCCTCTCTCTTTTCTCTCTCATTCTTCCTATAAATTGTAAGGAGGGGCTTCTTTCTAACGGTTGGACATTCTTGTTTTGCAATTCCTCCCTTCTCTCCTGCTTGCAAGAGAATTCGTGGAGTTTTCAAGCCTCCCACATGGACTGTAATGCCACTGTTGCCTCTTAGCCACTGCAATGTATTGAATCGATTCTCTGAGCAATATATATGTCTGTGATTAAATTTAAATCCTCTCATGTATTCATTGTTGTCATTTTGATCTCTCATTGCATTTCGGTTACCTGTGCGTGGTGTGGTATTGCATCTATATGGTCTGTGTTTATTTTTGCAAAACTTATGTTCTTCATTCCTCGGTGCATCACCTCCCTAGCTTAGGTTTATTTTTATGCATTTCTCTCTCCCTGTCTCCTTGGTAGTTAGATTAGTTTTTGGGGTAAACCTCTGCGTTTCATTGGTGCATCTGAACAGAGGAATAGGAACCAGCCTTTCTCTGGAGAATCCTTCTCATTTTCAAGTCCCACACTTGGAGAAGGATTCGATGTTATGCAATCACACTGGATGCCTAAGAGATCAACCTAGAAACTTGATCTGCAACCAGGGGTGCTGTGATTTTGCATCAACAGTTTGTTTACTTTTGTCCGACTATTTCCACATATTGATTTCTCGTGGCACCATTGAAGAAGCGTGAAGCCCCTTCTACAAAATTTATCTTCTTTCCCTCATACAATGCTAATATCACTAAAAATTATGTATGTTTACATGTTGGACAGTATGACATTCTTTGGTTATCATTTCCTTCAACCAAAGAAACATCTCATTTGATTCAAGTTCGGAAAATGATGTGACTAATGTCTCCTACTCGGCATGAGATGGTACATATGCATGTGGGTAACATGATTGATTGTGTGAGGTGGGAAAATTTAGGGATAATGAGAAGATGAAAGGTGAACTGACTCATTTTCTTCAATTTTTATTTCTACGATATGGTCCTCTATTGATTTGACCTTCTTATGTAATATCATGTAGTAAGGGGCCTTTATCTCTACTGCTTTACACTTTGAACTCTCTCCAAAAATGGACTAAGCTCAAGGTTTTTGTACAAATTTTGATGAAGAGTGATGCAATTCCTATCTTTGGAGGGTGTGCAAACCTCATGATGCAATAGAGGCAACCTTATTCTTTTTGAACCATTATTTTGATATTTTGATCACAACTTTGCTCCGCTCACTTATGTCTCCCATCTTGCAGACATTCCATGTTACTTATGGAAAAGGTGAGGCCTTCACTAATTTGTATTCTGGATCATATAGTTTTGTTCCATCATCTTGAACTCTTTCTTCAAACCAGTCAAACTTGAATCTCCTCATCTGTCCAATCATCATCTGCATATAGTCTCTTTCCCTAACATGAAATTCATCTATGTAATTTACCCAATATTCTTCCACTTGTGGGACATGATATGATTCTGAGAGCTTGAAAGTGTTTGGATCACATTAGATGTCAAATTTTTCCCTTGGTGTATATTAATACAAGCTAAAGGGTGTGAAGGTAGCTTCCAGGTGTGATGCATAATTAACACTCTTGCAGGTGAAAAATCCAAGTGAGATGGGAAAGGAGACATTATTTATTTTCTAATTCTTGAGCTTACTATGAACATGTGCCAATCACCTTCAAATCTTGAACAACACGATCTTGTTGCTAAGATATCGAGGTAGTCTATGTGGGGAAAGGTCACAACCAAGAAAATCAGATGTATGAGAAGGTGGAGAATTATATGATGTATGATTCGTAATTTTTTATCAAGGAAGCCACTTATGATGACATCCTCGAGTGAAGGTTCCCCTCCAATGTCTTGATGATGAACATGGTGAAGGCATCATTTACCCTTGTGAAGTTTTGATTGCTCTCCTTCAAAACCAATTGAGGATACTTCTCAAATGTTGGAGCTTTGGGGGAGATGTTCTGAGCAAGTTTCAACCTTTGAAAGGTCTCAAGCTCATGAGAGCATACACCAGATATGAAGTCATTGTGAATTTATTCGAGACCAGTACTTGAAGCAAGTTGGTGATGCAGGTTTTCACTAGTGATTTTTCCCCAATTAATTCTTTTTTATCTTCCATGATCATGAATATGAAGAGATTCATCCAGTCCTAAAATTATTTTGAGGTTTATTCTCCCATTACCCAACTGAGGAGAATTATTACATCAAAATACCCTTCATGGAATTCACCTCTCAAGAAGGACTTGACTGTGAAAGTTTTTCACTGTTTCAACCATGAGTAGAGACTAAGGCCTTAAAGGTATAAATATGTTTTGGTCCATTCCTTGTTGCCACCTCCTTTGAAATGATGACCATGTTATTCCAAATTGGGATTTACATTGAATGGGAGATATATCTGGGAGTAAGTACCGCCAAGGTTGAGCCATCATCTTCTTGAATGGTCATGGTCTCGGGATCATAGTGTTGCGAACAAGCCAACACCAACTCCACACTCTGCACTGAGACTAGATGTCTATCTACCGCATATAGTTTTCTCATGAAAACCTTGTCCTCTATTATCTCTCTTGGTTCCTTGATCATTCAGTTCTTCAAATATTTGAGGTCCATTTGGGTGGCATTAATGTCCCCATGCAAATACATACTCGTAAGAGAGATCCGAGACTAGTTCAACACCCGCACATTTGAATTTCATCTTCAACACTAAAATTTTTCTCGTATTTAGAATAGGGATTTACTACTTTTAGTAAATTTAATTATTCACCTTTTTCACCTCGGACCACCTTCAATCACCTTTCTCGATCCTCTGAATACTCACTGCAAACTTTGCTTTTGCCAAAACTGCTCTTTGTGAAGGTTTGTTATTTATAATAAACTCTTGTGTAGAGACTTACTATTTTTGGAAAGTGGGTCTCCCAGCCTCATATTTTGATGAAATCAACTTTTTTGATATGGGTTTTTCCTTTTTATCTCACATATGAAATTTCATCTCAATCCGGTCTCTGGAATAGGAGAAATTAAATTTCAAAAATTTGGGTGTAGGAAACTCTAGTTTTCTCACTTTGCAAAACATATGGGTCGTGCATGTAAAATATTTTAATTTGGTATTCAAGTTTCTTTGTAATGTTAATTAATGTAAAAACCCCGCGTTGATTCCTACACTGGTCTTCAAGATACGAACAATCTCACTTTTCGGGCTATGGTGTCATTTTTGTGAAAACAAGCCGAAATCCTTTAAAAATTGGAGTTTTTATATATTTATCTTTATTTGATCATATAAAAATGTTTGAAATGTATGGGAATGGAAAATTGTGAAGGATTAATTTGGGAAAAAAATTTAGAGTTCTTAGTGAAAATGGAAAAATGTGGGGGAATGAGAAAATATGGCTAAGTGAGGTTTATATAGAAATAGATGGAGAGAGAGGAGAGAGAGAAAAGAGGGGAACATTTTTATGTCCCCCTTTTCCCCTTAGGAATGGGATTGGGAACACTAAAAATTTCCTCATCCTAGTTTGGACACATGGCACACATGCATGGGTGAGGGAAAATGAGAAAATGCTTATTTTGAACTCCTGGGTCAATTTTTGGTCACATGGATGACTTGGTGGAAGCATGGAAGGAGGGAAAATTTTTCTTCACACTTGTATTCTTGGAATTGGATTATGGGACACCATAAATTCACCTCATCCTTGAAGTGACACTTGGCAAGCATGCGAAGGAGCTTTAAAATTGGCCAAAAGTGCTTTGTGGAGGTCTCCGAGGTCACATGGTGGAACCAAAAGGCCTAAGGTGGGCGGGTGAATTTTTATATCCCCTTGTCCCCTGGAATGGGGCATAAGGACACAAAAAAATTCCTCATCCTAGTGAGGACAAGTGGCACACATGCAAAAGTTGGAGTGGGGGCTAGAAAATTTAGGAAAGGTGCTTATCTGGGCTCCCCGGGGTCACATTGAGGGTCCATGAGGCTTAAGGTGGGGATATTTTTTTCATCCTTTTCCCCTTTTATAAGTACAGAAAGACACAAAAAAATTCCTTAGCCTCATGTTGCCACATGGCACTAGAGAAAATGACTAAGTATCAAACATGTACCTTAGGCGGTGACTTGAAAATGGCATATATTGAGCTCCCGAATGAATTTTTGACACTTATTTATATGATTTTGAATGTAAATGAAATTTTTAGAAGTATTCAAGGGGTAGAAAGGTATTATTAATCTTTAATCCTTCTCAAAAAAATTATTCTTGATCGGGACCTCTAGGTGTATCTGCAAAGAATGAGTTTTGTGAAGCAAGGTATGGGTGTTGTGAAAAATATGAAATTACCACAATGTAGGGATTTGAATTATATTTCCATTTATGTTTTGTTTGACCTCCAAATCATTCTGGAGCTCTTGGAATCACCTCCCTAAGTGCGGGTTCCTTTTATAGTGTAAGCTCATTCGGCTCCAAAACCCACTTTTGTGGAACTCGGCTCTTAAACCTTCGGATCTTTTTATAATCTTCCTAAATAAGTTGTAAAATGATCTTGGCTCATGAATACACCTCCTTTATTAATTTGTTACTTTAGCTTGGCTCTAGAGAATGCGTACCCACTTGTGAAAGGCTAGAAATAACCATATGCAAGCCTGTTGAAAAATCCACCTTGAAAGGAATTATATTGAGAGACTCTTTTAGACTTGTTTTCTCCTTTTTGACACATTGTTGAGGGTGAGACTAGAGACCTGGAAACTATACATATGGAGGATAATCCTAGTGTAGGGAATGGAATAACCTAGAGAGGTGTTGGGGAAAGGTTACGATGAAAATTTTCAACACTAGGGTAAAGTTGCCATGTTTTCAAGTGAATTTTACCCTTGTAAAAACATAGGAAAACACACCCTTAATTTTTTACATTGGACAACAACTGACCCAACTCAATATCTCATGTTTTATCTTCTAAAAATCTTGGACACTACCACCCATTAGGGATAGAATCACTTATATGATACTTTCTCGCTTTGGGCACTTCTATCCTTTTCCCTCCTTTTCTCAAATTTGAAATGCTACATCACTTGTTATCTTTTCTAAATTACTAGAATCACTTTAGGTTAGCCTTTATGGTTGTTAATGATGAAATTAAAATAAGGAATCACATATATACATGAATTACTCACTATTATTAGGGGTTGGTTAATTTGGGATATAACTTCCTCTCTACTACTTGGGCAAAGAGCAATGTTCAACAACTACATTTGGGTTGCATTATTCACGGACAGAGGGGATATTTTGAATTCCATCTCACACATTCATCTTAGGGGAAAATTATTTGTATCTTGCTATCTTTATACTACTAGCACATGGGAAACATATATTCAAGGGACATCATTCTATCACACACACACAAGAACTACATAGAGTCCTGCAATGTAGTGCATTGTTCAATGACATGATCACATGGGGTGACCTCCAAGGTCATTCGACTCAAGCATATGCATTATTTATTTCATCTAATGTTTTCTTGATCCTTATGTAGGTAGTTAGGTTTTATTTTGTAGGTTCATGTGTGATAATGAAACCTACAAAAAATCCAAAGTGACAAAAATAAAATTGAAGAGGATAAGTCCAAACCCTAAAAAGACCAGATCCAAAGCAAATTCCAAAACACTAGTTCCCATTTCAGACACTAGCGCCTAGGGAAGTCATGTTCTCCTTTGGTAATTTCTATCCAAAAGACTTGCATATCTTTATTCTCTAAAAAAATCTTGCTCGGTTCAGATCCACCTCTTCCACCCATTTTCTAGTCCGTAATCAATTCGAGAGATTTGAATACAAGATAAGTCCCTTTTATCTCACTATTTCTTACACTTGCTTTTATTTTGCGTGATAGATATTTCTTATTATTGTTATATATATTTGATCTCAGTCCTTTGATAAAGATTTAATTATGTTAAATCACATATAAATATTAGTGTAGGAATTTATTGTGTCATAGGTCAAAATAGGAATAATATAACAAATAGAAACATGATTGTAGAGATTGGTAAACACTAGTATAGAGATATATGAATAGTCACACAGAGGCATAAAGCATGCAAACATGTGACACTTATGGTGTCACAAGAAAAATGAAATAGGATTCTCTATGGGCTACACTCAAAGAAACAAGTAGATACACTCAATATAGGTATAAATCCATAAACATGGGACACCAATAGTGTCATAAGACAATCCACGCACTCGAGATGATATAAATCAAACAATAATAGAATTTTAATCAAGTAAAACAATAATTAACCATAAGAAAATAGTCAAACAATGTAGTGGTCAAATAAGGAAATAATCCATATAAGAAAGTAGTGACAAAAATGTATCTAGCAAGTATAGAAAATAATAATAGTAAAAAAGAAAACAATATAGGTTAGTGTTGCACAATACTTATGTATTAGTCTTGTTAGCTCAAAAATAATAAAGAAGCACTATGTATACTATCAAATGTGATGAGGAAGGTGTATAGTAATCGTAATGAAATAAAAGAACCTATATAGCATGGGGATGCCTCAAAATGGTAGTGTCAATGGGAAGGAACCAAGCCCACATCTATCATTGTGTGTCATCCTATGTGTGCCATGCATAACACTCAATATACCTCGTGAATTTGTGTGTGTAAATATTATATAGAAAATATATTATATCTATCAAACCAATATGAAAAACAACATGTATAAAGTAACAAGATAGCCAATTAAACCATAGCCATATCATGTTTTTGTAATTTTACCAATATGTGAATTTTTTTGTATTGTGTGATTATTTGAATGTTTTTGAGTTGTTTTGAAAATAAATATATACAATAAAGGTGGTAGAACAATAGCTACCCAATAAGATCCTCATCAAGAGCTGAGAAAACTCATATGGTGAAGGAGGAGCATGCATCGGATATGTCATAGTAACATAAAGATAACCTTGTATAAACTATCAAGGAGTTATAATATGTACAATAGAAACTAAAGAGGGGTAGACCCATTAGAATTGATATGAAAAAAGGACTAGAGATTGAGATTTTTTATTATATTACTATGTCACAGAGATTTTTTTTTATTGATAGTGATTTAGATTTATTCATAATGCTCATTGTGATTGAACCGGTTTGATATTACCATTGACTTTGCGCATAGTATGTAATGCATATAAAACAAATTGAAATCATCACCCTTACCAAAGTACATATGAGCATATATAGTGCAAGGAAACTTATTCTTAAAAATAAGAAAGGGATGTCTACAAATTCCCTTAGGTATTCGAGAAGGTAGTCTCCATGAGTGAGTGTAGTAAATGATTGAATATCAGGTCATAATTGATAAAGTATCTTGACTAAATCCAATTAGGTGACATGATTCATAAGATAACTAAATATAGGATGTTTGAGAACTATATATTCCAAAGATGCACTCTATTTAATAATTTATGGGATAATAAATTTCTTTCTCATTGGAAAATTAAGTGTAGTACCTAGTTTCATACAAGATTTGGTGTTTTATTCAGATAGAGGCTCAATGACAACTTGTTCGTAAATACATAACATTTCTATTGACATAGTATCATTTTATTCATCAATAGTATTGAAATTGCACTATCACATATTCTCATCAAACATGTCAAACTGCTCACTATCAATTTCATAGTAATTATGATCAAATTCACATCTATCATCAAAATTAAATAGTAATAATAAATTTGTGTTATTCATGAAAATTTTCTCCATGTTGCCCTCATTGGGGATGGGAGTTGTAGTAGGAGGAGGTAATGTAGAATCGAACTTGGGCTTAAACTTATATGTTCCTATGATTATAGATATATACATATCATCATCAGTTGTATTTAAGAGAAAAATCCTTCCATACGAAGTAGGTTATACCTCACTAATAATTTCCACATTAATAGGATTACTCATATTATCATCACTTGTATATGTCATCGTTTCATCATCAAAATTTAACCCAAGCTATTGTGGTGAAGTAGAGATATTTACATAATATATTTTTGTCGTCCCCTAATTAGGCTCATATATTCTGTAAGTGATTTGAAGCCATGTGTACACACTAAAATTTGCTAACTTGTCCTTATGCAATTCCAAGTTTTACCATGCTCCCTCACAAAGATAAATCCTCACATTCATAATCTAGTCACATCATCTCTAACACTTATACAATTCACTTAACTTTATACTCGATATATCATCAATTCTAAGAATATTATTTGATCAAAGCAATATTAAATCTTTGATATTCATGACACAACTATTTTTTTGGTTTTCATCTCTTGGATTTGAAAATGTGGGGAAGGTTTAGTATGTAAGGTTTGGTCTTGGCTAACATGTATAGTCCCACCCCTTTGCATTCACCGACTATGATTTCAATTTCAAAATATTTTTGGATCATTTCATCTTCCTAGGGTCAGCCTTATTAGAATATATCACCTACAAAATGTTATAAAAGAAATTATTTGCACTCTTACAAGTTCCCATTTAAAATATTTTTCTAAAATCACTCAAAGGGTTCCTAAATCTTCCCAAATCATTTTCACATCATCTACAATAATCCCTACTACAAGTTTGAAGCACTCAAGGATGTCAAAGAGTTTAGATTCCTCTATTTTCAAGCATGGAAGGGTCATGGAGACATGTTTTAACAAGAGTAAATTCACATAAAACATTACAAAAGGGTTGCAATAAATAAAGGGTTTGGTCGTATAGATGATGCACACCACATATCACTACTACCATGTTAGGTACATTCTATACCATACAATTATCTTGTTACCTTGGTATTAATAAACACGAGGATAACCAAAGGGGTAAGTAAGATTTTTACACTTGCACATGTAGACACAAAATCACGCACTTGGGTACATTTCTAGGTCCTAATCACATACTAGTATTCATATGATTCCTAAGTGAGAAAACTAATAATTGACAACTATCTTTGGCCTCTTTTCTTTGTTTCTAATCTTCTTTATGGTATTTTACACACTACATCCCAGTCAATATTTAACTTTCTTATATTTTATGAATTTGTACACAGCGTGCTAGGCACCCTCGTCCCCTCTAGGCACCTCTAACCTCCTTTCATCTTACTTGCTCTTTTTGGGTTTCTTTTATCTTTTGGGCATCTTGTTTTCTTATGGGTCAGCCTTCCAGTTGTTAATTATGAAATTCAACCAAGGAAATCATATAAATACAAAGTTATGTGACCAAAATAAAGGACCAAGCTCTAAGCATCTATTATTAACACCTAAGGTTGCATCCAAAGGCATTTAAGAGCATCAAAGGAATCTATCTAGATTTCATTCAAGGGACAAGGGATTTCATTTTATGCATACATGCATAGGAGGGAAAGTTCATTTTTCCATTGATATTTCTATTTACATTGGTACATCTAGCTATCACCCACTATCACATGCACTTGCACAAGGGATTTCTAGGGCACGATTCTATCACTCACACACAAGAACTACATGGTGTCCGAGTTGTAGTGCTTCACTCGGTTGTAATTTCACTCGGTTAGGTGACCGTTGGGGTCAATCGACTCCTCATATTGCATATTTATTTTATGGGATTTTATCTAGTTTGAGGGTTTTGTAGGTCATCATCTCTCTGCAGGTTACATGAAAAATTTTCAATCATTGTGCAACATATAGGTGACCAACAATGACTATCGCCGACAACCTTGCGACACTAGAAAATTTAGGTTCTAAGATCCTATGTAGTCACATGCACCCAATAGAGGAATCGATGTGTAAGTTCCCCATCCCGGTCTAGGAACCCTAGTAAAGGATCATCTGGAAGTTATAAAATTTATTGAGTACATTTGTGACAAGTATGCCCTTCCTATTTCTTAGTTTCTCTAGTTTTCTCAGTCCCGACACTCAAAGCATAAATCAGCCAAGTCCTTTACTCTCTCTCTTTCACTCACGTTTTTATATTTATCTAGCTTATTTCTTGTTTCATATTGTATCTAGCAATTATTTATCATATTTTACATTCGTTACTTTGGAATATTAGGGTTTTATCTTAAATTATATTTTTGGTAAATAATTTGGTGAATCTATCCATTCAAATGCTACCTTATGAGCATGTATCAAAATTTATCTTCTTCTTCTCAATTCATAGATCGATCTTCTTATCCTTCTTTCACCCCAACTAAGGTTTTTGGCATGTTTACTATTTTTTTTTATTTTATGCAAGTTTGTGCTCAAAGCATCTTCCACGCTTCATTACTCCTATGGTTGATCCAACTATCAATGTAGTTACTACTTGTCATACACGTCCTCCTATGGCTCAACCTGTTTCTATTCCACCACTGTTGTAGAAACTAAATCACACACTTTGGGTACATTTCTAGGTCCTAATCACATACTTACATTCATATGATTCCTAAGTGAGAAAAGTACTAATTGACCATTGTCTTTGGCCTTTTTACTTTCTTTCTGGTTTCCTTATTTTCCTTACACACCCTATTTCCCAATTTGAATTTCGATACTTTAACTTTTCTTAGTTTGGACACTAGCACCTAGGCACCCTCATCCCCTCTAGGCACCCCCAACCTCTTTGTATCTTTTTGCCTATTTTAGGTCTCTTTTAGTTGTTGGGCATCTTATTTTCTTATGGTTTAGCATTTTAGTGATTAATTATGAAATTTAAACAAGGGAATCATATAAATACAAAGATATGTGACCATAATAAAGGACCAAAGCACTAAGCATCTACTATCATCACATAAGGTTACATCCAAAGGTATTCTAAGAGTATCAAAGCATCCATCTAGCTTTATTCAAGGGATAAGAGACTACATTTTATGCATACAATTCATAGGAGGGGAATTTCATTTTGACATCCACACATCTATCTACATTTCTACATCTAGATATTTCTCATTATTCAAGTGAATTTATCACAAGAGCCACCTAGGGCATGATTCTATGCACATATACACACATGCGAGAACTACATGGAGTCTTAAATGTAGTATAGCACTCGGTTATAATTTCACTCTTTTTGGTGATTACCGAGGTCAGTATGAATCCCCATTTTCATAATTTTATTTTTAGGATTTGATGTGTTTTGGGGTTTTGCAAGTGTTCTTTCTCTTTGCAGGTTACAAGTGAATTTTGTGGACATCCAAAAACATACAAGAAATTAACAAGTGAAGGCTAACGACACACGTGTGATGCAAAAAAATCAATGTTTGAGGTTCTAAGTAGTCACAAGTGCCGGTAGTGGTCTATAGAGCCCAAGTGCCCCCGACTTGATCCAGCGCCCCTAGTCTAACTTATTTCGACAATTCTGCAATTTTTGTGTATAGTGTGATATATTCCTCCTCTTGTTTAGCAATTTTCCAGTATGTAACATACTTGAGATTTATTACAAAATTAGTTTATTTTCTTATTCCATTTCTTGCACCTAGATTTCAATTTTATCTAGCTTATTGCTTAAGTCATATTTGTACTTCATTACCTATTATTTCTTTTTGACTTTGTAATTAGGGATTGAACACTCTTGGATCCTCATTTTTCTTCTCTCATGGCTCATAAGGTCTCTCAAGTCTCCTTACTTTAATTGCTTCAAATGCACCCATCTTGTAAAGATGCTCTCCATAAAACCCTAGACACTATGTATCTCCCTATCAACATGTCACCTTCACAAGTCAATGCCATCTTTGATCATATTTCTGATGACTCTCTTGGTCCTAATTGCAACTAATCTATTTGTAGATCCATTCAAGCTCTTCATTCTTTATTTCAAGATAAATTTCAGGTTATGGAATCCACTGATTACATCTCTAAAATCTGAAATCCAACATCTTAAGGATGCTTCTCAAGCTCACGCTAGTTCTTCTTCTCATCCTCATTTTGTCTTCTACATGTTCTCATATTAGTGAACCCCAAGTCTTACCACCCGACACCTCTAAAGTTTGATCTCAATACTCAAAAACAACATATTCTTCGCAGTTCCTCATTCATAAATTGATCAACTTGCCATCTACTAATTGTTATCCTCCATATTATCTTGCAAAATATCAAGTTCATCCATATTGCCATTATCATCAAATCAATGGACATAATGAAAATGATTTCTATGATTTACAATGAAGTATCAAGCACCTTGAGCATCAAGGTTTTCTCTTGTTTGCTACACAACATTCTAATTAATTCCCATCTCCAATTGTTAAATCTCACTGGGTTCCTAAATCTGATTCATCTATTTCTAATGAGCATCATGCCATCGTTACTCAAGTTCCTTCTATAATAAGTCAAGAACCTCCTATAATAAGTCAAGCACCTCCTAAGTAACTACCTCTCAAAATAAATCTAACACCTCCTCCTCTCAAGTCTTCTACCACAACACCAAGTCCAACTCAAAATCTGGAAACCTCTAGATGGTCTCTCTCGACTTCCACCATTCAATATTCCTCCCCATCCTACTCCACTTCCATTCCTAATTCATTTTTTCAAAGCAACTACTCCTTCTACGATGGCCAGGACACATTTCAAAACCCGCCACCATTGGTGGAGCTCATGTTGCTTCTTCCTACTATTGTGTTGGCTCTCTCTCTTATCATGACATAAATAATGATCTCCCACAATGGTAAGGTATCTCTTACATCATTGCATATATCTCCATCATCATACACTTGGGGGGCATCATACTTATTTTTCCCCCTTCTAGCATCCTAGTTCTCTATGATTTCCACTCTTACGCTCTATTGTGCTTCATGTTTCATCTTTCTGAGTATCATTACACATCTTGATATGTTTTATATTATCATTATCTCGATGGTGCACTCTTATGTTGAGGTTCACACTTGATGTTGAGGACATGCTACATTTATGAACCTCACATTTCACACGACACATGTCACACTTGACACATTCACAATATATCTCTCTAGCACACAGTCATCACATCTCACTACCGATGACACACTCTATTTCCATGGTTCATACTGATCGCTAAGGGTCTAAATCTGAAATGAACCTCATCACACTCACAAACTCCTATGCCCTACGATTTAACAATCATATCTTTCTAGTGCACAATTCAAACCATTTCCCATGACGCACTCTTGTTTAATGGTCCATTCTTGATTGTTAAGGGGTCTTTTATAAATGAACCTCATCCCATGCATACACATCCACTGGGGGTTCTATCATGCTCACATTACATTCCATTCCATCTCACTTCATAGCATACTACATATCTTGGTTGCACTTATTCTTGCTTCTTATACTCGTTACATATATACTTTTTTGAATACTAGACGAGATACTTTGTATTTCATTATATTTTTCTATATACACATGTGTATTCACTTTCCTTCTAGTTGTGAATACAACCTTTACATAGATATTTACATGCAACATGGATGTTTGGCATTGTACCTCTTACCAATCCCATAGAGGCTCTAGGGGCATCTAATTTCATACACACTACAGGTGTTATTGTTTCAATTTATACTACTTCATATTCTTACTAGCACGCTACTATATTGGATCATACACGCTTTGACATAATTTTTATCTTTTTAACATGCTAATGGGTGCGTCATGTGTAACATTTGATTTATAGGTCTATTTTTCACCATGGTTATCTATTACTCTACTTGTTATTGTTTGTCATTGTTTACGGGCTTTTCCCTTTGTCTTGTGTGCACATTGTATGCTTTTGGACACTTCATCCATGATTGTCTTGTGACACCGTGAGCATTGTCCAATGTTTGAAACACACTTTTAATGGTTTATATTATATTCATTCTTTTTATATTACACTTTGTCTTCTATATGTGTCTTTGTCTTGTTTACACTAACACGTGTTTCCAACCACTTTGTTTATATGTGCCTTGGTTTCTACTAAGCACATTGCCCTCATAGGGCTTCGGTTTGAGATACACATTGGGTCCTCCTTTAGGATGCATTCTCCTAGTGATGCCATATGCACCCTAAATGAGGGGGGCATATATTGGGTGAATCAGTCACCCCATACAAAAATTCATAGTCACAGGACAAAAAGTTCAATCTTTTGGTACAAAACATTCTACTGAGCCTCATAAAAGCCCATAATCTGACTTGGGTCTTCACCCAACACAAATTCCAGTGCTTAGAAATAAAAATGAGTGTCTGGGCATCCTTGACCTTTCCGGGTTCCTTGACTGGGGAATTTACAACATCTTTTCTCATATCAACATAGCTTTCAACAGGTTACATAGTGGTTTTCACAAAACATGCACAGTCCTCAAGGAATCGACATGTATGCTTTCTCCATTTTTATATTCGCATTGGATTGGATTGGATCGAAATGGATCAAACTTGAATAAAAAAGGATCAAACTATCTGCAGTGGTGTATAAATCATCGGGAAGTAGTCAAAGGATGGATAATAACACTAGACCTTTCTCCCTACAATTATTTTGTCATGGTGTGAGATCACCCAAAAAAATCACACTTGGCATGAGATTTCCTGAAAAACTCACACTTAGCATGAGATCGCCCAAACAACTTGTTGTTCTACAACATTTTCAAGATCCTTTCTACACTCTTCACTCATCATGGATCAGGTTCACATGTTCCTTTTCGAACTTTACACACTTTTACATGTTTTTTACATATTTGGATCAAATTTATCACATACACAACTTTGACTACTCTTTTTCTCTTCTCTTTTGTAGGTTCATCCTTATGGGAAGTAGTAGTCACAACATCAAGCATCAAGCGACATCAATAATAGATACAATGCGACATATACACATTTTCTTTCACCCCTAGGGTCACTTCCTCTCTTATAGCTTCCACGTTTCATTTTTATCACTCCACACTTTTTCTTGACTCTCGGCACACTTTTTCCATCGATCTACATGGTTATCAGGTGCGCATCTCTTATATAATTTATGTTATCGATCATTCACTCAACAACATAAAGTGGGGGGAAATGTAGACACTAAATCACGCACTTTGGGTACATTTCTAGGTCCTAATCACATACTTACATTTTGCTAGCATATGGATTTTCACACATGAAAATGACATACGAGAGTAAGGGAACGAAGTCCCTCCTTAATGAATGTGAGGCTACCTTTATTGAAAACCAAAATAGTATTTAAATCTATACATTCAAAATTGTATGTGGGGGGTGTTTTGGAACATAAAATGGAAAGCAACGTGAATGAGGGATATGGAATGGAATGAAGGAAATAAATGGAAAGGAATGAATGGAAGGAACATGCAATAGTTAGGTAAAAGAAGAGCCTAATATCGCATAGAGGAGAACAATGAATAACTAACTCAAATAAAGTAGAGTTTGAATCAGCTAAACAAGAATAAGTAAAAGGGAACACACATGAGCAAGTAAATATCAGAGCTTGATCACTGTGAACAAGAACAACAGATTAATAGCATTGACAATAATATCCAAGACAATATTTGCATGCAAAATTTAAATACTAACATCTAAACATAAGAACATCAAATGATACAAGAGGTAATGAATGGGACACAAATTTCATATTTCATTTACTCCAAAATGTCTTCATAAAAGAACACAAAGTTTCTTTCTTGAAACAAAGATCGCACACAAAATTATTTTCTTCTCCTCTCTCATAATCACCCTTACAAATGAGCCTCTAGCTTCCTTTTGAACCCAAAAGTTGGTTACAAAGTAGTTAGGGTTTACATGAACATTAAATGGGGCATCTTAAGTGACTTTGACTTTTCAACCAACTCCCGAGAAGTAACTTGAAAATAGAAACCACTTAACTTATCAAAAGTTCACCAAAAGTGAGTTTAACAATAACATCACTTTAAAATAGCATTTTAAAGTCATTTTAGGAAACGTACATAAATAAAAGCAATGGATACATATGGACCCCACTTAAATGACTTGGACACACACATGGATATCCTAGTCAACAATGCACCACCTAGATCAAGACACCTAGGATCATTGCCTTATCCATTAGGCTAAGAGTCCGCCTATCGTAGTCGTACAGGAAGGAACTTGTTGACCATGCTCCACAATCCTCCGGATGATAAGAGAGTCATGTTTGAAACTTGAGAAATTCATCCAGCTCTTTATTTGAGTAACATTCTGGTGTGAGCAATTTTTTCTTTATTCGCATTCACATTCACAATTACACATAATTCTCCACATGCTCTGAATACCTTTCTATGGTGAATTCTTCATTTTTCATGAGCCCGTAGTCATTACACCACCTTGGCTTGTCAAAATCTAGCTCTTGATATTTCTCCATTGAGAAGATATTCCAAGATTCAAGATTGTAATTCACTTCCTAGAGTTATGTCTTTCATCTTTGTCACCATCCCGAAGTGTTGTCATTTTGATTCACTCACGATCATCCAATTTGAGAATGCTCCAACTTTAAGACTGATCGATGAAGTATCGCACCCATTACTAATTGAGAGCTAACAGGGAGACGCTTGAATGATGTGGCCTTGCTTGATGATCCACATAACTGCAATTTTCCACAGATTAAATGATTGTGAAGATGTGACAGAAGTTTGATTTTTCCTATTACTTCTAGACTTCAAAACTGAACAAATCGCCTCTAAAACTACCCTAGGAAAAATACCAAATCTTATTCGAGAAGATCTCAATGCATGAGGGATTCTATTAAGGTATCATAAGCTTGCATGCTGAGGGTTTTTCCCAAATAAAATTCTTTAGTCAAATATTAAAGGTCAAAGATGACTTCTCTGAAACTGTCAAGAAATGTATGTGTGAAACTATGAAAACTCTGTTTTATTTTAGCTTGGGAAAAATACCAAACGTCAATCTAGGAATCTAAAACTTAGAAAGGGGCACATGAAGTTGGGGAGAATTCAAAGAACTAATATTTTTCTCTTGACGATCACCCAAGTTCAAAATATTGACTCTCAAAGTGAGTCCCCTTGATAGGTAAAATCGCACATGCAACAAAATCAAATGAATTATATTTTATTTGGAATTGGGTCTACGAAAAATACTAAATGATGTTTTGTACATTTGAAACTTGGCAAGGAAGTACATGAAGATGGAGAAAATCCAAAGAACTAAATCGTTCTTCTTGAAAATCACTCAAGCCGAAATACGGATGCTCAAAGTAGGCCTTCGACAAGCTGAAAAATTGGGTGCGTAACAAAATCCAACAAACTATGTTTGTTTTGGGTTCATAAAAATATCAAACAAGGTGTTGGGGCTTTGAGAATAAGTATAGAAACACCTTAACATGAGAAAAATTGTGGGAAATGATTGGTTTTTCATGAGAATCACCCTGCTTCGAGATATCAAGCTCCAAAGTTGGCTACTTGACTACTACAACACACATTGTGTTCTCAATTTCTTCTAGCTTCTCAACCTACTTATGAACTTTTTTAGAATCACGTGGTTGTGTGTGATTCTTTATTGAGTGTGTGGGAGTTATTCATGATCTTCTTGGAGTGTGAGAAGCCTCCTTTTCTCCTTTGCGTGGCTTTATTCTTGGTTGAAAGATGCGTTGAACAAGGTGGTTTCTACTTTTCTTTTTTCTTGGCATCGGTTGAGCATCGAGAAACAGAGATACTAAGAGCCATTCCTCCCACTGAGATTATTTTAAAAATGCATCTTCAAACTCTTTTAAACAACTCAGTTGTCACTATAGTTATCAAGATCGATACTTTTGCCTTGGGTTGAAGTTTCAATATATCCACTCCCTTCAGCGATGTATTGCAAAAGACATTTTTAATTCACCATATACAGTGGGGAGAATAAATGCATTAAATGATGCAACTAACAAATCTCACAATACCAAAATTTCTTGGCTTTCTCCTTTTTAGCATTGGCTTTGGTGAATGTGTGGCCCATTCTCCTTGAAAACACATGGTATTGTTTTACTTTTACCTTGGCATGGGCTTCCTCAAAGTGTCTTGTGAATGAATTTTCTTTCTTCCGCTTTTGCATTTTGGATTGTGTGGGCCTTTGCCCAATGCGTGAAAACAAAAATTCAATTTTACTTCGACTTTTGACCAATGTGTGGAAATGTCTCCTTTGCTATGGTTGCGTGGAAACTTGTTTAAACATTCCTTCCTTTTGAAACGTGTGGCATGTTCTCTTCCTTTCCCATGTGGTCTTCTTATTATGCCCAATGGATGCGTGATGAGAAATTTCCAAGGATTGAATGCGTGGATACTTGATCTTTGGCGTGAACAGAGACTTCTCTTTGTTATCTCCTCCTTGCAGATGCTTTGTTTCCTTGTTTGTGAAGAATGTGCTATGAACTCTTGCAAACAAAATATTTCTCGAAAATGCTTCTACAGGGGAAATAAGAAGAAGTTGGAAATAAATATCTTCAAAGCTTCTTCACATGAATTTTTCCAACAGAGTTTCACAGAGAAAATTTATGAGGATTAAAGAAGCTTTCCCGTAACCATTTATTTCTTTCCGTTGAAATAACCAATTTCCTCTTTCTCGGGAAGTGGCCATTAATTACAGGGAATATGGGAAAAAGTTTAATCATTTTCCCATGACAATTGCAAAGTGGGCTAGCAATTCCCATCCATTTCCCATTATGGGAAATCGAGAGATAATTTGCCATTTTACCATCCAATTGGGTTGGCAATCAACAAGGAAATCTCCAAAAAGTGGGAAAAATGGAAATTTTTCCGAAAAGGAAAATCGGGAGTGGAGAGCCAACTTGGCATTCCGGAAATTGGAGGTAGTATTTTAATTTCCCACGGCAATGAGAAAAACTTGTCGATCAATTTTTAATGAATGTTAAATTAATATTTATTTAATTAAAAACCCCCAAAATTTAATAAAATTAATTTTATTAAATAAAAAGGTAAGAAATTAATTAATTAATTTTAAACATAGTTTGCTGACATGGCGAGAGAATTTCTTACGAAATGGATGAAATGAAGGCCAAAATGATCAGAAGAATAAAATGATCACCATGAAGGCGATAAACCATGAGAAAAGACACTTTTTTTTTTTTTTAAATTTTCACGCAATAATTTTGTAAACTCAAAATTAGTGTGTAACATTGGCTCTTATTGGGGACAAGGACTTCATGGATGCAACAATGACCTGGACCCAAATATTTAATAAACATGATTCCAAAGATGATGATGCAAAAATAGGATGACAAAAGAGAGGAGCTGAAAAACAAGGAAAGGAAACAAACCAAAATCTTAATTACCTATGTACATATGGGGGACAACTCGTTTTCAATTTAGATAGCACTTAAGGTATTTCCCCCGTAGGGTAGAGAAAAATGAGTTCCCTTTGGATATTCTAAGTAATATGTGCTATCTCCACGAAATTTCTAATTTTGAAAGGGCCCGACCACAATGAATTAAACTTATTGTGTTTTCCTTTTGGTTCACGCATTTTGTCCCAAAGAAGAACTAAGTCATTGATTTGAAATTTTCTCTCCTTAGTTTTTATGTTGAACAATTTCTTTACCTTTGATTGTTGTTCCTCGATCCTATTTTCCACTTGAATTCTTTGTTATTCAAGCTTGCTCAGAACATGATCCTTTTATCCAACGCATTGGTGAAGCATTCATCATCAACTGCTTGAGCCAATCATAATGTCAATAACTCAATGTGATGGGAATTTGAGCATCGGTTCCATACAAGAGTTGGAATGGAGACATTCCAATTGCTCTTTTGGGAGTTATGCGGTCAACCCACAATGCATCATATAACTTTTTGTGCCAAGTTCTTTGATTTTCTTTGACTAACTTGTGCACGATAGTAATGATGTTTTTGTTACTGGATTCTGCTTGACCATTTCCCTAAGGGTAGTAATCTAATGAATGAGATAAAGATATCCCATACCCATAACAAAAACCTATCATCTCTATAGAAGATAAATTGGTGGCATTGTCCGTCATGATCTTTTGTGGAATTTTGTAACAAACCAATATATTCTCTTTGATGAAGTCACAAATTACCGCAGTAGATGTTTGTTTCACTGGAATGGCTTCTACACACTTTATAAAGTATTCATTTTCCATGAGCATGTGAGTATGACCAGCACTGGAATTTGGGTTCAAGACCCTGATGAAATCCAACCCTCACTGTTGAAAGGGTTCTTCAATGATAACTGACTTTAAATGCAAAGCTACCAATTTAGGTCTTCCAACAAATTGTTAACAAGCTTCACATTTGGCTACCCATTTTTGGGTATCAGAAAACATAGTGGGTCAGTAATAATGTGCTCGCAGAATCTTATGAGTTGTTACTAGTCCAAAGAAATTACCACCGCAAGCATGATTGGGAAAAGCTTCAAGTAACCTAGGTGTTTGTTCTGTATCAACACATTTAACGAACATGTCATCAATACCTTTCTTGAACAAAGTGTTGTCCTAAATGACATACCTGGTAGCTCTTAATTTGATAGCTCTCTTTTCCTTAGTTGTCAGATTCTAAGGAAATTTTTCATATGTGAGAAAGTAAGCTATATCAAAATACCATTCATCTATGGTATTGATGAAAATTACTAGTGGTAAAATTTCTTCAACTAGTTCTTCTTCAGAGTTATCTTGTGGCTCGTTCTCTGTGATGAGTTGGTAGAGTCCTCTTCCTTGAACTAACTTGGTAGGCTTGATGTCTAAGTCATATTCCTAGATCTTGGAGACCCAATTACCTCTTTTAGATCCTAGTTCATGTTGTGTCAACATTGATTTAATTGTAGTTTCCAAAACTAAGACTTTGGTGTGAGAATTCAATACATAGTATCTAAAATGTTTCAAAGCTCTAACTACCGCATATGCATGCCTCTCAAGGGGAGTGTAATTTAGTTCATGTTTCTTAAATCCAAAACTCATGAATGCAATAGGAGATTCAATTCCCTCTTGATTATGTTGAGTCGGGATGGTGGATATCGTGTGTGGAGAAGCATAGCAATAGACTATGAAATCCTTTTTAAAATTGGGACACACCAATGTAGGAGCTTTTGCAATAACACCCTTGATTTGTTCAAATGCTTCTCTACCTTCCTTCGACCATTTGAAGGATTATTTTCCTTTCATCATATCAGCGATTTCTTTGGTTAGCTTGAAAAATATGGCACAAACCTTCTCAAAAATTTCACCTTCCCAAATAACAAGTGGACTCCAGGCTTACTTGTAGGTAAGGAAAGATTCTTGATAGCTTGAACGCGCTCAAGATCAATCTTAGTTCCTTCTTTAGAAATAATATGACCTATGAGTTTCCCTTCCATAACTCTAAACATTGATTTCTTTGGATTTAGGGAGATTCTATGAAGCTTGCATCTTTGCAATATTTTCTCCAAATCTCTTAGGTGATCTTCTCGCTTCTTTGAGAAAATCGTCAAGTCATCTAGGTATACCACAATGATCTTGTCTTTATAATCTGAAAATGCCATATCCATAGCCCTTTGAAAGGTTGTAATAGAATTGATCAAACCAAAATGCATTCCTCTACATGTGAATGTACCACAGGGGGTGGTGAACATGGTTTTATGTTGGTATTCTTTAGCCACTTCAATTTGATTATAACCAGAGAAACCATCTAGCATGGATAGCATTTCCGATCCAGTTACTACCTGCATAATATGGTCCATGACGGAAGTGGATAGTTATCCTTTAAGGATGCTTGATTAATATTGTGGAAATCCATGCAAATCCTAATTTCTCTGTTTTCCTTGTGAACTGGGACAATATTAGCTATCCAAGTTAAATGTCGAATAGGAAACACTATTCGTGCATCTAACATATTTTGAACCTCATGGAATATTGTCCATGTAATTTTGGGGTTATATTGTCTTTGATTATTCTGAATGGAACTGCACTAGGTTTGAGGTTATGGAATGCTCCATTACCCTAGGTTGGTGTTGTCATGCAAATGTGCAACAGGGAAATTGGCAATTTTCCAGCATGATAATGATACCTCTATACCAAAATTTTCATGTTCTATCCTTATAAGATACCCCGGGTCTACCGATCGGTGTAATGACCTCAAAATTCATGTTAACTCATTCTCTAGGTAATTTAGGAAATTCAATTCAACCCCTAGGTGATTTTAGGAGTTCTTGGAAAATGCAAATTTCGAGTAGTAATAGGAAGGGTTGTCACTAGTCTTCCTAGAACGAGCACAACCCCCTGGAGCGGAGGATCGGAGAAAAAATCAACATGGAGGTGAATAAAATTCCTAGAAACATCATGGAATTGATTTAGGAAGATTCAGGTTGGATCCAGAGAAGTTGGGACAATTTCACTAAAATCAGGGTTCATTTTGGCATAAGCAATGCATAGGCCAAAACAATTGTTGAACTTCAAAGGAAATTCCAAGATCTCTGGATGGATTTAGGAGAAAAAAAAAACATCGTTGGGAAGGGAATTCCAATCCCTAAAATATGGTGAAATTATATTTTTCACAACACTTTGACGCAATGGTTTTGCAAGCATTTTTTCTCATGCACCAATGGAGTCTTGTACCAAAAATACACTTTTTTAGGTATCAAATTGTGAAATAAAGACATGAGACCTCCTCCATTGGATTAAAAATTCCATTTACAGTCAATTTAATGTAAAAATTTATCACAAAATCCCATCAGGAGCTCAAGTTATTGTCGTTTCAAGTTTCCCTCTTGGAGCGAGTTCGGGACTTAGTCAAATTTTGATGAGGACACGTGTTAGCTCCACGAGTCTGGCGCAATTTTTGTCCCTTACATCCCTCAAAGTCAGGGATATCAAGTTCAATAAAATGTTCCTATCCCCCATAATCCCTCTAGACCCTCATGTAACCTCCAAAATTGCAAATTCAGCTCCCAAGTGCTTTTCAAGCTCATTCTCCCGCTTGCTCGAATCGTGACAAGTGGCTTCTGCCGTGTTGTGCAACTTGATGTCTCTCATGTTCCTTTGAGGTGAGGAAAATTAAGGTTGAAAAAAATTCCTCCAACCCTCATGATGCCTCAAGGTTCCTCATGCAACCGCTTCTAAGCCCTTCCAGTGCTTTAAAGTTGTTTTTAGTCTTAATCCCCATCGTTGGATCTCCGCCACATGTCAAGCTTAGGTGCGTTGTGTAATTTCATGTTCCTCATGTCCATTTGAGCTAGGGTATTTCATGGACATGAAAAATTTCCTCTCTCCATGCCTTTGAAAATTTTCAAATTTTAAAAATCCCTCCTCTTACTTCTAACATCTAACATCTAACCTTCCATGCACAGCTTGCTCTGTAACTCCTCTACAACTTCCCACCACCACTCTGCCATTGCCAAATCTCAAACCAGCTTCACTAAAGAAATGAAATCCTCTACCCCATGGTGATATGCAGGTCCTAGAAGGAATATTTATCAAATAAAGAATGAAGAATGAAGAACGAAGAAGAAGAAATAGAGAAATCCTCCACGGGAATGAAATTGAAATTCGAGAGAAAATCTTGCAAACCACTACATGGAACAATGAACCATTTGTTGCTGATTTCTTATCTCTAAAAAACCATAAAACCACACCTTCAAACCATCCTTCCATATCAAAGAATGTTTTCAGTTAATAAATTTCACTTCTAGCTCCACGAAGAACAAATCTCAATTTCTTGTCAAACCAGCAACCGGATTGAAGAGAAATTTCACCAATGAGACAAGAAGCAAAAACTATCACAATGGAGTTTATTTCATTTCAAACGGAGATAAAAAATCAGACCTATAAAATTTCAAGCTCCATTAATGGCTGTCATGACACAGTGGTGGAAAAAATCAGCGAGCTACCTCTCCACTTCTCAGGGTTCCAATGGGCGAAATCACACGAAAATTAGAGGGAATGATCGTTGAAAAATATAGTTTTGCGTGAACTAGGTTTCATGCCATGAAGTACCTATTTTTTATGGATATGAAGGGCTAGGTTTTCATTGACATTTTTCCCTGTTACATGAACAAAATCTATGAAAAAGGCAGCGAGCTACCTCTTCACTTCTCAGGGTTCCAATGGGTGAAATCGCGCAAAAATTGGAGGGAATGATCATTGAGAAATCTAGTTTCGTGTAAATTAGTTTTCATGCCATAAATTTCCTATTTTTTAGGGATATGGAGGGCTGCATTTTTTTCAGTATTCTTCACCCGATGAAAATCTCATTTTCCCACTTGTTCAAACGAAGGAATTACTCAAAATGCGGAGTGTGGAACCCCGGAATAAAACCCAGAGTTTCAAGACATGTTTTGTTACAATTTGACATCTGCAATGCACTTACTAAAAATAGCATGCCTTCCTACATAGGATTTATTACTTCATGTAAGCCACCATTTGAAGAGGCTACAAAGAAGGCGGTGAACACAGAGGGAGTATCACGGGAAAATCATCAAAAAGGTCATCTCAGCTCACAATTGACACTTACTAAAAATAGTAAGTGGTTCCAAAAGCCCTTCTATAAATATCTAGTTGGTCCAAAAGGTGAGAGGAACACAGTAAGAAGAAATAATTCAAGCTACCATTTGGTTGAGGTTGGGAAAATCTAACTACGACACTTACTAAAAATAGTAAGTTACCCCATGTGTACTTACTAAAAATAGTAGGTTGTTCTCAAAGGGAAAGTTTGGCACAACGGGACATTGAGGGATAATCATTCAGGTCAATATCACCATTTGGGGTCCAGAAAGGAAAACTCCGACACTTACTAAATATAGTAAGTTGTCCCTTCCAAATATAGTAAGTGTCAAGGAAACATGAATTTCAAGTGCACAGGTTGGTCTAGTTTCTTAGGTGTAATCAATCATGAAGAGATGGCAGTTTTTCATGGTTTGGAATGATCATCTCATATTACAAAGTAAGGCATCACAAGGCACATCATGTGAATTCATCTTCATCACTTAAGGAGCTAGGTGATTCAAAGAGAGTTGATCAAAACAATTTTAATGAGTCAAAGAGTTCATCAACCAAGTTTTAAGGAGGGTCATCATGGGCATTGTATGTGTTCATCTCGAGCTTGCATCAAGTAAACCTCATAAAAATGTTTTTAAACACTCATTCTATGGTCCAGGATTTTTGGTCATCACTAGATTGGGAAAATGATTCAAATTTATTCAAGGGAGCAATCTTCATTAGTGTAGAAGATCACCAGTGGCAAAAATATTTGCTCAAAGTTCATGACTGCATCAAGGCATTCAAAGCATTTCGTCATGAGGAGTGTTTTCCTTCCTTCTTCCTCTCTTTCCCTCTCTTCTTTCTCTCTCCATTCTAATTCTTCGTTATGTGTCATTATTGTATTTTGTCCTATTCACTTAAGTGACCTATTTTAAATTTGTAAAAATTATTTTCTCAAAATTATAAGAGAAATACTTAATTCATGGAAAATGAAAGGTCACAAGTGGAATATGGAAACAAAGAGTCATGTGAGGGAGGTGAAAGGACAATTCAGATTGCTATAAATTGGGATGGCCTCTCCATTCCAAGGGATTCCAAATTTTGAAGAACTCTTACTATGTAGCATTATGAATTGTGATAGCTTGGTGGAAGATTTGTATTCATCACTACACATGGAATAAAAGCTACACTTCTTCTATTTCCTTTCTTATTTTTCCTCTATTTCTCTCTTTCATGCACTTTGCAAGAATAGTTGATCTTGTATGGAATTGGAGGGGAACTTGGTGTCCTCGATAGATGAATTTGAAAATTTGGTGTTTTAATTCATTGGTCCCACTAGCTTCACTGTGTTTTCCTCTATATTGAAGGTTGAACTACTCCGGTTACTGGGTGTGAGCTCTGATCTACTCACGGAAGTAATCTTCCTTGCATAATTTCCCCCTCTTTACCTTTATCGTTGTAATTTCCTCCCTTATACCCCCGTACAAGCACTTTTCCATAGGTTCAGTGGAGTGTCCCTGTGTGATCCTTGGCCAATTTGGCCACCCACAACATTTAGATAGGATTAGGATTAGTTTACTTTCAATAATGGGAGTTGTACCATTCAATGCAAAGGGTGTAGCCCCATGAACGTTGGTGGAGACACCTGATTTGTCCACCCAAAAAAATTTCTCACCAACGGTTGGAAAGACTTCAAGTCTTCATATGAGTAAGCCAAGATGTCATAATATTTGGTAAGGAGGCTTAAAAATTTCTTGCGCTCCTCAGGTGAGCAACACTTACCAATGTTGACTAGGTAAGGTTTTTCTTTGGTACCAATGTCAACTTTCTCATAATCAGTAGAATTCGTAGGTCCTTCCTGCTCTTTCTCTTTGATAAACTTGTCATGTTTATCAAAAATTTCTTCAAGTGAAACCAATCCTTTTGGAATTTTATTTCCTTTGAGTTGAATGATGCCATCTCTCAGGATCCTTGTTCTCAACTCCTTCTTGAATGGGTGAGGTCATCGATTCGTGAAATGCAAAATCACTTCCTTCAAAGTACAACTGTTCAAAATTATCCCTCTTTTCCAAGAAGGCAATAATTTGTTGATCATCATTGAAGACTTGTCAATTTTTGCATTGTCAGGAACACTTGGCCTAAAAACCATTTCAATGGTGTATTTGTCTTGATCAAACTCTAAATGAGGGATCATCAATGAAGCTGAGACTGCTAGAGAATCTGCTTTGTCATTCTTTTCACGAGGGACAAATTCTATGGAAAAAGCATTGAAGGTTTCTATCGTCTCCCACACTTTTTACTTTTATAGTGTCTCAAGTGATCATTCTTTACTTGAAACTATTGTTTTAGTTGTTTCATGATTAAATCTGCATCTCCAAAGACTTTCAAATTTTTATCCCTTTCTCTTCTACAACTTGGAGGCTAAGGATTAATGCCTCATATTCTGCAAAGATTGTTAGTATTTGAAAATTAGAGTTTGTAAGAAAAAGGAAACATTTTACCATTTGGAGATATAAGCACCACTCTTGCACTAGAACCTATTGAGCAACAACTTCCATCAAACTCAAGAGTCCAGATCTCATTGGGATCTTGGCAAGTGACCTTAGGTGCATGAACCTCTGTAGTCATCATATAATTACCCATACTTGAGTTTTGAAACAAGACCTGTGTGTGGGGATCATCATTTTTGTTACCGTGAACTTTTCCTGAGTCTCGGCATTAGCTTCTTCATTTCTCCACTGATAGGGATCATAGCATGAGACCAGTCCATTTGAATCTCACCACCTAGATCTCTGCAAAATTTCTGCTTAACAACATACCATATGAAGTAGGAATGTCAACAACTAGAATGGTTACCTTGACTCGCTTTTGAGGAAATTGAGCTAAAACCATTTGAGTGTCTTTAATCTTCCCAATCAAAGGAACTTTTCTTGTCTCCATTAAGTAAAAATATTTGAATGTTCTCGTACAAGTCAACCTAAGAGCATGTGCTACTTTTGTAGGCATCACATTAGCTCGAGGATCCAGAATCTATAATGAAATTACTTAACTTGCATCCATTGATTAGAAAGGACATAAAGAAAGGTTTACTCTTTTCATTTGAAGGTGTAGTGGCCACCACAATGTTTTGAGTATTCCTATCTTTGCGAGTTTTCATAATTCTCTTAGAGGAATGAACAAGAGAGTCACGTTTTTATAAAGTGGACCAATTTCTTAAGTTGATCCTTATTGGACTTCAAGTAATCTACTTGTGATATGGAAATTTTGGTTTTATTGATATGATCAATGATATCGAATTTGGGCAAAATGACCGTACTTGATGTCTCATATACTAGTTCTTTCAAACTTGATGATGGCTCACTTTTGAGCTTTGTTTCAAGCTTGGTTGATCTGCTATGGAAGAAGAAAATTTCTTCGTGGTTGATTTATCAATTCGATGGCTTGACAAAGGTCCTCCTTTCTTTAAGATAGTTTTGACCTTGGAAACCTCAGTCATCTTGGAATCTTTAGGAGTCTCAGTTGTCTTGGATTCTTTAGAAGATTCTTTAGCTTTAGATTCTTTAAGAACTTCATTGGAGCTCTTTTTATCTTCCACCTTAGTGGTACCCTACTCCTTTTTTTGAGAGCATATGAAGAAAGTGAAGGATTGACTATTCATATCTTCTATAATTTCTTCGTATTCATCTTCTTCTTCTGAACGGTACTCGAAGAAATGATTATTACTTTCTTCTTCAGGTTCTTTGACTTCAGGTTTGGATGTTCCACTTCAACTTCATCATCACTTTATTCAATGACATCACATTTTGAGTTAGTTGGGAGCTTCTTCAATAGCAAGCCTTATTGGAGCACCCACAATTATGGATTTGTTAGGAATATAGCCTTTTCTTGGGCTATCTTTGTAAGTATTAGGTTTACTACTTTGAGCAACTTTCTTTTTCAAAGCTAGCACATCATTAGTCAACTTAGTGAGTATGGTCTTAGAAGCATTGGGGTTTCTTGACTCTTTCCCTTGAGGGAAGTTTTCTTGAATTTTCCCACCATGATTAAGTCATCCTCAATTTATATGGCCAAGGATTGAGCAAGTTCCAAAGTAGCCACTCTAGCCCTTCTCAGTTGATAGCACACTTCTAGTTATGCGTTAATAAAGAAAAAAATTATCCGTTAGGGTTCGAGTGGATTCTGCAAGAAACTTTTTTCACCATTTTGTTGAACTTAGCCATGAAATTCCTCATGGGTTATGTTGGCTCTTTCTTTTCCTAAGATAGTTGGGAAAGAAGGGCATGTTCATCTTCCGTTGTTTTGAACCTGTATTAGAACTTAGTTTTCATATCATTACGAGTTTATAATACATCCATTCAAGAGATGATAAAACTAATCCATGGCAATGTCTTACAATGTTTCAATGAAGAGGTGAACAAAAACATCTTCATATTCCACCGACAAAACTACACATGCAGCAAAGAAGGTGGAAATGTGGTCATCAGGTGAAGTCTTCCCATCTCCATTGAACTTGGGAAGAATCTTCATCGATCCTTGTGGGAGGTCATGTCGAGTTGGTAAGGCCAATGGGCCTATGACATTTCCCCATGGTACGTTAACTACCATCTTGGGAAAGGTGGTATGTGAAGGTAAAATCCATATACAAAAACAAGTGCTTGACTTGTAGTGATTCCTCCCTTACTTTTTCTTTCAGGACTTGATGCAAGGCTTACGGATTTCTGGGAGTGTTCCTCCTTGGAGGAGATAAATTGAAACAAAACTTTCCTTAAAAATCAAAAATTGGATCAAATCGACATTTAGCTTTTTCTCCTCATGTAAACCTCTTTCCTGCCAGTTTGAAATCTTTATTGTGAAAGGATCACTGGCACATTTTGATCAAATCTATCCTTTTCTCTTTGCTCTCTTTCTTGATCTCTTTGTGCTTGAATGACTCTAGCAACTCTCGCAGCTTGATTTTCTTCGTTATCTAATACTGATGCGGCGAGATGAAAATGATAGTTGTTCATGCACTTTTCCTAAATAGCTTGCCTCAAATATGATGATATGTCTTCTTGAGTATCTGTAAAAATAAGATTTGGTTGCAAGATAGGTGAGTTACCTGTAATAGTCATACATATTATTGCCTTAGTGGAAGAGGGCTGCGTTGGTGAACAACGATCAACAAGTTTCAAGAGGTCTTCTAGCCACAAATACGGGTGCTCTTATTCTAAGGTCTTCAATGTAGATTTCTTTTCAATGTCTCGATTAACAATCACAAATTTCTGCAAGCTTTCACGGTTTTCCCAAGCTACTATCCGAAGGCTCACAACAATTTCTCCTTGAAAATATTCATTGGGCACAAGATTCGGTTGAAGAACTAGAGCTTGTGCAGAGGGGATAGTCATAAAGATTTAACCAAACACTAGTTAACAATTCCCGAATCCCTGGTAGAGTCACCAAAAATTGTTAGCATATAGATTTGCATACATGTAAATGACATGCAACAGTAAGGGAATGAAGTCCCTCCTAAATGAAGGTGAGGCTACCTTTATTTAAAACCAAAATAATATTTACATCTATACATTTAAAATTATATGTGGGAAGTGTTTTGGAACATCAAATGGAAAGAAATGTGAATGAGGGAGATGGAATGGAATGAAGGAAATAAATGGAAAGGAATGAATGGAAGGAACATGTAATAGTTAGGTAAAAGCATATCCTTGTATTGCATAGAGGAGAAAAATGAATAACTAATTCAAATAAAGCAGAGTTTGAATCAGCTAAACAAGAATAAGTAAAAGGGAACACACATGAGCAAGTAAATATCAGAGCTTGATCACTGTGAACAAGAACAACAGATTAATAGTGTTGACAATAAGATCCAAGACAATATTCACGCAAGATTTAAACACTAACATCTAATGAACATAAGAACATCAAATGTTACAAGAGATAATGAATGGGACACAAAGTTCATATTTCATTAACTCTAAAATGTCTTCACAAAAGAACACAAAGTTTCTTTCTTGAAACAAATCTTGCACACAAAAGTATTTTCTTCTCCTCTCTCAAAGTCACCCTTACAAATGAGCCTCTAACTTCCTTTTATAACCCAAAAGTTGGTTACAAAGTAGTTAGGATTTACATGAACATTAAATAGGGAATCTTAAGTGACTTTGAATTTTTCAACCAACTCTAAAAAGTAACTTAAAAATAGAAACCACTTAAGTTATCAAAAGTTTGCCAAAATTGAGTTTAACAATAACATCACTTTATAACAATTTTAAATTCATTTTAGGAAAAGTACATAAATAAAAGCAATGGGTACATGTGGACCCCACTTAAATGACTTGGACACACACATAGACATCCTAGTCAGCAACACGCCACCTAGATCAAGACACCTAGGATCAGTTCCTTATCCATTGGGCCAAGATTCCACCTATCTCAATCGTATAGGAATGAACTCATTGACCGTGCTCGTAATCCTCTAGATGACAAGAGAGTTGAGCTTGAAACTTGAGCAATTCATCTAGCTCTTCATTTGAGAAACATCTTGGTGTGAGAATTTTTTCTTCATTCGCATTTGCATTCGCATTCGCATTCACAATTACACACAATTCTCCACATGCTTTGAATACCTTTCCATGGTGAATTCTTCATTTGTCGTGAGACCGTAGTCATTATGCCACCTTGGCTTGTCAGAATCCAACTCTTGATCTTTCACCATTGAGAAGATCTTCCAAGATTCAAGATTGCAATTCACTTCTTGGAGTTATGTCTTTCATCTTTGTCACCATCCCAAAGTGTTTCCATTCTAATTCGCTCATGATCATCCAATTTGAGAATGCTCCAACTTAAGACTAGCCGATGAAGTATTGTGCCCGCTGCTAACTGAGAGCTGACAGGGACACACTTGAAATATTTTACCATACTTGATGATTAGAACAATTGCACTTGTTTGAACATGACATGATTTTGAAGACGTGACAGAATCTTGATTTCTGGATATTACTTCCAGACTTCAAAACTGAACAAATCGCCTCTGAAATTGCCCTAGGAAAAATAACAAATCTTGTTTTGAGAAGCTCTCACTGGATGAGGGAGTCTATTAAGGTATAAAAAGTTTTCATGTCAGAGGGTTTTTTCCCAAATCAAATTCTTCAGTCAAATATTAAAGGTCAAAGATGACTTCTCTGAAACTGTTAGGAAAATGTAGGTGTGAAACTGTGAAAACTCTATTTTATTTTAGCCTAGGAAAAATACCAAACGTCAATCTAGGAATCTAAAACTTAACAAGGGGGCACATGAAGTTGGGGAGAATTCAAATAACCAATCCTTTTCTCTTTATGATCACCCAAGTTCAAAATATCGACTCTCAAAGTGAGTACCCTCGTAAAATGAAATTTGAAAAAGCGCACACGCGACGAAAACAAATGAATTGTCTTTATTTGGGTCTACAAAAAATACTAAATGAGGTGTTTTGAATTTGTAACTTGGCAAGGGATTACATGAAGATTGATAAAATCCAAAGAACCAAACCGTTCTTCCTGAAAATCACTCAAGCCTCGAAATACTGGATGCTCAAAGTAGGCCTGTTGACAAGCTGAAAGCTGAAGGCCATGCAATGAAATCAGTAAAACTATGTTTGTTTTGGGTCCGTGAAAAATATCAAATGAGGTGTTGGGACTCTAAGAATAAGTATTTAAACACCTTAACATGATAAAAATTGCAGGTAATGATTTTTTTGCACATGAATCACCCCGCTCGAGATATCAAGCTCCAAAGTTGACTACTTGGATTGATACAACACGCACATTGTGTTCTCAATTTCTTCTATCTGCTTAACCTATTTGTGACCTTTGTCTTGACTCCCTTGGCTGTGTAGGCTTGTTTATTGAGTGCATGGGAGTTATGCGTGATCTTCTTGGACTGTGAGCAGCCTCCTTTTCTCCTTTGTGTGGCTTTATTCTTGGTTGAAAGATACATTGAACAAGGTGGTTTCTGCTTTTCTTTTTTTCTTGGCTTCTAGTTGAGCATCCAACAACAGAGATACTAAGAGTCATTCCTCCCATTGAGATTATTAAAAGAATGCATCTTCAAACTCTTTCAAACGACCCAGCCATCACTATAGTTATTAAGATCCGATACTTTTGCCTTGGGTTGAAGTTTCAATATATCCACTCCATTCAATGAATGTTTGCAAAATACATTTTTTTAATTTGCCATATACGGTGGGGAGAACGAATGCATTACATTATGTAACTAGAAAATCTCACAATACCAAAATTTCTTGGCTTTCTCTAACTGGTGTGGTTCCCTCCATTTGTGTATTGCTTTTTTGACTATGTTTGCATTGTTTTTGTTTTTTTAACTAATCTTCCTCCCAAAGTAAATGCATGAACTCTCTTCTCTAAGTGGGCTACGTGGAAATGTGTAGAGTTTCCTTGAACTACGTGTGGAGAGTTTCTATATATATATATATATATATATATATATATATATATATATATATATATATATATATATAATCCACTTCTCATTTTTCAGCGTGGGCTTTGGTGAATGTGTGACTCGTTCTCCTTGAAAATGTGTGGTATTGTTTTTTATTTTTACCCCGGTGTGGGCTTCCTCAAAGTGCCACTGTGAATGAATTTTCTTTCTTGTGCTATGTTTTGGGTGTGTGGGCTCTGTCCAATGCTTGAAAACAAAAATTCAATTTTACTTTCGACTTTTGACCAATGCATGGAAATGTCTCCTTTTTTATGCTTTTGAAACGTGTGGCATGTTCTCTTCCTTTCCCACGTGGTATTCTCATTATTCCCAATGGATGCGTGATGAGAAATTTCCAAGGATTAAATGTGTGGATACTTGATCTTTGGAGTGAATAGAGACTTCTTTGTTATCTCCTCCTTAGTGGATGATGCTTTGTTTCCTTGTTTGTGAAGAATGTGCTATGAAATCTTTATTTCTTTCCAATTCACGAAAAAAGTTATAAGGATTAAAGAAGGTTTCCGTAATCATTTGTTTATTTCTTTCTGTTGAAATAATTAATTTCCTCTTTCTCCTGGGGGAAGTGGGCATTAATTGCCGAGGAATATGGGAAACAGTTTAATCATTTTCTTGTGACAATGGCAAAGCGGGTTGGTAATTCCCATCCATTTCCCCATGTGGGAAATTGGGAGATATTTTGCCATTTTTCCATCTAGTTGGGTTGGAAATCAACAAGGAAATCTCCAACAAGTGGGGAAAAATAGAAATTTTGCCAGGAAAGGGAAAATCATGAGTGGAGAGCCAACTGGCATTCCTGTAATTGGAGGTAGTGTTTTAATTGCCCACGAAATGAAAAAAATTTCAATCAATTTTTAATGAATGTTAAATTAATATTTATTTAATTAAAAACCCTCAAAATTTAATAAAATTAATTTTATTAAATAAAAGGTAAGAAATTAATTAATTAATTTTAAACACGGTTTGACATAAGCGAGAGAAGTTCTTACTCAAAATGGATGAAATGAAGGCCAAAACGATCGAAGAATAAAATGATCACCATAAGGGTGATAAACCACAAGAAAAGACACTTTTTATTTTTTTTTAATTTTCAAGCTACAATTTTGTGAAGTTAGAATTAGTGATAACACATTTATATGATTCCTAAGTGAGAAAAGTACTAATTGACCATTGTCTTTAGCCTTTTTGTTTTCTTTCTGGTTTCCTTCTTGGCCTTACACACCCTATTGCCCAATCTAAATTTCGATACTTCAAATTTTACGAGTTTGGACACGCGCGCCTAGCTAAGATACCATCGCCTAGGTGTCATCCTCCCTTATGGGTTCCCCTAACCTCTTTGTATCTTGCTCACCTCTTTTGGGCCTCTTCTAGCCATTGGACATCTTATTTTCTTATGGGTTGGACTTTTAGTGGTTAATTATGAAATTCAAACAAGGGAATCATATAAATACAAAGCTATGTGACCATAATAAAGGACCAAACACTAAGCATCTACTATCATCACCTAAGGTTGCATCCAAAGGCATTATAAGAGCATCAAAACATCCATCTAGCTTCATTCAAGGGATAAGGGACTGCATTTTCTATATACACTTCATAGGAGGAAGTTCATTTTGACATCCACACACCTATCTACATTGATACATCGGCTTTTTGTCACTATTCAAGTGTGTTTGGCACAAGAGCCACCCACAACACAATTCTACACACACAAGGACTACATGGAGTCTCGAGATGTAGTCTGCAACGCTTGATTATAAGTTCACTCTATCGGGTGACTTTTGGGATCATTCCAACTCCCCATTTGCATCTTTTTAATTTTTAGGATTTGATGTGTTTTAGGGTTTTACAGATGCTCTCTCTTTGTAGGTTACATGTGAATTTTGTGGACATCTAAAGACATATAGGTGATTAACGGTGAAGGAAAGTGACACCGTGTGCAACAAAACAAAAATCAATTGATGAGGTTTTGAGAAGTCACAAACGCCTAGTAGTGGTCTACAAAGACTCGTGCACCCATGTCTTGATCTAGGCACCCCAATCCGGCTTATTCCAGTAGTTATGCAAATTTATGTGCACGGTTATGACATATTCCTCCTCTGTTCAATAGTTTTGTAGCTCGGCATACTTTGGGATTTATTGTGAAATCAGCTAAGTTTCTTATCCATTTCTTGCATCTAGGGTTTAAATTTTACCTAGCTTATTGCTTAGGCTGAATTTGTACTTCACTACATATTTTTCATTATGACTCTATAATTAGGGTTTAGCGTAATTTCTATATTTGTTAAATCACTTATCACTTCTACAGCTCCTACCACCACTTCTAAATGTTATGACATTATATAACAACTTAAGAATACACCGAAAAAAATTTCCTTTCGATTTATCATGCAATGCACCGATTCTCATCAAACATTAGAGGCCACCCTTCGCTCTATTCACATTGAAATCAATAATTCATTGGTGACCTTCTCGCATCTCATCCAGTCTCTCAAAAATATACCATGTTCTATATAATTTAATGATGAAGATATCCCACCATTTGTTATTGACAATCCATGTTCACCTTTTCTTATCACCGCTGCCATTGGTACTACTTGTATCAAGCATGTGCTAATTAATGACAATGGATCTACTATAAATCTACGTGCTCACTCTTTTCTCATGTAAATTGGTATTACTGATAATCTAATTATGAAAATCCTACTCTCATTTGTGACTATGATTCCACCACTCGCACATGTCTTGGTACTATTACTTTACCTATACAGATTTGGACCTAGGATCATTCCTATGGTGTTTTTGTTATCGATTCATCATTTTGTTTAATTTCTTCTTTGGGTAGACCATGGATTCATGCAATGCATGTTATCCCTTCTCTGATTCATCTATGCATTAAATTCTTTTACATAATGGCGATGATCATACCATTGTTCTTTGACTCGGATCCATTCAATTTTGACCGCATATACCATGTCACTTCTATGCCCATTCCTCCATCATAGCTCATCCCATATAGAAATATTGGTACTTATGATGTTGGACAATCTAGTGCTCCATAGTCTTCTTCTACCTCTACAAGTGTACCATCCATTCCCACTCATACTATTGATATCATTTCACCCACTTTATCTACTCCCATAGTTACCACCATTCCACCTATCAAGAATTCTCTCACTCCTACATCGACTCCGCTCCTTCCAATATTCTTGATGTTGTTATCCAACATGACAATGCCAACACTGATGATTATGATGATGAGGTTGATGTCGTGGAACTTAATGATGATACATTGTGCAATCTTAACTTTACTCCTTTAGAGATAGATGAGTCCTATTTCAATGATAATTTTGTTGTTATTGGCCCGGTGAATATCAATTCAAGAAACCCCCTCCTTCCACTAATGTTATGATACTTTTTGGGGTCTGTCCATACATTAGACATCATATCACCGGCCTCATCTCAATCTTCCTCAACATTACCTCCTTTCACATGCACTCTTTTCGTAAATAATTCTTATTGGCATCACATTCCATTTGATCCTACCTGCTCATGATACTATTTGCATGCATGATGGTTTAGCTCGGTTGGGATTTACACTCAATGATCTCCTTCCTCCACCTCATTCTCCTCACCTCTATCATGGATATGTTCACATCACTGTTGCTTATGGCCTTCGCATCTTCCATCTATCATTCTTTTTTGCACGCACTTCTCCACTTACACTTGGGAAGTCTTGGCTTGATTACATTGGTGGCACTTTAGATCCTAATCATATTGATATCACATTTCCCATGCCTTTTTCCATGTTTCTATTTTCAATGATTCATTTCTTGGCTATACACAAAATCTTACTCATTGGTATGCACATGGTTGTCCACTACCACCTTTCATTGATGAAGAATATGCAATGGGAATGTACAATTTATGTTGCAATGACTCTTTATATGATCAACCACATATTATTGCTTACTAGGTCTCTCGACGCTTCTTTGTTTGGTTACAAACATGACAATGATGATCTCTTAAATGATGTTACTTAATTCTTTCTATCATACATACTTTGGGGGCATCATCTTTACTTCTCTCCTCCCCTTTCTAACATCAGGTGTCTGTCATTACTACTCTTATGCTTCGTGCTTCATACTTCCTATTTATAAGCATCATTACACAACTTGATACACTTTATATCATCACTACCCTATGATGCACTCTGTGCTAAGGTTCACACTTGATTGTTGAGGGCATACTACATCCATGAACCTCACACACTACACATTTCCGATGCATCCTTCTAGCACTACATTCTCACACATCATACTACCCTATAACACACTTTAGTTCTACAGTTCATACTCGACTATTGAGGGTATAAATATGAAATAAAATTCACTCACACTCTTTATGCTCTATGCTTCATTGATCATATCTTTCTAATACATATCTTTCAAACCATTTCCCGATAACACACTCTTGTTCTATGGTTCATTCTTGATTGTTGAGGGTCTTTTATAAATGAACCTCATCTCATACTCATTCACATCCACTTGGGGGCATGCTGCTCCTATCACATTCACATTGCATACCATTCCATTACATTCATACACTACATATTGCATATCTTGGTTGCATTTACTCTTGCTTGCTCATACTTACATGTACACTTTGTTTCCCATGCTAGACAGATACTTAGTATGTTAATATATTTTCTATATACACATGCATGTTCACTTTTTCTCTAGTTGTGAATGTAGACTTCTTACAGTCAATACACACTACAATGATGATGTGTGGCATTGTACCTCTACCAATCCCACTGAGGCTCTGGGGAATCTACTTTCTCACACATTATAGATGCTATTATTTCATTATTTTCTACTTCCTAGCACATTACTTTCCACTAGTACATACATGCTTTGACATACTTTTTATCTTTCTAACATGCTAACGGGTGCTTCATGTGCAACATTTACTTTGTAAGAACTATTTTCCACCATGGTTATTCTATACTTTGCTTGCTACTATTTATCGTTGTTTTCCATTGTTTCAAGAGCTATGCCATTTTTATTGTATGCTTTTGGTTGCTTCATCCGTAATTGTCTTGTGACATTGTGAGCAATTTCCCATGTATGAAATCCACTTTTTGTGGTCCTTGTATGCACCTTTTCTTTTTACAATAATTTTTGTATGACATGCTTGCATCTTTTTCTACTAACACATGTATCTAGACATCTTGTTTGCATGTGCCTTGGTTTCCACCATGCACATTCCTCCCCTACAGGGATTACAGTTTCAAATTAGTACCAAGTCCTCACTTTGGCCTACATTTTCCTAGTGACGCGTCTCATGCAACCCAAATGAGGGTGGGCATACATTAGGTGAATCACTCACCCCATATAGTAGCTAATATTTTCACATCAGATGTGCATAGTACAAAATCAACACAGGGTAAAGTCACGTAAAATGTCCTAGATCCCGACTTAGGTCCTCGGTTCAAAGACAAACACGTGCCAACTATAACACACTAGCACTGGGAACTCGTAACCTTTCTTGGGTGTCACGTGACTAGGGGAAGTTACAATTACTTTCTCATATCAACAAAGTTCATAGAAGTTCACATATCAGTTTCATAGATCGGGCATTGGCCTCTCAAAATACGAGTAATGCATGCAATGTCCTACTATCTTCTTTTCAACATAGAACAATACGGAAATAAACATGAGACATACCATCTACAAAGTGGTACTTATTTGGGAAATAATCATGGAAACAGAGTAACACTAGACCTCTCCCTAACACTCGTCATGTCATAGCGTGAGATCATCCAAAAACTCGCATTGGTGTGAGATTTCCCAAAAAAACTTGTCATTTGTGTGAGATCGCCCAAAAAACTCACTCTTAGCATGAGATCACCCAAAAATCACTCTTTTACAACATTTAAAGATACTTTCTATCCTTTTCACTCTTCACGAGATCAAGAGCACACTCTCCTTTTACTAATTTTTCATACATTTACATACTTTTATAAGGTTTTCATAATACATGACTTTGATTACTCTTTTTCTCTTCTTTTATAGGTTTGTCCTTAATATGCAACAAGAAGAAACCCTACATCAAGCACAACAATAGGTATAACACAATACACTTCACCCCTAGGGTCACTTCCTCTTTCTTAGCTTCCACGCTTCATTTTTATCACTTCACGCTTTCACTTGTCTCCTCAACATGTTATCACCATCACATTCTACATGGTTATCAAGTACACATCTCTTATTTACTTTATGTTATCGATTATTCACTCAACAACATAAAGTGGGGGAAAATGTAGACACAAAATCACACACTTTGATACATTTCTAGGTCCTAATCGCATACAAGCATTCATATGATTCATAAGGAGAAAACTAATAATTGACAACTATCTTTGGCCTCTCTTTGCTTTGTTTCGATCTTCTTTGTGGTCTTTTATACCCTATATCTTAGTCAACATTTCACTTTCTTATATTTTATGAATTTGGACACCAATACATAGCCAGACGCTAGCGCCCAGTGCCCTCATCCCCTCGGGTGCCCCCGGCCTCCTTTCATCTTACTCACTCATTTTGGGCTTCTTTTATCTTTTGGGCATCTTGTTTTCTTATGGGTCGAATTCCAGTTGTTAATTACAAAATTCAACCAAGGGAGTCATATAAATGTAAAGTTATGCAACCAAAATAAAGGACCAATCTGTAACCATCTTTTATCATCACCTAAGGCTACATCCAAAGGCATCTAAAAGCATTAGAGGCAACCATCTAGCTTTCATGTAAGGGACAATGGACTACATTTTATGCATAGACACATACGAGGGAAAGTTCATTTTTCCATACACATATCTATTTACATTGGTACATCTAGCTATCGTTTGTTATTACATGCACTTACACAAGTGCTTCCTAGGGCACAATTCTATCACACATGCACAAGAACTACATGGAGTCTGAGATGTAGTGCAATGATCGATTGTAAGTTCACTCAGTCAGGTGACCGTTGGGGTCAATCCGAATCCTCATATTGCATCTTTCTTTTTAGGATTTGATGTAATTTGAGGGTTTTATAGGTTATCATCTCTTTGTAGGTTACATACAAACTTTTTGATCATCGTACAACATACAAGTGACCAACAATGACTATCAATTAAAACCTTGCGACACTAAAAATTTAGTTTTGAGCTCTTGTGCGATCCACAGTGCCCATCAAAGGTCTCTAGCGCCCCCATCCTAGTCCAAGCACCCTAATCCAAGATCATTTGGTAGTTATAGAATTTATTGAGTACATTTATTTGACAGGTTTGGCCTTCTTGTTTCTCGGTTACTCTCTGTCCGCATGCAGTCTTGGCACCCACATAAACTAATTCTCTCTCTCTCTCTCTCTCTCTCTCTCTCTCTCTCTCTCTCTCTCTCTCTCTTAGGGTTTTATATTTATCTATCTTATTTCTTGTGTCATCTTGTATCTAGCAGTTTTTATCATAGTTTACATTTGTTACTCTGTAATATTAGGGTTTAGCTCAAATTCTATTTTTGTTAAATCAACACAAGCACTTATGGTAACTACATGAAGTTTGTTCCCAAAATAAGGGCATGTAGTGCAACACTTGGATTGGCTCAACAACTGGAGTCTGACCACCAAGGGTAGTCTAGCCTCACCACACACACATGTTTTCCCTTTTGGTTTGTTAATGCTCTAATGAAGGGTTCTACAAGTTGTTATGGTTTCATATTTGTTAAAGATCGTCCGAAGGTGTGTGAGAAAGAGTGACATTCAAAAATATAATTAGACAAGTGAATCACATAGAAATTTTCATGTCCAAACTATCAAATGGTCCAAGACTATATAGTTCTAGGTCAAGATCATATAAATTAGGTCTGGACCATACAAAATTTCTATGGTCCTACCGCATTGAATTTATAGCTTCAAAACTTTCACCGAATCATATATAATTTCTAATCAGTTTGTTCCAATGTCATGCACATCAAATCATCTTTATTTTACCCTAAACATCTAATTTTATCTCTCTTCTTATGTGTTTGAGCAATTACTTATTGTTTATAAATTATTTCACACATTCAAGCATGAATATATTCTTCGATTATGAATGGTTAATGTTGGAAGTTAATTAATCATAATAGTCTACTTGTTACAAATTGTAACACCTCTAACATGGTTGATATCTATGATGACTTTTGTTTTGGAAGTTGCAAACGTTGACATGTGATTCTTGTCTTAAGACGATGTACTCTTATGATCTATGAAATCATGTTTGTGTAGATAATATGTTATCTGTTGAAATAGGTACAATTATGCCATGTTTATGCTGAATAGAAAATGAAGTAATTCATCTCTTCTTATGCTAAATAATTCACTGCTTGGGAAATGAGAAATTAATCCATGAGTCTTTGTTGCACTTAAAATTGTGCTTCATTTTTCATATTTTTTTGGATGCAAAACAACATTACCTTGGATCAATTTAATTGATCCAATGTATGCTTCTAATTCATAAATTTTTGGTCATATTGACTAAGCTAGACAAATTGAAGGATTCCTTAACTCGATTGTATTGAATTCAGAATGATCTTTATTGCCCCTACTTTACAAGTGATCTGGGATGGTAATCTAGTTCTTCTTTAGTAAGTGTGGGATGCAATTCTTTCTATAAACTAGAACCTAATTAAACTATGTTCCTTAGATTATAATCATATCCCAAAGTTATAACCTAAGTTACTACGTTATTTTATTAATGTGGGAGGTTAATAATTAAGGGACCTAAGACTAAAACTTTAAACATTAACTTGGACCTAAGTTAGTTCTTAGACTAATGTGGAACTTAACCTAATGTTGGGTAACCTAAAAGGGACCTATAGGACAGCATGCAAAGGGGTAAGTCAATGGCACCATCTTCTAGGTGTTTATGAGGCATTAGTGGACATTAAAAACTTATGTCTTGCTAAAATTGTCGAATGCATGAAATATGAAAAGGAGGGTGAGTTGGCACCTCCACAAAAGTTTTAGTTTCATCCATTTTTGAATTTGGATATAGCCACATACAAGTTGGCATTAGTGGGAGAAGTGGAAGGATTGTCAGTCCTGTTTTGTATTTAATATTTTTGGAAATGGTGAAAACTACCTAGGAAAGAGGAAGATGGAAAGAAGAGGGGTTTCAGTTCTATTTTGGTCATTTGGTCTTTTCGAGCTTAAGCTTTGCATGTGTTTTTTTCTCTTCAAACCTATAGTTTGAATTCTTGCATGAATGTTTATCCTTGCATGGCATGAGAAGATAAAATTGGCACTGTGAAAACTATAAGAAGAAGAAGAAGGTTTTGAGGAGTTGGTTGGCATTTCTTGGAAGCAAATAAAAGTATGCTTGGATATTTTTCTGTGAGAAATTGAAGACAGGAGCTCTATCAGGCATGATAGGCCTTATCCATTAAGTCCTTTGCTTTTACTTAAGTGCTTCATAAAAACAACTTTTCTCTTTTGAAACCTTCTGGTTTTTATGATTGTTTATTCTTGCTTCATTGGTGTTTTTTTGTTTATCTGAATGCAAACTAGTTCTTTGTTGAAGAATGGGAAAGGAAATCTGTAAATGTGAATTGTGATGTAATGCTAGCTTGTTTGTAGATTTGGAATTTCTCACCATTGAAACAAGTTATTATGGTTCTCTGTCTGAATGGAAACTTTTGTGGAGGTTTTTAATACTATTAATAGTTGCATGGCTCGTGAAAATCTATAGATCTAATTTTCATGCCTCTTTAATGTTGTCGATAGGAATCTATCTTGAAGGAAACTCTAGTTTTGCATTAATTCATTGTTCAGGTTAATGTGAACTCTTCGTTTTGGGTTGTTCTCTTGCTAATAAAAGTAGAGACCGTCATTTTTCTCAACTTGTTTAATTACTATAATTTCTTCTTACAAGGAATGCCAATATGTGTGTAGATCTGGAAAACCCCTGTTGGGCATTGTATTTAGTCTTCATTCATTTGGTTCAAAGTGTTTAGGAAAGAGTATATGTGAAAGTTTGTTCTGTTATCTTGAATTATTATTTCATATTCTCTTAAACCCACTTTGGGATTTTAGATACCCTTGCAGATCTTTTGGATTTTGGGAAGTTCTCCTGAATCATTGGTTGTTTTCAAACTTTTGTGAAATGAATTGTTTTGATTTTTTTCTCTCCTTCTAGGTTTGTATTAATATTTCTTTGAGGGACTAACTTGAACTGGATCTATGTACTCTCTTATTGGGAAGATTGTTTTGCTCATCATATGTTTTATTTTCTCGTTCTTTTCTTGGACCATGGTGATTACCCAAACCGATTTTCATGGTATTTCAGTTTGAGCTTGTTGATCTTTTGGAACATTTGAAATTTTCTCTTGTCCTTCTCTTGAAGTGGTATGTTCCCTTTTTTATTTGTCCATGTTAGCATGGAGTGACTGAATAGTTGTGAAATGAGAAATGATTGAGGCTTCCTCCTTATTGTGCTTTAATGCTCCATCGATTTTGTTTAAAGGGAGGTTTTGTTGATTTATTGTTTTCTCTTCTCGAGTTGTTCCGAATTAGGGTTGGGAAACTGAATCTACTAAATGTTTAATTGTTTCCTTTATCTATAACTTATATACTGGTTAGAATCTTTAAGATACTTGTTATCTTCGGGGTTTTTGGGTTGAAGAGTCTATTAAGGATGGGATAGAAGTCTCTCTCTCTTCAATTCTGGAATGTTACTTTTGTAATCCTTTCTTTTAGATGAACTCTAACATTAGTTAAGAGGGAATGACATTGTCTAGTTTGGTTCGAACTTAAACCATCCTTCCCTTTTGTATTTGTTAAGTGGATGGTCGAAACTTGTGTGAGAACCTAAAAGATAACTTGTTTTCTTGGACTGGTAGAAGCAACCAAATACTATTGACAAGGTTTGTATGTTGTTATCTTTGGTGCTACCTTGAATTGAATACTAAACTAAGCCTAGGACTTTTAGGATGCTTCAATCAAGCTTACTTTGATTGTTTATGATGATTAAGTTATCCTTACCTATCCGTAAGAACTTATTTATGATTAATGTTCATCTTAGACTTTAGGATGAGTCTGAGATAGTAGGATATTTAGTTGGAAGGCAATATTCATTATTGTACAAACAATAGATTTAATCTAAAAGATAGTTTTATGTATCTTATCTTCTTCTTTAACTCGTTGTTTTATTTTCTGTTTATTGAAAAGAGTTTTATGATGAAAATATAAGGTTGTTAAGTTGATTGATTAACCCTACATATTGAACCTTAAATCTCTTCTCTATTCTCCTTGGATTGTATTCTTGTATGGAAAATTCTTTCTATTTTTATTGTTGTGTTTTTAGAACTGTTTCATAAACAGAAGGGTTCTTTTTATAAAATGGTGAGTTAAAAACACAATGCCTTAATGCTATAGTATTTATCATGCTCATTTCAAATGAATTGACCTGTGCTAACAATTTGTAGATGGATTTCATAAAAGATGAAAAGAGAAAGACATATAGGAAGTTACATCCATTTTACTAAAGAAATTGCATCTTTATTATGATGATATGTGGCTTCATTACTTGAGATGTACTTGTCAGAAAAGAAAGTTGTAATAAGATTTAGTTTTGTATTGTTGTTTTGACACTTTGTAATATCTGAAATACTTCTAGATTTAGTGAATGTATCACTCCTTCTTGATGAATAAAAGATGTGATGATTGCTAAATAATACTTTATTGTAATACTTTCTTGTCATGAATTGGGATGTATTGTTAAGTATTATCCTAATGAAGGAGGGTAGTTTATATACTTAAATGTTATGGAATGGTTGGGGTGGGGATCTAAAATGTTAGTTGGTTTATTTTCTCAATTAGAGATGCAACTTATAAAGTTGACACTCATAAGCAGACCCTCAATCAATACAAAAAGGACTATGTTTGAATTATATAGATGTATGTGTATGAATTCTTGATGTAATTAAACATATGTAATCTGTTTTCATAAATGGACATCAGTCCATGACATAGGGAAAAAGGGATAATTCCCTTGAGTTCAATCATTGAGACATAATTTAAGAACTTGTTTAAAGTGTTATGAATGTTGTAAGTAAATAATTTAAAGTGATCTTCCTTAGGCAGATTTCCTTAATCAAATTAGGAATGCTTGGAAAGGAATTAAATGGAATTTAGACTTCATCTCCATGAAGTCTAAAATAAAGGTTTATAAGGGACTTATCAGAGTGCCCACTTCCCTTCGACACCATTTTTGTTTTGTTGTTTTTGAGACTGATTACTTCACTTATGGATTTATTATGGCTTCTTGATTTAGCATGCTAGTAGATATCATGTATAATCGGATCGTTATTGATTTGATCTTTATATGATGCATATGGTCTACTTGGTGGACATTTGATGATGATATTTGTATACTTTTGACATGGTTATTTATCTTTAATTATGACATGTGATATATTTAATCATATTGAGTAGAACTTGATAATTGGACTAATGTGATGATCGTTTTGACATAAATGAAATGTGGAATAGAAATGTGCTAGAAAGTGTAAGTGATATCGTATTTGCATAGATGATAGTAAATCATGTGTCGTTTATTTTAGATTATATTGTATATTTGGCATGAATGTTTTAATGCCAACAGTAGAAGGAGGTATTCTCATTGCTCGTAGGTATATTATATTCACAACAATATTGGGGAGTGGAGACCAACCACATCGGAATTCGAGAAGAATCCAACTAAGGTCACCATGGCAACAAGTAATTGTGTGTGTGTTAGAATTATTTGGTTAGGGAAAAATTGTGACCTAGGGGTCATGTGTTGTTTTGTTTTAATTTTCCCTTTCTATTATGTTAGTATGTGTTTCTCTTAGTAAGTGAAATTTTACTTGTGTTATTATTCATATTCTTTGGATTGGTGTTTACCCCTTTATTAGTCATGGGTTGTAGTGTCTTAATTAAGCTAATTTGAATTTTTCCTAAACTAATTAAAGGATATGACCAAAAGAGAGTTCATTTATTAGGCTTGATTTACTTTGGATTTTGTGTGGAATGATGTGTGTTTGAGTTTTGAGTGTAGCACACTCTACCCCACATGGGAAACTCGAATTTGGCCTTAGAGGCCAAATTTGGAAGCTTGTGGGACAAGTCAAACTTGTCCCACACCTCTTAAAACCCCATGCCAACCCTACCTATGGGTTGGAAGGCCAAATTTAGGGTCTTTTAGGTGTTTTGGGGGGATAAAAAGGGTAAAATATTAATTGCACTTTCTTTCAAAATTTAATTTTGTCCTTTGGGGAAGTGGGCTTAGATGGAGTGTGTAAGGTGCTTGCCTTTCTTTCAACCACTTATTAATGGTGCATTGGAATATGAGGTTGACCAAGTGATGTGGAGTGGAGGGAAAAGGAGGTGGCATCCTACTTGGAGCCACATCATCCCTCCCTCTCTTTTCTCTATTTATTTGATCCTTTTGTTTGTTTTGGGGGTTGGAGGTTTCATTTTTAGTCTCTTGTATTTTGGAGAGGAGAGGATTTTGAAGGAGTTGTGGATTTTTGGAGCTTGTTGATACTTGTGGGAATTTTGTTGGAGCTTGTGGATGCTTGCTTGATCTTTGGAGGGATTTGAAACTTCATACTTGGAACAAGCTCTACCATGGAAAGGTAGGAGCTTCACCTTTGTTTGTATTATGTTTTTTTGTTATATGTATGTGTATATATGTTGTGTTGAATGTTGTTGTTTGAAATGCTTGTTGGGAATGGGTAGAATGCCTAAGTTGGGAGTGGGAGGAGACTATGGGGAGTTTATTTGAGGGAGGCATAAGAGATCATTTTCTTGAGGAGGGAGTTTGGGTTGGGTGCCCACCTAGTATGAGAAATGCTTGCATTTTCTTCTTGTTCTTACTTTGGGGGAGCCATAAGAGTTGAGGGAGGCATAAGAGTGGATGGAGGGATAAGGGGTACTTGAGGGAGGCATAAGAGTTGTTAGGGGTATTGTGTTTTGCATTGGAGGCTTTTAGGTGGCACCCATTCCCATTGGGAGGCATAAGTGGCCTCCCCATAGGTCTTACTCTTATGGCTTTCTTGATAAGCCTTGTGACTTTGTTGTTTTGATGGTTTCCCTCTTGTTGAGTTGTTGATTTTTGTTTTGAAGGATTATGGAATGAATGTGAAATTTCATGTTAAGTTATGTGGAAGCTAGTAGTTGCCATGAGTTGGATTTTCTCCCATTGTAATGTGGTTGGGGCTCGGGGGCCAATGGAGAGGATGGCTTCTCTTCTCCATTGGGTATCTTGGTTGGGAGGAGAGCGTTGCCTCTCCCCTTATTTTGTTGTGAATCAAGCAAACTATTGGAGGAGCTACCTTGTTGATGTTTGTAGCATTGGAGCCTTGTTGATGACAATGTGAAACTACCTTGTATTTTTACCCACCTAGAGTGGAAGAAAGTGTAATATTGCTTTGTATTTTAGCTTCCATTATTGTAAATTTGTTCCCACATTAAGTGGAAAATGTTGTAACAAGATTTTGAAGGAAAGTTGTTTTGATCTTCATTAGTAAGGTTGTAATGTGGATGGAATTGAAAGTTGAAGGAAAGACAATTTATTTATTCTCCTTTACTTGGCTTGGAACCTCATATGAGTGTATTGATCTTGTTGGAATGTTAGTAGTTCTTACTCTAAAACTTATTGGAAATATTGTTGAAACTCTCTTGTGGAATGTTGGGAAATTTACTTTAAAAAAATATTAAATTTCATTTTGTTACTTAAAAGAGATGTATTGGAAAAGTTGGAATATTAGTGCATTTTCTCTTCTTGTATTGTTGATGGAAAGACTTAAGTTTTAAATAGTTTTCAATATGCCAATGAAGTAATTTAAGTCCTAGCTCTATTATGTTTTTCCTCATTTAAGAATTTATTGTAAATCTATTTGCAAATTATAAAGGGAAATGAAATCAAATCTACTTGAAATCCCGTACAATGCCTATTAAATTGTGTAGAAAGAGATTTTAATGCAAAAGCTCTAAGCTTATTAAGTTCATTACCCATATTTCCTTAATGCTTAATAAGGAAACTAATATTTTAAATATTATTCATATTTAAGTAATATTAAAACTAATGGATTTATTATTATTAAATTATATTAATATTAATGTACTATTAATATTTTTTTATATATATTAACAAAAGTATACTAATACAACTATAGCCAAGGAAATGATAATAGTTATATATATAAATAAATCTATGTATCCTTACGTATTCTAACAGCCTCCTAATTTCAAATTTATGTTTAAGCATATAGATTTACATAATGTAATTTTTGCTAAAATATATATTTCATTTTAAATTTTGAAATTCAAATTCAATCCTTTTATACTAAATTAAAAATTAATAGATAATGATGAGTACCTAATCACCCCCCTTAATGTTCATTTGTAGAATTACGATCATGACACGAGAATAATTATTCACCGACACCGCTCTTAATGTTTATTTAGAGGCAAGATTAAATGACTCATTGGATAATAACTGGCTCATGACTTCAAGCTTTGATGACAATGCTAGTGCCAAGAAGAACATTAGGGAGGCTCTATGTGACCTAACTAGACTCTATTTTCAGCATCCAGTCCTAGACACAATAACAAAGTGACCCGATTTAAATGTTTTTTTATAAACTGGTCTTTTGGCTCAATACTATCTCCTATTATCAAAAAGGAAGGACTCGGCATAGTGTACAAACTTGAGTGTGGATTCACCATTATTTCTATTTTAAAATTTTAATTATAAAAATTAACACAAATTATATCCTAAAATTAATTTTAAATAAATTATCATACTCCTTACCTGGAATCTAGTTTATCAATCTTGAACCTAAGTTAAGTAATGCAAGTAAGTTAATGAATTGTAAAAGTTGGAAAACCCCTGCGTTATTCTTGTATTGTAAAAAAAAAAAAAATTAGTCGTATTTTGGGTTATGTGTTTTGTGGAAGCAAGTTCTTAGATCGATCGTTTTAGCTTTAATGTTACACTTATGTAATCTAGGATGAAATAAGTGAAGAATAAATTAACACTATCATAACTTCAAGATCAAATTTGTCATGATTTATCGTAAGTTGTTTCGTTTAAGACCAATGAAGCATATAATTAATTGGTTAGGAAGCATATTTTATCTCGCATACCTACCTCACATGCAATTTTAAAGTGTAACCTTATAAGTTGAATGACCTAGTTGAATCCTTAAGTGTTGTTGTAATTAATCTTTAATGAAGTGATTAATAAGTTAATAAACTTTGAGTCTAAGGTGTGTTAGTCCAGTTGAGAAAACTCAGTTGGATGTTGGTACACATCAACTACAGTATGGTACCTTTGTAATGATGGGGGTCATTACAGGATATTATGATACAATTGATATGTCTCAACACCCCACTATGTTTGTTTAACTTGACTGACATAAAAGTAAGACTGGATCACGGTTCTATCCTATACAAGGATAGGAACATGATCTAGTGTCGAGGTCAACTCTTGTTGACTTAGGATAACTAGACACACCTAATCAATTTACATTGATTGAGTATGTCTATGTACCCTTAGTCACCATGAGTAGTCTTCCACACTAGTGCATGTTGTCGCCATTTATGCAGTATGAAATCTTGAATCAGATTGGACTGACAGGAGTCAAGAAAGACCACTCTAGATAACAGAACAAGTGTGGTGAGGGACTTAATTCCATTTGACGAGTATGTCGTCAAGGAATGTAAACATGATAAACATGTTTAAAAACTTTTCCAAAATTGTAGACACCAAATTTGGGTAACACTTCCCCTTCACCCCACATGTATATTAATTTAATTACCCACAATTAAATTAATTCCCATGCTCACAATATTCATTATTTAATTACCTTAATTAAACTAATTTCCACCTCACCTAGACACCTCACCCCACCACCTCACCTAGACACCTCATCACAAACCTATTCTTAGCATATTTCCTTTTACTAGGACTCAATATTCACTCACCATAACTAACTAAGACTTAGTCCTACCTACCTTAATTAACTAAGACTTAGTTCAACCCTAAAATCACATGCCTATTCTTCCTCTAACCACATTCCCGCTTATCTAAGTGCAACATTCCATTTTGATCCATGAGAATAGACAAAGTTGGCCAAAAAGATTGCCAAGATTTGTCATTTTTAGTAAACCTAGGATTTCCCACCTTAACCGATGCCGGTCAACCCTAAACTAACATCGTCACCCTAAACCATCATCGGTTACCATATATTCACTTTGGTAAACTTTTTTGAGAGGTTAGAAAAACTATTAAAGTCTTGGAGAAGAGATATTTATATGCAAGCATGCACCAGAGCACTCTTGTACATCAGAAACCCCGAACCAAAGCAACCAAGCACTGATCTGAAAGGCAAGTATTCACAGTAACATTTTGGGAAGCACAACCGCGACACTCGACCACTTTGGTTACATGGATCAACCATCACCTCCATCTAACCACTAGGTCTGTAAACACCAGTAAGTACCTTTAGATCTGCACCTTCCCATATTTATTTAGATTAGTTTCTTCATGTTTGTTTGAGGGTTCTAGTCTCCCTTACATCCCATCATCTCTCACCCTCCTGAAAATCCCTCCACCCAATCACCTACAACCTTTTAACCCCCATACTTGACTCTAGAAACCTCTGACTATCCCTAGCATTGCCATCTACCTCCCCATTATCTGTTCATTCTCTGGGTAATCTCAAAGAATCACTAAAACCCACCTTCACTAAGTTTATTTACATGTATCGACCTCCAGGATCTTGACTGTCTTAACCACTTTATTTACCTATCCCGACCTCTAGATATGATCATGACCTAGCCTATTAGATTATATTTGTTTATTGTACTTGAGTGAGATACCTAAATCATATCAACTACTGAGTAGGACATTATTAGTTCATACTACTTCTTCATTAAGTTTTTTTAAACAAAAGGATTAATGACAACCATCTAGGAAGTAACACACTTCTGAATCTAGCATACGTTAGGCGTCCCATGACATATATTGTTTAATATTTATATTGTGGTCTTGTTTATATTCACGAGTAGTTCCTCTAGCAAAAGGAAGTTCTCACAATCAGCATTGGATCGAGAAATTAGAACACGCGCACTCTACCTTCTACCTTAACTCACAAGTATTCATCCTTACCCTTACCTTATCTATTTTGCTCTTACATACGCACACTATTTGGCAAAACATTTTGGCATGCACTGGTGGGACCCATTTGGGTTCTTTGCATTTTTCATTCTTAGGGAATCATTTTGTGTTTATTTCTTTTTGAAATATATTTCACATTAAATCTTCTCCCTTGGAAACATTCTTCTTCTCCTACTTGTCTCAGTGACACTCGTAGTTTGGATTAAAAAGAACACTTCTTTTATTTTTGTATTACATTAGTGAAAGACATACTCTTTCCTATTCATTATTTCTCTCATCAAATATAATTTGTGGATTTGGGTTTAAAATCTTGTTGCATTTCATCCTTATATGTTGTATAATTAGCTCACATTTAAAAATGAGGTCAACCTATATCCTAGAAGTCATGCCCAGATGATGGTTAACACAATTGAACCGTAGAAAGCACATTTCTCTCTTCTCTCTCTTTTCCAAACCAAAGAAATTTGTATATACGTATCTTCTTAAACAACATCCCACCCAGAAGAAGATGTCAACGATCACACGATCAAATGATTGAAAGTAGGCACCCAGTTAGTTTCTCTGTTCAGTCATAACTCAAAGAAAGGACCGCCCCCACTATAATATAACTTCAAACCTCACCTTTAGATTTATTTCTTTGTAGGACGCCTGCCCAACCAAAAACTCTATTCTAAATTCACAAGTCATTCTTAATAGCATAAGCTAAAACAAACATAAACTCACTTTTAGGATTACATGTTTTTCTTATCTTTGTTCTTGACTTGCATTTTGAGGTGTGAGTTATGATTCTCCATTTTTCTTCTTCCTTTCGCACTCCCCATCATAGTTGAAGTATTCTAGTTAATTCTTAGTGTGTCAGGACCTTATCTCATCATTCTTATATTTTTGGGTTGACCCTTTATCTAGTTTAATTCACAAACATCTATTTTTCTTCATTTCTTCTCATTTCACAAGAATCGACGACGTCGGTTTAGCGACCATTGTCGGTTTGCATCTAACCATTGTCGGTTGACCTAACTAATGTCACTTCTAGATATTTTGGTTATTTTACCTGAAACACCTTCATCACATATCCTTTTCTGTTTTTGGTCCTCAGGACACCATCATATCCCCCAACTTTCTGGTATCTCTATCAGGTACAGTTTCCCCAACTTGTACTCATCAATTTTATTTCATTTGCTGAAACTGGTACTTTCCATAGTGACCAATATCAATTATCATAACCATCATCAATTCTCCTTTAACCATCATCGGTCATACTGACCATCATCGTTTATGTGTTTGATTTTTAATCAAAACACTGACTAGATTTACCTCGTACTTTATCCTTCTATACTTCTGTTGTTTTGTGTCATTTATAGAATACAGTCTTACTAGGTCAACACTAATTCACATGGTGTTGACTCATAGCCAAACTAATTCCCTTGTATTTCATGCCATCCGTCACCACTCCCACCTAGTCCATCACTATCGTCCATCCTGTCACCTATGGATCTGACTCAGATTATCCCCATTGCTATCGATGACGAGCAGTTCGCAAGACTCCTTAATCGTAATCTCTGTGGCCCTGCAATACTATCTCACCAACTCATCTACCTAGAACTCCTCAAGACAGCTACTATATGGCATGCCCGTATCTATCCCTCCTTCCCTCACACCCACTTCTGTGTCAGCTATCACTAGTTTGGCGTTGCCCTCATCTGCATCACCCCCGTGGCCTCCCAATTAGGTTCCAACTCTACCATAATTGTTGCCCCAACAATGTTTATTGCACCCATGATGTTAATCGTGCCTTCACCAAATACCTTGAGCATAGCCCCATCCACCTCCTTTTCCTCATATGTACTAGTGGCGTCACAACCACCTCCAGTGTTGGCAACCCACACCCATTTCCAAAATTTGGTTCTTTCTATCCCTCGGTCTCTACCACCCATTACCAAGAGAGTCGTTGTGACCACCCCACCTATTTACATGCATCACTAGTAGCCCCCAATCTCATATGTCACTTATTCAGGGTACATTCCACATGTATCTATACCCCCTTCACATTTTTCATATTCAACACCCTCATGTACTGGGATGCCATCTACATCATACACCCATCATCAATCTCCATTCGCTACAGGAGGCATCCATTCCTCACAACCCACCAACGACCTCATTAGGATGATGATGAAAAATATGCAGACATTATAAGCATTAGTTTCCAACTCCCGTAACTCCCTGACCTATGATGAAATCTATAATGAGCCTATTAATCCATCCATTCCTTTTCGACCGTATCTTGTGCATTGAGAAATGCCTAAATTCAACCGTTTTAACAGTAAAGAGGACCTGCAACAGCACTTGCGTTCATTCAAGCATGGGTGCTACCTAATTGCCCATGATTATGCTTTGCTCTTACGAACATTTCACATGTCCCTACTAGGACCCGCCTTAGATTGGTACATCAATTTACCTAGAAATTCCATCTACTCCTTTAACCAAGTGGCTCAGGAATTCCTAGACTACTTCTCGATCAATGTAGTCAAGAAGGTCACCATGACCGGCCTATATTCAACATGACAGTATGAAGACAAATCTATCGTAGATTTTTTTGCCCACTGGCAGAGTCTTATCAACCAATTGATGTTCTAGCTACCTCAAACTGAGCTTATTGAGTTGTTCACTAGAGCTTGTGCTAGACACATCTCACCAACTCTACAAGTACAACCCTTCCAAACCTTTGATGAAGCATTCACCTTGTCATGAAAGATAAAAAATTGCACCATTGAAGAAAAGAAAATCCAATTATGAGACAAGAACACACTGTTCAAATCAAACAATACTTATTCATCTTCAAAACCTCAAAATAACTATTCAAAGGCCAAAGGATCTGCCAACACAAAGTAGTCCTCAAGGTAGGTCCACCTCATCCTTCTAAATAAGTCCAACCTTCTTCCAATATTTTCCCTGTCTACGCCTTTCGGCACGGCAAGGGAGTAGTGGTGTAGTACACATCAATTGGAGAACCCTATTCTTCAGTCTTGGAAAAGCTTCTTAAAGCTGGAGCCATTACACTTCCCCCATTAAACCTCATACATATTTTGATCCCGCTTGTCCTATGCCTACATGGTATAAGGAACATGACTACTATAATTACCATCGTGTCAAAGGCCATAGTGACGGTAACTACATAACTTTTAAGAACATTGTCCAAGAGATGATAGATAATGGAGACCTCATCGTAGACAACCCAAATGCACCAGAAAATAAAAATTTACACATCTTTAAAAATTCATTCCCTAACCATAAACCATCGTCTAATCAAAATAGTGAACCTTCATCCAGTGACAACAATGTTCGTAAAGTCCATGCAGTTTTTGATATCATACAAGTCGCTTTTTCAAAACCCACCTCTTTCTTCTAATGAGGAAATTCTAGCATGAGTTCCTCTACTCACAGAGGAACATACCTCTTCCACTCCTTCACCCACAGAGGAGTCCCCTTCATCTCTTCCTTTACCCATGAAGGAACCTATGTTTTCTACCAATGCCATTTCACCATCTACCTCATAACCTACTGAACCGTCAATGCTTTCAATTCTCCCATCCACAGGGGAATCATCATCATCTTCTCCTCCACCAAGGGAGAAGTCTACCTCACCCCACCTATTATCTCTCCTACCCATGGGAGACTCATCAGACATGCCACTACCTATTAGGGGTAGTTCTCCCTTAGCATCCCAGGACCCCATTGACATGATCTCGGCTCTTTACCTACAGAGTCCGAGGCTAGTCAATTCCCTGTCCTACAAACATATTTTATAGGGATTACCACCAAACCAACTCCATCTTCTTCTTCAATAGTCTCATTTTCATGATTGACCAATCGCTTGGATTACGTCAATAATTCCATGCTCTGGGGATGTCTCAGATCCCCTTTTTGACCTAAATGCAAATTTTGCCTAAGGATACTTACATGATTTACCCAAAGTTATTTTGAGCAATCGATCGATCGACATTGGTAGTGCCTATTGAAATGAATTCTTATTCATCATCTCTACCTACATCCAAACCTCTACCCACAACTAAAATCATTCCAAGACCTCAAAACCTACCCACACCTATCTCCTCACCCGTATCTAGACCCATCACTACCTTAGGTGTCATGCCGACATCAAGCCTTACTCACCCACTTGTCAAATTGGACTTAGTCGTGTCTTCCCAAACCCTGCACCAACATTATCCCTCCACCTAAAAAGAAGACCAACCTCTTAGGCCGCATATACCAGTCTTGCTAACCACACCTTTGTCACCTTCCCCCTTTCCGTCCATCCTAAGGGCCCATCCATCAACCCTGATCAAATAGTCTCCTACTCAAGGCCGGTCAAAATCTAAACAACCTACTACTACACCAAGAGACCTCGTTATACCTCATTCACTCAAACACCAATCACCCTCACCCTCACCCATGCAATTCTTACCACCTATACCTCTACCAGTTATTATCCCCTCAACTCTACCTATACGACTTCAAACCATGTCATCCACCCAACCTCAACCACCCACTTCCACCACAACTCGGTTGTCCCCATGGGTAACCCTTCCTCTTCCACCATCTCGATTTCCCTTCCGCATCCCGTACTCCCTTGTCACTTTTACCCAAGAAGGTGCAACCCACTAGCCTCCAATAAGGTAGTCAAACCAACAAAACCTTCCATTGCTAGCTCTTCTACCCCACCTTTACCCAATCATATGCTAGAAAAACATAACACAATATAACTTACCAAACTAATGGACCAACCCATTCCCCCTCCTATAAAGCCTTTTCCTCATGATCATCCCCACTTGTACCCAAACCCATGCTCAATTCCCACCTTGTGATCCGTTAGCAGGGTTCTATGCCAACATTTTAACCAATCTCTTAGAGACTTCCGTCATCACATTACCACCACTTTGACCTTACGATCCTCTCAAACCCAAACCAAAAGGGTTTGATGAAACCAAGATTTGTGCCTATCATCGTGTGCCAGGACATGACGTAGAAGGTTGTAAGGCCCTAAAAATTGCTCTTCTCCAATTATGTCCTCCTGAAGAAAATTTTGATGGCAACGATCTTCTAGACGAGGAACATGTTCCACCTTCACCTATCACCACACATCATGATCCCTTGCTTCTTCAATGACCAACATCTCTACCCCAACCCTTTTTTCCACCTCCAAAATTTGAGATCAACATGGTCTCGTATTAGAGAATTGGCCAAATCACCACCCAAATGTCGGTGTGCCCAACTCACTTCACAAGGATTTTCCCCACCATTAGGTTTTTTCCCATCATGTTGTTACATCACTCATCCTAAACCTTCTCCATTTACCACCTCCCCAAAGATTAACATGGTTCAAGTTGCCACACGCACTTAGAAATACAAACGAAAAGAAAAAGCAACTAGCTCATCAACCAACCCCGTGTCCAATATACCATTTGCACCCACGCCTAAAATCACCATCCGAGGACCTACATACCCTATCTCTGATGGGGTCACCCATCGCATAATGATAAAAAAAAATTACGTCACCCCAAATCTAAAGATGTCTTTGTATGATCTCATCTAAACTTCTAAATCTCATATACAAGCCCTTATAGAGGTTTTACAATCCATTGAAGTTTTACCTAATGACCCCACACTAGTGGCCTCCATTATCACCCCTCACCATGTAGCCTCACTTACCAAATCATCCCCTTCTTCTACCCCCATACCTACTAATCAAGTCATCACTCTCAATTTCTCTGATGAGGAGATTATACCTCTCCAAATCGGATGATCTTAATCCCCTTTTCATTTCAGCCTATATCGATAATATACACGTAAGAAGTGTCACGATCGATGGTGGTGCTAGCATTGACATCATCTCCTCCCATGTGTATAATCAAATGCACATTCCTTCCAATTGTATGAATAATAACCCAGTTATGTTGTGTTCCTTCAATGATGTCATCACCTCCACCCTTTGCACCATTATTCTCCACATTTGGGTAGGTCCTCACACTATCCCAAAACTATTCTACGTCTTAGAGGGAGAGTTTCAATATAACCTATTGCTTGGCAGACCTTGGATTCGCGTCATGGGTTGTGTCCCTTCAACTTTACACCGTTGTGTAAAATTCGAACATGAAGGACATAACTATACCATCCCCGCCGACCCGTCACCATTCAAAACTTGTAACATGTTGTACGACCCAATGATGTACTTGTACTAGTCAAGGCATCTTCCATTAGCCCCACTTCTCCTTCACCCATGACCCCATCCATCAATTTTGCCACCTCTCCCACACCTAACTCTTATATTCCTACTCTGTCGCAACCTCTGCAGTTGACCCATCTACTTCCCAACCAACCGATACCCCTCCGGCCCAATCATCTAGTGATTCATCTATCCTCACTACCCGCATACCGACTACTAATCCCTTAGAAGGTGTTTTTCAATGCCTCACTCTGGAGCAAGATACCGCCTACAACATTAGCACATTCCTCACTCCACAAGCGTATGGAAACCTATGCCAACATTCTCGTTATGACTATTACATAGGAGAAGTTTTCCCTTATGGTCCTCCCCACCTTCACACTAACTTAACGTATGGGGGACTTGATACTGCCACTTATTCACCCGAACCTCCATCCCAAACATGATCATTTTCATCTGACCTCTAATCTCTTACTAACCGCCGCTTCGCCCACACTTTCCTTCATCATTGCGCATGGAAAGGATTTGGCTTCAGTTTTTACAAATAAGGTTGTCATACTATCATTTCATGTACCACCCATAAATACAATTATCGCAGTGATATTGGCTTCACCGCACCATTTCCCAAGAAGGCCTGCATCGACCTCATTGAGGAAGAAAACCTTCTTCACCCCATTCACCAACATCACCACCTTCACCCACATGAGTCCATAGATCCCGAATCTATTCCTCCTTAAAAAAATTATAAACACAATTTCCTTGGGACCTTTGACCTATCAACGTGATGGTGAGGTTCCCTCTTCTCTTCCATTCCTATATCTTGACATGATCGATGATGATACACCTTCTATTAACATCATTCAATGTTAGGACAATGAGTCTATCCTCACCTACCTTGGTGCGGAAAATTTTTATATTCATCGGTCATTACCTTCTAAGACACAAACCATGTTGAACGAATCGACTATTGAAATCAACATTAACACTTAGGATGACCCACACATTCTAAAGATAGGCCAATCTTTAGATGTTGTTGAACAGGAAGCTTTTACTTCTTTCCTCCGAGACCATAGCAATGCTTTTGCTTGGTCTTATGTTGATATGCTGATATTGACCCAAACATTGTGGTCCACAATATCGTTACCATTCTTGATGCCAAGCCCATAAAAACCTGTGGAAAATAAATCCTCACATTTCTCTTATGGTCAAAGAATAACTTTAGGGCCTCCTCTCAGTTTCCTTCATCCTACCCATTGACTATCCCTAATGGATTTCTAACATCGTTCCTGTCACAAAAGCGACAGGGGGACTCGCATTTGCGGGGATTTCCGTGAACTCAACTTAGCTTGCCACGAAGATGAATTTCCTCTCCCAAGCATGGATCAACTAGTTGATCTCACCGCCGCCATGAGATGCTATCACTCATGGATAGTTTCTCATGTTATAATCAAATATTACTCACTCCAGAAGATCAACACAAAACTACCTTCATCATTCCTTGATTAGGGATTTTTTTATCATCAAAAGTTCCCTAAAATTCCCTACACCATGCCACGTGTAGTAGAGACTTTAGAGAGCTTTCCAATGACTATAAGAATGTGAAAAATGGACACACCGAGCTCAAGTTATGTGCGGTTAAATTTGATCAACAGGAAGTCAACTTTTGTCAATAGGTCAACAAGCGGACCAATGGCAAGGTGACACGTGGCAACTGGCAACAAGGCAAAATTGATGGTCTTGTAATTTTTTAAAAATAAGTTCCATTGTATATAGCTCGTCATAAGCTTTCTGACTCATTTTGAATGGACCAAATCTGAGTTCGTATGCGAAAGATATGCATAGTCAAAGTTGTGGTCAAATGATGACATGACACACTCTGACATGGACAAATGGCATATTATGGGCATGACACTTGACAGGTTTTTAGTGGCTTTGGATTTAAAATAATAATAATAATAATAATTTATTTAATCCATTCCATGGGAATAAGCCTAATCCCATGGGATAAGGAGGATTTTGTGGACAAAAAGCTATTTAAAGGCTTATCCTATCCCTTTCCCACCAAATGTGGGGATAATGGCTAAATTGGGTGCCTAAACCTATGAAAGGGGATTTGAACCCAACACCTCACCTAAAAATATAAGTGGCCTTACCAACCCACCACCCTCTTGTAAGTGGTATAATTAAAGCTCACGTGTATTTGTAATGGAAAGTGCTAGGTCTGTGTATAGGTAAAATATGGGTACTTGCAGAAAAATACAATTTTGACGCACTTCCACTCAAAACCAGATCTCAAGTTATATATGAAAGTTGCTCAAAATTTTGAGACAATCATAATGGTGTGATAATTTATCTGATTTAGAACTTTTGTGATAGATTTATTTGTTTTTAAAGTCACACAAAGGCATAGAACCAAAGGGAGACATTCTTTGCAAGTGGATCAGGAAGGTGAAGGACAGAGGCTGAGCTCCATTAACATCCTTCGAAGGTATGAAACATAGTTTTGTAGGTTTTGATTCATTATTGGTTAATTTAAAGGTTATTGTATTTACATTTTTAACATTATTAATGGATCGGTTCATCACGAACCCAGGGACGTAGGAATTCGAACCCCATAAACAATCTAGTGTTGTGTTCTAATTTTTATTTTCAGTTTATGATATTTTAAAGTAATTTAAATTTAGAATATGAATATGGATGCAACAATAATCAGTAATTGATAAAATTGGGATATCAATTAAAATCAAGAAACAATGATTTTGGGCTTTGATCAAACATTGAATGTTGAATAAAAAGGAATTTAAATTTCAGTTTGAAAACATTCCTAAATCAGAATTTGATCAATTTTTGGAGTATAAAATACTTCAAGTTGATTAAAAATAACAATCCTTGAAAATTTTAAAAAGTGTTAGATTCAAGCACCCATTTTTGGATCACTCCTGGGGACCTTCATTATCGAGTCATTCCTTTTGGCCTTAAAATGTTGGTGCTACATATTAGCGAATCATGAATTATATCTTTCATGAAATCATACATCGCATATTAGAAGATTACGTAGATGACCCTCTTGCCAAATCCAAACATCGGGCCGAACACCTTACATTCTGTTAGGGCAAAATCAAAGACCCTGGATGCAAATCAAGGTTCTAGATGATGTCTTAGGCATCCAGGTGTGATTGCACAACATGGAAACTCTCTCTAAGTGTGGGACTTGTGGAAACCGAGAGAGGAATCTCTAGATTAGAGGTTGGTTCCTCAAAATCCCCGATTTAGATCTATATTTGCACAACTACAAAGGTTCGGATCCTAATCCTACTCTAAATTGCAACGAGACGGGGATAGAAATGCAAAATTGAAACTAACTAAAGATGGTGATGTACTAAAAGGAGTGGTGAATATTTTTGTCATGCAAATAGACACAAACCAAATATTACAACATAAAACATACACAGATTGATAAGATATAATTTAGGTCTGAAATGAAGCAAATAATATAAACAAAGGACTGAAACCCATTCACAAAGCTTGCATTATCATTTCCAATGTCAAAACCACTGCATTACAACCTCAGAGAGGTAGAAAAATTGTTACAATATTTGAAGAGGTCTGATTCTTGCAACAATCACTTGTTGGAGGTGAAAGAAGAAGTTTTCTATGCCAAAAGTGTTCCACCCTTAAGAAAATGAGCCAAATCTGGCTTTTACATTGCATGGGTCGAGCCCAGGAGAGAGAAAACATACAAAATGTGGGAGCCCATTCCTCATTGACTCGCAAATACATTAAAACATCATGGGGACCTTACAAACCCATACCCCGCCATTTTTGACCGGGTGGAGGAGAATGCGACCCATCCTGCATTAAATTTGGTCGCTAAAAGGTCATTTCTGGCCATGGACACGTACCAGATCCGTTTCTAAATTTTCTCTCTTGAAACTGAACCAAAATTCAAAATTGACCATGAAATCCTGTATATAATTTCATAAGCTTTCCAATGATATGAAGAACGTGCAAATCCAAGCTTTGGATCAAAAGATATGAAGGTCTGAATTTTTAGGGCAAAATGGCCCAAAAAACGGATATTGGGCAAAAAAATTTAATTTTGACCTTTTTGCATTTTGGAAAATTTTCAAAAATTCCGCGCTCCACTAGTCGGATGCCCCGTGTCAGTCTTTGGTTCACCAAGCAATTCTCTCTCCTCCACCTTTCCGCGGGCTTTCCTTTGAAAATTTTGATCTTTTTAACTTTTGGAAAAATTTCATTTTCCCCGCGCGCCCCGCCACCTGGGACACGTGGCATGCATTGATTGGTTGACATGGGCGCGGGGAAGACCTTTGCTTTTAGCTTTTTGGCCGAAGAACTTTTACAAAAACTTCAAAGTTCCCCTAAGCTCCACACTTCCCTGCTCCATTGGACACGTGTCCAATTCCTATTTGCCATGGCCCTGGCCTCCATTTTCTCCCCTTTAAAATTTTGGACGTTTTCCCTTGTGACACGTGGCGTTTCCCGATTCGCCCGCGGCCTACGGCTTTTCGCGTCCCTCGTATTTTCAGCCCGGTGTCCCAAACCGTCTGGGACAAATTCCTCCGATCCGCCTGATTCGGGCTTCCATCCTGTCCCTCTTTGAGACGAAGACACGTGGCACGCCTTTCATTGGCTCTTGGCTCCCTCGGCTTTTCGTGTCCTTCGCGTCCCTTTGCTCCAACTGCCCTGCACGAAAGTTCTCTGCTTTGGCCAATCAGGGTGGTTCACGTCCTTTGCGTCCCTTTGCTCCAACTATCCCAGATGAAAGTTCTCTGCTTTTGCCAATCTGGGTGATTCGCGCCTTTGCGTCCTCACGGCCAGAGATGTCCGGCACTGTTCAAAGATAAAGAAGATTAGTCAATTTTGCTTTTACCTTGGCCGGTTCACCCTTTCGCGTCCCCGCGCGCCCCCACGGCCCAATTGTCCCAAGTCTTGCTGGGCCACTGGAGGCTTTTCCCGCTTTGCGCCCAACGTCCCAATCGCCCCAAGGGCCGCTGGACCAGGACTTGGCCAATTTTTTATGATTTTTTACGCCCCTAAGCTTGTTTTTCGCAACTTTTTCACCCTTTTTAGAACTTGCTCTTTTCTCCTTGGGACAGGAGAGTTAGAAAAAAGCCGAGGGGACCCCAGAAACATGATTTTTTACCTTGAATCAATCTACTTGCCTAGGACTTGAATATTCTGATGCATGTTATCAAATTTTTACCCTGGGGTGCAAATTGGATAACAATTTGGTGACTCAGTGGGGTCATCTCGCATCTTTGGATGAAGTTACCAGTTGTCAAGTAGTCCATTGGGCATGGAGTCATCAAATATTCTTTAGAACCCCAACTGACTTAGAATGTGTAAGGAGGAAGATGGAATATCACTTGATGGAAGCAAGGACTGCAAAACATCTCCATGGACAGCAAGTTGTGCCAAAGCACTTAGGGAAAACAAAACTAACCTACAACAAAACAATGTGCACAAGCACTTGGAGGAATGAAAATCTAATCTAATATTTACAAGGTAGTGAATTTCCCTCTAGAAGCAACGCTTGAGATAGATTCCATTGACTGGAATCTGCAGTTCTTCACCATCCAATGAGGCCAATTGGAAAGCATTGTTGTTCTTGCACTTCGTGACCATGTATGGGCCACTCCAAATGGCATCAAATTTTGAATGCCTTCACGGTTTTTCTCTATCCACATCCCATTTCAACACTAGATCTCCAACCTGAAAAGATCTATCCTTGGCCTTCCTATCGAAGGTCTTCTTGATCAAAGCTTCATCCTTTTCCATTGCTTGGGATGCCTAATTTCGATCTCTTTTGCAGCTCCATCAACTCTACATACCTCACCTCCATGGGCTCAAACTCTAGCAACTCTAGCTGTTTCATGAGTTCTAATGTTGGCAACTCAAGTGACATGGGCAAGATTGCCTCTCTTCCATAGACAAGTTTGAATGGAGAGTTACCTGTGGATCTTTTGGGAGTTATCCTATCAGCCCATAAGGCTGATTTCAGTTTGGTATGCCAAGACCTCTGATTCTCGTCAAGAGTCCTCCTAATGATCCTCAACAAGTTCTTGTTTGTAGACTCGGCCTGGCCATTACCTTGAGGGTAATAGTTTGATGAAGTGCTTAGGTAGATACCGTTCTTGACAGCCCACTCAGTCACCTTGGATCCAATGAATGCCAATGCATTATCTGAGATTATTGTAGCAGGTACACCAAATCTGGTTGTTATCCCCTCATAAAGGTCTAAGATGCTAGACTCATTTGCCTCTTTGAGTGCTACGCTTCTATCCATCTGGTGAAGTAGCTGTCATTGTCAAAATCCATTTGTGCCCTTGGCTTGAATTGGGATTAATGACTCTAATGAAGTCCAAACCCCATTGCATGAATGGCTGGTCAACTGAGATTGGATGTAATGGAAGGGCAGCAAGTCTCTCTTTTCCTGTGAAGAATGCACAATTCTTACACCTCTTGATCCATGCATAGCAATCACTTTGAATATTTTAGGCCAATAATAACCAGCCTTCATGATTTTTAGAGTGTCACTCTTGGTGCAAAATGACCACCACTGGTCCGCCATGGAACTCTTCCAACACCCTTTGAATCTGATTTGTGCTAATGCATCTCGGCAAAGACTCCATTCACATCCTTCTTGAACAAAACTCCATCAACAATGGCATAGGGGATAGCTACAATCAAGTGTCTCCTTTGGGTCTTGTTCATCTCCGGAGGGCATAGGCTCGTGCTAGGAAGTGTATAATACCTTGGGTCCAGCAAGGAGTGGGGGCAAAGATCGTCTTCTTCTTGATTACCACTTGGCTCATGGCTGTCTGGGATCATCAAAATAGCCTCTTCTTCATTGCATACTTCTTTTGCTTCCCCAAAACCAGCTGCTCACACAATCCTTTCCCTTTTACCAGCTTGGTGATCTTGATCTCAATGTCATACTCCATGACACGGGTGATCCAACCTGCCCTTTTCTCATTCAAATCCTTGTTGAGGAGGAAGTCCTTAACCCTAGCATGTGATACCAAAGAATCGAACCTTGTTGTTTGAGATTAAATGCTTGAATTTATTCAAGCTTCTTATTACCGCCATCACATACTTCTCAATAAAAGAGTACCTCACCTCATAGTCATCTAGGCTCCAATTTAAAGAAGGCAATTGGCTGCTCATCATTATCCTTGTTCTACTTTGTACTAAAATGGCGAAATAGTGTCATTACCTCCAAATGCATAGAGGATGAAATCCTTGGAGAAGTTCGGGTTGATGAGAGTTGGTGCTTGGGAGATGGCTTCTTTGATTGCTTCAAAACTCTCCTTGCCTTCGCTGTCCACTTGAAAGCCATGCTCTTCTTTAACATTCTCGGTGATGGGCTTGATAAGGGCTGCAAAATCGGGAAAACCTCTCGAACAAAGTTTATCCTTCCCAAGAAACTCAAGGGCTTTCTTGTGGCTGGCAATGGTAGTGCTCTTATGGCTTCAACCCTCTCTAGATCAATTGTTAATCCTTCTTTGGAGACAATATGGCCAAGGAGCTTTCCTTCATGTGCAAGAAAGATACACTTCTTAGGATTCAAAGATACTCCAAATCTCCGCACCTCGTGAAGACTTGCCTCAAATGAGGGAGGTGGTCTCGCTGCATTTTGGAAAAATAGTGATATCATCAAGGTAAATCAGCACCACATTGTTAATCAAATCTTTGAATGCCATGTCCATTGCCCTTTGGAAGGTAGCACGGCGTTGGACAACCCAAATGGCATTTTTTGTATGCAAAAGTTCCCCATTTGGATGTGAAGGGTCTTCTTAACAGTCCTCTTCCTTCACCATAATCGATTGTAGCTCGAGTAGCCATCAAGTAGTGAAACCTCTCGTGAGCCACCACAACTTGCAAGATTTACTCCATGGAAGGGAGTGGGTAATGGTCCTTGAGAGAGGCTCTATTCAAGTCTCTGAAGTCAACACACAATCTGATCTCTCCACTCTTCTTTCTGACTAGAACTAAGTTGGCAACCCAACTAGAATGCTTGATTGGGAATATGATCCTTGACTCAATCAGCTTGTCCAATTCTTTTCTCATGAGAGGCTCCATGTGTGGATTGATTGGTCTTTGTTTCTGCCTGACAAGACTTAGTATTTGGATCCAATTCAATGGTATGCTGAGCTAAGTTGGGATTGAAACCTTTCAAGTCTTCATAGCTCCAAGAAAACACGTCAGGGAACTCTTGACACAGTTGTATGAACTCATACCTTTCTTGTTCAGTTGTCATCCTTCCAATTTGCAATGGTTTGTTCTCTTCTACCAAGATGGATCGAATCCTCTCTCTTGACCTAAATGTTAGCTTTCTCCTTTCTAAACTGGTCATTGGGATTAAAAATGGACTCCAAAGTGATACATCCTTGGCGGCCTTGTTAGTTCTCACTGTACACCCGGTCACCATCTGCTGTTCCAATTTTTTCTTAATTCTTAGCCGAGAACTCAGCTTCTTCTTCAAGAAATGGATGATTTGCTGGTCATTCTCAAACACTTGCCAACTAACATTATTATCTCGGCACTTCAAGGCCTCACAATCACATGGATGTTTGGCTGTACCTTGTCTTATTGAATGCTTTCCACAATGTCCAAGGTTGCCATCCGCCGCAAGCCTGTCGCCAGACTTGATTCTCTTCCTAGGAATGGATTTGATGCCAAAACCCTCAAAATCTTCCATGAGGTCCAACACCCTATTCTTGTAGCACCCGAGTAGATCATTCTTGGCAGCATGCTATCCCTTGACACGAATTACAATCAATTCACTGTCCCCAAAGACTTGCAAGTTCTTTATTTTCTTCTTGATTGCCCAATGCATGCCTTGCACCAAGGCTTCATATTCGATAGTGTTATTGGAGCATGCAAACTAGAATCTAAAAGCTGAATAGTACTTTACTCCTTGAGGTGAAACAAGCATGGCCCACCTCCTGCACCTTATCTACTCCTTGATCCATCAAAAATAGCTGTCATACCTTGTTGTCATCTTTTGGTTTGGCTTGGTGATGCTTAGGAATAGGCTGATTTTCTTCGTGTATGCAATAGACCCTAGCTCGATTCTTCCACTTCTTGATAAGGATCAAATGCATGTACCTTGTTTTCCCATTCATCAAGAGTTATATCCGGGATGCTTCCAACCTTGGTGTCACCCTCATCGGTGCTTGGGTGATCTTCTTGATCAAATCTTTGAAATTGGCATTAATCGACTTGGAGTGTAAGGCTCAATATGGAAGTTTCGCAATAGGTTACGACTGATTGTAGCCTTAGTTCCATACCTCATTCGTCAACAGCATGTGTGACCAATCAGCAGACAAATATCCCCAATCTTGGTTTGTGAATTCCTTGACAAACATAGGGCAAAGAGTGGTGGAAGGTCTATGACTCGATACATCTTGTAAAACAACAACATTTGGACATGCATGCAAGGTAAGACTCAAGTTTCTAATCACCCCAACCTGTTATTCTTGCTGTCCCATCCAACCGCACTACCCCTTTGGATGTTGTTTCATCATTGGATCCCTAGCCTGATCAGCTATCTGTTTAGGCATTACCGAGATACTTGCCCCGAGTCTATTATGCAATTATGTACTAGCTGATTTCCAATGATTAATGAAACATAGAAAGGAGGGGGCTTCAACATTTTACCTTGCTGTCCTCCATGATTTCCCTCAAGCTGGGCAACATTTGTAAGTACCTTCTCTTACCTTTGGATCTGTTGATTTGAAGTTGGCTAGTCCTTCATGGCAGATACTTGCGTGCAGATCTCTTTGGCCTGGGATAGATAGGGATTCCCACATTGATATATTAACATTTGTCTTCTTCATCTGATCAATGATATTGAATGGTGATGAAGGATCTCTTTGTTGTCCCTTGGTTTGCACATTCACTCCTTGCATGTGGGTAGTAACAACTAGTATTTGAGTTGGCCTAGGGGCTGTTCTTGGCTGCCCTTATGCATTTACAACCGGATTTTTTCACAACCACTTGTGGAACCATAGAAGGTCATGGATTGGTTGGAGCTAATGGTTGTTCTTCACCCAAATTCCTCCTTTTGACCTTGTGTTGGCTGTAACACCTTGAGAAACTACTCCGGTTCATGCCACAAAATCCTCTCGCTTGCCAATTTACCAATGTGGTGTCATTTGGGGCTGATTGATGTTGGAATGTTTCTTGTTGTTGGTTGTTTCTTGATCGCCCTCACCCTCCACACCAATAGTTGTCACCATTAGTGCTTGATTCAAAGCACCATTGAAGCACATGGATTGGTTATGAGGCTCATTGCATGGAAAACACCAATCATACTCCTGGGCAATGTTGTTTTATGTTGGCACCAATGCCTTAGAGGCAGATATGGCATTTGGATTATAGGGCTGAAATGGTCTATTGGTAGGAGGCCTTGTTTGATTCATATTTGCAACTGGATTAGGTGGCCTTTGTGGTTGGTATGGCTGCCTGTTAGGCTGAGCTTGGGGTTGATAAGAAGGTCTAAAACCTTGGGCCTGCCGCCTTTTGAGAGTAACCACTCATTGCCTAGGTTTTGCAATTGCTTCATGACTTTGAAGCTCATTTGGGGCACTTGGAGATGAAGTGGAAGCTTCATTTGAACTCTAATTTCTAGGGGTGGGAGAATGAGTTTTATTAGGTGCTTGATTGGTGTTTGGACTCTCTAAACTTGGAAATAGTGGCATGGGAGGTCTAGGGGCAAGTCACACTGGATCAAACAATTTTCAGCCCTAATGGCAATGCTATAAGCCATAGGGATAGTTATGCCTCCCATGGACTGAATCAACATAGAAATATCATAATTTAGAGCTTTGAGATAGTAGAGAAAAGCACCTTCTGCTGTTGGCCTGACTGCCATTGGAATTCTCTCCCAAGTCTTTTGAAATCTGAAGTTGAAATCGGTCAAGCTGCTCATTGGGAGCTCTCTTGATGGTTGTCAGCTGCTCCAAAAGAGACAAGTTGTCTCCCTTCTCTCCAAATTGCTCATGAAGTGCTATACATAGCTGATTCTAATTTGTGATAGAACCAGCTCCAAGGCTTCTAAACCATTGCAATGTTTTACCCTTGAATGAAGATGCCAGTAACTTGACAGCCACTTACATCTCATTGATTTCATGGATTGCACAAAGGTTAGAAATGTCTTTAACATGATCACACTGGAGTAGTCTAATTTCTCTAGTGAAGTAGGGGATGTTCTTCAAGGCTGCAATAGGAATTGGATGTTGTGCATTGAGGGCAAGTGGGTTCTTTGCCTATGAAGTTGACATAGGGGTTGTTTTGTGCCATTCTAATTGGTCTTAAAACCCTTGTTGGATCGAATGAAAGGCCTACCAGTGGAGGAGTTGAGAGAGTTCTATTTGGTGGAGATAGAGACCTTTGAATCCTTCTTCCTCTTTACCTTCTTCTTGGAGATAATTACGGTGTATTCAAACAAAGACTTCTTCTTCTCTAACTCTTGACCTTGTGGTGATTCTTCTTAAGAGTTTTTAGGCCTGCACTGCTGAAAGCAGTTGATTCTTCCCTGGAGTCGCCGATATGTAAATAATAGCTCTTTTCAAGCAAGAAAATTGCAGCAGATGCACATCAACTTTCTACAAATAAAAATGAGACCTCTAGGTCCCACCGGGTGTGCCAAAACTGTTAGGGAAAAATCACAAAGCACTCCCCGGATGCAAATCAAGGTTCTAGATGATGTCTTAGGCATCCAGTGTGATTGCACAACATGGAAACCTCTCTCCAAGTGTGGGACTTGTGAAACTGAGAGAGGAATCTCCATATTAGAGGCTGGTTCCTCAAACTCCCCTGACTTAGATCTATATTTGCACAACTACAAAGGTTCAGATCCTAATCCTACTCTAAATTGCAAGGAGACAGGTATAGAAATGCAAAAATTGAAACTAACTAAAGATGGTGATGCACCAAAAGGAGTGGTGAATATTTTTGTCATGCAAATAGACACAAACCAAAGATTACAACATAAAACATACACAGACTGATAAGATATAATTTAGGGTCTGAAATGAAGCAAATAATATAAACAAAGGACTGAAACCCATTCACAAAGCTTGCATTATCATTTCCAATGTCAAAACCACTGCATTACAACCTCAGAGAGGTAGAAAACTATTACAATCTTCGAAGAGGTCTAATTCTTGCAACAATCACTTGTTGGAGGTGAAAGAAGAAGTTTTCTATGCCAAAAGTGTTCCACCCTTAAGAAAATGAGCCAAATCTAGCTTTTACATTACATGGGTCGAGCCCAGGAGAGAGAAAATGTACAAAACATGGGAGCCCATTCCTCATTGACTGTAAATGCATTAAAACGGCATGGGGGACCTTACAAACCCATACCCTGCCATTTTTGACCGAATTAGAGGAGAATACGACCCATCCTGCATTAAATTTGGTCGTTGAAAGGTCATTTCTGGCCATGGACACGTACCAGATCCATTTCTGAATTTTCTCTCTTGAAACTAAACCAAAATTCAAAATTTACCATGAAATCCTATAGAGAATTTCATAAGCTTTCCAATGATATGAAGAACGTGTAAATCCGAGCTCTGGATCAAAAGATATGAAGGTTTGAAGTTTTAGGGCAAAACGGCCCAAAAATAGATATCGGGCAAAAATTTTAAATTTTGACCTTTTTGCATTTTGGAAAAATTTTCAAAAAATTTCCACGCTCCACCGGTCGGATGCCACATGTCAGGTGCTGGTTCACGAGCAATTCTCTCTCCTCCACCTTTCCGCGGGCTTTCCTTTGAAAATTTTGATCTTTTTAACTTTTGGAAAAAAATTCATTTTCCCCGCGCCCGCCACCTGGGACATGTGGCATGCATTGATTGGTTGACAGGGTGCAGGGAAGACCTTTGCTTTTAGGTTTTTGGCCAAAGAACTTTTGCAAAAAACTTCAAAGTTCCCCCGAGCTCTGCACTTCCCTGCTCCATTGGACACGTGTCCAATTCCTATTTGTCGCGGCCCTGGCCTCCATTTTCTCCCCTTTAAAATTTTGGACGTTTTCCCTTGTGACACGTGGCATTTCCTGATTCATCCACGGGCTGTTGGCTTTTCACGCCCTCGCATATTTTCGGCCCGAGTTTCCCAAACCGTCTGGGACAAATTCATCCGATCCGCCCGATTCGGGCTTCCCATCCCTCTTTGAGGCGAAGACACGTGGCACGCTTTTATGGCTCTCGGCTCCTTCGGATTTTCGCGTCCTTCGCGTCCCTTTCGCTCCAACTGTCCCTGCATTTAAAGTTCTCTGCTTCAACCGATCCGGCGGTTCACGCCTTTGCATCCCTTTGCTCCAACTATCCCGGATGAAAGTTCTCTGCTTCAGCCCGGCCCGATCCGGCGGTGATTCGAGTCCTTGCGTCCTCACGGCCCAGATGTCCCAACTTGTTCAAAGACAAGCAGATTAGTCAATTTTTCTTTTGCCTTCAGCCGGTTCACCCTTTCGCATCCCGCACGTCCCCACGGCCCAACTATCCCAAGTGCCGCTGGCCGCCGGAGGCTTTTCACCTGGTTCGCGCCCGACGTCCCAACTGTCCCAAGGGCCGCTTGGACCAGGACTTAGCCAATTTTCATGATTTTTTCTGCCCCAAGTTTGTTTTTTTGCAACTTTTTCACCCTTTTTTAGAACTTGCTCTTTTCTCCTTGGACAAGAGAGTTAGAAAAAAACCAAGGGGACCCTAGAAACATGATTTTTGCCTTGAATCAATCTACTTGCCTGGGACTTGAATATTCTGATGCATGTTATCAAATTTTTACCCTTGGGGGTGCAAATTGATAACAATTCCTTAAGGTCATCTTTGATCGCCTCATCAAGTATTGTGTTTGCCTTCAACCTAAGAAGTGTGTCTTCACGGTGCTTTCAGGTAAACTCCTTGGGTTCATCATTTCTTTGCATGGCATAGAGGTTGATCCTGCTAAAGTAAAGGCCATTCTTGAAATTCCTCTGCCTACTAATCTTTGTCAACTTTGAAGTTTGCAAGGTAAGTTACAATCTATCTGTCAGTTCATTTCACAACTTTCCAGCCTATTGTCAACCATTTCATCATCTCCTCAAAAAGGACGTCTCATTCAAATGGGATGATGAATGCCACAAAGCCTTTGACACCTTAAAACAATACCTTATTCAACCACCGGTGCTCATTCCTCCTAAAGATGACCAACCCTTTTACCTATACATTTCTACTACTAATCATTCCTTAGGTGTCATGCTCACTTATTGTGATGAGTAACATAGGGAGCAAGTGGTTTATTACATAAGTCGTACACTTCTAGACTAGGAAACTAGGTACACCCATGTTGAAAAAAAATTCTTAGCCTTAGTCTTTGTCGCCACTAAATTGTGTCACTACCTACTCAACCACAAAACATTTGTTGTCACTAACACTGATCCCCCACATTACATGTACACCAAACCCTACTAACATCAACGTGCTTCACGTTGGTTCATGCTTCTTGTAGACCTTGACCTTAAATTCATCCATCAAAAATCTATAGAGGGCCAAGCCATCACTGACCAACTAGCAGACGCACCTCTTTTGGGGATCAACCCTCTAACTTTGATTTTTTGGACAAATCCATCATTGCTACCCTCTCTTTGGACAATACCACCTACCGGATGACCTTATTCTTTGATGGTTCTAAATGTCAGCATGGAGGTAATGTAGGTGTTATCCTCATTCCTTTTAATGGTGGACCTACGCCTCTATCTTTCAAACTAGATTTTGATTGCACTAACAACATCATCGAATATGAAGCACTCATATTAGGCCTTCAAATTGCCATCTCCCTAGACGTTAAATCAAATAATTTCTTTGGTGATTCTCAAGTGTAAACCAATTCAATGGTATATACCAATGTCATAATGAAATACTACAATGGTAAAAATTTCACTTCGACATACTTTTGACTACCTTTGATCATTCTAAGCTTCAAACCACCCCACGATCTACTAATAAATTTTTGGATACCATGGCTAACTCGGCTTCTCGATTCCTACTTCGCATGTTGACTCCAAAATATTTGTCACAATATAAAGATTGAAATCACCCCTTATTTACCTCGTGAGGTCCATTCCATCGAACCGTTACACTTGACCCATGTGAACTGTGGTATAAGTAGTTTCTGACTACCTTTCCCTTTCTATGCTACCTCCCGATCTCACTCGTAATGGACAACGTGCCTTTCTTAAAAGTGTCTCTCACTATGTCACCATGGTGGTATCCTTTATAAGCACGGCTTTGATGGTATTCTCTTACGATGCCTTACAATTTCTGAAATTCCTTACACCATCAAGGAAGTTCACGAACAAAATTTGTGGAGGCCACTTTAGTGGTTTAGTTGTCACTAAATGCATTCTTCACCTTGGCTATTATTGGCCAACCTTGAACCATGATTGTTGTGACTATGTCAAACATTGTGTGAAATTCCAACAACATGCTAATATTCATCACACACCTAGTCATGCCTTACAGGTCACACAAGACCTTTGGCCTTTCTCTCAATGGGGTTTGGATCTTTTCAGAGAGATCAATCCTCATTCTTCACAACACCATCAATGGATTATAACCGCTACTAAATATTACACTAAATGGGTAGAAGTCATTCCCCTCATTTCTATAAAAGCTAATAAAATATGTGAATTCATCAACCATCACATCATTTGTCACTTTGGTATTCCTCACCACCTCATCACTAATAATCGAAAGCAATTCAAAAACAAAACCCTATGAAACTTGTGTGATGCTTTTGGCATTCAACTCAGTTTCGCTTCACCTTATTACCCATAAACAAATAGCCAAGTAGAATCAACCAATAAAACCTTGAACAAAATTCTTATGAAAGTAGTTGACGATACTAGGAAGGTTTCGCATACGCACATTCCTTTTGTCTTATGGACTTATCGCACTAGTATTCGCACTTCGACTGCTGCCACACCTTTTTTCTCTGGTCTACGGTACTGAGGTTTTCTTGCCTCTTAAATTCTATATTCCATCTCTCCACATCTCACTACAAGACATGCTCAACAACGATGACTTTTGTCAGGACTATTTAGTGCAACTTGAGTTATTAGATGAACGTCGTCTCAATACTCTTGATCATCACCAAATCTACCAAAAACATATCAAACGTGCTCTATGATAAGCGCATCCACAAGTGAACCTTCAAGTTCGGTGATCTCTTCCTAAAGGAAAATCAACATGTAACCAAAGAAGAGAAAAGTAAACGAGGTAAATTTTCTCCTAATTGGCTTGGACCCTATATTGTTACTCATGCCTATGGATTAGGTGATTATCGTTTGTCTTCACTTAAAGGTAAACCTAAAGCTGAGCCCCTCAATACCTTAGCCTTACACATGCAATGACCTATTTTCCTAAACCTAACCTACTTGGTGTGACCATAGACCTTATGTACTCATTATACCTTGCAATGTTGTTACCTATGTTGTTTTAGCTTAACAACCATACTTTGCCTATTTTCGTGTTGTTTATCCCAACCAAACCTTTGGTGTAGCAGAACATACCCAAACGTTCCTGTACCTACCCTACATTGTGATTCCAAACCATAGCCTATACTTTGGATACTTGAATCACTTCACCCTTGTTTGGATAAACCTATCGACCTTGGACAATGTAGAGTTTGTAAGCTCTTCAACCTGGTACCATGTTGCAATCTATATGTGTGTGTGTATTTGATTGTCATTACCCATTACCCAATTTTACCATGGCCTATTAAATTTTACCCTATTTAACCATTACCCATACTTGATTTGATCCCAGCCTATTACCTATTACCCGATTTGACCCCACCTATTACCTTTTACCCGCATTGACCATCACCCTTTCCTCTAGTACTCATACCCTTCCCCACCTACCTTCACTTCCACCAACTACACATTTATCAAACCACTCATTGATTCTCGTATAACACCTCATTGATTCCTGGTTTGAGGGGGTCACCTTCACCCATACATGGGGCAATCACTACTGCTTTTTTCATACGCTACCAATACAAGCTATGTGACAAAAAGGGGGAAAATGTAGACACCAAATTTGGGTAACACTTCCCCTTCACCCCACATGTATATTAATTTAATTACCCACAATTAAATTAATTCCCAATCTCACAATATTCATTATTTAATTACCTTAATTAAACTAAGTCAACCTCACCTAGACACCTCACCCCACCTAGACACCTCATCACAAACCTATTCTTAGCATATTTCCCTTTTACTAGGACTCAATATTCACTCATCATAACTAACTAAGACTTATTCCTACCTACCTTAATTAACTAAGACTTAGTTCAACCCTAAAATCACATGCTTATTCTTCCTCTAACCACATTCCCACTTATCTAAGTGCAACATTCTATTTTGATCCGCGAGAATAGATAGAGCTGGCCAAAAATATTGCCAAGATCTGTCATTTTTAGTAAACCTAGGATTTCCCACCTTAACCGACACCGGTCAACCCTAAACCAACGTCGGTCACCCTAAACCATCGTCAGTTACCATATATTCACTTTGGTAACCTTGTTTGAGAGGTTGGAATAATTATTCAAGTTTTGGAGAAGAGAGATCTACATGCAAGCACATGCACAGAGCACTCCTACACATCCAAACACCCTGAACAAATAACCAAGCACGATATGAAAGGAAAGCATTCAAGGCAACATTCTAGGAAGCATAGCCATGACACTGACCACTAGTTACATAGATCAACCATCACCTCCATCCAACAACCAGTCTACAAACACCTAGTAAGTACCTTTAGATATGCACCTTCCCATATTTATTTAGATTAGTTTCTTCATGTTTGTTTGAGGGTTCTAGTCTCCCTTACATCCCATCATCTCTCACCCTCCTGTAAATCCCTCCACCCAATCACCTACAACCTTTTAACCCCCATACCTAACTCCAGACACCTCTGACTATCCTTAGCATTGCCATCTACCTCCCCATTACCTGTTCATTCTCTGGGTAATCTCAGAGAATCACCAAAACCCACGCTCACTTAGTTTCTATTAGCCCAACCCTACAGATGCGGTTAACCTGAATCATCATCGGTTTTCCCTCCATCAGCATCGGTCATACCATACCGATGTCGATCTTTGTGTCTAACAAACCTGCCTATAACAACGATCTCATACCTTTCACCTAAACAACCCAAATCACCTAAAGCTTGACCATGACCTGTCCCAACCACTTTATTTACCCTGTTTGACTTCCAGATCTGATCATAACCTAGCATGTTAGATTGCATTTGTTTATTGTACTTGAATGAGATACCTAAATCATATCAACTATAATAGGACATTATTGGTTCATATTACTTCTTGCATTAAGTTGTTTTAAACAGTGGATTGACAACCATCTAGGAAGTAGCACACTTCCCAGATCTAGCATACGCTAGGCATTCCAATGACATATATTATTTAATATTCCTTTTGTGGTCTTATTTGTATTCGCAGGTAGTTCCTCCTAGCAAAAAGGAAGTTCTCGCAATCAACATTGGATTAGGAAATCAGAACGTGTGCACTCTACCTTCCACCTTCACTCACAGGTATTCCTCCTTACCCTTACCTTATATGTTTTTCTCTTACGTACACACACTATTCGATGAAACAAAAATATCGCAAGTTTTTGGTCGAATTGTCATATGTCACCTAGTTTAAGAAGTGAGATTTCAAATGAATATCGGTAACAAATATTCAGATAGGCCTCTTAAGCAGAACACTTGGGTACCCTAAAAAGGTAAAGGAACCAAGTATATGTTGTATACACATTACTAGGTTAACATGAGAGATCGGTTTAATACTGAGTCATGAAATGAGATATCGGTGTTCACTGAGTCATTTATACTGTGCATATGGTCTTATGTTATAAGATGGATTGGCATTGGAATGTGTGTTCTAAATTATGTTAATTTAGAATAGAGAACATTATGTATAAAAAAATTCCTTGTTTCTAAAGTATTAAAATGGGAATATTACACAAACCCTTTCATCATTTTTATTAGTTGTATATCAACAACACCATTAGAAATTTGATTAGGTGAAAAATCATGTGCAATTTCTCATGCTCTATTGTATTGTTTCTATTTTCATTTGCACAATACTAGGATATAATTCTTTCACTAAGAGTGGATATTTGAAAGGTTACATTGCTTTCATATCCAAAGTTGTGTCACTTAGTATTGCATTATGCTTGTTTGACATAGATGTATCAAATTTAGGAAGCCATTTAGATTTAGGGACTAGAGATGATTGCATAGAAGAATCCATGTATCAAAGGAAATAAAGCCCTTACACTCAAGTTGTTGGATTCTACATTATAAACCATAACAATCATTACACAATGTTTGTTGGTTCTATGATAATTACAAAATGGTTGGCCTTTGACTTTTTTGGTCCTATAAAGGGGATAGTAATAATTAGGTAACAAAGTGAGTAATCACTTATTGAGTGGCTCATACAAAATATCATGTTGTCTAGCATGCTTGTTAAACCAAAGAGTTGTTTTTCATTGTGGTTGACTTAGTATGCGAGATTGATCTTTGGGAACATACACATCATTTCCTCTATGTAGGAATTTCTCTTCACTTACATACACACATGTATCATGTATATTATTGGCATCACAACATTTCCTTATCCTTATAACTAGATTGATCATGATGCACATATACATAATTGACATGGGTATTTGTGGGATCATATAGATGTGATATCTCATCATTGAGAGATTTGATCTTAGTACTCATAGCTTGAATTTTCTCTTAAAAATAACATTGTAACACTTGAATATTATGCAAGACAACCTTGGGTATATGAGAGATGTCAAGGCCATTAATAGCGGGTGTAAGAAGATTACAAGTGGACACCTCATTTTTATTTTGAATGAAATCAACATGATTAGGATCATTCATAGGATCATGATTAGAAACATCATCATGCATGATAGATTTACATCTGAAGTTCATGTTTTGGTAAATATGATCCCAATCATCAAGATAATCATCCTAAATGTTGGAAATGATATCATCATAACATGACACATGGGTATTTGTATAAGAGAAAGGCACCACATTGTACTCCATATAAATGCAAAGAACAATTGATGAAGCACTAAAGGGAAGGTTGATTTATACAATATATCATAAAATCATAGAAGATATATCCCAAAAAAATTATTGTTGGAGATGAATAAGAGTAATCCAAAAATAGTAATGAAGATAGGCCCAAAAGTTTTGTTTTAACAAAAAGTGACCGTCGTTAAATTATTAAAATGATCATTCATGATAATAAATAATGAATTTACTAAAACAAAAATAAGTGTTTTATAATATGAATATGTGGAATAATAATCTCCAAGAAATTTTCAACAAAGAGTATATTTTTCTGTTTATGCCATAATTACTAAAAATAATGATTTTGAATATCTGGAAATTATGCCAAACAAAAAGAGGTTTTCGTTTAATATATAAAAATTAATAAAAACTCAAAAGAATTTGAAAATAGAGTCATTGTTTTTTAAAATATGCAATAAAAGGTGATTTGGTAATTAGGAAGCCCTACAAAGAAATCCAAAGGAAGAACCAACCATGAGACCCCAAGAAAAATTGTGAAACCAAATTGATGTTATGTGATAGATGGAAAATCAGGTCTAGATGTGAATATACAATGTAGAGATGAAACCCTAGGGAAACTAGGGTGGAAGAAGGTGCAAGATTAAATCATGACATGTTTAAACCTTAATTATATCTATGTTATGGAAGTGCACAATAATAAAGATGATGTACGAGTTTGTAACATGAAATTATTTTGATCTAAGTAATTTATGATTAACCATTCATAATCGAATAAAAATTAATAATTTCAACAATTGGTAAATTTTAGTCATTCAAACGTGTACCGCGTCTCGGATCCTGGAAGAACCAAGTTGTTTGAGACCATAATGGAACCATCCCCAAGTTGTGGGACCTTGCACACTTGGGACAGATCTCTAGAGAAGGCTGGTTCCTCTACCTACCTCTAACGCTACTACTACTCCTAATGCTGAAAGTAAATCCTAGACTAAACATGCCAAGGGACCAGGGATAGAAGGATGTGTAGAAAGGGGAAATCCTAAGCTAAAGAAGGTGATAGCACTAAGGAAAGGGTCGATCTCTCTCCACAAGTGGTGAAGGAAATAGAGAGGGTGTGGGAGAAGAGGGCGGATGACACATGCCACAGATCAACATGTAGGCTCGGCCTTCTAGTGTGTGCAACACATGAACATGGGGAATACAAGTAGGGAATACACACAACTAAAAAAAAGTGAATAGAGAGGTAAAATGCAATGAAAATGAGAAAAGGAAGACAAGAGTTCTACAAAACATGATTTTATTCTTAAGGGATGCACAATCATTTACATTCACATGACAGGAGGCAAGAATACATTGTAGAGACCATGTCAAGGTCTGAGACCCATGGGAAGTCAGCCACCATTTTAGCATGGTGTCATTACAACAGAGAGGGATCCTTTTTACAAAGTAGAACTTTATTATTTATAGGAGAAGAAGGAGAGAAGAGAAGGATAAAGAGAGGGAAACTTAGATTCAAATCTTCAACCACCAATAACCAAGTGATAAATTCCTATAAATCCACCTGTAAGGCTATCAGATGCACTTCCCCATGTCTGTTTGGTGTGTAGAAGAAGGAAGAAAGCAAGATCTGATTGAAATTTGGTGGTTGAGGTTGATTAGATGTGTGCATTGATGATCAAAAAGATGTTTCCTATTTTCCACCTACCAAATCCCACCTAAATCTGATTTTGAAAATTCCAACGTGTAGCTGATGTTAACAACTTTCAAATGAGACCAAGCGCGCGGGAGTCTGAGCACTACAACAAAAGTTATGGTTGCAAAAGATGTCGAGTTGTTCGAGCACGTAAGACATGTGGTGTATGTGGATTGATCAAGGAGTCGGCTAATTGTTCATTTGTTTTGTCTTTTTTGCCACGTGTCAATACTTTGGTTGGTTGTCAAGATTGGCACCCTGTTGGTGTGCTTTGATAGGTTACGTGTAGCACACTCAATTCTAGCAAATGACATGGCACAGTGATAGCGCGAGAAAGAAGGCACAAGGCATGGAAGTAAAAGGCGATGAGATGAAAGGGAACAGAGGTAAGGCATGCATGGAGGTGCACGCGCATGAGGAATAGGAGAATACTTGCAGGGGACAAGTATGGGGAAGGGGCGCGAGCATTCAATTAATTAAGGGCACACGACAGTAGAAAGAAAATGGGGCACATAAAGGAGCACAATGAAAATAGGAAGTGTAACACACGTAAGTGTGAAGGCATGTGGGGGACTTAGCTGATTTGGAAGGTAAGTCAACCAGAGGTGCACGTAAGGAGTGTGCGACAGGATAGGAAAATCAGGAATGCAGGAGGAAGGCGCAAAGGGGAAATAGAAGGAGATAGTAGAATGTAGAGAGAAGGGGAGCAGAAGCAAGAAGGAATCAAGGTGTGTTGGGCGGGTGGAAGAACTGCAGCCAAGCAAATTGTGCCAAGTGAGCAAGCTTGAGTGTGCGCAACCTAAAATGTGAAACATCAGAGTTGGAATGAAAACTATAAGTTATCCAAATAACTAGAAGAGTCATTTGGATAACATTTTTTACGACTTTTAGGGGCCATCTGTCTGCTAGATGAAGAGACCAATAGCCTTAGAAGTCCATTGGGTATGGAGTCAAGCACAAAACTTGAAAATCTGATCCACAACTTGAAGAACATCTCGGAGTCACTTATAGCATTTTCTGAACTCTAAACCTGAATTGTTTCTCTCATAAGGATATGTTGACATAGATTGTGATAGTTGAAAGCTGCGTAGATTCTTTGAAACGCCTCTACCAAAATTGAACTATCATTCCAGCAAGCATCAAAAATGGGCACACAGGTGCAATAAGAAAGGAAAGGCTCTAGAGGGGAGCACAAAACAAGCACAATGCTATGTACAAAACTGAAAATCATACATGTCCCAAAGGGAACATGCAAAGTGTGTGCAAGCAATTGTGTTACTGAAAGCAAACCTAAACTAGCCTACTCTAACCAAAGGAAAATGGCACAAGTAAAACCTGCAACAGGAAAGGAGAAGTAGCTTCCCTTCCTCATAAATTGCGACCATGTAAATGATTTGGTGTTGAACATGGTCAAAAACAAGAGTGAAAAACTAAAATGCACAGATGGTGTTTCACCCTCCTCAAAGTATCAACAAACAGAATATATATACCTCCTGAAGTTGTTTTGCGCTTGGATCTGGGAGGCATTTCTATTGAACTTTATCACACTAAAGCTCTACCTCGTGATCTGAAATGAGCATGACCGGTGGAAACTCTGTTTTTGGCTCTAGACTAGCTAGGTATCTAATTAGGCACGAGTCGATCCTTGTGATTTTCCCATTACTTTGAAGCTCAATCCCACATATGGTATTTTCTTGTAGACTTTCCTCCTAAAGGTGACTTGCAGGCTGGGTCATGTAGATTTGGGGCACATGAGGTTTTGACTCTACAAGCAACTCAATCTCCTTCAGAACTATGCCCTCAGGAACTAACTGATTTTCTTCTAAAATAGGCACCCATATGATTTCCTCTTCCCATTCAGAGTCACATGAGTCATGTCATTCTTCAACTATTCTGCATTTATTGAACATGATGACATTGGTTGGGAAAGGTGTGTTGGCAAGGGGTTGTTCATTTATGGTATAACTAGGTAGAGGGGACTTGGAAGAAAATGGGAGGATGGGTACATAAAGCATGAACCACGCTCACAAGAGTGGAAGCATGTGTAGGAGGGGTGATGGCAGAGAAATGAAGGTGAGAGGATGGAGGAGGGGAATTCTCAATGGGGGCATCGCGTAAGAAGCTAGGGAACATGCATGGTAGGATGAGATGATATAAGTTGGCGTGAGAGGAGTGGGAGGGTTGTAAGATGGTAGTGCAAGGTTGCCCCATTGACAGGGTTTCCATGCGCTATATTTTTGAGCCTCCATTGGTTTTGCCCACTCTATAATCTAGGGCATCGTCTCATGTAATAAACAAAGAACTTGTGTTAGGCGCTAAACCAACCTAGTACATGGCCTACCCTTGGACAAGGGACTTGTAGCCAACTTTAGCTGCCTTTATGGAGCACTTGAATCTAAGTTACATCATATCCATCTCCATTTTTACACACGCCTCTCAAAATCAGCTTTGGGTAAGGAGTTTCACCAATCATCTCGCATAAACATGTTCTTCATAAACATTTTGGTTAGAAAAAGTGGGTTATATGCATATTTAGGATGATAGGGCTCATAAAACTGATTTAGAGGAGGACTTTGGAACTGTGGGGATGGAGAAAAATAGCTCTGCTACTACAAATGAGAATTCCATGAAGGGAAAGAAGTCATGATTGCACAACTTCAAAAAGAGGAAGATGGAATGATGGAAGAATAAAAATGAATGAAAGGAGGATGGGAGACTAGTCTGCAAATGAGAAAATGGGTGCATTTGGATCAATGGAGTCGCCATATGTGTTGAAAAAATGCCTCCAAAGGTTGGATCTCAGCAAAACACATCAAACTTGTTGAGATGAAGATGTAAAGCTCTTCATCTTTTCCCACCTGGGCATGCCCTAAACTATTGGTCATTCAAACTGCACCCACATCTCGGATCCAAAAGAGTCGAGCTATTTGATCACAATGGAACCATCCCTAAGTTGTGAGACCTTGCGTTCTTGGGACGGATCTCGAAGAAAGCCAATTCCTCTACCCGCCTTTAATGCTACTGCTACTCCTAACGCTGAAAGAAAATCCTAGACTAAACATGTCAAGGGACCAGGGATAGAAGGATGTGCAAAAAGGGAAATCCTAAGCTAAGGAAGGTGATAGTACTCGAGGAAAGGGTCAATCTCTCTCCATGAGCGATGAGGGAAACAAAGAGGGCGTGAGAGAAGAGGGTGGATGACGTGCATGCCATAGATCAACACGCGGGCTCGGCCTTCTAGCATGTGCAACACATGAACATGGGGACTGCAAGTGGGAATACACACAACATGCCAAAAATGCAAATAGAGAGGTGAGATGCAATGAAAACGAGAAAGGGAAGACAAGAGTTCCACAAAACATGATTTTATTGCTTAAGGGATGCATAGTCATTTACATTCACGGAAGGAGGTGAGAATACATTGTAGAGACCATGCCAAGGTCTGAGACCCATGGGAAGTTGGCCACCATTTTGGCATGGTTTCATTACAACAAGAGAGGGATCCCTTTTTACAAAGCAGAACTTTGTTATTTATAGGAGAAGAAGGAGAGAAGAGAAGGAGAAAGAGAGGGAAACTTAGATTCAAATCTTTAACCACCAACAACCAGTGATAAATGCCTAAAATCTACTTGCAAGGCTATCAGATGTGCTTCCCCATGTTTTTTGGCATGTAGAAGAAGGAAGAAAGCAAGATCTGATTGAAATATGGTGGTTGAGGTCAATTAGATGTGTGCATTGATGATCAAAAATATGTTTCCCTATTTTCTGCCTACCAAATCCCGCCTAAATCTGATTTTGAAAATTCCAACATGTAGTTGATGTCAATAGCTTTCAAATGAGACCGGGCATGTGGGACTCGAGTACTACAACGAAGTTATGGGTATCGAAAGATGTCGATCCATCTGGGCACGTAAGACACGTGGTGCGTGTGGATTGATTGAAGGAGTCACCTAATTGTTCATTTGTTTTGTCTTTTCTACTACGTGTTATGAACCGGTTGGTTTTCAGGATTCGGTGCCTTATTAGTGTGCTTTGATAGGTTGTGTGTAGCACACTCAAGTCTGATAGATGATGTGGCACAATGACTAGTACAAAAGAAGGTGCAAGGCATGGAAGAAAAAGGTAGGCACACAAAAGGGAAATAGAGGGAAGGCGCGGGTGGAGGTGTGCGCATAGGAGGAATAAGAGAATATTTGTAGGGGAAAAGTATGGGGAAGGGGCACGAGCATTCAACTAAGGAAGGGTGCACGAAAATAAAAGAAAAAGGGGTGTACAAGGAAAAGATAAAGTGCAGGCACGCAAAGCATGAAGACATGCAAGGACTTAGCCAATTTAGAAGGCAATTCAACCAGAGGTGCGTGCAAGGAGTGTGTGATAGGATAGGAAAGAAAGTGGGCACATAGGAGGAAGGCACAAAGGGGAAATGGAAGGAGATAACATAATGCAGAGAGAAGGGGAACATAAGCAAGAAGGAAGCAAGGCATGTGAGGGCGCGCAGAAGAACTACAACCAAGCAAATTGTGCTAAGTGAGCAAGCTTGAGTACGTGCAACCTAAAATGTGAAACATCAGAGTCAGAATGAAAAATATAAGTTATCCAAATAACTAGGAGAGTTATTTGGATAACGGTTAAATAATAAGAAATGGCTCAAATATGCAAGAGGATAAGAAGAATTAGTTATACATACCAAAAATGAGATGATTTGGATGTGTAGATAGGTGGAAAAGAAAAATGAGAGACTGGAGATGCTTCGTTATGTATTATAGGATCGAAATTGAGTAAGAGTAGGACCATATAAGTTCTATACACTCTTGATTAGAATTAAATGATCCCGACTTGGGTTAGGTCTTGGAACCTTTGAAGATTTGGATTTGAAACTTCCTATGTGTTTCACTTTCTTGGAAATGACCTTTGTTGTATGTCTCTCTTTCTCACATAAATTTAGGATGACTTGTAATCACCTGTAACAATGTGGAAACCCTAAAAACTTGCAGTACCCTTCATCAAAGCATTAACAAACCAAAAGGAGAAATTATATGTGTGTGGTGAGGTGAACTACCCTTCGTGGTCAATGCTAGCTCCTGAACCAATCCAAGTGCTCCCTCACATGGGATCAAGACTCACGTAGTTCTCTTACGTACTTGAGTTAGATATAATTAGTTCAGACATATATTTATTAGTAACATTTTGTTTGGATGATATATTGTGTGAAAAAATAAAATACGAATACGCCCATGTTTAGAATTGGTTAGTCGTATAACTCTTTATTAGTTTCAAGGAGGTATTTAAGGGATATTCATAGGGTCGAGCTCCATGATATGTGGTTGTTTCACACGAGAATTTCGTCCCGGAATAGAGTTGCTTCTATCCTTTCATTCTCTTGAGAAGCAGAGATAAGGGTTAGGGCTAGGAGGAATACCCAGTGAGTGTTGGGAAGGTGTGCATGTACCGTAGAGAGATCAAATTGATGTGAAGGACTCCTTTTTATGCTGGGAAGGACTACTGTAAGTAAGAATACAAGACCACCGAGATCTTAGTTAGACAATAAGTGAGGGAACTACCTTGGGCCGTGAAATATTAGACTTCCTTTCGAAGGTGGTCAGTTCCCCTTTTAATATGAATTAATGCAAATGATAACAAAGAAGCTATTGCGAAATCACGATTTAGGTACCTTGTTAAAAAGTAATAGAGACTAAACTACCAATAATAAACTGTCATGATGTTTGTTTGGTCACCGGTTATTGATGCATCGAGATCAAGTTACAATGATAGACCCAGCTGCATGTGAGATTGTTTGGGGGTAAATAAGGGAAAGGTTAGTTTTGGTATAAGTCACAGTGACCGATGCCGGTCATTGGATAACCGATTGCGGTTATAACACCGATACCAGTAGAAGATAACCGATATCGGTAGGGGCAGTGATTTAGGGGTTTCAAATGGAAGTCAGTTGTAAGGTGGTTATGGTGTTTATAGGGTTAATAAATGATTAGGGGGGGTAGTAGGGTGATGGAGAAAACTCAAAGAGTGAGAAAACTATCTTTGGGGCAATATCGGGGTTGATGAATGAAAGTTAGGTGCAGAGTCTTTCTTTGGGTGGTAGATCTATAATTATTATGAATTAAAAGTTCAAGAAATGGTGTTTAGAAACATACAAGATACTACTTACTAGTTCCTGATGAAGATACAGGTCCAAGGAATGTGGTGGTGACAGTAAGGCTTAGTTGGGATGATTCGGTATTGGAAAGCGAGCTGATGAAGCTATCCTTAGTCTTTCCCAATGCTTGGATGAGTGTGACAGCGATCTAGTTGCTCAGTTACAGTCTTGGGCTCGATCCTCTTCTCTACAACCTCTTCTACTTGTTTCACTTCTCTTTCTCCCTGCCAAATGAATTCTGGATCCTTTCTTTTTGGTTGGGGGAGGTCATTTACAGGGAACCGATGGCGGTTACGTAACCGACGGTGGTCGAGTAGGAACCGATGTCGGTTAGGTCAAAGTGGCTATTTTTAGTAAAATAGCCATCTTTCCCTCCTTTTCTCCCAAGGGATCAGTTGTGGGCTTGGTCAAGTCATTATTAGGCTCGTTTTGGTGCGGGTGAGGGGTGATGAGTCATGGGTGTGGGTCTAGACCAAGTCATAGGTCTTAATTAGGTTGGTTTAGGGTTAGGGCTAGGTCATGATGAGGTGGCAAGGTGAGGTGGCAGGGTTGGAGATGTAGATTTATTAATTATAAGGTAATTAATAAATAATTAAGTGTGTAAGGTTTAGGTGGTGAGGTAGGGTTAGGTTGTGGGACGAGATACGGGTACAGGGTGTCGTAAGACACAAATTTGGTGTCTACATTTGCCCCTTGTTGTCGTGTAGTTTGTCTTGTAAAGCTGCACTGACAATAATAAGAAGTGGTTGCCCCAGTTAAGGGTATAGGTAATCCCCCTCAAATCTATCACAGATTGAGGTGGCGTGAAATCAGGGATAGGGTTGATAAAGGGTGAATGATGATGAGATGATGGTAAGATGGTGGGGTAAGTTCAAGGAAGCAGACGCATGTTGAAATGTAGTAGTGCGACTAGGGTACACGAGTTGAAGAGCAAAAAAGCAATTCATAGGCAAAGGTCGATAGTTTATCCAAACAAGGTTGATGATATAATCACAGTATCAAGGCATAGGAAGTAGCTCAGGGGATATAACGGGTAAGGTACCGGAACATTTAGGCATGTTCGGTAGTACCAAATGGTTGGTTTGGTTGAGATAAACGTCACGGTCTTGGTCTAGGAAAAGCTGGTCGGCTGATCAATTCAAGTATCCTAGGCATGCTAAAAAAACACGAACATGTGAGCTCAATTGAACAAACAACTACATGATGGGTGGATAGAATCATAATGTGCGGTTCTCGGTCAAGGTACTGAGTTGGTGTGGCCTTGGGTCAGGCTAATTGGTGGTTGCAGCCTTGGGTTGGGCCGATTGAATGGTTATGGCCTTGGGTCGGGTCTGATTGGTTGGTTGCGGCCTTGGGTCGGGCCTGATTGGTGGTTGCGGCCTTGGGTCGGGCCGATTGAATGGTTGTGGCCTTGGGTCGGGCCTGATTGGTTGGTTGCGGCCTTGGGTCGGGCTTGATTGGTTGGTGGCAGCATGGGGTTGAGCTGATTGATTGGTTCGGCCTTGGGTCGGGCCTGATTGGTTGATTGCGGCCGTAGGTTGGGCTGACGTTAGTTGCAGCCTTAGGCTGGGCCGATGAATGTAAAATAAGGTTATGTAGCAAGGCCAGAGGTAGGCGATATGGTAAAAAAATAGAGATTGGTGGATAAGGGCAGGAGTTAGGTTAAACTAAACAGATAACCGATATCGGTTATATGTGACCGATATCGGCTAGGAGACCGATATCGGTCTTCTAGGGCGCGCCCTAACCGGTATCGGTTAGAGGTCAAAACCTATAAAAAGAAAAAATATGGCATGTCATTGTCACATTGTGAATTTGAGTGCCAACCTTTGTCTTGTCTGAGTTTTGAATTGATTGGGCTGAGTTTTTGGGCTGAGGTGGCACTAGTTGAGTGGGGTAGTGAGTTATTGGTAGGCCCAGGAGATCAAGAGGCGAGTTTGATTAGTGGAGGACCCCGCAGAGGATATTTGGAGCTATGGCACGGCTTTGGAGGAGTAGGAGGTGTTGGAGGAGCTGGACCACCGCTACCTATCCCACCACCACGACGTGTAGTCGTACCCGTGAGGCTTTGAACCCCTATCGTGTGAAGTTGATGAAGTTAGCTAGGATGTGGGTTTTGGGGTAGGAATCCAAAATTTGATAAAATAATGAATAAATGAAGGTAAATCGTAAAATAGAGTGGGTAGATATGTTAGGTAGGCCAAAATGGTAGGGTGGGTAAGTTTTTAGGAAATTATTGTGGGTAGATGGGTAGAAATAGGAAGAAAGGGGATTTGGGGGCCGTTTTCGATCCGGCCCCAAAATCCCACAGTGACCGATGTCGGTCACTAAGCGACCGACATCGGTCACCACGCAAGTTGTATAGATTAGTGGGTTCAGAGACCGGCGTCGGTCATGTGTCGACCGACGGTCGTGGGTGACCGGTACCGGTCACCATGGGCAGGAGGTAAGGTTGTGAAAGTAGTTGTGTTGATTTGTTGTAGGTGGGTAGGATCGAGTGTTGGGGTGAAGGGGGAGAAGGTAGAGTGGCTAGGAAAGGTTATTGGGGTGGGGGAATCGGGTGGTGTATGAGTGGGGTAGGTGGTAGGTTGTGGGATAGGTAAAGGGGATATTGTAGGTGTTTGTTGGGTGGGGTTAGTGATATTGGGGTTATTGGGTAGTTGTTTTGTAAAGGGTAGGCCTGATGGAGTGGGTTGTTTTTGTAGGCACGCCAGCAGCTGACGATGCGGGATCGGATGCCACCTCTACTAGGGCGGATGCGGCCACATGTGACTACAACAAGTGCAGTGGCAATCATGTGGGAGGTTGGACTTGGCAGAGTCCAGAGGTATAGGGCTATGGATAGGGACCATAGCCTGATGGTTGCCCTCATCGAGAGATGGGATCCGACAACCAATGTCTTCCATCTCCCGACTGGAGAGATGACAGTCACACTAGAGGATGTGTATCACATCCTGAGACTGCCGATCATAGGTGAGGCGGTGTTCTAGGTGGAAGATGAGACAGCGATGGATAGCATCCTACAGGTATTCAGGGATGCAGCCCCATTGATTACGTACCATAGTGCGAGCATCTGCTACGGCGATATGTATCACACACATCGACAGGAGACATGGCTTGCCGTGCTGATGATGATTGGTATTACCTACTTCACCCTCCCGGACTCAGAGGGAGGCCGCTTCCCACGGGATCTGATGGGAGTATTACATGAGATGGTGGAGGAGCACACCTGCTATGCATGGGCACCAGTGTATTTGGTGCAGCTATACAAAGAGCTCTGGGGCTATCACCGTATGAGGTGATTCGAGATATGCTCGACATTCTTACTACACTGTTGGGCCTACGAGCATATCGTGTGTTTACGACCGGTAGGGTTTCCCCAGCAGCAAGCACCACGTGGCTTTATAGGTATGGGTTTTAGACGTGGTTAGGGGTCATGGGCTAGCCACGAGCAGTTATCACAGGGCGAGATGTCACGTACTACAGGCATATGTTAGAGGGCCTGACCATACTAGATATTATATGGAGGTCATATAGAGGCCATCAGCCTCATGGAGGAGCCTGAGCACATATGTGATGGATCCAGTACATCTTCTGACGGATAGCGGGACGGAGACCCGGGGAGTATGAGAGGATTCCCAGAGAGGGTACGATGACAGTTTGGAATTGTTCAGATATACCCATGGCTCATAGACCATACAGAGGATCGACGCTAAGGCACCCTTCTCACCTCCCACCGACACTTCCGAAGGACCAAAAGAGACAAGCAGCTAATCGTAGGGTAATGGATGCAGGAGTGACAGAGTCTTATAGATTACGGTGGGTAGTAGAGCTAAAAGGTACACGTGAGAGGGCCGATCATCCTGACATAGCTGTGATTATAGCAGAGAGAGACCACCTACAGGGTTTAGTTCACCAGCTTCAAACATAGGTGAATGAGACAACGGGATTGTTAGAGGTTTTGCAGTCACGAGTGGAGAGACTAGAGGCAAGATTCCTCCATGCGAGAGGGCATATTCGTATGTTACAGGAGAGATTGGTGGATCAGTGGGAGGAACCAATAGTAGTGGCCCCTTTGAGGATGGAGAGGCCAGGTGAGCGGCATCGATGATCACCATCACTACCTGGTTCAGGATGAGGCATGGGGGCCTACGTGAATTTCATAGGGGTAGAAGAATAAATAAGGATGCCGACCTGTGCGTCGATGATAGAGAAGATGTATTTGTTTAACATCTAAATAAAACTGAATATGTATGTTGATTTTGAGTTTATGATAATAATAAGAAATTTTTATGTTTTGAATGTTTGGATTGATAAAGGACAAAGGTGATTGTTATCAATATAAATATGTGAAAACATTTATATTTTTAAGCAAAACACAACACATGATAGGTTATGGTAGGGGATGGTCGAGCTAACCTTGGGAGACCCCATGTCTCCTAAGTGTTGCCTACATAGCCCATTGCACAAAGTAAGGAGGGGCCTCGAGACAGATGTAGTTCTCCTTAGGACCAGGAGAGGTGAATTGAGTAATTTGGTTGTGGTTAGGAAATTTGTTGGTTAGTAAAAATTTTGATATTGGTAGGGTAAGGTTGTTGGAGTTGGTAAGGTATAGGTGAAGCGAGGGTTAGCTTACCCAAGCATTAGGGAACCGTGTCCTGATTAAGGTCAACACATAATCCTAGATTCGGGTAAAAGAGGCAAAAATGTCCCATAGTTGGAAAGAGCTAAACAAACCACGTATTATCATAGGATGAGCTTGAATCTCTAGGTACCTTGCATATGCGAGAAGTCAATAGGTGGAAAGAGTTGTATAATCACAATATATCGGTTATACGTCACGTCCCTTGAGTTTTGTTGTTTTGAAAAATGGTGAGGTGAGGTGGATGGTATAGCTGGGGTGTAGAGGACTTGTTATAAGGTGATTATTCTGACGAAATAGATCCAAACCTAAATAGACGAGTCCATGACTCAAAAGTGCTTTTGAATACTACTTTTATTTTTCTAGATATAGACTGATCGATGCGGGAAGTCTATATGGGATATGCATTTTGTTGTTTCTTGAGGTCTTCACAAAGCTGATCAATGCAAGAAGCTTCTGATAGAGGCCGACTTTGTATAGTTGTCCTTGAGGAGCAAATCGCTTATAGTAGCATGATGATGCAAAGCTTTGCACATAGTTGTCCTTCGAGGGAGCAGTCTAGTTTATAATAACAGATGCGGCTTTGCACATAGTTGTCCTTCGAGGGAGCAGTCTAGTTTAGAGCTTAGAGGTCTAGATGTCCATTTGGCATGAAGTATCTAGTTTTGCAGGAAGTTTAACTCAAGAATATCCCAGAATCGTATAATTGAGAACTTGTTATTTTGATACTTTTAAGTCATGGACCAGACTAAAAATGGGAAGGTATCTTTAAGAGGAGGTGATGATCAAACCATGTGAGCTTGATTCTATTTTGAGATGCATGAAACAAGGTGTATGAGGTGGTAAATGAGCTCAAGGGATGAGCACAAGGTAGATAATAAGTGATGTAACACTAAATTCAACAAGATAATGGTCGGAGACGCAAGGCATTAGGGGTTGAGGCTCAGGTTTACCATTAAGCGAAGCTAAACGATAAGTACCTGATCCATAGGTGTGAGTGATAATGTAAGGCCCAATCCAATTAGGAGAAAATTTTCCACGTTTTCTCTTTTCTAGTTTGGTTACATGTTGATTCTCTTTGAGGACAAGATCACCAATCTTAAAGGTACACTCATGAATTTGCTTATCATAAAGTCATGCCATGCAAAGAGACGATAAAGCCAAGGTGTTTTCTGAAAGGACACCAAAGACACATTTCTTTGGTTCAAGACGAACACAAGAATGTAACAGTGATCGAAAATAATGGTTAAAACAACGAGATGTTCACTGCGATGTTTGGATTTTCCAAGAAGATCATCGACATAATCCTTGAGGATAGTGTGCATAATGTCATGAAAAATATAAGTCATAGCCCGATAGGTCACACCAGCATTCTTAAGGCCGAATGGCATGACACGATAGCAGAAGGTCCCCCAGGGGGTAATGAAGGTGGTTTTATGTTGATCGGCGGGGCTACTAAAATTTGATTGTATCTCGAGAAGCCATCCATGAGAGAAAGCATCTCATGGCCCACAGTGAGATCAACAAGTTGATCAATGCTAGGTAGGGGAAGTCATCCTTTGGGCAAGCAAGGTTAAGGTCCCGAAAATCTGTACATATCCGAAGTCCCCCTGTCGCTTTAGTGACAGGTACGACATTAGAAATCCATTGCGAGATAGTCAATAGGTAAGATGAAAGAAACAGAAAGGAGGCGTTGAAGCTCTTCTTTCACCAAGAGGGCAATGCGTGGATGCATTTTTCTCGGCCGTTTAAGCGGTTTAGAGTCTAGTTTGAGTGATGTTATGGACAAAGCAATGTCGGGATCGATTCTGGCATGTCGGGCGTAGGACCAAGCAAAAGCTTGATTGCGCAGGCACGGAGAGGAAGGTAGTGAAGGCAACTTGTTCTAATGCGTCAAGAGATTGTCTGATCTTTAAAATGTGAGGATCGTCCTCCGTGTGGATGTTGATTTCTATAGTTGATTCATTCAACATAGTTTGGGTGTCAGATGGTAAGGCACATTGAATATAAGAGTCATCCGCACCAAGGTAGGTGAGGATGGAGTCATCATCCTGGCACTCCACAACATTAATTGAAGGTGAATCTTCTTTGATCATGTCTGGATACAAAAGGGGGAGAGAAGATGGGTCTTCACTATCACGTTGATAAGTGAGAGGACCCAGGAAGATAGCATTCACAAAAAAAAAGTTAGGAGGGATAGATTCCGGGTCTATCGACTCTGTGGGTGAAGATGGAAAAATGGGCGATGATGGTTCGGAAGGGGTGACTTTGTTGTTTCCTGGATACAATTGACATGAGGTTTCTTTGGTGTAGGTGGTTCAAAAAATCCAAGACCACGACGATCTTTGTGTTTGCGGGTAGTTACGGGAATGATCGTATGTCGGCCTTGTTCATAAAGACCGAAACCAAAACCCTTCCAAGCACAATGCGTCAGGAAGGTGAGGGCAAAACGACGGTTGGTTAGATATCGAAAATCAGATTGGAAGGGAACCACACCAAGGGGAGGTTCAGGGGTGACAGAGGATGTGTCGACACCCCCATACGTTAGGTTGGTGTGGCAATTAGGTGGTCCATAGGAGATCACCTCCCCCACATGATGGTCGTAGGTAGGATGCACATGTAACTGTCCATACTCCTGTGGGGTATGAAAGGTGCTAATGTTGTATAGGTGGTATTCCCCCAGTGTAAGGCATTGAAAAACATCTACCAAGGGATCTGAAGTTGGGATGTTGTCCGCGGGGAAGGAAGTGGTATTCGCGGCGGTGGGTTCATTGGTCGAAGGTGTGAGTGTGGTTAAGGTGGATGGTTGAGGCGTGGTTGAAGTAGATGGTTGGGCTAGATCAATGGGTGCCTTGACTGGTACAAGCACATCATTAGGGTGATATAACATATTGTAAGTTTTGAAGGGGGAAGCATCAGCTTTGACGGTGTATGACTTCCCCTCATACTCGAATTTGATGCATCTATGTAAGGTGGAGGGAACGCATCCCATAGCCCGAGATCCAAGGGCGGCCTAACAACATGTTGTATTGGAATTCTCCCTCAAGGACATAGAAGAGTTCGGGTAAGGTACGTGGCCCTACACGAATGTTAAGGATCATGGTGCCTAAGGTAGAAGTAATAGCATCGTTGAATGAGCGCAACATGGTGGGGTTGGCACACATGCAGCTAGGAGGGATATTCATCTATTGGAAGGCTTTAGAAGAGATGATGTTTAGGCTAGCACCCCCATCGATCATAACACGACGTACCCTGATGTCTCGGACGTAAGCCGAGATGAAAAGAGCGGGATCAAGATCTTCTGTACCAAAGACGATAATTTCTTCTTCGAAAAAACTCACAAAGAAAGCGGCTTTGTACAGGACGAAGTGGTTGTGGAGGTAGGTTGTTTGGTGAGAGAAGCGATGTGGTTGGGTGTTAAAATGGAGGCGACGGGAAAGGTTTCGTTAGGTAGGACCTTTATCCCTTGAAGGATCTCAATTAGAGCTTATCGATGCGATTCAGATGTTTGAATGAGATCATAGAGTGTCATTTTTACAGGAGATTGGTGAAGTTGTTTGATCATGGTGCGATGGGAAACTCCATCAGAGACGGGATAGGCAGGTCCACGAATGACCACTTTAGGTGGTGGTGCGATCGGGATGGCGGAAGGAGAAAGAGAGGCTGCAGGTGTGCTTTCTTTATCTTTTCCATTGTTTTTCTGACCTCGAGTAGCAATGTTAATCATGTTGATCTCGTGAATACGAGAGGAGGAAGATGGTGGGGATAAGTCATTGTTCTCGAGAGGCGGGGTTGCAATGATGATAGATTTTGGTGAGGCGGGGATAGGTGGTATAGGAGAAGGGATCGAAGCTAAGGGCTTCTCTCTCCATAAATTATCTTTCTTAGGCTGTCTATCCGAGATAGGTGACTGGCGAAGGATGGCTTTCAAAGCTTTGCATCCTTCTACATCGTGTCCTGGTGTGTGATGGTAAGCACAGATTTTAGATTCATCATAACCTATAGGTCGAGGTTTAGATGGATCATAGAGTCTGAGCGGGGGTAGGGAAATGGTCGCATCCCCTACCAACATATCAAGGATCTTGGAGTAAGATCCTTTGAGTGGGTCAAATTCAGATGAAGATGAGGTTGTTGATTGAGTGGGTGAGATTTTTGATTGTTTTGGTAATGGTTGGGTACGAGTGGTTCGTACGGGTGGTGATTTAGGCAAGGGATTTTGATGATTGGTTTTAACTAGGCGTGGTTTCTTCTGCGCAGAAGTTATGTTTAGTTGGTTAGATGATGAGGCCCCAGCTGACGTGGTGGCAGGAAACAACCACGGGGAGAGAGGAGCGACAGCAAACAAGTCCTTTGATGATCGAGTTTGCTTAGGGTTGGCAGGTAGGCGAGATACTTGGGGTGACGGTGTTGAGACGCACGTGGGTGTCATAAAGTGCAAAAGGTATAGGTCATGTTAAAGAAGATGTGGGAGGCATGGTGTATTGAGGCAAGGTGGAGGGGTGAGGCCCTAATATAGAAGGTAGGTGTGATGGTGAAGGCTGAAGCCGTGCCTGCTATATTGGTGTGATCGGGGGCGAGGGTTTTAGTTGTGGCAGAGGCATAGATTGGACTCGAGGAGATTGGGTCTGTCTCCTAGGTGGATTGACGGCATTATTTTTGGATAAATCTAACCGTTTAGGTGGGTGTGTCAGGCTGGGTATTGGTGAAGTCCCAAGCGTAGGGGAAGGTTTGGTTAGGTTGATAGAGGTGGCTGAGGGATTCGATAGAGATGAGGGGGGTGAAGGTGAGGACATAGGCATTTTGAGCTTTTGTAAACACCTCGGGTATATGGTAGAGGTGTCTGGATTAGTCATCTGCATTTGAGTAGAGCATGGTGTACTCAAACGCTCCCATAAGACTCGTCTATCTTCTAGGGGATGACAATCTTCACGTGTGAATAGGAACTTTGGTATGTGTTGTTGCAAAATCACAGCACCCCTGGATGCAAATCAGGTTTCTAAACTGATGCTTTAGGCATCCAAAGTGTGATTGCACAACATTGAAACCTCTCTCCAAGTGTGGGGACTTGTAAAATGAGAGAAGAATCTCTAGATTATAGGCTGGTTCCTCAAAATCCTTTGATTATATCTAGTGCTTACACAATTGCAGAGGTTCAAATCCTAATTTTACCCTAATTGCAAAGAGACGGGGATAAGAAATGCAGAAAATGAAACTAACCTAATGATGGTGATGCACCAAAGGAGTGGTGAACATTTTTGCTCATACAAATAGGCACAAATCCATGAAATGCAACACAAAAACATACACAAGCTGATAAGATGCAATAAGAGATCTGAAAATGAAGTAAAAACAATACAAACAAGACCGAAAACATTCACGAGTTTCAGACTGTCATTTCCATGTAAAATCCCTTGCATTACACCATCAAAGAGGTATAAACTGTTACAATCCTTGAAAAGGGCCTAATACTTACAAAATTCACTTGTTTTCGGTGAAAGAAGAAGTCTAATGTTTTAAAAAGTGTTCCCCAGAAGAAATGAGCCAAATCTGCTTTTACATTGCATGGGTCGAGCCCATGAGAGAGAAAACATACAAAAACATGGGAGCCCATTCCTCATTGACTGCAAATGCATTAAATCAACATGGGGGACCTTACAAACCCATACCCTATCATTTTTGACCAAATCGGAGGAGAATGCGACCCATTCTGTATTAAATTTGGTTGTTGAAATGTCATTTCTGGCCATGGACACGTATTTAGAGCCGTTTTTGAATTTTCTCTCTCCAAACTGAACCAAAATTATAAATTGACTATGTAATCATGTAGAGAAATTCAACAGCTTTCTAATGATATAAAGAACGTGCAAATCCGAGTTCTAGATCAAAAGATATGATCGTTTGAAGATTTAGGGCAAAACGGCCCAAAACGGATTGGCGGGAAAAAATTTCAAATTTTACCTCTTTTTTGTCTTTGGAAAATTTTTCAAAAAAATTCTGCACTCCACTAGTCAGACGCCACGTGGCAAGCACTGATTGGATGAGCAATTCTCTCTCCTTTGCCTCCCGCGGGTTTCCCTTTGAAATTTTGGACGTTTTTATAATTTTGAAAAAAATTCACTTTCCCCCCGCGCCCCGCCACTTGGGACACGTGTCATGATCTGGTTGGAGGACAGGGCAGGGCAGGTCATCCTTGTCTTTTAATTTTTTGGCCCAAGACTTTTGTCAAATTTTCCTAAGTCTTTCCCTGGCTCCGAACTCCCCCCGCCTTAGGACACGTGTCCTGTGTCTATTGGCTCGGGCCGACCCTTCAAACCTTGCCCTTTGAAATTTTCGGCCAACACTTAGCAAATTCTTCAAGTCATTTTCCCCCTGACACGTGGCATTCCTCTCATTCGTCTCATGCGGGCCTCCTTGTTCCTGTTTGCGGCAAAGACACGTGGCAAGATTCCATTCACTCTCGGCTTTTCGGCTTTTCAAGCGTCCCGCGTGCACTTTTGGCCCGGATGTCCCAAACGAAAGTCCTCTGTTTCGGCCGAACCGGCCGGTTCGCGTCCTCCGCGTACTTTTGTCCCAAGCGGCCCTGCAGACTACGGGACAAAATTCTCCAAAACCTGAAATGGATTGGATTGCGCCAAACCGGCCGATCCGCGTCCTCTGCATACTTTTGTCCCGGATGTCCCAAACAAAACTTGGCAATTTTTTCCACTTTTGGCCGGTTCACCTTTTCGCGTCCCGCGTGTCCCAATGTCCCAATTGCTGCGCGGACCACCTGGCAGCTTTTCGGCCGATTCGCGCCCCGATGTCCCAACTGTCCTAGCTACTGTGAGGACTAGGACTTAGCCGATTTTCATGATTTTGGGCCTTGAATCAATCTACTTGCTTAGAGAGAATAATCTGATGCATGTTATCAAATTTACCCTAGGGGTGAATTTTGGATAATAGTATGGAAGAGAGGTGGGTTGTGATTCCAGTCCCTGTGGGTGTGATACAGGGGGTAAATGAGGCAATCGTATCAATGGGTGTTAAGAGGTCAAATCATTTGGAAAGATTTAGGTGATGAAGAACTAATAGATAGGAGGGCATGTTCGAGGGGATCCGTCATGATTAAGGAGTTTGGTGATGTAGTCTCAAGGGGTTTCTCCTCTAAGGATGATGAGAAAAGTGGCAAGCCCTTCTTCTTTGCAGCAAGAGTGATGGAAGGAGATGTTTGGGAAATAGATAAGTTAGATAACATCCGCTCAAATCTTGCAAGGATTTGGTGTAAGAAGGTTCATTTGTGAGAAGAGAACTCTGGGCGGTCAATTCCTTTATGGGTAAAGGAATAGCGGGACTATCCTCTTGTCCTGATGAAGGAGAAGGGGGCGAGAATCCCTGCGTTGGTGAAGAAGCTTGATTCAAAATTTCCTCAATGGAAGCCCTGGGTTGGGAGTTGAAAATCGCATGGATCTCATGCACACTCTTCTCCTACGGTGAGTGTGTTGGTTTTGTATTCTTGTTAGATGCATGGTTTGGAAATGGTTTGTTGAAGATTTTTAAATTTTGATTAGTGGGGCATTAGGATTATTGAGGGTTATATCCCCTACTTCAACCATTTCCTGTACTATGTTTTTCAACATCTTGCAATTTTCGTGATTGTGTCCCTTCACGCGATGGAAGTTACAGAAGTCATTTTCTTTATACCAAGAAGGTATAGCGCGGGTGGAATCAAACCCGGAGTGAGGTTTAATAGGAGGCAAGGTGATAGCTCTTGCTTTAAGCAATTTGTCTAAGATCACACCATAAGTTTCTCCCAAGGGAGTGTAGTTGATGGGCTCGGCTTTATACTTATAGGTGGCTTTCAGCTAGGTATTAGACAGTGCTTGAGATTTGACTGTCACTGCGTGTACGACACCCTTTGATTTCGAAGCAGCCGATGCATGAGAGTTGGTGGTGTTGGGTTTGGTGGTAGAGTCTTGGGTCCAGAAATTTGAGCTTTTGTTGCGTAACCTCAATTTCTCCTCCTCTAAGGCTCGAATCTCTAGTTTTCGAGCCATAGTAAAGGCCTCATCAAAGGTGCGGAAAGTTTGAATTTGGAGGGTGGGAGAAATGTGTTTAACGTAGGCCCGCGTAAAGAGTTCGATGAGCTCGGCCTGAGGTAAGGCGTAAGTAAGTTGGTTGATGAGGCCCCGCCATCGTCCAATGAAATCTGCGATAGACTCGTCTTCAAATTGTCGAGATGGCGTAGAGGTCGGTAATGGATACTTTCTTGCAATATTGATGGAGAAGTGATCCAAGAAAGATTGGGCTAATGGTTAAAGGAAAAGATTGAGTCTTTGGGCTAAAGCAACTTTCGTACCACTCAAGGAGTCCCGATAAGGACATGGGAAAGGTACGGAGTAGTAAGGCATCGTCATGAGCAATCGAGATAGCAGACATGTCTGAACGATCGCAAGTGTTGTTGAGGGTCCTCCTTACTATTAAAGCGAGTAAATTTCGGTAATTCCCATTGAGGAGGATATGTATGAAGGGGGACAGAAGGATGAATAGGCTCCCGATAAACTTGCTCATATGTCAGGGTGTTACGACTTCCTGAAACATAAGCCTCTAGATTTTTCATCTTGTCCATCATCAGTTTGATTAAATCATTGGTTGGGTTAGATGATGGTCTTTGTCATTATAAACAGAGGAGGATTGGTCTAAGAGCCGCTACTTAGACAATGGTGGGATTGAATGTTGATAAGATAATGGTGATGAATGTGTTGGGGAAACCGAATAAGGGTGTCCTATATAAGAGGTTGAGGCCACCTTAGGATGAGTTTGTGGAAATGAAAAGGTGGGCGAGCTTGTGAGGGAAAGCTCTTGTATATAGGTGGTAGAGAGCAAGTTATAAAAGAGATAGTCCGTGAGAGAGATGAGGTAGGGTCGGTGGATGGTAGTGATATGTGGGGCCCCAGTTAACGAAAGGAAAGCTAATTGGTGTAGTATGAACCACCGAAGCCACCGAGTGGGAGACGGGGCTAAGGATGAAGACGGTGAGGTGGAGTTATTAGGTGGGGAAGGGGCTAAGTGAGTGGCAATGCTAATAGGCATACCAACGAGGAGCTGACCATCGAGTGTACGGTCAGGGGTATGAGACAAATAATATTGTACGGTGCTAGGATTAGCATCCAAAAATTTGGCAAATTCCTTATCTCCTACAGGGATCTTGGGAAAATTACTGGTATCCGTAGGATTCCCCATAGGATGTGAAGGGGGTGACTCAGGCAAAGGCACGGAATAGGCATGTGAAACCATGGTTGCAGCTTTTTTCGAGTGATAACAACCATGGACAAGAGGACACAACAGGGATTTAATCAATCCAGAATAGAAACAACAACAAAATGTTGGAATTGATAGGTTGTTGGTTTGTCAAGAACTGTTAAACACAGTAACCGATATCGGTCAGATAACCGATGTCGGTCAGAATGTAGCCGGCGTCGGTCAGTTAACCGATGTCGGTAGTATAGGACCGGTGTCGGTCACTGTGAAAGCAAAGAGAGGATGTAAGAAGCTGCTGGTTTGGGGATAACAATGCTTAATATACCTACCAAACTGTCTTGAAGTGATCACTGAAACAGTGTATGACAGAGAAACAGAACTAAAAAACAAGCAAGATGCACAAGCAAATCAAGAGACTAACCCTAGGATTAGTTTTAATCACTTTGGGCTTATGCCTTAGACGCCAGATGATGTCAATCCTAAACAAAAGACCTAAGGGAGATGTCAAGTTTGTTTTGGCTCATAAGGCTACCTCAATCGGGCGGAGGAATACTGCGAGAAGGGGGATGTTTGAGTTGTTGTGTTGATTATGATGTGATTTGGTATGTGTTGTGCAGTGAGAGTAAGATTAATTTCTCGTCAATACCGTGGATATCACCCCCACGTGTACGACCTGTTACTTAATCTACGTTCACTAGAATTAAAAACAACAAGCAAGAATGTGATGCACGTGTTTTAAACCCAAATCGAAAATGATATTCGATGAAGCAAAGAAGATGACTTTCACTAATGCAAAGATGTGAAAGAAAGACAAATTCTTTTACCAAAATGACAAAATATTTTGTGAATATTTAGAAGAAAGAAACAATAAGTGTGCTCCCTATATGAAAGCAAGCAAGAAAGAAAGAAACCCGGAAAGGGTCCCACCTAAGCGTGCAAAATGTTTGACAGAATTTCATTCTAGAATAGAGTTGCTTTTATCCTTTCATTCTCTTGAAAGCAGATGAGGGTTAGGGCTTGGAGGAATACTGTTGAGTGTTGGGAAGGTGTGCGTGTACCGTAGAGAGATCAAATTGATTGTGAAGGAATCCTTTTTGTCTGGGAAGGACTACCTGTAAGTAAGAATACAAGACCACCAGATCTTAGTTAGACAATAAGTGAGGGAACTGCCTTGGGCCCAGGAAATATTAGACTTCCTTTCGAAGGTGGTCAGTTCCCCTTTTAATATGAATTAATGCAAATGATAACAAAGAAGCTATTGTGAAATCACGATTTAGGTACCTTGTTAAAAAGTAATAGAGACTAAACTACCAATAATAAAATGTCATGATGTTTGTTTGGTCACCGGTTATTGATGCATTCAGATCAAGTTACAAGGATAGACCCAATGGATATGAGATTGTTTGGGGGTAAATAAGGGAAAGGTTGGTTTTGGTATAAGTCACAGTGACTGATGCCGGTCACTGGATAACCGACTGCGGTTATAACACCGATACCGGTAGAAGATAACCGATATCGGTAGGGGCAGTGATTTAGGGGTTTCGAATGGAAGTCAGTTGTAAGGTGGTTATGGTGTTTATAGGGTTAATAAATGATTGGGGGGGGTAGTAGGGTGATGGAGAAAACTCAGAGAGTGAGAAAACTATCTTTGGGGCAATATCGGGGTTGATGAATGAAAGTTAGGTGCAGAGTGCTGCCGGGTGGTAGATCTAGGAGTGAGCTTATAATTATTATGAATTAAAAGTTCAAGAAATGGTGTTTAGAAACATACAAGATACTACTTACTAGTTCCTGATGAAGATACAGGTCCAAGGAATGTGGTGGCGATAGTAAGGCTTAGTTGGGATGATCTAGTATTGGAAAGCGAGCTGATGAAGCTATCCTCAGTCTTTCCCAATGCTTGGACGAGTGTGACAGTGATCTAGTTGCTCAGTTACAGTCTTGGGCTCGATCCTCTTCTCTGCAACCTCTTCTACTTGTTTCACTTCTCTCTCTCCTGCCAAATGAATTCCAGATCCTTTCTTTTTGGTTGGGGGAGGTCATTTACAGGGAACCGATGGCGGTTACGTAACCGATGGTGGTCGAGTAGGAACCGATGTCGGTTAGGTCAAAGTGGCTATTTTTAGTAAAATAGCCATCTTTCCCTCCTTTTCTCCCGATGGATCGAGTTGCAGCTTGGTCAAGTCATTATTAGGCTCATTTTGGTGTGGGTGAGGGTTGATGAGTCATGGGTGTGGGTCCTGGACCAAGTCATAGGTCTTAATTAGGTTGGTTTAGGGTTAGGGCTAGTTCATGATGAGGTGACGAGGTGAGGTGGCACGGTTGGAGATGTAGATTTATTAATTATAAGGTAATTAATAAATAATTAAGTGTGTAAGGTTTAGGTGGTGAGGTAGGGTTAGGTTGTGGGATGAGATACGGGTATGGGTGTCGTAAGACACAAATTGGGTGTCTACAAAGTGGCAATTGGTTAGTATATATGTATGGAATATTATAATGAGTTAATTTGTACAAAACTCTATCCAAATCATCATTTGGTATCGAAAGCAAGTTAAGTCTTTCTTGTTATGGGTTTTTAGAGTGAAGAAGGGTAATGGCATGATCATTCAATTGCTCTAAATAATAAGAGAAAAAATTGTGTAAGCCTCGTTTGTAGTTTAACAATTATTTTATTTTACATATTTTCATATACTAAGGTATTGTTTTTAGAATTCATCCGATCAATATCTTGTTGTGCTTAGACATGAACTTCTATTTTGATTTATAGTTTTGTGTGGGCTGTTGTTATTCTACTATCCATTTTATATAATTTTCATATAATCATTCAATGTTTCGTTCACTTCCATGTGTGTTATTCTACTTAGTTCTATAGGACATCTTATATGTTAGATCCATCAAACCTACTCCACCTAATGTCAATCCTCATATTAAGCTAAGAAATAAATGATCTATAGGGACATCGTGGAGGAGTACAACATCTATTGAAAATTATGGGATAACTTAGGCACCCATATCACATATACGAGTCATTGTGAAACATAAAATATTTGTGACTCGAATCATGACATTATCATTATTTTTAACTTGACATATCCTCCAATTTTGTTGTGCATGTTGTATGAGGGGGTTTTAATCGAGCACATTTGCTCTTATTAATCATCATTCATTAAGCGCAAATCCGTCCCGCAGTCTTCTATCAACATCTCTATGTCAAAATTCATGCCTACACCTACCTTGGAAGTTTCATGTTTATGAATCCATGAAGTCTTCATCAATCCATGTGCATTTATACTAGCAATCGTATGTGGAGTGTACGATGGAAACACCAAAGGGGATGGGGCGAAGATTTGAAAATTGAGGAAGTGAAAAAGAGGGAGAGGATGATGGATGATGAAGAAGGGGTTTGGTGGAGGATTGACAACGTTGTCTGTTTTGTTGTTCCACTATTGACATACAATATGCGTGTCAATGAGGGCGTAATTATCTCCTTAGCTATAATACAAACATATTCAAAAACAATTTTTTATGAGCACATTTCTTTCATTTATAATACCATGCTCTAAGAAAATTTGATCGAATGGTAATTATAATTTTACATTCTTGAAATGATATTGTACTTCTCTCGTTAATAGCTGACCACTCGAACTAAATTTTCACAAGTTGTAATAAGCTCTTATATCTTTATTTTACTCTAGTAGTTTTAGTTTTGTTGTATTTATGCTTTAAACTTAAAATTTTAATATAATTATAAAATCCACTTGGTAATGGTTGAGTTTTCAATGGCCATAATATGAGGGGTGTCATATACCATGTAATTTTTTATTTAAAGATTGGTAAATTTTAAGAAAATTTGATCAAATGGTAATTATGTGATAATTTTCTGTTACTGAAATGATATTGTACTTCTCCATTAACTGACCACTCTGAAATAATTTTTCACAAGTTGTAATAAGCTCTTATATCTTTGTTTTTCTCTAGGAGTTTTAGTTTTGTTGTATTTATGCTTTAAACTTAAAAGTATAATATAATTATAAAATCCACTTGGTAATGGTTGAGTTTTCAATGGCCATAATATGAGGGTGTCATATACCATGTAAATTTTTTATTTAAAGATTGGTCAATTTTGTATTGATTTGTGCAGGTCCTTAGCAATCCCGAGATGACACTTGTACATACTTTTATGTGCAACTATGATTTAAGTGATATGCCTTCTGGCACAAAGGTGTGTTTGACATAATTTTTTTATATGTAATTTTTCGTATTATTGCCTTTCCTTTCTATATCTACCTCAAATATTTGTAGTGTGGCAAATGTATGTGGTACATAGTGAAAAACAATGAATATGTAGTGAAGGTTATCTAGTTGTTATGCATTCATTGGATTAGATCAGAAGGATCAAAAGACCCGAAAAAAATTCACTAAGAAATGGAAATAATTGGAGAGTTATTATGTTTTGCAATTAGAGCAAGGTGTCGTAAAGGTCAATATCCATGGAACAACTCAAGTTTGATGAGAAATCACAATTTATAGAAAATGAGACATTTATATGATGTGCAATGGATTTCTATTGTCATAATTGTTTACATGACTGCAAAGTATGGAGTAGGGCAGAGGGCTTCCACACAAGGAGATGTGTACAATTATGGCATTCTACTCTTGGAAATGTTGACAAGAAAAAGGCCTAGTGATGGCATGTTTGTTAAAGGCTTGAACTTGCATAATTGGGTGAGCTCAAGGTTTCCAAATATATTGTTAGAGGTAATTCATAATAGTGTATTGAATGAGCTACAAGTGCTTGAAGATGAAGAGTTGGAAGAAAATAAAGTATACAAATGTCTGGTTTCTTTAGTGCATGTTGGTTTGCAATGTTCCAAGTCCTCACCTACAGATCGACCGAATATGAAAGATGTTGCAAAGTTGTTGGAGCACCTCAAAGAGGAATTTTGAACTTAGGTTTGATGAGAAATCATAGTTTATAGAAAATGAGACATTTATATGATGTGTAATGGATTTATATTGTCATAATTGTTTACATGACTACATAGTATGGAGTAGGGAAGAGGGCTTCCACACAAGGATATGTATACTGGTTATGGCATTATGCTCTTAGAAATGTTGACAAGAAAAAGGCTCAGTGATGGCATGTTTGTTGAAGGCTTGAACCTGCATAACTGGGTAAGCTCAAGGTTTCCAAATAGATTGTTAGAGGTAATTCATAACAGTGTACTGAATGAGTTGCAAGTGCTTGAAGATGAAGAGTTGGAAGAAAATAAAGTATACAAATGCCTAGTTTCTTTAGTGCATGTTGGTTTGCAATGTTCCAAGTCCTCACCTGTAGATTGACTGAATATGAAAGATGTTGCAAAGTTGTGGGAACACCTCAAAAGGAATTTGTGACATAGATAAATGCTTGTAATCCAAGTAGATTAAGACACACTATTTCTAATTTGATTGCAACGAAAAGTGGTCATGCTTCATATGAAGACCAAAGATCTTCGATGTCCTAGTCTCCGAAATTGTATGAAAATTCATGAATGTTAAATGTGATATACATTGACATGTTTGTGTTATTTTACAATGTTGTTAATTTTTTGTTTTTCTCGTGAAGATATAACCTGAGATTGAAAGGGCAATATATATCACGATTCATATATGCATGAATTGATATAAGATTTTAAAACGCGCACACACACACACAATATTAATATGAGTCAAAGTTTGTTAAAACTTGTTGGAAATAATTGGAACCATTGCAAAAGTTACAATTTATGGGAAAAGTGATACTCCCTAAGAACATTCATTGGTCAATTTGATGGTAAAGAGTATTTCAATGTCAATGGTATACTTTATTTCAATGTCAAATAATATTATTTTAATATTGAATAGTATTTGTATTGCCATCATATTGGTAGTATAGAAGAAAACATATATAGAATTTAGGTTTAAATTCCTTTTATTTTATATAAGGAAGTTTTTATGATATTGTTGGAAATTCCATGTAGAAAATTGGAAATGATTGGAACCGTTGCAAAAGTTACAATTTATGGGAAAAGCGATACTCTCTAAGAACATTCATTGGTCAATTTGATGGTAAAGAGTATTTCAATGTCAATGGTATACAATATTTCAATGTCGAATAATATTATTTTAATATTGAATAATATTTGTACATATATAGAATTTAGGTTTAAATTCCTTTTATTTTATATAAGGAAGTTTTTATGATATTGTTGGAAATTCCATGTAGAATGAATTTATATTAACAATTACTTCTTCCAAGGGTCATTCAATTAGTTACGGTTGAAAATTTGATCTAGGTCAACAAAGATAAAAATATGTTTGACTAAAATGTAAACATAACATTATGAGGAAGCTGTGCTAAATGGAGTTCTTGCTAATAGCCACCCTAAAATCATCACCATTACGAGTTAAATCAGACCTGCAAATGGAGATAAATTTGTAACCCTTATATCTCCTCGTCTTATTATATATAAATTTATTGAATCGGCTTTCAGTATCTCTATCTCGGAGTGGGTTCAATGGTCTGCGAGGGAAAGTAATACTGCCGTTGTTTTGTTTGATGTATGCAGAAGAAGATGATTAAGGATTAGGAGGCGTTGTATTGATTTTGCTTCTTCTGCTTCTGAGCATCTGTGTCACGTGTACTGTAACCTTTGTAACACCAAATCCTGGCTTGTTTTTCTGACACTTCTACATCCAACTAAGAGGTAAAAAGAATAGGGTAGACCCAGAGGAGGTGTTTGGATGTGTTTAGAAGCCAAAGCCATACATTGGACAGGGGCCTACACCATCTTCTACCAATGGAATACGTGGACAACGAAGTACATGTGAAATAATAGATGCACTGTTGGTCGTCGATTTCAATGCATCCTCCACCTTTCAATCTCCATTGTCTATATTTTGACCTGTGTTAGAATCAGCCAAGGCCATTCCAACAAGGAACACCTCTCCGCATAATTACTCATTTATAATGGAGGGTATGCATATTCATGCTATAACTCAATGTGATCAAAAGTTCATTTATAAAAGTATTTTGGACTTATTTTCTTGAGTTATTTTTAAAGTAACCTAAATATCATGTCAAAAAAATATGATTCTTTTAGGAGTTGTCTATGGAATTTATTGATTTAAATTAATCAAGATTATATAAAGTCATTAATTTGTACTTAAGTGACAATTCATTTACAAAATCCAATTTTGATTGGATTACGTAATTGAAGTAGAGTCTTCAATGTGTCTTAGGTCAAAAATCTTGTCGTTAAATGACACTTCAAGATTATCTATATAGATTTAAATTGTGTGTTAATAGTCATTTTATATCGAAAGTGTAAAAATTTGCTTCTTCGCATTGTCACGAATACATTATCTAGGTAATTGACATCCAATTTGTAATAAACATATCATTCTTATGGGGGATAATTTTCTCCTAAAAATGATACGTCGATGAGTGTCACAATCAAATTTTCCAAGTGAGCAACACTTTCTTTGGAGGACGAAGGGACCGAAGGTTGGAGGGAAATAAGTGTTCTCTTGTTCACCACTAACAAAGAGGCCATATGATGCAACAATGACAAACCATTTGTGCAAAATGACTAAAAGCCGAGATCGGTCTCCAATGTGATAAGTAATGATCATCTTATGTTGTTCATGATCAAAGTGGTAGTGATCTACAACAAGTGGTGGTTGCATACACAAAAAGGAGGACTATGTCCTCAACCTTTTATTTTCTTATTCTTGTGTATATGATGTGATAACTGCAAATCGATGAATATGAGAGCAATTGAATACAAATATCTTTTCATTTGTCATACTTCTACATTGATCAACCGGTGAGAAGCTCATTGGAAGTGAAAGTGGGAATTGTTGTGTTCGGTATGTAGGTGTATTAGTAGAAGTGTGATTGATAAGTGAAAATGTTCTTTGGAGTGAAAGCGGGATTGTTGAGTTCTCGTATGTAAGTGATCATGTGTTGTGAATATCCAATACTGAGAGAACCGTAGACCTAAATATTGCATCATATAAGGACACGTGTTTCTGTTTCCATCTCATGTTGTGCGCTTACTCTACATGTCTGAATTAAAGGGGGAATGCTAGATATAATTAGTTCAGGACATATTTGGTAGTGAGGTTATTGTGTGGATGATATATTGTGTTACAAAATAAAATACGACTACACCCATGTTTAGATTTGGTTAGTCGTATAACTTTTTATTAGTTTTAAGGAGATACTGATAGGGTCATAGCTCTTGATATGTGACAATTGGTCATTATATATGTATGAGCTTTGTGTGGAATATTATAATGAATTATTCTATGCAAAAATATGTTTAAATCATCAACTTGTGCCAATGTGAGTGCAATCTAAGCCAAATCCCTAGGGATACCCTCATATCTCTTAACACAAAGACAATGGACTAATTATATGGTATAAAACGTACTCAATACAAAAGTAGTAATGTGATGTGGTGTGCCTTAGCTACATGAATTAACCCTTTGTTCTTTTGAAACCCTTGAACAATGCTTGGAGTGAATTTTCTCTTGTTAAGACATAACTCTATGACTTTTGTATGCTTGGAAATGGAGGAAGCTAAACTCTTTGACTTAGTTGAGTGCTTAGACCTATAATAGGGATTGTTCTAATTAATATGAAACTAATTTGAGAAGATTTAGGAGACCTTTGAGTGCTTTTAGAATGATATTTGTAATAAGAGCTTGTAAGAATGACATGTGAGTTATAAAACGACATTAACTTTGCTTATATAACATTTGTAGGTGAAACATTCTAATAAGGTTGATCCTATGAAGACAAAACTATGCCATAAATATATTTAAATTAAAAACAAAGTTGGAGAATGTAAAGGAGCAAGATCATGCAAGTCGGTCAAGACCAGATCTCACATCTCGACCAAAGTGTATAGTTTTGCACATGAGGACTATGACGTAAAACAAAAAGTTGTGACATGATGTACAAGGATTGTTTACTACTTTGATTTAATAATATTTCTTGTTCATTGATGACATATCAATGTAAAGATAAACAAGTCACATAAGAGTTAGAGAAATGAGTTGATTGGACAAGCCCGATGACAGAGACTTTTTGCGTTTTGCTCTTATTGCGATTCTTTGCCTAAGTTTCATGTGTTTTTATATATGTATTGATTTTGTAATTTGTTTGTAGCCTTGAGCTATTGTGATTTTGCTTTTAGTTTTCATGCCTTCGAGCTTGTTTAACACTTGTGGCATGCTCCTATATTGCTAATTGTGAATAGTTGTACTATTTTATTTCTTATAATATAGCCGACATTTCATCATTTTTTATTTATTTTTAAATGACATATATGGGAAAATAATAATTAATTGACATCAAATGAAATAAGCCTTTTCTTACACCTGGTTTTTGGATTTCGATCCTTCTACTTTGGTAGTCTCCAAAATGTTGGTCTAGGTTCACCTCCCTAATCTTCCCCTCCCCTTTTGGCACCCTACGGTTTGTGCGACTATTGGTAACTTTGTTGGTCGTTTCATCAAGATGGACAATGAGCGGTGTAAGCACGACTTATTCACATAGGCTCGTATTTACATCGAGGCAGACCTCAACAAAGGTCTCACAGTTAAGTTGGAATTAATCCATGAGGATTTCAAGTTGATATAGGTTCTAGATTATGAGAATACGGCCTTCCGGTGCAGGTTATGTCATCAAACTGGACACCTTCAAGAGGCTTGTTTGCTCAATAAGTCTCAAAAAAAGAAAAAAGTGGCTTCTTCACAACCTAAAGGCTGGCGACCTTCCTCAGCAAATGTAACTGTAGAAAATCCTCCTCTTGTCAACTTAGAGGTTATGAGAGATGAGACTCCCCTTGCTGGCGGTTGTGTTAAGAGATCTCATGTGTTTGAATCTTCTGATTCAGACCTAGAGCAGGATCGCCCTCGCATTGATTCTTTGTTAGCTTTGACTCCCCAACCTAAGAAATGGACAATTGTCACGAGGTCTAAGGAAAAGAGAGGGCGCCTTGAGCCTCCTGTTATTCGCCTTGCTTTGGCGTCGACTTCTTTGTTTACTTTTGGCTATAAGGCTTTTCCTAGGCCTGGGCCTTTTTAGCTCGCTTTCGCGGCATTTCTTTCTCTCTCTATTTTTTTGTTGTGCCCTCTAGGCGCTCTGTGCTGCCTTTGTGGCGTTGTTGCCCTTGTGGCGTTTTTTGTTTTTCAAGTGCCCTTGTGGCGTTTTCTGCTTTTTTCAAAGTGCCCTTGTGGCTTTTTGTGGGACTCTGATTTTCCGGGCACCCTTTATCTCTTTATTTTTATTTTTAATATAAAGGGCAGTTCCAACAGTAAAAAAAAATAGAGAACAGTTGAAAGAAAACCATAAAGACAAATATCAAATCGCGACCAATCTCACTCCAAAGCACCGCAGGAGCAAACTGCAAAAAATCGCCTGTTCGGATTCGATTCGACGCTGCGGATAACTTCTTCTTATTCCAAGGTATTTGCATTAATCTCATCCTCTCTTTTCTGTGGCACAAGAAGTAAAATCCGTTCGCTGCAATTTAATTGAACGGGGAGAAATCGAAACCCCATCACTGTGTTTAAAAAAATAAAATAAAAATCGACCCTATGGCTGAAAATTATATCTATGTAAAGATACTCATACCAAGATTCTGAAACAATTCCCTTTGCGGTGGAAAATTGCTATAACTGATGAAATATTCTCTTAATTGTTAATATTTAAGGGGTTTTAAGCAATAACAAGCGGTTTTTTTTTTTTAAAAAATAAGTACAACGAGGGTTCGACCTTATAGAGAACATATTTAAGGCGGCCTTATAAAATGCCTCTGAGATCCATAGATCCATTTTGTTTACGTATTGGAACTTGGTCATATAATGCCTTATTAAGAAAATCTGTCACATGACCCAAGGATTGGTCGGAACTTTTGGAAGAGGGACAGTCAATATTTCAACTCTGTAAATCTTGTTTTGGGGCCGGGAAAATGGGATTTATGTGAAATTTGTCACAAAATATGCAAAATTCAAGAAGCCAGAACGTTTGCAATGTCATTCGCATCTCTCATAATAATCATGTGTCCCCTTTGGAAAATTAACCGAGCTGGGGCTGCTGTATTTCTTTCTTATTTCTTCTTACCACGCATATTGGGGCATTTCAAGTGTTTCCCCTGCCATTGCTCTTTCCTGCAACTTAGCTTCCATAGTTTGTAAGCCTTGTGAAATCTGCCGGTTGTGTAATCCTCTGCCAGGTAATGGAATATCAGGGAGCTGGATGATGGAAAGTTTGTAGGATAAGGCAATAAGGGGCAACCTGGTTTTGGTAGTGTGTTCAATAATGAGAGATATATGGTTGTTATATAGTAGTCAGGTTCACCTGAATTAAAATTGCAAAGGCTGTGGCTATCAGATTCACTGTCCTTTTTGTTAGAAAGTTTTGAAGTAACACTTGAATATGAATTTGGTTTTGATTTCTTTTGGCTTTTGAAATTTGCATACATTGTAAATGTTTTGGTTTCATTTAATGCCAATTTTCTAGTTATTTCAGCATTTGGATGTCGTTTTTATTTCCTGGTCTTTGATTGGTAGACAAGAAAGACGTGTGTATTATTTCAGTCATGGATTCAAACAAGGGACAGGGTGGAATACAGTTGTTATTAGCTGCAGAGCAGGAAGCTCAGCATATTATTGCTTCCGCTAGAGCTGGTGGGTTGATTATTTGGTTTAATTTCCCAGATTTTTTTGTTACCTTTTTGGTTTTTGAGAAATTAAGCTAACCGGTAATTGGGCAAGGAAAGCTTTTATTTTTAGCCTGATCTGGAAAATGATACACTATCTTTTTTGCTGAAACGGAGATAATCCTTGTCACTTGTAGCAAAAATTGCTAGATTGAGACAAGCAAAAGAGGAAGCTGAAAAAGAAATCGCTGCTTATCGGGCACAGAGGGAAAGTGAATTTCGGAAGAAGGTTGCAGAGGTAACACACATTTTTCACTTACTGATGTGAACTTTCTTCTTCAGCGAATGCCAATAGTTGTTGTTGTAAGCATTAAGTTTGATGTGTTGATCAGTAGTAAAATTCTATCTGGGTTTGAATTTGAGAAAACAGTCAAGTGGTGATTCTGGAGCAAATGTCAAACGTCTTGAGGAAGAAACACAAATCAAAATCAATCAGTTGAAAAGTCAAGCAGCTAAAGTTTCTCCTGAGGTGATTGCCATGCTTATGAAGTATGTCACTACTGTGAAGAATTAAAGCACATGAAACTGTTGGTTCCTGGAGCAGTGATCTGATATCCTGTTATGTGAATTTCACTTCTGGAGTTCTTGTTCTTGTAGTCTAAATTATTATCTTGTGCCTGAGTGGCAGACTATCAAAAGATTTCTATGTAGCTTAAAATATATCTCATAATCAAGCATATAGACTACTCTATGTACCTTGCAGTGCAGTATGCAGAATCAATATCATTTTATTCTTCCAAACTGCAATATTGTTTGTTATTTGAGAAAAAATTGGCGACTTTGATTCTATTATATGTTTCACTTCTATATTTGTTATTTATTGTTTGCACTGTTTTTCCTTATCGGTGTAAATGCTTTTGACTGGAGCTATGAACCGGATAGGTTCCAGAGTTATTGGGGACCTAACATTCGTGGATCATACCTCTGAATTGGTATAAGTTAAGTATTCCACTCTATATTTGTTATTTATTGCTTGGACTGTTTGGGGCAATGTAGTTCAGGTGATTTGCATATCAAGCCAATTTTAATTTAATTGTTGTGATCAGCAACAATATGATTTATCGTCATTTAATTGATATTTTTATTAAGTTACATTGCACAATTGATGCAGGAAATGGGAAATTAGAAATAAGATTTATTAATGTGCTGAGCTTCCTGATCTGGTAATTGGTAGGGTACAATTGATAGTTTTGAGTTCTTGATGTTTGTGATGGTGGACATATCAAGAGTTGGTTCAAGTAATAGTTTTGGGCAGCTTATTCATCAATAAAAACATGTGTTTTGGGAGTGGATCTGATATTAGCACCAATAAATGGGCAGGTTGTGTTCTTGTTGTCTGGTTGCTAGATTTCATGCATTATTGGCAGAATATTAGTATTTCTAACATTGTTGCATGGAGGGAATGGAAATACTTTAGTTGTGGAGTTATTCAAGATGAGATGCTTTATGATCAATGAAAGATTTGACTGGTAAAAATGTATGGTAAAGAAAGGGAAAGAGTTTTTGAATTTTTTGGATCTACTTCCTTAACATGAATGGAATGGCCTGAATTCGGTTGCTCTGTTGCATATCTATCTATCTATGCCGAGTCTATCTATTGCGTATGTAGTAGCAGGTTTATCCGCTGTGTTGTTTAGTTTCTAATCTAATATGATCTGACTATAAATGAACTTGTCTACTGTATCGGATCGGGATGCATCGGCTCGGATGGATGCCCAGCATTGAGAGAAAGCTATAAGCTAATATGAGGAGCCCTATCTATTGTTCCTTCCATAGTCTAGCATCCAGAGCCCTTCTTGCATCGGTTCTACGGGAAAAGCTTTTCCGTATCGGGACAAATTTCTCAATCACGAGGAGCAAAAACCTGTGAGTCCCCATATATCTATCTGCCCCCATCTCATCATAGGATCGGGATGCATCGGCTCGGATGGATGCCCAGCATTGAGAGAAAGCTATAAGCTAATATGAGGAGCCCTATCTATTGTTCCTTCCATAGTCTAGCATCCAGAGACCTTCTTGCATCGGTTCTACGGGAAAAGCTTTTTCCGTATCGGGGACGAATTTCTCAATCACTGAGGAGTGAAAACCTGTGAGTCCCCATATATCTATCTGCCCATCTCATCATAGGCCCCCCTCTCCTCTCTCTGCCATAGGGTCAATTGCCTATCTATAGAGAGGGGTGCCCCCACAATGTATATTGAATTGACATCCGAGTGAGTTGGTGAATGCTAGTTGTCTACTAGACACAAAACTCTTGTTTCTATGTGCTTATTACAGACAACATTTCTACGAAATCATTGTATGAACGTGTAAATTTTTGTCTACATCTCAAGCAACTATTGAAGCCTGAAGAGCTGATTAAGCAATATTCTGACAACGTGATTCTATGTTAGCTTGACGAGTTGATTAAGCAACATGCTTACAACTTCCTCCTATTGAAGTACTAGGAGTTAAAGCAACATGCTTATTATGTTTTGAGTAAGAAGTTTTAGCACCGAAGAGCTTCTTGTTGTCTCTCAATTATTATTTTTTTGTTTGGAAACCAACGATTACATAGATATCGGCATCTCTGCCCATGATAAACTGGAGATTACATACAGCTGATTTACACTTGTTGAGTAAGCGTATATCTATATCGAAGCCTTCCTTTAGCTAAGCAGCCATGACTAGGGGGCATCCAATCTGTCAAAGTCACCTAGGGAATGATCCTGGCCCTATGCGCTTTTTTTTTTGACTCTCCGTGTCAGGTATCTCTAGGCCTTGCACTCAACAAGACTTGATCCTGGTGGGCTCATTCCAAGCCAATCAACTTCACCAAAAGACCAGGGGCCCTTCGATACTCCCAATTCTTTTTATGATGATTTGTGAATTCTCCATTCGCAATTTAACATTATCTAGAAAATTTGACCGTTGGTGGGAATCAATGTTTGAAATTGGATCATAGCATTCTAAATTTGTGGACAAACATCTATTGACATCATTTTGTTGTGAGTGTTGATCCTCGTTAGCAATCACTAGACAACATTGACCATCACTATAATCTTTGATCTTATATCTTGCTCTGTTAGTGATCATCATAATATTATTTCTCAAATCGTGCTATCTTTTTTTTACGATTGTAAAGAGATTTGGCTGGTAAAAATGTATGGCAAAGAAAGATTAAGGGGGAAGAGTCGATTGAATTTGGAGATATCTACTTGGTCTTTGTATTTGATTATCGCTTGACAGTTGCTCACTAGATACAAAAGATGTCAATTTTCTACTAGACACAAAATCCTCATTACTATGTTCTTGTGCATATTTCCATGCAATCCTTTTTGAATGTGTAAGTTGTTGTCTACATCTTAAGCAGAGAGTACCATCAATAAGATAACCTGCAGCATTATTACAACCTGTTGCTATTGAAGTATTAGGAGCAGCTATTGAAGTGTTAGGAGCTGATGAAAACCATTCTATAAGCTCTAAAGAGATTTTTGTTGTCCCAATTATTTGTATGATGATTTGTTTATTCTGTGTTTGTAAGTTGATAGCATTATTTTGTGTAATAGAATGGTGTTATATAACCATGAGTGCAAATCAATATGTTTGAAATTGGATCACATAATGCTAAGTTACATGTCTATTGACATCAATTTGTTGTAGCTTTTTGATCGTAGCAGCTAAAACAAGATAACATTCATCATCACTGTAGTCTGTGATTTCAAATCTTGCTTTATCAATGATTATCATAATATTAATTTTTTCCCCATGTAATTAAGCTATCCATTTAATGATTGTAAAGAGACTTGGATGTTAAAAATGTGTGAAAGATTAAGGGGTATGAGTTGATTGAATTTTGGGATATCTACGCAGCCTTTGGTGTTTCACTAGACAAATGGAATTTCAGTTGTCTACTAGACACTTAACCCTTGTTACTATGTGTTTATGCTAGATGCAACAATATTTTTGTTTAAATCTGCAAATTGTTTTGTGCATCTTAAGATTCTTACAACCTTCTCGCATTGAAGTTTGACAAGTTGATTAAGCAACATTCTTGTAATGTAATCATATTTAATTTTAATGTGTCAATTAAGCAGCATTCTTAATAGTTTAAGAAGTTTTAGTATTAAAGAGTTTTTGTTGTCCCAAATATTTTCTATGGTGATTTGCCAATTCTACATTTAAACATTAGTATGAAATGTTTGAAATTCGATCATATAATGTTGAATTTACAGCCAAATATTTATCGACATTAATTTGTTGTAGGCTTCGATTCTCATTAGCAAACACCAGACAACATTGACTATCACTGTAGTTTATAAATTCATATTTTGCTCTGTTAGTGATCATAATATTAACAGTTTTCTCTTATAATTGTGCTATTTCTTTTATGATTGTTAAGTTCCAGTTTTCAATATCTGTCATTGTTTAAAACAATTATGTAGATTACATCGCATTCCTTGCTAAATGCCTTATTGACTTGGACAAATAATTACGCCTAGAGGCTTTCTCAACGATGAACATCCTGGCAGAGTTTTGAAATGGCAATGTTTCTTTCTGGCAGAGTTTTGACTAGTCAGTATTTTGTGTGGTTCATTTGGCGGTTTTTGACACAATACACACTGCACATTCAGCTGAAGTTACACACGGGGCTTGCATTAACGTATCATTCATTGCAGACCCGATATGGGTCTCTTTGTAAGCAAATTGACAGGGAATTCAGTTTTTGTCTGGGTCTTTCTCTTTTCCTGCCTGGTCATGGATCTCTGTTTGGGGATGCTTCTGAGATGGGCTCTTAGTTTCCTGTGTCTTTTTTTTTTTTTTCTTGAGAAGGTGACTTGCTTAAATATTGTTGAGCATTTTTGGTGTTTGATCAAGGACATGTATATAATTGATTACAGAGATTTCACTCGCCAAAGTCTCCGGTTTCCTGTCAGTTTGCAGAAGGTTGAGGGCAAGGGGATCCTCACCAAGGACACTTTAACAGCAGGAGGGTTTTCTGGTGGGGTGGCTCCCCCAACTAATCAATAGATTTCAGAAATTCTTGACTGGGATGTGGGTGTATTGAATTTCTGTTTTTTCTAGTCGCCATTATGGACTTAGCGTTAAACCTTAGCTTCCCCAGATGAGGCAGGGCAAGAAGGAATAGGGTGTTGCTTCAAAATTTTAACCATTTTTAAGATCACAGACTTGCATGAAAGCAGAAATGTCAGTTTGTCTTTCTATGAGCAAGAACAGTGCCACATTTGCAAAGAATTGAGAAAGACCATAAACAATAAATGCCTTACAAGGAGAGAGAAAATGCTTGCAAGAAGAAAACGACCTTGGAGACAATAAGCTCCACCATGTTTGATTAGCTCAGCACTATCCAGCTGAGAAGCTCAGGACCTTTGCGTCTGAAAAATAACAACACTCTATCTAGGAACTCTTCCAGAGAAACAACAAAACCTTTAAGAGAGCCTTGTTCGCCATGTTTCATTCAACTTTAAAGGCGAGAATGAAAAACAGCAAATGATGAAAGATAAGCTTGTTCCTTACAATTGTGTCGGCTTCACTGGCACAGTAACGTTAGATATGTAAATGCTAATTTCACCAATTTAGAGAAAAGTAAATCTTTCATGTATGTTATTATTGACACCAGTGAATTTTCAATCTTTATATTAATTGAGTCTTAAGGAAATAAAGCACCATAACTGTTATTTCACTCAATACATGCTAACTAGGGAGGAGAATTCCAGATCTTTTTGTTCATGACAAGAAATAATTTATGTGAGTGATACAGTAAGTAAAATAATGGCACAAATCAGTTGTCTGTCTTGTAAATGGTAATCCTTGAGGTTCTAGATGCATAAATTTTACTATGAGAAACAGTTGCGCAGGCTACCATAAACTTCCAAATTTTCCTTTAAACCTATACATTCATTTAGATTTATAGAAGTGTTGCTTCTATCATATCAGCAACCATTATATATGAATAATGACTACAATTGGATTATACGTGAGATCATTAACAATGTCTTGCATTTTCTTGAAAGAATTGTTCAACAATTTATATGTACTTCTCATGAAGATGAGTAACTTGATATGCAATTGTTGTTGTTGGCGGGGTGTGATGTGGGTATATGCATTTTGACAAGCGGTCTACTGCTGTGGATTTTTTTTTTTCCAAAAAGAATCCGTAGATATTTCCTCCCAATTTTAGTTTGGGTTGCTGAGTGGTTGGAGGCGGCCAAGTGGTTGAGTATTTCTGAGCCTGTGCCTTCAACAAGCATCACGATCAGCTACAGACTTCTTGATGTGGTTTCCATTCTTGGTCAATAATTTTTATTAATATATCTATAGATTTCCTTATTGACATTACCAACATAGAGGGTGCATAGTTTTCTTCTTCCCTATTCCTATGATGTTTGAATTCCCACATGGTAAAATTAAGGTTTTACATTTAATAGGCTGTCCAAGCCTTTACTATTGTAGTTATTTGATTCATGTTGGTTTCGCTGTTGTAATAGTAGTTAATGTAGGGGTTTCATCTCTCAAAAAGAACATTAGCGACCACATTTTATTCCCTTTGTACATTACATTAGAGTCGAATACTTCAAGCTTGTTGCTGCACCTTTTTCCCCTTAATATGGGTTTTACTTAAAGCTGTTTCATTAAACAATGCCTCCATTTTCTGAATTGGGTAGGAATGGTCAGAATTTTGTTGGCGTTGGTGTGCATCTATTTTTCATTCTCTTTTAGTTTTCAGCTTTTACAAGCTACAGGTCTTCTTGCTTATATTAACACCTCACAATTCCTTCACCCTTAGTGTTTTGGTTGAGATCTACAATTTCAAGTCTAGACTTAATTTTTACAATGATATCTTTACGCTGAAGGCGCATTCTCAGTCAACTTATTAGGGGTTGGGCTTGCAAATTCGACATTGATATGACTGGCCATATCAACGCAATATCAAATGGCCTGTGTTTAATACATCGGATGGTTATACCTTGTGACAAATGTGTTTCTCCAACCATCTCCGTGGAAGAGTAGTCTAGGCTCTACGTTGTAAGCTTGTGTCTTGTCTCCTTGTCTGGTCGATGCAATGTCACCTACCACATGCCCTCCACAAATGTCCATGCTCTTCAAATTGTCCGATAAAACGAGGAGGAAGTTTGTTTGGTGGCCTTCACTCCCGGAGCACACCCCAATGGACCTGTCGATGTTACCACTACCCTCCGCCCTCCCAAATCGTACAGTTGTTGCATTGTCAGAAAAACAGATGTAAATTTCATCAATCTATTCAAATATGCCAAGCACATGAATCACAAAAATAACAAATCTTTAAACATACTTGCAGAGTGTTTAATAATTGTTATTGAACATTTTGCTTTTCAGTAAAATTATATTCACAGAGAAATTTACCCCGAGTTATTCCTCGTATATGGAGATTATAAGTCTTGTATAATATGGTAACTTGTACTGCAGAGATATCAAGGAAACAGGAGTGAGATAGTACTTATTGACGTAATCGTTTCCTCCAAGGGTAATCGACACAAGACCCTCTGCAACAAGTCTATCAGTTTCAGCATGTCCCATGATCTGTGCCACCTTGTTTTTATATTGTACAAAATACTAGAACTGCTGAGGCATCTTGATAATATTCGCCTACAACAATAAATAATCGTCACTTGATTTTCTTGTTGAAAGTTTGATAAATAAGAGTTAGGATTTTATTAACAAAAAGTAATTCATACGAATTGGACTCCCGTGTCGTTTAGAATCCCAGCGTCTGCACAAGTGAAATTGGCACCCCTGAGCAATGCATCTCCCCTTAGAAAAGGGCTCAAATATGGTAGCATGGGCACTGCCCCAACTTATTATAAACTCCATACCCTGCCCAACTAAGAAAAGGATTTCAACAAAGATGGAATGATTAAATATGTTTAAAGACGAAACTTTATAATTGCCACACTTTGCATGAAGATGGAATAGACAAGGGAAATGGTTGATGCCACATGCCACCACAGATACGTGGAGTATATCTAAACGCACCTTTATTTCTAAGCTTTTTATTGAGTATATAGTTGGTGTATAGATGCTGCCAATACGTCGAAGGTGTGGTTGGATTTCACACGTGGAACCTAATGAATTTTTCCAATTTGTTTTTATTTTGGCTCTTTTCCATGCAAATTGTGGGCTTATGAATAATGCGAGCAAGATTGAGACGAAGTGGAGCATAGATAACAAATATTGTTTTGTGTGGGACAATTTAAGTTGTTCTCTTCGTTTCACTTGTCTTCATGCTAACATCAAAGATTGAACTTTTATTGAGCTTGACTTGATCCTTTGACTTTGATATGTATTAAATTTACAATTTGTTTTGGGATCAACATGCATCGTCTTTGCATTGAGGGTCCTTCGAGCTCGACATCGTATTGCATCATGGACCCATATTCAATATTGTGATTCATACTTTCTCGCATATGGTATCTCCTTGCACCACTGACAAGATCACCCAAGTTTGCATCTTCCCTCAATTCACCCAACGTTTCACTTTACATGCAATGGTTAAACATTATATTGGTTGACTCTCCAAACAACTAGATGATGTAGATTGCACGTATCCTCATGCGTTGACATATGGGTTGGAAGCTCTTTCAATTGTCCTCGACTTACATCCATGCATTCAACAGATTCCATGTTTTCAGATTCGTTGGCTCATCACTAGATTATAATCCTTATGCCGACCAACCAAATTATAATCTTCTAACTGATCAATCGAATTATGATCTTTAAACTAAAATGTTCCCTTTTTATGACCTTGTATGTGTTCTAGGATTGAAACACGACCAAGATGTGCACACAAAAATGATTTTCCTCTCGTGCCAATTCTTTAAACATTGATTATGCTAATAGGCATTTCCAAATATGATTCTCGGTAACTTTTCTTGACATGAATCGGGAAAATGAGAGGACAAGGTTTTGTGTCGGTGGTCATTGACGGAAAGTGTCATCAACACTACTGATGAGGGGAAACCCTAATTGCTACCTTATTCACTTCATAGAAACTCTTATCGCAATTATGCATGGAATCGATGACATGAGGAACGGTAAACATAGAGGTTTAGTGTATAACATATGTACATTTCAACATTCAAACATGTGCAAGTTTCCCTTCAAACTATTCATCAACCATACCTTGCTTTCAAAGATATCTCTAAAGTATGTCTCCTCGACAACTAGCTCTTAAAACCCCTTTCTACTTCACACGATTGACACAAATGGCATGTGCTATATACATTCCTTGTTGTAAGAAAGGGAATTTTTGCATAGGTCATAGGTTCCCCCGTTAGTTTTCACACCAATACACTTCTCCTTTTCCAATCTCCTTCTTCATACCCCCTCTTCCTCCTCTAATGCTCATCTCCCTTAATTTTAACTTCTTCAACGCACCCCCTTCGGCATTTCCATCGTACATTTCACATGTGATTGCTAGTTTATGCCAAACAATTAATTTGAGAGAGGCTACAATGAATCAACAGATCGTAAGTCTCTCACGAGCACCTTGGTTTCATGTTTATTTCAGAGAGCAATGAATCAAAATGTTGTGACTACCTCAAACCCAAATTCAGCTGTTTTATTTTGGTGTGAATTTATATTTCAAATAAACCGCTCTTTGTTCAAATCTCATAGCAACAATGTAGGGGGCCTCATAAACTAGTTCAAAAAAAGGGCCGGTCAATGATTAGTCACTTTCACAATGTAGTGAGTGATGTATTGATATTATTATGTTGATAAGAAGTATTACAATTATAGTCGAGTTGGAGAGATGAGGTGGATGGTTTGTAGTAGATTATAATATTTGCGAGTTAACAATTGATTAATGACCTTAAATTTGAAGAGTATTGTTATTCACTTCTATGTTACTATCATACAAATACGATTGACATCATTTTTGATATGATGGACATTGGAAATTCTCTCGTCTAATATGAAGAGGAAAGATTGTTCAACTCTTAGTAGGTTAAGTGTGGCATTGTAACAAATGGGTGGGAGTGGTAGTTTTCTCAACTTACCAAGAAATAATGTTGGCATGATTAATTTGGTAATTTCCAATAATCTTTGGATCATCATAATTGAATTACTCTCAATGACCAATATAAATATAATTAATAATTATTATAAATATTGTTTTGAACATGATGCTCTGTCTAATTTCATAAAAGTCGCGAACTTGCATTTCTCTCATAAAAATTAATAATTCAAAAACGGGGTACAATACAATAAATTGTTTATTACGCTAGAGGCATCCCTTATGTCGGGAGGGCTTGCGGGGAAAGTGTCAAGCCTTTTGAAAACTTTCTTTCTAGAACTTTTCCAACACTCGGTATTTTTGTCTTTATTTGTTGATATCGAAAGTGGCACAACATTGGTAAGTGTGGGTTTGAAACCACAAGGAACGCAGTTTCCTTGAACATTATACATGCAAATCAATGTTGCTAAGGGACTTTGAATTAAAAAAGCATCCATGTTAGATTTTGTCACCACATATATCAATTTTTTCTATAGAATAAGAAAACATAATTTTCCGAGTTGCGGTTGATCATCCTCTTGAAGAAACTTTTAGATATTTTTACCTATATAAAAACCATCCGAACTATAGATGAATTGGGTTATGTGCTCTTACAAAATTTGTTGGCACTCCACATTAAAGAGAATCATTGGCATGCGATGAAATGAAAATGCCCATTTGGGAAATTTTGTACCCCAAAATGTCTTCTAAGTTTTAGCACCGAAAAACTTTTGGGAGTTTTGCGAGAAATGTTGAAATAAGGTGTGGATATCCACAAGGGAATTTCGTTAGATGTTTTAGTTGCAAGATCCGTGGTAGATATGTATGCAAAATGTGGAAGCATGTGAACCGCTTGAAATATGCCTAAAATAAATGCACTCTCATGGATTTTCAAGCTCTCGGGATGTAAGTACAACTTCCATTTTTGCTTTATTTTTCTTTTGCTTCATGACCACGCCCTTTATTTTGTTTGCTTCAAAGGTTAGTGAAGGAACAAGGTTAAGATTGTTGAAAGTAGAGGGAGATCTCGATTCGTTTGTGCATATGATCAGATTACTACCTCTCGTTTGTTGTTGACTAGGATGTTTATTAATTTGAAAAAATGTTTTGTAGGATTTCTTGATACTTTAATATAAGGCTAACCATTCGACGAAATGCAAAAAAACAAATTCTTCACCGAGAGGTTTGAAAAAGGGAGAATTTTGGCTGTTTTATGTTCTCATGCTTGAGAATCACCATTTTTTTCAAACAACAATGAAGAGCTTAACGAAAGTGATGAAAAACCAATGTTTTTGCATACATGAACTACTTTTTGGGCATGGTGTTAAGGTTTTGGAGTTTGGGAAGGAATACAAATTTTATAAAAATAGATTTCATGTGGATTTTTCCCAATAAGAAAAAATAATAATCATAGTAAGCAATAGGATCCTCTACAAATGACTTAAAATCCATTTTCCTCCATAAGGGTGTTTTTATGTATAGTGATTGTTTGAAAATTCTAGGTAATTTTTTTGAATCCAATGCTTGATATTTTGTCTTCAATATTCCAATAGAGGCCCAACTATTATATTTCAAGAACTACTATTTTTTGTTGTTGTGTGAGTGTGAGGAAATCTTTAAAAACGTGGTTTAAATATTTGTTTAATGAGTTCTCGAAAATCTATTTTTGTTATTCATTTTGTCTCTACTTAAATGTGGAATAAATATGTAAATGTTTTCTGTTGAGATTGGATGTTCATGAATATGACTAATAAAGTTCTCATCTTTATAATCAAACTTTGAGTGTGTCTTTATCTAGTAGAATGTATCGTAAGTTTGATTTAGATTGGGTTAAGCAAGAATAAGTGAAGAAACTTGTGTGGTTGTTGTATGGATGCTTAGTGTGTTCCTGAATGCCGAAAAACTTTAGTCCAGTTGCAAGGTTGAGATGTTCCTTAATTTGAAACCCATAACTTGATTATACCACATATTCCAAGATAAAAACTGCTATAATACAATATTGGTCACAATTATACATATTTGGAACAATTTTGACCAGCAACATCCAAATTTACGACACATGTTTTCAAGAAAGCATCTCCTATATATCCTATCCAAACTATCTTCTTTGGTTTTTGAAAAAGCTAAGCATGTTATTTCAAGAACAATTTTTCCCCGAGTTAATCATCCTTTAAACAAAGACCATATGATCATATTTGAAAAATTATACGAGGTTTACCCCTATTCATAGTTCAATCCTTAACCTTGGATCATGCAATCTATATATTAATTCATTTTCTTCAAAACTTTATCTTAATTACCATTTTTTAATTTAAATATATGAAAAATGAGGTTGAGGCCATTTGGTTTCCTTTATTTAATTTGTTAGCAAAATGAGCTTATTGAAAGGGGCTTAGAATTTTTAAGAAAATGATATCAGTAAGGTATAAAGTTAAACCCAACAATATTTTCCATCATCCTCCTAACTTGTGCCAAATTTGGAGCTTTGGAATGGGTTATGGAGATCCATCACAAAGTGATTGAAAGTGTATTTTTGTCGGATGTTGTAGTAAAAAATGTTGTAATATAAATTCACACAAAATGTGGAAGTGTACAAAAGGCTTGTAGTTTGTTGACTAAGAGCAAAATGCAAATTTAGACAGAGATGGATAATGATGATTTCATGATATGCAATGCATGGCTATAGTAAGCATGCCTTCAAACTCTTTGAACTAATGAGGCACTCTAGATTCAATAATGGCCATGTAAGATTTGTTTTATTACGTGTGTGTTGGGAGAATGTAACCACCAAGTATCCAACCTAATCAGTTCACCTTTTCTTTTCTAGCATACTCCCAACCTCTACCAAAATAGGAACTTTGAAATAGGGTGTGCACATCACGCCAAAGCATTATGGATAAGAGACATTAGTCAAATGTTTGATTGTAGGTGCACCGATAGATATGTATGCAACATGTGGAAGTATGCACAAGGCATGTGAACCGTGTTGACAAAATGTCCGAAATAAATATGGTCTCGGGTGGACCTAATGATTGTAGTATATGCACAAAATGTGTTTGTTGAATTTTTTTGGAAACTTTCATGCAAAGACTATTGGAAGGTTTAAATCTAGATTCCACGATCTTTTTCAGCATCCTAACAAAATGTGTCAAAATGGAAGCTTTAGAAAAGGGCATGAACATCTATCAAAGCATAATGGAAAGATCATTTTTTGTTAGATGTAGATGCAAGTTCTTTGAAGGTTCTTTTCGACATTTAAGGGTGTAAACCAATTAAAAGAATATTTTCCATAATGTAACATCTACGAACTAATATTTGTAAAATACAACCCTATAAGATTATCAAGATTGTCACATCATGTGTTCATACTTTAATTATTTTAGAGTCTTTCATATGACTAGGTGTTGCCACATTGATATAGAATTGTATATTCCTTTTATTTGATTTAGTTATCATTATGACATGTTATGGGTGTGAAACACATATTATCATTCGATTGATTAGAAGTGATGATATTGTGGTTATATATTTCAATTTTATGATTCTTGTTTATATATATTGCTTATAGTTCATTTCATTTGATTTGATTATATGAAATGGATAATGCATTAGGTACTCTTGTTTCGCATGTGTAAATGTGTTCTCGGCTCAAGAAAGGGTATCATCGAGGAGATTCGAAAAGATGCGATAGATGGGTGCACATATAGAGTTTTACCATGTGTGTTTGTTGGGTTAGTAATTGACTAAGTATCAAAAAGGCGCGCGAGAATATTGAGGCGCACAAATGGGGCACGTGAGAACGCGTGCAAGGTCCGTAAAAGTGGCACACGGAAAGATCACGCCCGAGAAAGACAAGTGTCGGGACTTAGCCGATTTTGCACATACAAGCTAAAAATAGGAAAATCGAGTTGGAGTGCGGATCACGCCAAAGAGAAAAGCAAGGAAACTTGGTGATCAAGGAACATCTATTTTTGGAGATAAAGCACATGCAAAGAGAAGATCAAAGGTCACACATGGGATGAGCTAATAATAGGATTAAAGAAAAAATTTATTTATATGATTAATCTATTATTAGGCTTGTTAGGAAAGCATGCATGATTTATAGTTGTTTTTGTATGAGCGCATGGCTATTTTTAGGATTGACCTATTTTGAGGATGCATGGGCGGTGAAGGGAAAGTCTCCACCCCTATATATGTATTGCACTTCATTATTTTGGACACCGTGATGTAATAGAGTTATGTTGCTCGATGTTCTGGCGTGCATGACTCTCGGTATTTATTGTTATGTATTCAACTTCTGATATGTAATTCTTTTGGTTATTAATGGATCAATGTGGTTGGATTCGATAATTGATGTCTCTGAGTATGGTGATCTATTGGTGCAATTGGTATTAATTATGATATGATCTATATGTTTCCTTATTATGTGTGTTTCAATTGAATGCATGCAATGAGTTGTTATGGTTGAATATGGATATGCTTAATTATCTTTCTAGTTAAACATGCTAACATCTTGTCAAGCCAGTACTAAAGAGGGACTTGGTAGCTTCGTGTGCTTCAGGTGAGCATTCATATTTATCTGGATGAAGTACCAGCGTGCCTAGGCATTTGGGTATAGAAAACGAGACTACATTTTGGTTTCAATCTTTGAGACCTCTTTTCAAACTGTCTTCCAGGATGTTGCATGCATATGGCATATCAATTGACTCTTAAAGGAATTGAAAGTTGGGTAGAAGACGGACATGATAAGTTTGCACGAGAGATATAGCACTTGGACTGATTTCAATGCACACAGATGGGTGAAGACAACCTTTATGACATACTTTATGATACTTTCTTTTGCATCTTTCCAATAGAATTGTACGAGTGGTTGTCAGCATATGCAAGAGGGAAGTCATGGGGGTATAAGCCAAGGATGTGGATGCAAGAAGACTACCGGGATTTTTATGATGTCAATTTGGATTGGATAAGAGCTATAGATTGTTAGTGGGCTGGAGTATTGCGCAGTTATATATTGGAGTATGCTATTTCTACCTATATGTGCCTCGAGGAAGTTGAATTTCAGTTTTTACGTGAACCCAGAGGATCATATTTGTGTGCTCTCGCCATTCGGATTAAGATTTTGATGGTATCGCTGAACTTAGAGCACCTCCCTTTGGCTAGCTAAACATCCACTACGTGTAGGGAAGGAGCGGGTGTGGAGAACGATGGCAGATTTGGTAGCATCAATGGAGAGAGAGGAAAGATGACTAAGATATAATGAAGCATGGGAAAGGGAGATAACAAGAGAAGTTGTATGGCGTTGAGGGAAGAGATGGATCACGAAGGATTTGAAGCTCTTTTAGAAGATAATGATGAGCCATAACATCTGGTTCTCTCGACATTGAGAAAATGTGGCAAGGAATCCCTTTTGGCTTTAGATGAGAGTACATAAGAGGAGAGCATGAGGGTCGAAGGTGTGCATCTAATCCCACCTATCCACCTAGCCCTTGCTCTTGGTTTTCCAAATTTAGTAGTTATTGAGAAGCGAGGCTAGAGAAAGAAAGTAAGCGAGAGATGAGTAGATATCACTTTGTGTTGAATTCAGAGGATAAAGTAAATAGTGCGCCCATGGTGACACACAAACATCGTTATTTGGAACTTCGATTCTAGGGTTATTTTTAGGCGCATCATCAGGAATGAATGCTACCACGCGAGAACATTGGGAGAACTTTTGTGGGTTCCACGACCACACAGATCGTGGGGTCAGTTCAAGACTACAATTGGAACACAAGGGAGTATGTCAACTAGCCCGCAACCCACCATAGGAGGATTAAGAGGGTCAAGCGGATCTCGGTAGGTCAGGAGGAGGAAATACTAGTGGAAGTTATGATTATGGATATGGTGGACAAGGCCCACATCCCTAACAACCCCCACATTAACCTCAGTAGTTTTACTATGAGATTCCACTCCATTTGCTAGACTATAGAGGTATTAACGATGCATCAAAACATGTTCATAAGTGTGAACTACTATAGCGTCCTAAGGGGTTATAACCTTAGATAGGAAGGCTAGTCGGTTTTGCTATCACGCTACAAGGGTGCGCACATAGCTGCTATAAGAAGTACGACCCACATCAGACTGTGGTTGAATACGATGCTTTACGTTCTGCATTTTTGGTAGAATTTCACATTCTAGAATTTGAGCAATCAGATCATCAACGCACTAAAGGATATCAAGTAGGGATTATTTGAAAGTGTGAGGGAGTATGATGTGCATTTCAAGATTCTTGTTGTCTAAATTTTCTTATGAAATTCATCCCAGTCAGCATGCACAATGGTTTGTTGGAGGATTGTTGACTCCATTTCGCAGAGCACTCTCTTATAAGACATATGTGGATCCACATGAGGATTTGGAAGTGACTCGAGCACCTTCAAGCGAGTTTGGAGAATTGATACTGGCGTAAGCCCATTTTTAGAAGCACAAATTACAGCTATGATAAAGCAGTTGGAGAAGTTTTCGCCAACTCAACACATGAGACGTGAAGTGGAATCTAGTGCAAAGATTGTGTATTGAAGGGACATACTAAAGATAATTTCCCACGAAGGTTGGTGCATGTGTTACCATTAGATTGTGAGGTCTGTCACCTAAATCATGATGTTTGAGATTTCCCTCTTTTTGCAATGTGCGCTCATGATGAAGGTGTCCATGTATTGCAAGATTTGCAAGTCCCACACTCACAACACCATTGACTATAAATTGATTGATCAAATCCACAAAGCTATTGAGACATGAGTGCGCTAGACTAGTATGGAAAGTGGATCAAAGGAACAAGAAATTCATACTCATGAGGGGCACAACCATGGGGATAATAGGAATAAAGGATTCCATGGAGGATATAGAGGATGAGGTCACAACGGTGGTGGAGGGGAGGATTTTCTAGAGGAACTTGTTATACTTATGGATCCCCTAATCATTATCAATGTGAATGCCCTCAGAATATTACTTTTTCATGGTCCGAGAAGCCGCATAAGCTACATGAATTCCTAGACTTATATGAGCACATGAGTAATAATAAGAAGCAAGAAAAGGGCATGGGAATGATTAAAGTACAACACGCTATTGTTGATTGATCAAGTAGATGCTGAAAAATACACGATCCCGAGTTACAACCAATGATGGTTACTATGCACACCGAGGCCACACAAAAAATGAACCGTTGAAGACTAAGCCACACATTTTGAGGGAAGATATGATGCATACTAAGTATCTAGATGGTGTGCACCGAGAAGGAAGTCTATCAAGATACCATGGAAGTCATTAGGGCGTTGTAAGGAGAACTGCAATGTTTAAAGGAACATGCGCGTGCTGAGAGGATTGTGTAAGGAAAGTTGAACTCCCATAAACAAATGTTGATGACTTGAAAGAAGTGTGCAGAGAGTTGCGTTAGGAGAACATCATTCCTCTATTAGGGGAATGACTACGAGTAAAGTTCTTGTGCGCATGGATATAAGCGTGAAAGATAAATACTTCATGCAAATCTACCACCTCAGAATCATGAATTTGATAAAGAGATTACACTTGATGCAGATAATTGATGGGTGGTTATTATGCAACATTCTTATTGATACCAACGTGGAAGTGAATGTGCTAACTTTGGATGCTTGGAATCAAATGGGTAGACCACAATTGCAGCCATCTTCGAATGTGCTATATATGGCAAATAAAACTAGGGATATGCCTATTGGGGTACTAAAGGATGCATCTATTACTATTCGGGGCCAAGTTTACTAGAGACTTTGAGGTGTTGGAACTTGTTGAAGATGATAATTTTCCAAAGCATTACTTGGGCAGCCCTAGTGCTACATGAACAATGCAGATTTGTGCTTTAATAAAAGGTACATCATTTTGAGAATAATGAGGAGCACATGATTATACATTTGTTTGAAAATAAGGTTGATCCCTATGTTGAACCATTGAGCAAGGAAGAAATCAACATAATATATACACGATTAGTGCGAGATCCAAAAAAATTTAGAGCCAACCAAGGAGGTCGTGCTTCATTGGGAAGACGCACAATCTGTCAGTGACACTACTAGTGTTGCTTGTGATAATTGGGATCATGGAACGCATGAAATGGTCGGCGCGAGGTCAAAGGAAGAGTCACTAGAATGATTAGGCCACACATGGTGAGGTGGTTAGGATATAACCGTGTACCACAAGATATCTAGTGAAGGGAACCCCGATGCATTCTTACGCACCATGGAGAATCAGTGGAAGAATGAAGGGGATAGAATAAATATGCTAGTCTATACTTTGCACGGGACAACAACGCGTTGGTGGGAAACAAATAGAGATGGCCTTTTGGAGTGGCGAGAAGTGAGAATTGTTTTCTCCACCAGGTTTACTTGGATTAATGTACCTACACAAACATGTGAGTTTAATGGGAAGTCTCCTACCTCTCATCATGTCAGGAGTGTGAGAGATCTTGGGCACAAGGAAAGGAGGCATTACCGCCATCACTTTGGGTACATAAGTTCTACTCCACATTGCGTGGCTGCATGCGCACATGGTATGTCCATGTAGAATTGAAAAGGGAGACTACAAATTGGCAAGAGATGACCTCAGGTATGATCCAAACCTTTGATTAATTTTATACTAAGCCTCTAGTGCATGAATAATTGTAGATAATGAAGTATATCAATTTGGGAGATAATGTGAAGGCTGAAGAGATTATGTTAGAACTGTTTAGAGAACCGACCTTGAGGCACACCTTGAGCTTTAGGAAACATATGAACAAGAAATGGTTCATGCCGGAAGGAAAAAGAAAAGGAAAAACTGGTATATATGATTGACGATGATGAATTTGATAACTGGATGTTAACAACACCGAAGGTATGCGCGGGGTAATGGACACCTTTGCAGATGAGAAGGCGCACATGTATCATGCTCCTATGAAGACAAAGAAGGTTAACATTAGTACAAAGGTATAACCTAAGGAGGCCATTATTGGTGATTACTTGTTTGAACATGAAGTGGCTAAGATTATTGAGATCTTATGTGATTTCCAAGACTTATTCCGCGAGGTTATTGTTATCTATTTTTACCCCGGGTAAAATAGACAACTTGGGAGGATGGGTTTGAGCTTTGAACACGGCTTCATAGATCTATCCGGAATGATACAAGTGATTTTCAAGTTTGGGGAGCATTGTAAGTGGTTTTGGGAAGTTTCAGAGGTTTTGGAGCCGATTCATTAGAAGTGGGCTTTCGGGCTTAAGGGAACATGCATCATGAAAGAGAACCTGAGCTTCAAATAATGTTTTTAAGAGCTGCTTGAGTAATTATAAGTCCAAAAAGTGTCTATGGAAGTCATTTTCCATGCCCTACATGATGGAAAAGACGAGACATCTTGAAACATCATACACTTTCCGAGTCAACTCAATCTTCCGCGCAAAAATGGTAATCCCGAGAAATAAAGGGAAATTTGGAGGTGTTAAATTCAAAATTGGATCTTGATACCATCACCATTAGATTTAGTGGGTTGTTTTTAGGAGGAATCATATAAAATTTCACCCCAAAACTCATCCGGGAGCTTGAGATATCACCTTCGCAAGTTGGCCCCTAGGGGTTGGATGGTTGGGTCGACGGCCGGGGGTTGAGCAGGTGTTAGGACGGCCATCCAACCCAGGTTGGGCGGTGTACGGTGACCCATGTTGGATGGATCATTCGCTAACATAGTTGTATGGATGGAGGTTGGATGACCGTCCAACCCAACATGGTTGGACGAGCAAGTCGATGGATGGCTCGCAGTCGGTCAATTGTTCACTCGGCGGAGGTTTACGACCCTATATAGTTGGATGGCTCATGGGTCATAAATCAGGTGAAGGAAGGTGAGAAAATACAGCTCAACCACTTTTTAATGGTGGTAGTTGAGGTGGTTCAACTACATGTCAGGGATTTAATGAGGGTAGGTGAGACAATTTCCTATATAATGTAATCGACCCCCTCATTTTGGAGAGACATTTTGGGAGCTGGGGAAACTCTTACAATTTTTTTCCTCAACTCCAATGAGCTATAAGCCTTCTCCTATGCCTGAAAAGCGTATTTGTGCCTCTATTCAACAATGTAATGGTCTGTGCATGTTATAGAGCAATAAATTCATGTTTTTGTGGTGTTTTTCAACCCTTTCTCATGTTTTATTGTGCCTCCTTGCTCTCTATTTTGTTGTTTTTTTGTGCATGTATTTCACATTTGCAGGTGCAGGGTGTTGTGTTTCATGGAGATTTGATGGTGAGTGGAGATTTAGGTCTGTGTCACTATTGTTTTGACCTCTCCCAGCTCTATTTTCCTTCTTCTTTCTCCCTCAAACAGCAGTATCTTTCCCCCTCTTGTTGGTGCTATAACCTCTTTAGCGTAGGATTTCCCTTTTCATACACTTTCTCTCTCCCTTTCTCCTTGGAATTGTTAGGATAGGTGTAGTTAGGCGTCTTTTCTGCATTAGGAGTAGTTTAACATTAGGATTAGGTAGAGGAAGCCAACCTTCTCCGAAGGTCCATCTCAAGTCACAAGTCCCACAACTTGAGAGATGGACCCATGTTAGCAAAATTACACCGATTTTCCCACACATGTGATAGCAAATCAAGGGGTGTTGTATTTTTGTGATAACAATTTTAGCACACTGGTAGGATAGGTTTGAAGTACCTTACCACTTCACTTCATCAAGTTTGATGTGCTCTTGGTGAAGGTTAGAACCTTTGGAGGTAACTCTCAAGCATATTTAGTGCCTCCATTGATTCAAACAACCCATCATCTCTAGTTGCAAACTTGTTTTTAATGTTTTCACTTTAGTCATGGCTCTCCAAGGAGCTTTTCCATTCCCTCATTTCAGTTCCAGTCCTCTTCACAAGAAGTTGTAGGTGCACCAAACATTATGAATGGGGTGTGGAAGGAAGCAAGAAAAAGTCTGGAAAAAGTAGAAAAGCGTCATTAAAGCAGGATACAGTGGTAGGTGGAGAGTAATTAATGTGGGAGAATTGGAAAAATCTATAAAAGGGTGCATGTGACTTCATTCTTACCTTACATATTTGATTTTTTGAGCCTTGGAAGAGAGAATTGAAGTGCGAATGAGTGCAAAGTGTGATTGTAATCGAGAGGAGATCGAATCACCTGAATTTTTCACGACCTTAGTGAAGTTTCTACGTAGGCGGTTTGAGAGTGAGAAGGGGTGTGGGAAGAGTAGGGTTTGATGAGATAGGGTTTGAATCATGGATAGGGCACACGAGTTTGGGGTTTTAGAAGCTAGAAAAAGGCAAGGGTAAGGTTGTAGGGGTTAATATGGCACCAAAGAGGGAACCTTGAGCAACCATAAGAGGAAAGAAGAAGAACGAACTAGAAGTAGAGGTCGAAGATACACTAAAAGGAAGATTTTCTAAGATACAATATTCGAGGGAGTTATCATGGGGCGTGAATGGGAATACCATGTCGAAATAGAAAATTAAGTGATTATAACCATCCCATCAAAGACAAAAACCGACCAAATAGAGAAGGAGCTAGTGAATAAGACCAAATTGCACCCTAAGGATGAAAAACCCATCTACGATGATGAAGGGAAAAAGAATTTAGAGAAAGCTAGGGTTTACGAGATATACGAGTTGCCATACTTTAGAAAACCAGAAAAACTTTACCGATTGTTGATGTCTAGAGTCCATGAGTACTTATTTTACTTTGCAGTAGGCGAGTGCCCATCACCGCGCCTTTGATAGGGAGACTTATATGTTTGACAAGCTCGAGTACTAAGATTGTGTTGGCAAGAAAAATTTTCGGGGACAAATTGGTGGTTATCTTGCCAACGCTTTGGGAATCTAAGTCCCTCTACTTAATCGTATCAATAAACCTCTTAGTCAAAAAAGCCTCGAAAGTCATTCTTGTAATGATTTCTTAAACCAAGTCAGTACATAGTATGAGAATGAAGAAAAATAGAGTGAGAGAAGAAAATGACTATCTCCTTCTCTTTATCTCTCACAAATGGGTCATAGGGTGGATGGTGAAAACAATTGACTCTATGGACGATTTTCTGGCCTAGTCCAGAATTCTCTAGCTTCGTTAGCCGCTATATCCAGTAAGGACAATTGTTCGATGATGATGGGTGGAATTGGAGTGGATTGGAATACTAGTGTGCGTAAGCCAGCGTCTATATCTGATTGACTTATGGATTCGTTGGGCTGTGAGATCTGTGGGTCACAACCATGGACTCTTGGATGTTGCGGTCCTGTTATGGTCATGCGTGAAATCAAGTTCTAATCCCTAGTATCCAGTAATCGTATGCTTTCTCAAACCACATGTTTAGGACCAACAAGCTGTGTGATTTTCTCGGAAGAATATCTCACGGGCGTTCGTGTGACTTGGATCCTTAGTTTGGTATCTATATACGTGAGAGTGTCTCACACTTTGTTTGTGGGACAAAGGATCTGACCAAAGGTTTGTTCTCTTTCGAACCCTTCTACTGAGTCATGTGAGTGTTTACCTAGGGCAATCTGTAATTTGGTTGGTTTGACCAAAACGTGTGTGCTTGGTGTCCTCTATGTTTAACCCTCTCAAGTGAAGCGATCGGTTGTAAATGCATTGTTGTTCGGAATACTTGTATTACGAGATTTTGGTCTATGTCAACTATTCTTTGTGTGAGGTTTGGTTGAGGCACGATTGGCTCAAATATATATTCCCTGGGCTCCTGAGGTCCCGTGATTGTCATACAAAACGAAATGTAAATCTAACTGTAACTAAGTAAACTCTAACTACGTGGAATAAACCTAAAACATAAATAAGTTCTATTCTTCTAAGAAACCTTTCAAGAATTTTAAGGAAAGCAAACTATTTTAAGCGTATCTAAGAATAACAACTAAACAATAATTTAAAACAGACAAAATAACCGAGTGTAGTTATCAGCCTGTGTAATTTGTAGATTTATTCTAAATAAATAAAATAGCTCATCTAATCTATCTGCAAGATTCTCGATCCTACCTCAGAAGTGAGGAGTGAATCATAGTTTCTCAGAAACTATCAATCCTCATAGCTTCCCTGGCAATATCGAGAATAGAATTCACTGAAATGAAGCAATTATCTACTCTATTTGATATGATTCTAACTAGAACTTTGAAAGTTAAAACCTGGATTCCGCAGAACAGTGGCGAATCCGATGGTGTATGCGATCTTGTCCCCTCAGTGTGATCTCCTCGTTCTTTCGTGTTCACGTGGATCCAGAAAAGCGTGTAATGCTAGCATCGACAGGAGTAGATATTGGGACAAGGACAGCTCAGAATGCAGACCGAAAATGCGAGTAGGAGAGGGATAGCGCAAGAGTACAGAGCTTGGCTTATGCGATTCCTAGCGGGATTTTACTGCAAGTCATGCAATATGAAGTGACCAGAACCTGAAACTATCCTGTTTGAAGAGAAAAACCTGCAACTTTAATGGCTTCCTAAGCTATTCTATTCCAATGGATTGGGTAAAACAACAACACTGTTTGCACAAGCTGGATATGTGGCTTACCAACAGCTGGACAATGCTAATGAGCATGCAAATGAACTAAAACAAGTATTCTAAGAAAAATAATAGCTAAATCTAATGCAAAGAGAAATTCAGAGACAAACTTCAGACCGGATTGGGTGAAATAACAACACTGCCTGCACAAGATGGGTATGTGGCTTACCAAGCAGCTGAGCAATCTAACTAAAGATGCAAGTGAATTGAAACTATGGCTTCTAAACAAGATAACAAGCTAAAATACTAAAAATGAGGAGATGAGAGCAAAGATCAGTCTCAAAAATCAGGCCATTTGTTTGAGCACAAGCCATGCATTTATAGGAATTCAATCACCCAAAGATCAAAACCAAACTGAACTCCTAAACAATAAACAAAGGAAAAACACTATTCCAGGGGACCAAAAACATAAATGCATGCTCAAGTCGGCAAGGAAAGCTGGTGAAACGTGATATTTCACGTGAGTCGCGTCAAAAGAACGTTCTGGAAAATGCGCGCAGGACCGCCGCTCACGAGCGGGCGGCGGTTCTGAGGATCGGGGCGGCGTTCGAGACCGCCGCCCTGATCAGGGCGGCGGTTTCATCACTGAAGATCAAAAGGCCAAGGAAAGAAGGAAAAAGGGAAAACAAAGGGCGGGGGCTAGGCGGGGCATGCGGGATGTTAACGCATACTCGAGAGCTTTTCGGATCCCGAACACCTTGCGAGGAGACTGTATCATCATTGGGGCACTTGTTACCTTGCATTGCAGCGATACAGTACCTTACAATTTTGGAGTACGTACATATTGCCCCCTCGGAGAAGCGTTTTAGCCATGAAGAGGCATAAAGCGGTGGGTCAGTATGGCGATCCCGAAATGGGAAGTTAGAAGTTATACCTTACACGTCAGTGTGTTGAAAATCGCCATCAAAATTCCGCTACCTGCAAAATGAAAAGAGGATTCAAGTGCAGATAGATACAATAACTTGGAAAATAAATGCTAAAATAATAGGGAATGAGAACGTACCATTTGCGTGCGGGGATAGGGACTTACCTCCATCAGCGCTCCAAACCTGTGAAAAAGTCTTTTAAAACGAATCAGGGTGCTATATATATGAAAGTGGGCCCATTTTCCTATTCATTTGCGTGAGTTGATTTGATTGATTTTGAGCTCTGGGACCCACGGTGACGGTTTCTTGCGTGAGTAGAGTCAAAACGTCCTGGCGAGATCGTGATCATGCCTCCACGTGCGGAACACCACCCTGCTAGATCACAGGTTGGTTTTCTTCAATTTTGTGTTTTTCCCCCTTTAAATTTGAAATGCTAAATTTGTCGTAATGGGGGGGTTATTTTTGAAAATATTAGGTTCAAAAGGTCCACCTAGGGGGGGCGCCTACTGGGTAGGCTCCATTTTTAGGTCAAATGGTCATTTTTTGCTAGTTTTAGGCTTTTTAAGATTAAAAACCCGCGTGGGTTTTCGGACCACGACCGCCGCCCAGCCTGGGGGCGGCGGCGGTTTTACGACCGCCGCCCTGTTCAGGCGGCGGTTACCCATTGCCACCCTTAAGGCGGCGGTTCAAAAGCCACCTCCTGCTCGGGCGGCGGTTACGCACTGAGAATGCAAAAGAACTTATATTTGAGATTGTGTTTGTATTTTTGCACTTCTACACGTTTTTATGACCTTCTTGGTATTGTTCGGATATTAACTTGCTCTGTTTTTGTGTTTTTGGGTGTATGCGGCGAGAGAGGAGTATATTAGATGGAGCGAGAGAGAGAGAGTGTGATTGGCTCTCGGGAAGTCTTGGATGCCCTTTCACAGGACGAGGAGGACACACTACAGAGAGCCGGCATACTGCGTATATCGCGTGTGCCTCATGTTGCACCATCTAGTCACATCCTTTGTGACTTATTCTCTTATTGGGATGCAGATCGGAACACCTTCCATTGCTGAGGGAGTCCGTGGTGAGTGGACCATCACACTCGAGGATGTCTACCGTATTTTGGGAGTCCCGATCATTGGGAGGAGACTTACATTGGAGACAGCAGGCTCACGGGCACAGATTGCACAGTGGGCAGCATATATGGGAGATGCAGTTATCTCCACGGGGTCGAAGAAGGGAGTGAGAGTTCGATCCATTCCTTCTTTGCCTATCCCGTACTTGACAGAGCCGTCATGGGGATCCTTGCCTCGAGCGATCGGGGGACAAGGAGGGGATACATTGTTATCTTCTTTGGGCCCCCATCATTGCGCGAGATAGAGGGCATGGCCGGATATACGCACAGGGTGCGAGATATAGGGACCACCTACCATGATTTATACGGGGTGGTCCGTTTACGGGGACAGATCATTGAGCCACCCGACTTTAGTCATGAGTTGGGTGTATGAGCGTTTTATCCCTTATGGGCGGGTGTGGAGGTGGCAGATCACGGGGGTGTGAGGGCAGCCGAGATGGACAGATATGTCGGTGCTTAGAGCACCTCACCGGCCGATTGCCTCCCTTACTACTGCGAGACATGGGCGACACCGTCCGGCTTATGGCCGGCATATGGGGAGAGGAGACTCTTACCTTGATCTCTTGCTCCACCACAGGGCAGCTCATTGATCGAGTGGGGCGAGTGGAGGTGCATCCTTTTGGCCGAGTTCCTCAGCAGTTTGGCCTACCGTATATGGGCATGCTTCCCCCAGTGGCGCCGGTTATAGATCAGTTCGCGAGGCCAGAGGGGGGCCTAGAGGCCGTGGTTGGACAGTGATCACTCCTGGCATTCCCATTGCAGCCAGGAGGATAGTTCGTGCTAGAGGGAGAGCTGGTGTGCCTCGGGCACCTTTACTTCAGATTGCTGCGGGTCCTGCTCATAGTAGCGATGACCCATAGATATTGACTCTGACTCCGAGGAGCTCACGGAGGGAGGGGGTCGGAGGAGGAGGAGGCGATGGCGGTGATCTGAGTGGCATGACACTCGGGACATTATGCGAGCGAGAGAGGTGAGCGAGCGCAGAGAAGGACACTCTAGTTTCAGAGGAGCCACTCTCTCAGGGCCATGGTGGAGAGGATGAGTCAGTTGCAGGGTGACATGTTGCCCCTGCCACGGGAGCAGCCCCTCAGTCGGCAGCGGCATCTGCACGGCAGTCTTGCCCCGATGATCCATCTTGGATGCTGGGTGATCGAGTAAGTTATCCTTTCTTCCTTTTTAATGTTTATTTAATTTAGGATTTGTTTTAATTCTTATCTCTCCTTGTGTTTTTATCTTGTATCTTTTAGCCTCTTGCTTGGTTTCTGATTTGTTTTTTTCTTCTTTGTTTTGCGAGAGGCTGTTGTGAGTGGCGGGATTGATCCGCGGGGTATGTCCGATTCTGATGATCCCCATGGATAGGACCCCGCGGAGCTATCCGTAGATCTTCGGGGAGCCCTCGGCGGTTGGTAGACATCATGCGATGTCTTCGCTCCGTTTGGCACGTGGCCGGGATGGTGTCGACCCTCCGCACGAGTTAGCGGGCTACGGGGATGGTGAGCACCTTATGAGAGCCATTCTCGTGGTGAGACCATGGCTGCCCCTCGGGACCCTGAGCCCTCCGTACATTGAGCGCCGGCGTAGCCAGGAGTCTAGGCGAGGCGTGCACCTTCGGAGGGTCGCGTAGGGGTTGAGAGGCCATTTGGCCCTTGTGTATTTTATCTTATTGTATATCACGGGCTCTTTGAGCATTTTGACCATGCCTAGTGCATGATGGCATTGTATATAAACATTGATTATTTATATATATGCATTCGTTTTGGATCAAAAGCTTGTCACTCATGTTTTCCTTTCTATTTTCGAGTTTCTTTGTGTATACTACGATGTATGTTTATATGCTTTTTAGAATGTATGCGATGGATAATGAGATGATGTAAATGTTTACTTTCTTTTTGTGTTTCATGATCTTTGATACATGATATTGCGAGATATATTGTGATTTTGAATCTTAGCTTGTGAGCAATTTGGATACCTCATGTTTGTTTTGGCAAAGTGATGAAAATAACCGAGTATGATGAGCAGATTAACTTGCCCCACTCCTAACTCCACATGACTAGTAAGATGCGAGGGCTCATCACGAGAGTTAAGAAGGGGCGCAAGTTATGAAATGTGGTGAAATGATAGTGATGAAAAGCAGAGACAAAGCTTTGGCGGAACCAAATTGGAAGCTACAAGCTTACTCTACCCGAATGACTTCATAGTTTAGAATGCACTTGCTTTGCGGTTTATCTAGACTTAGACCCGTAGATGGCCACATAGTAGACAAGATCTGGGTTTTAGGATTTTAACTCTCTTGGAATTTTGAACATCTGATTCATTCGTTTTTGACTCAAAGTTTGAATTGTTTGTTTATGACCTTTTAACGTTTGCTGTGTCAAGAGGACCCCCTATACTTTGCCCCATGCTACTAGTAAGAAGCGTGGGTTTATCACCGTGGGCAAGGCATAGGCGAGTAAGGGCATTTCCATCCTTTCCCAACCCTACGTCACTAGTAAGAGACGCAAGCTCATCACCGAAGGTTGGTGGGGCAAGGAAATGTGTAAAAATAAAATTTTTGTTTAATCACTTTTTGACTTGCTTATTTGAGTAAAATGTCAGTATATGCTTATTTCCAAAGAGATGTATATATGGGATAGATGTGACACCATGAAGCTTCTAGAATAGACCATAGGCAAGACACCTATCCTAAGAAGAAATCAAAGTGAGAACAAACTTGCAGATCTTGGTATGGTTACCGTTAAGACTTTGTCATGTTTGATTTATTTGATAAAAGATTCCGAGATGATTCGATGATATATGAAGATGGAGAGGTATGATTAAAGAGCTTAATGCCAACAACATCATGAGTTTGTAATGAATTGCTTTGAGAATAGATTCCTTGATCACAATTTATGTAAGAAACAAGTGGACAAAATGATCTAAATCTATATGAAGATGCAATGTAGATAATTATACAAGTAGTGCTAGTTGCTTATGCGTAGAATCGCTTGAGGTGCGGGAATTGTTGTTTCACCAAATTCCTCACCTTCTAGCGTACATAAGAGGTAAGCACCATTTCCATAGTCCTTCATGACTCGGTATGGGCCCGACCATTTGGGCGGAATTTCCTTCCTTCGCCGGTCTTCTTGTCGATCATTTATCTAGTCTTAGAACTAGATCACCTTCGTATATATCGCGTTCATAGACCTTTTTGTTATACTGCCGGCACATTCGGTCAGCATAAGCTCTATGCCGCTGCTCAGCATCTAACCTAGTTTCATCTAGGCTTTCTAGTTGTGAAAGACGTGCTTCTCTGTAAGCGTCTTCATCCAGAATCCCTTGTAATGAAATGCGGAGACTGGGTATTTCGACCTCAAGTGGGAGAACTGCTTCTGCCCCAAATACTAGCGAGAAAGGAGTTGCTCCCGTTGGTGTTCTTATTGAGGTTCGGTGGGCCCACAAGGCCGGATATAACTTCAAATGCCAATCTCGTTTGTTTTCTTTCACCGTTTTAAGGAGAATGGCTTTCAGTGTCTTGTTTGTCGCTTCAGCCTGTCCGTTGGCTTGAGGGTAATACAAGGAAGCCGTATGATGGCTTATCTTAAATTTATTGCATAGTTCGTGAACCTCTTCATTTTTAAAAGAAGTTCCATTATCGGAGATAATGATTTGCGGGATACCGTACCTGTAAATGATTTGGTTCAAAATGAACTTGGCGATCACAGAACCAGGTACAGTAGTAAGAGGCATGGCCTCCACCCATTTGGTAAAATATTCAGTGGCCGTGATTATAAAATTATGGCCATCTGTGGATGAGGGAGAGAATTTCCCTATTAAGTCTAGACCCCATGTAGAAAAGGGCCATGGAGTTGCGATTGGTTGTAGAGCTTGTGCTGGCATGTGGATCTCGTGGGAGAATTCTTGGCACTTATGACACCTGCGTGCAAACTCTATCGCGTCATGTTCTAGAGTGGGCCAGAAATAGCCCATTCGATGTATTTTTCGAGCGGTGGCATGGCCACCGAAGTGGCCTCCACATATACCGCTGTGAGATTCATGGAGAATCTTCTTGGATTCCTCTGTGTCGACACACCTTAGGAGCATTCCATCGAATGCCTTTCGATAGAGAACCTGCTCTATAATGACGTATTTAGCTACGATTATGCGTAACCGTCTTCTTTGTTGTGGTGTAGCTCCTTCTGGATATGTATGGTCCATGATATAGTTAATGATGTCAGCGTACCAGGGACACTCAGAGATAGCGGGTCGGGTTTCGATGTAGTATACGCACTCATCTGGAAAGTCTAAATCTACTAGATCGCCTCCATCTAATGGGTTGTCAGCTAACCAATCCATAATGATTTTCCCTTTAACTGACTTCTGATTTACAAATGTTAATTTGAATTCTCCCATTAAGGTTATAAAACGTCCAGCCTTTTTAGACAATGACCCTTGTGTGAGGAAAGTCCGTAGATGGTCCGTTTTTACCATGACCTTCGTTTCTTGATTCAGCATATAATGTCTTAGGCGTTTAGTAGCAAAGACTATGGCGAGACATTCTCGTTCTGCCTGTGTATAGCGTGTTTCATAGTCGAGCAGCGTTCGGCTAATGAAATAAATCACGCGTTCTCTCTTGTTATCGTCTTCTTGGGCCAACATACAGGCCAGCGAGACATTGGTAGCTCGTGAATATAGAATTAACGGGTGATCTAGCTTAGGTGGCATTAGCGTAGGTGGTGATAATAGAAAACGCTTAACTACTTCAAAGGCTTCATTACAGTCTTCGGTCCAATCAATGCTATAGTCCTTCTTGAGTAAATTGTTGATTGGATGAACAGTGAAGCTTAAGTCAGGATAAATCTCGGATTGCCCAGCTTTCGAGAAATGATCTGATTCCAGATTCATCTGAAGGTGGAACCATTTCGAGGACAGCCTGAATTTTGGTTGGGTCAACATCTATCCCTCGTGACGATATGATATAGCCTAGGAGCTTCCCTCCTGTTACACCAAAGACGCATTTCTCTGGGTTTAATGTGACTCCGTATTCTATTAGACGTGAAAGAATGACGCGGAGTACTTCGGGATGGTCATAACGCTTCTTGGCCTTAGCCAATAAGTCATCTACGTAAGATTCCATGATTTTATGAATTAGATCGTGAAATATGTATGTCATGGCCCGCTGGTACGTAGCACCGGCGTTTTTGAGACCGAATGGCATAACAGCGTAGCAATAGGTTCCCCAAGGAGTTATAAACGTGGTTTTAGCTTGATCTTGCTCAGATATTCTGATTTGATTGTATCCCGAGAATCCATCCATGAGAGACAAAAGTTCAAAACCAGCCGTTGCATCAACAATAACATCTATGGATGGTAATGGGAAGTCATCCTTAGGACATGCTTTGTTGATATCTCGGAAATCTATGCAGATGCGTATCTTTCCATTCTTCTTGAGAACGGGGACGATATTAGATACCCATTGGGAGTAGTCAACTGGTTTGATGAACCCTACCTGGAGGAGTTTTATTACCTCCTCTTTTACCATGAGAGCTACTTTGGGCTTCATGGGTCTTGATTTTTGTTTAATTGGCTTTGCATCGATTTAGTGAGCGAGGTTGTGCACCATGATGTCAGGGTGCGACTCTGTCATCTCCTTATAATTAAATGCAAATGCCTTGATGTTCTTTGAGAATGCGAGTATGTATTTCCACTTCTTAGGGTTAAGGATGATCCTAATTTCAATATTCTCGGTTCATCTTTGTCCGATGTTGACATCGATTGTTTCTTCGATCAAAGAGGCGTTACCCTCTTGAACTCAGGTGGTCTTTGGAGGTAAATCCAAACCCTCCCCATTGTCTCTCTGCGTATATGCTAGGTTCCATTTGTGAGGAAATCCATCATGGGATTCCCGAAATAGGAAGACGAATGTGGAATTAAAGATAAATCTAGCATATGATAGGAGAGATGTAATGCCGCATAGGCGTTTAAGTATTCCAAAGTGGCCATATTATTATCGACGTGGTCTGGGGTGGTAGATTCACTTCCGCTTGAAAGGGGATTTGTCATTATTTTTATCAATGGCTCATCACGAATGGACACCGTGAACTGGGTATCTTCTAACTCATTACTTGGAGTAAAACGTGATGTTGAAGTTGCTATTGAATCGGCGAGAAGATTTTTCTCTCGCGGGATTGCTTCAATGGATATGAAGTTAAATGCCTTGCTTAAATTTAATACGGCTTCTTTGTAAAGCTGCAAGTGTTCGGCTTTGGTTTCATATACTTCAGAAACTTGATTTGCCACTAATTGCGAGTCTCCTAAGACTCTGATGTTATCAACACCAATTCTCTTGGCTAAAGTGAGGCCAAGGAGGAGGGCTTCGTACTCAGCGCCGTTGTTTGTGCATTCAAAGTTTAACTTAAAAGCGAATGGGAGGACTTTCTCCTCGGGTGAAGTAAGAATTATACCTGCCCCCGCTCCATAATGGCATTTAGCTCCATCGAAATGGAGAGTCAATACTTAGTCGGGAGTATAGATGTTGGGGCATTTCTTTGCGTTTGCGCACTCTACTTCTACCATACGAGAGGTCCTCTCTTTGGAAGGAACCAACACCTAGGGAATATCCTATGCCCTCTTGAATCAAATGGTAAGAACATTGGTGAATCTTGTTCTATCAACTCAACGATTTTCGCAGTAGTCCCTAATGATATTGTTTCTTTAGTTTTATCTTTGGGGGTTGGAATTGTTTTGGCTATGCGTTGATAGTTTCAAGATCCGTCGTAGGTACCAACTTTTCCTCTGGTTTTGGGTCAGTGGGTTTATTAAGTTGGTTTGTTGGAAGTTCAAATTCTGAGTGCACCCCTGGTCTTTTCTTTAAATCAGCTAGGTGCAAATCGAAAGGTTTTGGATCGCCTTTGGCTACAAATACCTTTCCTAGATGCAAGAATCTTACTTCTTGAAATAAAGTAGAAGGATTGCCTTCATTCGGTGTATCCATGGTCGGCGAGTATCATATTATAATTAGTTTCCCGATCTATAATATAAAACTCGGTCGAGGATTGTTTTGGGCCCTAAGGTGACCGGCGGTATTATAGTTCTATCGAAGTGGCTTTAAGGCTATCATAGCCTCTAATGTATTTCGAGTAGTGGAGCAGTTTGTTTCCCCATATCCAAGTTTTGGAGGAAAGAGAAAGGGACTATGTTAACTGCGGCCCCATCGTCAACCATTGCCCATTTTACATAGTTATTATAAACCCATACTTGTAAGTGTAAGGCTGGATCACCTCGGCGTGCGATCTCAGCATCTGTGGGCATTTTACTTATTTCGAATATGAATTCGACATCCTTGTCCGGCTGCCCCGAGGGTGGATATCAAAATCTACGTGATTTACTTGTGTTTCAGGAGGTGGAGTGATGTTAATTAGATGACCTAGACCTAATGCTTCTAAAAGAGCAGCTCTGTGAGGAGGAGAGTTCTTTAGTAAATCTAAAAATGAGATGTGCGAGAAGGTCTTTGTTAGGTCATTAATTAAATCATAGGCACCTACGGGTTTTTCTACTATTTGCTGACTCTTATCTATTTCTGGCAGATGACTTGAGCTCGGTTGAGAGAAATATTCTCGCGTTCTTGTTATAGCTTCGATAGGTAGTTCAGCGTCTAATTCTACCAAACTGACTATCTTGGGTCTCGGTTGACTTCTAGCTGTGTAGTGCAGTGATGGATTTAATGAAGTCGAGGCTTCGTGATCATTGTTTCTGTCATTGCACTTTTGTTTGTTCAGTTGGATTCAGCCTATTGCTTTATCATGATTTGGGAGCGGATCGTTAAAGATCTTGAGGAGCATTACGAGGGAAGCGCCCCTGGCGTATTTGGTGATGATGAGACGGGATCTGCCAAAAACAAATCTATGAAGAACTGTCTTTGTTCTTCTGGCAAGCGTTGCATAAATTTATTGTAGTCACGACACGTTCTAGTATCGTGACCCCGAATTTTGTGGAAACCACAATAAGAATTGGGATTGTAATTCTATTTTTTGTTGGTTAGGTGTGTATTGTGGCCTAAAATTCTGATCAATTTTTGCTATTAGGATTAAAGTTTTGGATTTGTTGTTTGGTTTTGACTTTGGTTTTGATAACCAAATGAGTTTTGGCTTGGCCCTTGTATGGGATTTCGCCGTTGTTGTTGTTGTTGTTGTGGATGGTTAAAATCCACTGTATTGATCGTCGGGGTAAAGTTGTTGTTTCGTTGGTTGTTTGTTTGTGACGGAGTATTAACAACATTTACCCTTTTGGGCTGGTCGGTTACTCCATCCGTTGTTACCCCACGATTTTTGTTAAGGATTTTGGGTCCTTGATTGACATTTGTGATAGTTGTAGTGTTCTGAGTGGAGGTGATTAACCTCCCGTTTGTTCCATATGTCTTACGACCCTATCTATCATCGCTTGCTTGGTCTATTCGAAGAGCGCTCTCAAGTACTTCATCGTAAGTTCTTAGTGGGAACTTACTGGACTTCTTCCTTCACCTCTTTCTTTGAGAGAATGAAGGAATAAATCACATAGTTCCATCGATCCATGTTTGGAGCACACTTTGAAGAATAAAGAAGCTATACGCCACCTTTGGATGAAATGGGCGGCAGATTCGTTGTGTTCTTGTTTGATGTGTAAGAATTCCCTGATTCCTGTTCTCAACAATTTGTTCATGTCGAATGCCTTAATGAATTCGACACGAGTTGTTTAAATGAATGGATGGAGGCTTCGGGTATCTATAATACAGTCGAGAGCAATGCCTTCGAGGTTTTGGGAATATTTTTATGACCCCATCCCGAGGAGTAATTCTCGTATGGTGTGTAGCGTAAGCCTTGATATGTGCATTTGGATCTCCCTCACCCTTGAACTTGGGTAAATCGGGAAGAGGTCTTGGAAGCATGACGCTTCGTATGGTGAAGTCTAAGGGTTCCTTTAGATATTCTGAATAAGTCCCTATCGCATAGTTTTCGACCATTGATGGTGGTTGTTGAGGGAGTGGTGGTGGGATGGGTTGTTGATACTGGTGCAGCGTATGCGTTGGTAGGGGCATAAGGAGGTCCCTGTGTTTGAGAAAATATGCCGGGAGAGGAGAACATATCTCCTTGTGGTGATTTGGAGTACATGTTTAAGTATGACGGGGTATTGTCTAGGAATGGATTGTTTGATACTAGCCGGGAGGAATAGTGTTAGAGATGATGGGCCTTGTTGGCGTTTGTTGTGGATAGTGAGGAGGCATACCTAACGTGCCTACTCCTGTGAGGAGATCTACTTGGCAGTGGTATGGAGGATTGGAACTTCTGCTTGTATGAGCGGAGAATTTGACTTGCTTGAGCAAGTTCTAACCCTCTCACTTTTTCTACTAACGTTGAAATGACTTCATTTGGTGAAGTCACGGTGCTTTTCCTGGCGGCGTTTGTTGTATACCACTGGTGTTGTATAGGTACGTGATATCCTGTCATGAACTGATCGCTATCTTGCCAAGTTTCTCCGAGAGTATTTCCTATATGCAGTGGCATAGAGGTATTTTCTTGAAAAGAGATCGGGTTGTATTTGTAAACCTCATGGGTGGGTACATACCCAGGAGAATGTTGTTCACTCTAGGATAACGTATTGATTGTCCATCATCTAAGACCAGGTATGGATCTGACTGTCTACTGATTTGTGGTCTAAGTAGCATTTGAGGAGACGAACCAGATTCTCTGGTAAACGTCATATTGTTCGAGCCTGAAGGCTCTGTTTGTTGTGTTCGAGGGGGTTGATCTAACTCCTCTGTTTGAAAAGATGAGTTATATCTGTTTCTTGTTGACAACTGATTAGTTGAATAGTTGTCGCCCCATACTGAGAGTGAGGGTGATGATTGCCTATTACATTGTTGGGCGTAGTATGCCTCGAGACCCAAGAGGGGTCTGCCATATTCATCGAATCCGACATATTCAGGGGGTATATGAATACCCGTAGAATAATGGGAAGGAACGAAGGTGATTTGTGAAAGGATACGTGATACTATGACTCTGGGCGAGAAAGTAGGAAGTTTTACGTCAGCTTCACTAATTTGTTTGTTTCACGTCGGGTTCACGTTTTTGTACGCGGAAAAGTGACAGGCGAGCGTGAGAATCTACAAGTGACTCTTCCGCGTACCCGACCTCTCGAGGTCGTGCCGAGACAGCCGGTGGGGGTAGAATATGCGTTGGATTCAGACAAACTAGTTAGGCAGTCTAATGTCTTCGACACGCACTAGTGGAATTTGTGAATCTAAGGCAAAGAAGGCCCTTCTAACTTGGGTGGTGTGATAGATCGATCGCAAGGATGTCTCTCGAAGGCTCAATCAATATCGAGCTCTGGCGTGATTCGATCTATGGGTTGTGGAATACGTGGAAAATGACCTAGGATAGTTTCGTGTATGTCTCCAGATAAGGTCATAGGGTGGATGGTGAAAACAATTGACTCTATGGACGATTCTCTGGCCTAGTCTAGAATTCTCTAGCTTCGTTAGCCGCTATATCCAGTAAGGACAATTGTTCGATGATGATGGGTGGAATTGGAGTGGATTGGAATACTAGTGTGCGTAAGCCAGCGTCTATATCTGATTGACTTATGGATTCGTTGGGCTGTGAGATCATGTGGTCTGACCATGTACTCTTGGATGTTGCGGTCCTGTTATGGTCATGCGCGAAATCAAGTTCTAATCCCTAGTATCCGGTAATCGTATGCTTTCTCGGCCACATGTTTAGGACCAACAATTGTGTGATTTTCTCAGAATATCTCACGGGCGTTCGTGCAACTTGGATCCTTAGGTAGTATCTATATCGTGAGAGTGTCTCTCTGCCTTTGGTTTGTGGGACAAAGGATCACAACCAAAGGTTTGTTCTCTTTCGAACCCTTCTACGAGTCATGTGAGTGTTTACCTAGGGCAATCTGTAATTTGGTTGGTTTGACCAAAGCGTGTGTGCTTAGTCGTCCTCTATGTTTAACCCTCTCAATTTGAAGGTGATCGGTTGTAAATCTGTTGTTGTTCGGAATACTTGTATTACGAGATTTTGGTCTATGTCAACTATTCTTTGTGTGAGGTTTGGTTGAGGCATGATTGGCTCAAATATATATTCCCTGGGCTCCTGAGGTCCCGTGATTGTCATACGAAATGAAATGTAAATCTAACTGTAACTAAGTAAACTCTAACTACGTGGAATAAACCTAAAACATAAATAAGTTCTATTCTTCTAAGAAACCTTTCAAGAATATAATGAAAGCAAGCTATTTAAATGTATCTAGGAATAACAACTAAACAATAATTTAAAACAGACAAAATAACCGAGTGTAGTTATCAGCCTGTGTAATTTGTAGATTTATTCTAAATAAAATAGCTCATCTAATCTATCTGCAAGATTCTCGATCCTACCTCAGAAGTGAGGAGTGAATCATAGTTTCTCAGAAACTATCAATCCTCACAGCTTCCCTGGCAATATCGAGAATAGAATTCACTGAAATGAAGCAATTATCTACTCTATTTGATATGATTCTAACTAGAACTTTGAAAGTTAAAACCTGGATTCCGCAGAACAGTGGCGAATCCGATGGTGTGTGTGATCTTGTCCCCTCAGTGTGATCTCCTCGTTCTTTCGTGTTCACGTGGATCCAGAAAAGCGTGTAATACTAGCATCGACAGGAGTAGATATTGGGACAAGGACAGCTCAGAATGCAGACCGAAAATGCGAGTAGGAGAGGGATAGCGCAAGAGTACAGAGCTTGGCTTATGCGATTCCTAGCGGGATTTTACTGCAAGTCATGCAATATGAAGTGACCAGAACCTGAAACTATCCTGTTTGAAGAGCAAAACCTGCAACTTTAATGGCTTCCTAAGCTATTCTATTCCAATGGATTGGATAAAACAACAACACTGTTTGCACAAGCTGGATATGTGGCTTACCAACAGCTGGACAATGCTAATGAGCATGCAAATGAACTAAAACAAGTATTCTAAGCAAAATAATAGCTAAATCTAATGCAAAGAGAAATTCAGAGACAAACTTCAGACCGGATTGGGTGAAATAACAGCACTGCCTGCACAAGATGGGTATGTGGCTTACCAGCAGCTGAGCAATCTAACTAAAGATGCAAGTGAATTGAAACTATGGCTTCTAAACAAGATAACAAGCTAAAATACTAAAAATGAGGAGATGAGAGCAAAGATCAGTCTCAAAAATCAGGCCATTTGTTTGAGCACAAGCCATGCATTTATAGGAATTCAATCACCCAAAGATCAAAACCAAACTGAACTCCTAAACAATAAACAAAGGAAAAACACTATTCCAGGGGACCAAAAACATAAATGCATGCTCAAGTCGGCAAGGAAAGCTGGTGAAACGTGATATTTCATGTGAGTCGCGTCGGAAAAAGACCGCGTTGGCGGAAAACCACCGCGCGATCGGGCGCGATCACGAGGACCGCGGGCGGCGGGCGATCAAAAGGCGGGGCGCGGCGGTTAGGCGGGGCATGCGGACGCGCCGAGAGCCGGATCGGGCGAGGAGGTATCATCATTGGGGGACCGGTTTCATCTTGAAGATCTACAAAAAAAGGCCAAGGAAAGAAGAAGAAAAAAGAAAGGGAAAACAAAGGCGCGGGGGCTAGGCGGGGCATGCGGGATGTTGTTTACCACCTTCTTTATATCCTCTTCAAATGGTGGATTACTGTGTTGAGTATGGAGCTAAATTACTCATGTTTTAGCATGTAATTGAAACTTTTGGAAAATACAAGACCGACATCGGTCGAAGCGAGATCGGCATCGATTAGGGTTTGATCGGCATCGGTCGGGGCAAGTTGGAACCAACGACGGTTAGGCGTAATTGGCATCGATTACGTGCAATGAGCTTTTAATTAACTCTTGGGTTTTATTTCTATTTTTAGCATTGGAATAGATTTAATGAATGTAATTTATGGCTAAGTTCCCTAAAGTCTTAAAGCGACTATTTAAAGCATAAAGCTAGGGTTTAGAATAAGAGGATTAATCATAATTACAAGATAATGTGTGTAAGAGAGAATTCTTGGTGAAGAAGGCAAAAATGCTTGAGGAAGAAAGTATTGAATATCTCGAGAGGTGTGGAAGATTGTAAATCTTCATTATATATCTTATCAAAGCTTTGGATAATAGATTGACTTGTTTCTTGGTAGACGTAGCCCACACTGGGTGAACCACATTAAATCTGGTGTTGATTTATGTCTCTTGTTTTATATAATTCTTCTAGTAGAATATCTGCTTTTATTTGCATGTATGCTTAGATCTGATATATTGTTTGTACAACCGGTGTGCTAACCCCAACAAATGGTATCAAAGATTTGTTTGAGGGTTTTGTGTGTTGATAGATTTACTCACAGAGGGTTTTCTGATTGAGTGGGAGCTACAACAATGACATAAGATAATAAATACAAGGTAGAGAAGTTTGACGACCGAAATTATCAATTATGGAAGATGCAGATTGAGGATTATATGTATCGAGAGAGATTTGTACTTACTTGTTGGATGAGAAGTCTAGACCTACGAAGATGAGTGATGAAGAATGGAAGATTCTTGACAAAAAGGCTTTGGGATCTATAAGATTGAGCCTGACAGCATCTGTGGCTTCTAATATTACAAAAGCGGCTTCTATGGTAGACTTAATGAAATCTCTTGCTAATTTATATGAAAAACCTAGTGCTTCAAATAAAGTTTATTTGATGAAGAAACTTTTAGTTCTAAGATGCATGAAGGTGAATATGCCTCTAGTCATTTGAATGATTTCGATCTATTGTAAATCAGTTAAAATTGGTTTCAATACCATTTGATGATGAAGTAAAAGCACTTTTATTCTTATGTTCTTTTCCTGATAGTTGGGACAACTTGGTAATGGCTATTAGTAATACAACATCTGCTAATAATATTTTGAAGTTTGATGATGTGGTTAGTATAATCTTGAATGAAGAAATTCGTAGGAAAAGTACAAAGGAAACATCATCTGGAAATTCTTTGAATGTAGAAAGCAAGGGCGGCGAGGGAAGGAGTAATGGGAAATCAAATTCAAGGGATAGCAAATCTAAATCCAGAAGTAAGGGAATTACTTGTTGGAAATGTGGAAAGAAAGGACATGCAAAGAAAGATTGTTGGTCAAAAGATAAAGAGAATCAACAACCAGACAAAGGTAAAGAGGTGAATCTTCTTGCATTAGAGGTAATGCAAGATGCTCTTATTTTTCTTTAGATAGTAGAATTGAATAATGGGTTTTAGATTTAGGAGCTTCTTTCCATGCTGACCCCTAATAAGGGTTATTTTAGAAATTATGTCTAGGGTAAATTTGGGCATGTCTATTTGGGTGATGATGAACCTTGCAGTATTACTAGTAAAGGGAAAGTTCATCTAAAATTGCAAAATGGAAATACATGGGTATTGAAAGATGTGAGGCATGTGCCAAGCCTCAGGAAGAATCTTATTTCTACTGAGAAACTAGGTGAATCTAGTTGCATGGTTACTTTACAGGAGACTCTTGGAAAATCACCAAGGGTGCTTTTGTTATGGTAAGAGGTAAGAAGGTATGAGCGTTATATTTATCTACTGTATTCGATTCCTTTTACGCATTATCTACTTGATTGATTCATGCATGTGGCATAATTGGTTGGGTCATATGAGTCAAAAAGGAATGCAGATCTTAAAGGCTAAGGGTAAGTTATCAGATTTGAAAGATTTAGATCTTGATTTTTGTGAGCATTGTATCTTTGGAAAGCAAAAGAGAGTGAGATTTCTCAAAGTTGGGGCAACTAAGAAGGAGCAGAAATTGGAGCTTGTACACTCAGATGTGTGGGGACCAGCTCAGGTAGCTTCTCATGGTGGATCCCAATATTATGTTAATTTCATTGATGATGCTACAAGAAAGGTATGGGTTTATTGTATTAAACGTAAATATGATGTTTTGAAACTTTTAAAAGATGGAAATCCCTTATTGAGAATGAATCAAATTCTAAGTTAAAGTGCCTTAGATCTGACAATGGTGGTGAATACTGTAGCAAGGATTTAAATGATTATTGTTTGGTGAATGGGATACGTAGAGAAAGAATAGTTACAAGAACACCACATGAGAATGGTGTTGAGAGAGAATGAATAAGACAATCATGAAACGTGCTAGAAGTATGAGGATACATTACGGATTGCCCTTACATTTTTGGGCGAAGCGGTTGATCAATGATTTATTTGATTAACTATGGCCCTTCAAGTTCACTAGATGGAGGAATACTAGAGGAAGCATGGAACGAAAAAGAGGTAGATGTTTATTTTCTTAAATTTTTTGGTTCAGAAGCTTTTGTGCATGTTGATAGAGAAAATAGAAAAAAATTGGATGCAAAATCCAAGAAGTGCACTTTCATTGGTTATGGATCTGGTGATTTCATTTTTCATTTTTGGGATTTAGAGAATTCTAAAATTGTTAGGAGTCATGATGTTGAATGGAATGAAAAGAGAATGTACAAGGATCAAATTTTGGTACCCAAGGATGAGAAAATTGAGAATTTTATTGATGAAAATGAACTCTTAGGTTTTAAAGAAACACCTATAGAAATACACAGTAACCATGGTCGGTTAGGCCCTGATTGGTATCGGTCAGATAAACCACCGATGGTTACAGAGGATCATAACTTGATGTCGATTAACCAAACCGATGTTGGTTAGAGGTGACCGGCATCGATCACCGTCGAAGTGTTGGTCGAAAATTTGTCACACGGACAGATCTATGGATAGGCGAGCCAACGGTGTGCGAGGGCATAGCCCCCTGTTTGAGTCAAAGAAAGTGAAGCCGGTTTATTGCTATTCTACCAGCAGGAATCTATGCAAGTCTCACAGATTCTGCCTTCGGGGGTTTGGGATCTCATCCCAGTGGGGTGTTTCCGACTGTGAAAAGAAAGGAAAGGAAGAGGGGATGAGGAAAGAGCAGGTCCGAAGGAAGAAAAGAAATGAATTCCAAAGCAGAAAGGTCAGAAGATTTATGTTTTGGGATTGGTAGTAAACAGAGCCAAACCTACTTGCATAAATAAACAAAGCAATACTGATGATGAATAAATGACAATGAAACAGAAGCAGATTTAACAGAATAAGCACATAGATCAGACATAAGAAAGATCTAATGGCGATAACACAGGTATTCAGCACAAAGTCTAAATATTTGTATTAATTACTCTTCTGTTACAAAAAGCTCAAAGTCTCTTTTCCTTACTCCTATTTCTTATCTGAAAGATATTCACTCATGCATCCATAATACTACAAGTGTTGGAGTATTTATAGAAGAAGAAGGGAAAAGAAGGCAAAAAGGAGCCAACAACTATTTACAAAGATATTTACAAAATATCTAAAAGTCATGTTGACTTTTTACAACTTGATGGATGACATCATCCCATGATGCAACATGGATGATGTCATCATTTGCATCAACATACTTCAGATATTTCCAGAAAGACGAAGAAGAGAAAGGGAAGAAGAAGAAGAAGAAGAAGAAGAAGAAGCAGCAGCTATTCGTCATCATCATCTTGCGGCCGAAAGGGGGTGGACTGCTTTTGTTGCTCCTCAGGTGACGAGATATGGAACTGAGAGCGGTATTCCATGAACTTGTTGATTATTGGCCCAAGTTGATCCTGAGAAGGATCCTTGTGCCTATCGCTTATTGCCTCACAAGTCTCCCGCTCATCTATGAGCTTCTCTGGGAGTTTGGAAAAGTCCTTTTCGCCTCAATGAGGAACCCGACGAAGTCCCTACAGGCCAACAGGTTGTTGATGGACTCCGTGTCAAATGTGACCTCTGGCCCCGTTCCTTGAGAAGCGATCTCCTTGAAGATCCGGATGGTTTCATCAGCTGACCTTAAGGTAAAGGAAGGAGTGAGCAACCCTGGAGACATGTTGAGAACAATTCACTCCATTTGATGCATTGTATCCAGGGCCTCTTCCTTTACCTTGTCGATTTTTTCCAGAACAAATTCAAGCTGATCCACCCGGTAGTCTAGAGTGGACATGATTTTGTTGAGGCCCTTGGATGGCGAAGCGCGAACTTGACCGAGATCTTGACCAACAGCATCGAACATTTGTTGAAAGGTCTCGTGTCGCAGTCTAGCATGTTCCAGCTCTTCTGATATGGGCCCCGCTAATGCTTGGAGCTCCTTGTTTGCCTTTCCGATGTTCAGATACAAATCGACAAACTCGGTGATCACTCTTTCACTGTCCTTGAGGATCTGGCTCCTCCAAGCAAAAACGGCCATACCCTGCTCACCGATCTTTGCATATTCGTTGATTTTCTCCTGGCTGAGAAGCTCAGAAGTCTCGGCGGCAGTTGTGGGAGGTGCACTACCCATCTTCTGTAAGGCTTGGAGCAGATATTTGTTTTGCTCTTTTAGTAGCCTTTTCTCTTCTTTTGTCTCTTGAAGCTTTTGACAGAGGGCGTCAACCGTGGAAAGAGCTTCCCCCTGGAGACTTTCAGAAGATGTCCCCATTGTGACTTGGGTCACAGTAAAATCTGTCGGAGACAGATCCTTTTTCTCTTTGAGGGGATCGGGGTATGTAATTTCCATGATTCTCTCACCTGCAGCACTTTTAGAGAAGCGTGTAACAGGCTTCTGCTTCTTCGCCCCTTTGGCTGGGATCACTGAAAAGTCCATCAGAGCGATGGGAACTTTCCTCTTTTGTTGGCTTAGCTGAGAGATCCAGGCTGGTCCTATGGAAGAAGGACCAGAGACAGAGGAGGAGGCAGCTACAGTAGAAGAGGGGAAAAACATGGAGACACGCGGCGGCGGCATTGAGAGAATAGCCGAAGAAGTGTCCACGGGAGGAAGGGAAACTGCAGCTGCGGAAGACATAGGAAGGGAAGGGAGCCCAGAGATGAGGGAAGAAATGGAGGAGGAAAGATCCGGGAGGGAAGAGAAGATAGATGAAGAAAGCAGGGGAAAGAGTAGAAGAAGGGACAGAGGACACGACCAAAGGGATGGTCACTTGAGTCACTCGAGGAGGGGAAGGAAGAGAAGAAGAAGGGATAGAAGGGACCTCTGTTGTGGTAGCAATGCCGACATCCTGAGTGGATGGGCCTATGGGACTATCCTCTGTTATTTCTTCCTCCAGAGTTATGACTTGTTCTGGCGCTGTGGAAGGAGGACTTTCAGGGGCTTCTTCCTGAATGGTGCTGGATTCACCTTCTACACCTTTGCCTTTAAGCTGCTTCTTGGATCGTGAAGGTGCGTTGCCCAATGGGGAGGTTGTGAAATCTACCCCGAGGTAGATTAGCCCGTTCATTCGGCACCAGTGCTCTGTCCTACGCAGAGTTTCCTTGACCCTCTCCTCAATTGTCTGAGGAGCTTTGTTTCTGTCAATAGCCGGAAAGGGCCAATTGTCCCCATCTGTATCATTATATACCTTGTCTGTTTCATCTTCCGTAGTTTGGAAGCCTTTGGGGACAATGGCTATCCCGTATTGGATGATTTCTGCCAATGCTAGGCGAGAATGATCCTTTCTTCTGAGCTCTACCTCATGGAGGACGTCAATATAAATATCCTCGATCTGAGGAACATGGATTGGATCAAGCTTTGCTCTTGGCAGGCAGCCCCTTGGGTCGAAGGTAGGCCTGGCTGGGAAGTCGTGTTTCAAATTAAGTAACTCCAGCTCTGCAAACATTTCCTTTGCCTTGTGGTGGGTAGAGCATGTGTATCGGCCCACTGTGAGGGGGAAAGGAGTTCCACCCTTCTTCCTTTTCAGGCATTTTTCGTGGTATGTGACCAGCTGCCTTGATAGCTCTAGTAGAATCAGTTTAGGCCCAGCATACCTTGGTAGCCTGGTTGGCTCTCCCAAAAAGTTGACAGCCCTCAGATAGGTGAATGTGGGAAATTGGGTGAACAGGGCCCCCCATTTCTCTGTGGCTGCCACTATGTTTTTGGTCATACGACCATGAGTCATATTCGGCCTCAACAGGCAGATGATGTGGTAAAAGAATGCATCGTTGATTTTGGTGAATTGGGCGATGCTATTCTCCAGCCTCAGTTCTAGATAATATTCATATATTTTGACCTGAGGCCAAACTCCACTTCGTGTTAGGCCTGGATAATCCCTCTCTGACGCTGCAGCGTAGACCACGTAGGAGTTCATATGGAATACTCCCATTGTGCTGAATTGTTGTAGCTGCTCGGAGATGGTGCTGCTTATAATTTCCCCCCAGCAAAAGCGCTGATCAGGCAAATTCTTGTTCATTGTTTCCAAGTAGCGCAACATCCATTTATGGAAGTAATGGGCGTCAGAAAGCCCGAAGACCACCTTTCGGGAAGGTAATGGTATCATTGAGCTCTTCCGAGAAGTCAATGCAGTGGATGATTTGGGGCCACCGAGTTACCACCTTCTTATTTTTTAGATATACTTCATTCATTAAGCTGCATACATTGGTCTTCATTGTCTTCCTGGCCTTGATGCACTCTGCTTGGATAACGGCCACAAAGTCTTTGGTGGTGAGGATGCCGAGTATGATCTCAAAATGACGGGCAGTGAGGTTAATGACTACCTCGCCCTTGCTATTTTCGACACATATTGTGTCTTTATTATAAGACTGGGCAACCACCATCATAAATTCATTGTTGATGGCGCTGACGGGGATTCCTCCGGTGAAGTGCAGGGCACTGCCTATTAGTTTGTCCATCCATGGACTCCTTGTAACTTTCTGAGTTCTGGCCCAGAATTCCTCCATGTCGATATGCCCCAATTCTGAGTCTCTGACGTCCATGCTGCATTCGGCCTATGACTCGGGCATTCTGACCCTCTGATATTTGTATTTCATTTCTTCCTCCGTAAGCTTAGCCTTTCCTTTCGATTTGGTGGGTCTCTTGCTGGATGTTGACATATGTTCTTCTAAGTTTATCTGCTGATCTGCATGAAGAAGAAGCGAGACCCAATCCGAAAAGGTTGAATTAGCCATTTGATCTTCCATTGGAATGTTAGCAGAAGAAAGAGTTAGAGATTTTTAGGCTCAGGGCGCAGGGCGCATGAAAATTGCAGCTTACAGGGCTAAATAGGTAGGGCGCACAGGAAAGGGGTGTTGCAAAGGTTAAACTGGCGCCGAAGGCGCATGGCGCATGCATACTGCAGAGTGCATTTTATAAAAGGCGCATGAAAACTTCGTGTTACATAGTGACAGGATGCGCCCTTTGGCGCATAGATTTTTCATGTTGCATTGGGATTTGGTGCGCCCTTTGGCGCATGGATGGTTCGTGTAACAAGAACTTTTCATGCGCCAAAGGGAGCATGGCGCGGCGCATGAAAGGTTTACACAACATGATGTTATTGTAATCGGGGATGTGCCTGCGCCTTCAAAGATTTGTACTTAGCGCAGATAAAGCTTGTGTTGCATGGATGCTGGGTGCGCCATTGGCGCATGGAAATGTGATGCAGCAAGGAAGGATTGTGCGCCAAAGGGGCGCAAGTTTAGCACTTGCAGCATGTGAAAGAGGCACGCCTTGAGGGCGCAGGAGTTCATGATGCAACAAGTATGAAAGGTGCGCCATTGGCGCGGGTTTTGTTCATGTAACAGGGGTGACAGATGCGCCGAAGGCAAGAGAGAAACAGTGAACTAAATCACTCTCAAAGGGGTCTTTACATGGTTTAGATTTCTTCTTCTCCTCTTTTCCTTTTTGACAGGTCATTTGGGTAAATGAAATGGTTAAAACCAGGAGGGTTACAAACCATTGTTTCTAGGATGACATCCTCCTCCAGCAGATCTGGAAAGAGGAAGATAAGGAAAGACAACATGCGGGGGGGAAAAAGCTCAACACATGCATATCAAAAACCAAACCAGCAAGCAAGAAGCACTATCTAGCAAAACTCACGAAAGAGACAAGAGCACTTACCCGGATAAATAGCAAAAATCTGGAAAACGGGTCCACAACGCGTTGAAAACGACGAGGCAGGGGCTGACAGGCTCAGAGAAAGGAAATCACGTGCTCTGCGAATAGTGAAAATGACATTTGGGCGCGCAAACACACACACACACACACACATATATATATATATATATATATATAGGTGAGCTGGTCATCAATGTGCCACCCACTTTTTAAAGGGCGCATGAGAGTTGCTGTCGACAGGGAAAAGCATGCGCCCTTTGGCGCATGAAAATGTTTGCTAGCAGGAAATTAAGCGCGCCTTTGGCGCACCAAAAGCTATGTTGACATGAAGTTATGTGTGCCCTTTGGTGCACCAAAACATGGCGCAACAAAAGTTGTGCCAACACAAAGGCGCATGCGCCTTGGCATACGTGAGGAAGGCTCAACATACTTTGGCGCACCAAAAGGTGTGTTGACACTGAAAATCATGCGCCAAAGGTTTTAAAGGGGGTGCACCAAAAGTTGGTGTTACATAGCAATTTCATGCACCCAAAAAAAAGGCTCAAAAGACTAAGTTCGAAAAACCAGATTTCCCGGGAAGGGATTTTACAACGTTTCGAACGCAAGGGATCCCTAACGAGGGATCGGAACAAAATTTCGGTATGGTTATCGGTAAAATTTCCCTTGTCAATTTTACGGGATAACAAGAAGTTGGTACTAATGTCCGGGAGGTTGATTGAGCCTCCGGTACCCAAAACTCCTGTGAGAAGGTCACAAAGGGTAAGTAAACTTCTAGAAATATTTTCACCTTCTCTATTTTATCTATTATTGAGTGATAGTGGTGAACCAAAAATATTTGAAGAAGCAATGCAAGATAAAACTCACATTCAGTGGGAGCTTGACATGGATGAGGAGATGAACTCTTTGGAACAGAACCAGACTTGGGATTTGGTTAAATTGCTAGCAGGAAAGAGAACATTGCAGAACAAGTGGGTTTACAAGGTACAAGGCAAAGCTTGTGCTAAAGTGATTTACACAAAAGGCATGTATTGACTTTGGTGAAATATTTTCTCCTATTGTTAAGATGACTTCTATTCATACTATATTGAGTTTAGTTGTAGTAGAATATTTGCATTTAGAGAAACTAGATGTGAAGACGACTTTCCTTCATGGTGATTTGGATGAAGAGATTTATATACAGCAGCCGCTTGGGTATGAAGTCAAGGGTAAGGAGAAATTAGTGTGCAGGTTGAAAAAGAGTCTATATGGGCTCAAGCAAGCTCCAAGGCAATGGTACATGAGGTTTGATAGTTTATGCATGAGCACGGTTACTTGAGATGTGAATCGACCATTTTTTTATTTCAAGAAGCTTAAAAATGAGAGCTATATTATTTTGTTCTTTGTATGTGGATGATATGCTTATTACGGGATCTAGTATGCGGGACATTGGTGAGCTTAAGAGAAAGCTAGCTCATACGTTTTGCAATGAAGGATTTGGGAGCTGAAAAAAGAATTCTTGGCATGTAAATACATAGAGACAGGAAAAAAAAGAAATTGTATTTGTCTCAGGAGGATTATATCTACAAGGTGTTAGAAAGGTTCAACATGTAGAATGCAAAACATGTTAGCACACCTATGGCTGGACACTTCAAATTGAGTAAAGATCAGTGTCCCTAATCACAAGAGGAGGTCAAATACATGACACGAGTGCCATATGATTGATCAGTTGGAAGTCTCATGTATGCTATGGTTTGTAAAAGACTATACATTGTACAGGAAGTGGGAGTTGTGAGTAGATATATGGCTAATCTAGGTAAAGAGCATTGGAAAGTAGTCTAATAGATACTTAGGTATTTGAAAGGGACATCTAACATGCAGTTATGCTATGGAGGTTTAGATATTTCATTATGTGGCTATGTTGATTCGGATATGGCCGAGAGATCTAGATGGTAGGAGGAGCACTACTGGATATAGTTTCACAGTAGGTGGAATGACAGTTAGTTGGATTTCAAGATTGTAGAAGGTTGTGGCTTTGTCTACTACAGAGGCGAGTATGTTGCAGCTACAGAGGCTAGCAAGGAGATGATATGGATGAGTAGGTTCATGGAAGAGTTGGGAAAGGAGCAAGGTAATTGTAAACTATTTAGTGATAGTCAGAGTGCAATTCATTTGGAAAAGAACTCAACATTTCATTCGAGAACGAAACACATTCAGTTGAGGTATCACTTCATACGGCAGGTATTGGAGGATGGAAAATTGAATCTAGAAAAGATTCATACGAGCAAGAACCTTGCAGATATGCTAATGAAGCCATTAGCAAAGGAGAATTTGGAGCTACACTCCACTTCTGTTGGTCTTCGAGTTTGAGGCTCGAGGAGGAAGAAACAAAGCTAAGGAGGAACCAAGAATGTGCATTGTACAGGTATAGTATAGTAATTAATCTCCAAGTGGGAGATTGTTGAGTATGGAGCTAAATTACTCATGTTTTAGCATGCAATTGGAACTTTCCGGAAAATACAATAACCGACATCGTTCGGGAGAGTGACATCGGTTAGGGTTTGACCCGGCATTGGTCGGGGCAAGTTGGAACCAACGACGGTTGGGCGAAGCGCATCGGTTACTTGTGCGATGAGATTTTAATTAACTCTCAGGTTTTATTTATATTTTTAGCTTTGGAATATATTTAATGAATGTAATTGCATGGCTAAGTGCCCTAAAGTCTTAAATGACTATTTAAAGCATAAAGATAATGTGTGTAAGAGAGAATTCTTGGTGAAGAAGGCAAAAATACTTGAGGAAGAAAGTACGAACATCGAGAGGTGTGGAAGATTGTAAATCTTCATTGTATATCTTGTCAAATCTTTGGATAATAGATTGGCTTGTTTCTTGGTGGATGTAGCCCACTTTGGGTGAACCACGTTAAACTGGTGTCGATTTATGTCTCTTGTTTTGTATAATTCTTCTAGTAGAATATCCACTCTTATTTGCATGTATGCTTAGATATGATATATTATCTGTACAACTGGTGTACTAACCCCAACAACTTAAAGTGACAAACCCCTATGTAGGAAGGCATGCTATTTTTAGTAAGTGCATCACGGATGTCAGGATGCGACAAAACAAGTCTTGAAACTTTTGGGTTTTATTCAGGGTTCCACACTCCGCGTTTGAGTAACTCCTTCATCTGAACAAGTGGGAAAATGATATTTTCATGGTGTGAGAAGAATACTAAAAAAAATACAGCCCTCCATATCCCTAAAAATAGGGGCTTCATGGCACAAAAACTAGTTCACGCGAAACTAGATTTTTCAATGATCATCCCCTCCAATTTTCACGCGATTTCGCCCATTGGAACCTTGAGAGTTGAAGAGGTAGCTCGCTGCATTTTTCACAGATGTTCTTCATGTGATAGGGAAGAAATCTAATGAAAAATCAGTCCTCCATATCCCTAAAAATAGGGGCTTCATGGCACAAAAACTAGTTCACGTGAAACTATATTTTTCAACGATCATTCCCTCCAATTTTCGTGCGATTTCGCCCACTGGAACCTTGAGAGTTGAAGAGGTATCTCGATTCCTTTTTCGTAGATGTTATTCATGTGATAGGGAATAAATTTGATGAAAATTCATTCCTCCATATTCATAAAAAATAGGGGCTTCATGGCACAAAAACTAGTTTTTCAACGATCATTCCCTCCAATTTTCATGTGATTTCGCCCACTAGAACCCATGAGAAGTGGAGAGGTAGCTCACTGATTTTTTCCACTACTATGTCATGGTGGCCATTAATGGAGCTTGAAATTTTAGGTCTGGTTTTTTTCTCCGTTCACGATGAAATAAATTCCATTGTGATAGGTTTTTGCTTCTGGTGCTTCATGCGAAATTTTACTTCCATCCGACGACCGGTTTGATAGGAAATTGAACTTTGTTCTTCATGGAGCCGGAAGTGAAATTTATTCAATGTGAGAATTACTTGCTAAAAATTAGAGGTTTGAATATGATTTTTTAATGGCCTTCAAGAGAGAAGAACTCAAAAACATATGGTTTTTCAATCCGTGCACCGGTTTGCAAGATATCTTCAAATCTTTGTTTTATGGCAATGGGGATTTCCACTATTCTTCTTCTCTGTTCTCCATTTATTTTTCTTATCTCGATGAATTATTATTCGATACCTATGTTTCATCATGGAGTGAAGGATAATTTTTTGTTATGGAGTTGGTTCAAGCTTTGGCAATGGTGGAGTGAGGTGTTCTCTGCAACTTTTCTTCTAGTAGTGAGAAACAACAAGAAGTAGCTAACAATTAGAATTTTTTCAAATTTTTGAGTTGGAGTTGGGTGAAATTTTTGTCCCTAATTTCCTTGAACTTAGGGACATGAGGGACATCAATTTCCATGATGATCAAGATGGTGACACGTGGCGGCGATCCGACGACAGGGAATGAGTGCTCCAAAATCAGCTTTAAAGCACCGAGGGTTGGAAGCGGGTCACATGGGTGACCAAAATTCTCCCCATAGGGGCTGGGCACATTTTTCCATGTTTGATGTCCCTAACATCAAATGGTCGAAAGAACGAAAAATGGGTGATTAATGAGAGGATTGTTGGTAGGTGGAGGAGTAATAAATGTACTAAATTTTTGAAATTCTATATAAGGACGGGATGGGAGTTCATTTTACCGTGTAATTGAGAGAATTTGAAAAGGGTTAAGTGCGAATGAGCTGAGAAATCGTGTTGAGGTGCAAAGAGTGTGAAACTAGATATGGAGAGAAGGGTTGTGTGCAGGAGAAGCTTGTGTTCCCATAGGTGAAGGGTTTGAGCAAAGAAGACGCGTTACAAATGAGCTAGGGCACATGATTTCCACTAGGGCATGAAGATTTAAACTAGGGTTTTGACTTTCTTGATTACAAAGGGAAGAAAAGATAAATTTTTCAAATGGCACCAAAGAAAGAACCCGCAACAGGAGATAAAGGGAAGAAGAAGGTTGAAGTGGAAGAAGAAATTGCTCCCAAGAGTAATTTCTCAGAAATGTAGTATCTAGAGGGCGTGATTGTGGGACAAGAATGGGATTCCCATATCCACCAATGTAAAATCAATGATTACAACCATCAAACATCAGATAATAAGAAGGATCTTGATGCATTATTGAGCATAAAAATGAATAAGTGCACAATGAAGATATGCCAGTATATGATGATGCGGGTGAGAAGTTACTGAAGCAAAATGGAGTCTACCAGTTGTATGAGATGCCATACTTTGGGAAGTATGAACCATTGTATTGGTGGTTGATGAGCAGAGTCCATGAGGACTTCTTCTACTTCGCAGGACGGAGGGTTAGAATCACAATTGCTTTGATTTTAACAGTGACAGGACTAAGGGCCTCAGGAGTGGATCTAGATAGTGACTTAACTGATAAGGATGCAATCCTGGAGACAAGAAAGGAGTTGGGGTATACCAAAGGTCTACGGGGCATGGACATTGAAAAATTGAAGAAATACCCAGTAGTGCAGAAAACTACACATCTTGTAACAAAGTTGAATGACCAAGGAAGATGGTCGCAGGTAAAAAAAATGTGGCTACATGTCGCAAAGAAGATGTCTCAAGGATTGGTCTACAATATTATAGATCACATAACAAAGACAATCATTGAAGAAGCACGAGATAGGTGATGAATAAGTTTTGGTGTTGTACTCTTGTCTTTAGTATTTATGGAGATTGGGGTGCCTGATGGGCCAAAGGAAAAGATTTGGGAGTACCCCACGGAACACAAGTCACCTGTGGAAAGATTTGGAAAATACTTGTGCGATGGATCAATGAGCATACTATTCAAGTAGAGGGCGGAGATGTGGTATGATAGACTCCACACGAAATTCAAAGAAGAGTGGCACATACCTAAGGATTTGCCTTCGATGGTGGGAAAGGTAGTTTAGTTTGTGGTCTACCAACATTTTTGCATTACATGATTTTCAATGAAGGACGGGCTTGGAACCCATGGTGTAAACTACCATATGCCTTCACAACAAGATATTTCTAGGCATCAGTTCACCGGTTTTGAGATGCGCACTATTTGACCTTCAATGCGAGATAAGGTAGATTGCGACTACCACACTACGAGAAAGAAATATGTATATCCGGGTGGAATGCCTACATTGAAAGGCTTATTTCGGATATTATAAGACCGAATACTATAAGCTTGGCACTTGGGGACACTAGAGCAGTGCTTATGTACCGTAACTCAAACCCAAGATGGAGAACACTAAGTATGTGGAGAATGAGTTTGCGCTCCTAGGGCCACCAAAAGGTAAGCATATAATGGAGAATATTTGAGTGCCCAAGCCCATAAAAACAATTCAGGTAGATGATGAAGAAGAAGAGCATGAGGATAGTGGTGGTTTGGAACACAAAGGCAGAAGATAGCCTCTAAATAAGGAAGAAGCTAAGTGCATGACTACACCACCTCGGCCACAAGAAGGAGATGATGAGGACTTGGATGCATTCTAAGGACAACACCATTTTAAAAGAGTATTCAGGAGAATAAGGACCCTAGGTACCACTCTGTAATAAATGTGTAGATTGCCTTGACTCTCTCCATAGATGGAGAGGAATGAGAAAAGAAGAAGGAAATTGAATCTGAATGAGGAAGCGAAGGAGTTTGAGGAAAGAACGCCCAATTACTCTACACCTCCAGAGAACGTGGAAGAAAAAAAAGACAAAGGAATGAAGGATGGAGAAGAGGAAGAAAAAGGGGAAGATGGGATAGCAACTAAGACTACTTAGGACACAACAACACAAGTTCCAAATCTTGAAGCCCAAGTTCCTAAGCAACCTAGATCAAGAAGTACAAGAGGGAATATATTTCACCGGTCATGGGCTACGCCGAGGATGTAGATAAAATTGTCTACGCCCGTTTCCAGAGCACAATGACACAAAATGAGTTATATGGCTGGGAGTTGATGGATGAAGATATGGAAACCATGTGCATAAGGAAGAAATTGTCATGGTCGATGCACACGCATATGGATGAACCATACTTTGATGTGTGTGAAGAGTCATACATATCAAGGAGGTTGAAAAATACACCTCAGGCTAGACACATAATAGTAAATCCTATTGTTATGTCAGATGAGAAAGTAAGCAATGCTTTGGTGAAAGTCTCGACAAAAGTGGCATGACGGAATATGGATAAAGCTACAACAATTAGGGCACTAAGGGAGGAGATCAAGACTAAGGATGAGGAAATAGTGTACCTAAAATAGGAAAAAGACTTGGCATAGAAGAAGAATGCTATTTTTATCAGCATGGCAAAGGAGATTGGAGACAATGTCATGAAGGCTAGGCCACACTTAGAGCCAAAGGTACCTAAAACGTTTCCTTCAGCAATACATTATGTAAGTACATTGGTGGAATTAGTGCTTGAAGATGAACCTCTGCACATGCTAGAACCAAAGGACCCAACACAGGAAGTAGAGAGGGAAAAGGCTTTAGTGATGCGAGAAGATTACATCATATGAGGGGTTGCTTTAGAGCTTACAAGAGGAACTAAAGAAGGAAGATCAAGTGTTGAATGTTTGTATTGTGCCATAAGCTGTTATAAGGACTAGGACCATTTTGGAAGACAATGAGGTCTGAAGGCCATGAAAGATGAGACATTGGGCTATGCAAAACAATTAGCACTTGTTAAGAAGAAGTGTGAGGCCCTTACAACAGCTCAAGAACCACACAAGGAAAGGATGGATGAGCTTGGAAAACTCATCACGCAAAAGATGGACTTGTTAGAAGGGAGAATGACTGCCATGTCCAACATTGTGTTGGTATTGTAGAATGAGAAGGGAGAGATTGTAAGGGATGAGTTAGTGTCAATTACAATGGATATTCTAGAGAAGGCGAGAGCGCACTTAATGATTGACATTCCTTATAGGCGAGAGATAAAAGAAGTATATCATGAATTGATTATTCGGGTTGAAGCGAGAAGATCTTGCGCAGGTAAAGACATTATTTTATTCATCAGAATTATATCTAATTTTTTTTGTTTCATATTATTTGATTCATTTTGGAGATAACCATTGCTAGGGTGACAATGCAATTAGTGTGGGGTAATGTTGATTAGTCGGACTCTAGAACTTAGAAAATAAAATACGAAGGTTCATGTGGGAAAGCAGAACACATGGAAAGGCACAGAAGTATTGTAAAGGATTACATGCAAAGAATAGAAACATGTTTGGGACTTAGCCATTTTTACGGTGAGGATCTATATTTGGAGAATAGTGTGTGGAGCACACAAAATGGTAAAATAATTGTGTGACACATATTAGATATTTTTGGAGGATCAAAATACAAAGCATTTTACATGGATACAAGCTAAGAAGATATCTCTTTGCACGCGTTAATTAAAATTAGTCTATTGTTAGTGCACTTGCATGTGAGGATATTTTTGTAAAGTCTCGTGGCTAATAATAACATACAACCTATTTTGGGATTAGATAAGCGGTGAAGGGAAATTCCCCACCCCTATAAATATGTAGTGAACTATGTAGCATAGGACGGACATGAGAGAACTAGGGTATAGTGATATTATGCTGAAAAATCTGCTATGCACATGAGCATATACTCATTATTGTAAGGAAGCACGTGTATTATCTGTATTTAATATAATGGAGATTATGGACTGAATTAAGGTGTTATCATGGTTATAGTTTAGTATTACATGCTTTATTTCATCATGGTTATCTTTTAAGTTAGTTATTATCTAGATCTAGATCTAAACATGCACTGTAGAATGATATATTAGTCATAGATCTAAATGCTTTAAGTCTTCATCATGCTAACATCCTAAAAAAGTAACCCTAAAGATGCCTGGTACCTTTGCACGCTTCGGGTGAGTGCTTAGTCTAGGATGAGTGATGTGCCAGCAAGTCTGGGCTTGTATTGATGAATTCTAGGTTACATCATACCTTACGTGTGATCAACATCCTAAATTTTCACTTCCTTGTCATCAATCAGTACACCAACTTATATTCTCTTTCTTTAAGAAGGTACACTCAAGCTTTACTTCTTCTACCTCTTCCTCCATGAAGTATGCCCCCAACTCAGGTTCTCCTAATAAATGTGGGATTCTATCCCTAACCATGGCACTATCTCCCAAGGTAAGGCACTTTACTAGCTATAAATCCTCATTCACTGATGGCTTAGGAAATTGATACTCAAAAGTTTGAATAATACCTACCGTCATCTCTTTCTAATTTCCCTTATGATGACATAGCTCGGAATGGATATACCATGCACGTGCACAAACCTACAAAGTGGAATAGAACTTATGCACCTATAGTGAAGGAGGCAAGGCTTCCGAGCACCTGCTATTCAAGATTTCTCACATTCTGGACATGGAATGAGGCATGCTTCTTCCTATGGTAGTCACATATATTAGATGGTGCATTTCTTTAGAGAAACCTAATAGAGAGCATAATTCTCACTTCGCGAAACTCTAGAAGATTGTCTCAATGTGTCACCTACCAATGTGTTGTTGTCCTGTGAAAGGTATAAGTAAGCATATTCCTCCTCTCTACTTGACATATCCACTAGACTTCTAGTGCGTGTAGAAAGATATCAAGGTTTCCCTCCCTAGTGTAACTTTGTAACTACCTTCCTCTTGACCACCTAACTATGCATGCTCATGTAACTCGAGTGATAAAGCCCTTTAACTATCTTCCAATCTACTCATAGGTCCCATGCGCCCAATTGTCACATGAAATGCTAGTTGTGTCACTCATGGACTGAGAATATTCCTAGTGAATGAATCCTCTCGATGGATGGATAATTTTGAGGTCCTTGATGGTGCGCACATATATTCTATCTAGATCCTCTTCTCCTAAGTGTTCCACATAAGGCACATTCCTTCCATGTGTCAGTTGGATAATCAAGCGCTCCTTCTTGTTCTTAAAACTAATGTATACCTTATTGAAGCGTAAGTCAACATTATTCATGTAACACCAGGCCATCCAAGTAATGATGGGAATTTTTTTGCCTTAGTGAGTTCTAGAACCTCAAAATCCCCAATAAACATTTCCCCTTGAATGGTTATGGATGCATCCTTCAAAACCCTAATGGGCATAGCCTTTGTTCTATTAGCCATATAAAACACATTTAAAGATGGTTATAATGGATGCCATCGCAACTAATTCCATGCATCTAAGGTAAGGACATCAACTTATGTGCTTGTGTCAATCAATATGTTTCTTAAAATCCATCCATTAACCACTGCGTTCAACGTGATTTCCTTATCATAGTCAATACTATGAGGGGGTAGATTAGCATGTAAGACTTGTCTCTCACACTCACCTCCAACGTGGGTCACTTTTTCTCTCAACCATTCCCCTAATATAGGAATAATGTTCTCTTGGCGCAACATCCAACATACATCCCTAACTTCATCCATATCCTTCTGAGGGACCTCAATGCTCTTTTTATGCTCCAACTTTTGTGACTTATCCTTTAGACATTGAATCTCCCCTTGAAAATTCCTAATCACCTCCATGGTCTCTTGGTAAACCTCCTTCTGATGAGTTAGATCAAGATATTTCCCATGTAATACCTCTTCTCTTATAATGAGGGGCATTTTCTTTGGTTCTTCCCGGTGAGTGCAGCCTCCGCCCGAATGGTTACTAAGACAAGTTCCAACTCAGAGTCATGCGCTACCTTTGGAATCCATTTTGGATCAGCTCACTTCACACTCACGATCCCCTTACCCTTGTCATTCCTCTAGTTTTGGATCATGTACACATATAACTTAGGAACTCCTCATACTTATGCTTCTTCCTGCACCATGAGCATTACAAAAATCTAGACACTCGTGCTTGTAGTGTTCAATAGATCCAAAATTATAACATGTTCCATGGGGAAATTCAATCCTACCTCTTTGACCACCATGACCTATGAAACCTTTGTGAAAATCTCTTCCTCAACTACCTCCATCTCCACGCCCCTCAAACTGATGTCCTTCATTCTTTGAACCAATCCCAATGTTGGTTTGGTGCACATCAATATCAATGACATCATGGATTTTGTCTATTAAATGATAATCCTTTGTATTATGGGTCGTAGACGTACAAATCCTATAATAACAGGACACATTCTTGTGGATTACACGTTGCAATAATGGGAATCAACTTGCATCATGATCCCCATGGTAGATTTCACAATCTAGTGACATAGTGCACACAAAATTTTGAGGGTACCTATCCTTGGCATGTACTTCTATCCCATAGTATGTACACCAAAGTCCACTATGAGTTTCATGAGATGAATTCACTAATAGTTTTTCAAGCTACTTTGCCATGGAAAAAATCTACACTTCCAAAAATGGGCTTACCCCAAGATCAACGCTTCGACAAATTCGGTGCGTAGAGTGGCTTCAAGGCCTCACTGGATCCGTGAAAGTCTTACGGGAAAGCACTCATCTAAAAGACGTTATCAATACTCCAATGAACCATTGAGCATGATGAGATGGATGGATATCATAAGAAAAATTGACAAGAGAGTCTTAAAACGTGCATCATACTCCCATACACTCTCCACCATACCTTGTTGAATCTCCTTGATCATGATGATGCTCTTTTGCTCAAACTCAAGAATATGAAATTTTTCCAAGAAAGTATCAAAAATGTAGTATAATCCACCACTTTGTCTAATGACGGTCATACTTTTGGTACTAGCTATGCATGCGCCCTTACAACGTAGTTGTAAACTGACTTGCCTTTTGATCTAAGGTAGTGATACCCTTAGCACACCATAACAATTCACATTTGTGTACATGCTCTACAACATCCTCAACACCCCCTGTAATAAGGTAAATGTAGAGACATCTCATAAAAAAACTCTTGAGGTGGTTGATGTCCTTGTCCACTAGATACAAAACCTTGACCTCTTCTGTGTTACCACCACCATCATATCCAATAGATCCACTAGATCCTATTCCTCCAGATCCACCAGATCCTCCTCCCATAGTAGGTAAATATCCTAAAGTAGTAGCCATGCCTTGTACCCCTACTATTACATCGAACTATGGGCCAACAGTTTATGACGTTGAACCACTCCCAGATGTGGTACTCAAGCCTTACGTACCCAAACTTTTCCCAAATGTAGTGCCGAGATAAGATGCCTCCAAACACGAGAAATGTCCATGCTTCCATAGATGAACTAAATGAAAAATTATATCTACTAGGTGTTGCTCGACCACCAATACTATTACCAACCGATTAATCAAAATTTTCTCAGGAATTGGAAAACTAAGTGCCAGGGTTTGGTCACCAGGTGGGCTAAGATGCATGCCTACGACTCTTCTCCTTTCTCCATACGATGATATCTCACCGGAACCTGAAGGGGTATCTCTCCCATGCTTTCCAAGATGGGGTAGCGCAGGTTGCTTAGGTTCCACGTCTTCCGCGTGAACCTCACATCCTTCGCACAACATCTACCTCCATAAGTCCATCACTCTAGGAACTTCACGTTGTCTTGCCAACTCCCTTTCTCATGCTTCATTATACTTGAGCCACCTCTCTTATCTCTCTGCTTCCGTTGCAAGATCTTCCATCTTTCACCACACCAGCTTCCACGCCCTGTGCCTAGTGGGAAATTAGCTAGCCATAGGAAATGCCTCCATACTCAGAGTGATGATCAGGATCTCAATGGTTAACGACATAACACACAAGAAAAATCCTCTTGAATCCCGCAAGAACTCAAACTCAATAATCTACGGGAAATATTACGTATAAACCACATATTTCAAAGTATATAACTAGCTAAAACTCCACTCCACCAATCATCAATGTGACGAGACTAGGTTTGATCAACATCATGTAGCCTCTGATACTCTTCTCGAGTCCAAACACGAGGTCTATAATACCAACTTCTCCTTGATGCATATGTCGATAACCATTCATACAACTCTATTGGGAAACAACAAAAGAATGTCTCATAAATCTCATGATACAAGTGCTCTTCTACCCATTTACGTGCATAAAACTTAGATCAAGTACTAAATCACTATGGGAACTCATCCTCTATGCTTTTAAGCCAAGTCTCAATGTTTTCCAAGGTCATCACGCACCATTCTCACAACAAATTCAAAAGAGGTCTCGGAAATAGAACCAAGATGTAGTCATTTTTTCATACTCCCTTTCTACCCAAGCACACCTGACCTATCACCCAACATAAGTGGGTGCTCACTCGAGGCATGCATGGGTGCTGGTACTCTCTTTTATGTGAGCTTTATACGAATGCTTGTCCATTAATGGAGGAATGGTTGTAGAGCTATAAACACATGCATTTAATCTAATACAAAGGTAGATGAACTAGATATGAGCATAAATGCATCATGATGTAAACGTAAACACTACAACAACATAATAAAATCATATCTTAACCATAAACAAGAAGAAGAAGACAATAGGGTTTGATCCATAAACACATATATTAAGCACATAACATCATATATTTATTATAATCGTTTATAGTAGCCATACTACATAAAAAGGGTCATATTAGATCGAATACATCAAGTAATGACAATATAACCCTACAAAATGACTCTGCACAAAGAGACCTAGCTATGTTATTTCATCATAGCCCCTGTTTTAGACCTGAGTGCATTCATGCATAACATCATCCCTTCCTAGCCTCTCTTCTAGCATCAACCTCCTCTTCTTTTCATCCAAATGCCTCCTTATATAGAAATGGGGGCTCTCCTTTACCACCATAACCTTATCCATGATCAGGTTGCATGCTAGGTGAAAACGTGCTTCTCCATACTCGAGTGCTTTTGCCAGCTTGAAAAAACCTCCACTAACTGTAATGATCCTCCCCTGGAATATTCCTTTCATGGAATATTCTTTCCTTGAGCTCCAAGACTCCAGGATGGAACCTTATCCACTCGTCACGCCTACTTGAGCCTTCACGTGTTTTCCATGCGATACTATATCCGATGAAATGGATAATTCCTCAAACTATATCCTTCTTCCACGTACCAATGTTTTCTCTTGTGTGCCATTCTTTGAGCACCTTTTCCTTTACTTTCCTTTTAGGCGTGCATGTACTCTTCCTCTTCTTTGGGACTTAGTCACTTTTCGGGGCCCAAATCTTATTTTTCATTTCATTCTCATGTATCTATACATTATTCATTTTATATAATTTTGTATTCACATGGTTACTTTGACCACTATGGTAGTAGGAGGAGGGGTACGATAGGGATGAGGAGGATGTTAAAGACACTGCTACTAATGTTGATGTTGACATGGATGATGAAGATGATGTTGATTGGCTTCCACATACCTACATTCCGATACCAAGAAGGAGGGATTTGAAACTTGTACGCACACTTTGATATTTTAAAATATGCTTGTGTATTCTAGTTGATTTATCAACTTTTTAAAGAATTCTAATATCATGATTCCTTCTTCAATGAAAATTTACGAGTGAATACAAGATTTTTGACATGGGTATTGATAAACAAGATTCCCACAACTATTTTCTATACCCATGTAAAAAAATTTCTAATGACGGTAGACATCCATTTGGGTCACTAGACAAACTAAAATCTCATCGACATAAGATTCATGGCAGATAACCTATTCCTAGGAGACCTCTAGGTTGTCAAGGTAGTGCGAAAATAAATCCAAAAGGAAGGTCCTACACACTAAAACAAACACAACATAGGACAATAGATTGACTCGTAAGAAATTAGAGCATTTGAAAGAGGAATAGGCTAGAAGGAGCATGGATGGCCAAATAAAATGGCTTGGAAGTTTCTAATTTAAGTAAGATAGCCTTAAATTCTATCAAAGAGAAGATACATGCATATGATTCTCCTCAAAACATTGACTGGAGAAGGCATGTATCAATAAAGAGGCAAGCGTATTTTCGGAAAAATGGAGGAATAGAGGAGGAGGGTAGAGCAAGGTTATGGTACATGAAACTACGAACATCAAACGAGATACGAGAGTGTTAAAGTGTTCACATGTCCAACAATATAAGGTAAATTTTTATGAGTAACAAATTAATTGTATCCACAACATCCATCATCAGAAAATGATATACACGACCCTAACACCCATCATGGCGAGGATGAAAACATTACATTGAGGAAGTACCTTTCACAAAAAGGGAAAAGAGTTTTCTAGGGGAAAAAGAGAAAAAATAGTGGGGATGAGATGCTTTAGGTAAGCAAGCTTAATTAATATGTCCATGCATATTGCTAATGTAGTTATATTAAGCTTAATTAATATGTCCATGAATATTGCTAATTTATTTCTTTTTAAAAATTATGTGGTTGTAATATTGGTTATCGTTCCTATGTATGGGAATGTTGTGCATGAAAATCCACAACCAGAGGTTGTTGTAGTGTCAGTAGATGATGTTGAAAATGAAGATGAGGATTCATCCATAGAGATGTCTTACACCGATTCTTATTCTAGGTCCACACATGCCTATGATTTTCATGTTGGCCAAAATGTCTAGTTGTACACCAATGGTTATATGGATTCCAAAGGCCACATTGTCTCTACGAAGTGGGGATTCCTTTCCTAAGGTGTGTCAACCTCAAATAATTTTTGTGTTGTGAACATTTGAAGGGCTATGTATCTAGAATGGCTAGAGTAGTTGCCCTTCGGTAGGAGTAAGAAAGAGACACTGCAAAACAATTTACATAAAGATACATTTTGGGGCATGGAGTATATGAGCGTTGATTCCTCCATAACCAATGTACAAGACTCATCAAAGGTGTACATATCATTTTTAGTTAGCTTCGTATTTCATAAAATCTTTTGTATTTTCATCTAATTATGTTATATATCTTGTAATTTCCTTTAGGATCGGGATGAACATGAGGTGAAATCAAAAGCATTGTGACCTATTTCTTGGCGGTATGAGGTACTTTGTATGTAACGAACTAAAATGTTCTTTCTTGATGTATGTGTCATATTTTTGCTTTTTGACCACTTTGCTAACGTTGAAAGTCTCAAATGTAGATGTATTCATGGGAGGTCAAGGAATCCCCACATCCATTTCTTAGTCAAATTCATTTTCTTCACTTTGAGAAATGGTTTCCTTTCACCTTGAACATGGATATTAATTGGCCATGATGTTTCAATATGTACTTGGACATGATATTTATGATATAAAATGAAACAAAAAAATTACACATAATTTTTTAATATATACTTGTATTTATTATTTATGATGCATAATGATATATTTAACTTGTACATGATGTTCCCATGTATGTGGTTCATTTACACACTAATTGTATTTCTAAGAAGTATTTTATTTATGAACATTATAAGTAATGTTGCAGTGTTCAATCCCTTGTAATTAATGAGGTTTCCTAAGGATTTTGATGATTAAATGATGCATGAGATGTTATGTTGTTGACATGTAATGGTTTCCACATGCAATCAATCATGTTGACATATTTAAGTTTTTATTTATTAAATATTACAAATGTCAATGATCGTGTTCACATGTTCTCTATTTTTGTGACAAGTTTTCCTAAACATTGAATTTTGTACAACCTTGTGGGGAATGATGCATCATGTGTCTGATTTGTTTTCCCTATACTTCTCTCAATTCTTGTCTTTATGTATTCATGAAGCTCACTCATCACTTTAAAGGATCAACGATGACTACAGACCATGCATCGAGGAAGAAGAAGAGGGTGGTGAGGAGGGCTATAACAATTCCACTAACCCAACAGAGATTGATGGAGGTCGGGAGTCATGCTTTTGTGTCTTATTCTTCTACATGATGAAGCTATAGTATTTTTATTTGAATGCATGGATTATGAAATATTTCATTGTATCCTAATTCATGTTTCCTTTTATTTTTAAGGGGTGGATGTGAATGTTGATGAGAAGGAAATTGGTGAAAGCTTATGAGAAATGGAAAATATTCTTGTAAAGATGATATTTGAGCACAATGTGCCAGAGACAAAACATTTGGATTTGATACTCTCATTGGAACTTGTACAAGTTAGATCACTCACTAAGGAGAAGGAGTTTTTATCCAACATTATTGAAAATGCAAGGAAAACCATTGATAGGTTGGAAAGTGTCATAGTTGAGAAGAACAATGTCTTGAAGACTCTCACTATGGAGAAGGATGAGTTACGTATAATAATTTGTGCGCTTAGGGGTGAGAAGTTAGAACTTTAAAAAAGTGTGTTTGCCTAAAAAATTCCAATGCATACACCAAAAGAACTCTGTGACTATAGGGGAGACATAGTGAAGGCCCTAAATGTCAAGTACAATGGCATGAGTGGTGTCTATGAAGAAGAGTTACATCACTAGAAGGTAAATTTTGAGAAGTTGGGTGGGTAATTTTGATGTCTAACTATGGGTTGTTGTGGCGTTTCTGAGAGGACACACCATATTTAGGAAAAGAAGTTTAGTTATTTATTCCACTTTGTAACATTATAGCTTGATCATCTTGCTATTGATATCATACACATGTCTTGTCTTCACACACATATATTGTTTTTAAACATCATAGAACTTGGAAATTGTATGTATGAGGATAGTGTTGCATCTTACAGTTTAAAATAATTTATTTCTCTAATTTTGTACACATTTTGAGACTATTATTCCATATTCATACGATTATAAGAATAGATATTTATTATACATTATTTTTATATCATTCAATTCTTTATATGCTTCATAAAAAGTTTTTGGTCTTAGAAGCATCAATTTTACTTCTTACCAGTCTTGTAGAACATCATTTACTTTGATTTATCAGTGCCATTATAAGAAACAACTATGGAAACAATGCATTTTCTAGTTTATATACATATTAAGGTGATTTTAAATTTTACATGACCTTAACAAGTTCATCATTCCTACTAATTGAATTCACTATTGAAAACATTACAAAAATATTGAAATGTGTGCATTTAGGTAGCGATAATTAAGGTTAGTGCACAGAGATGGTTACATAAAATATAAATTTTTCTTACATTGTATAGAGATCATCATAAACATTTATTGAGTGTCTTGTTGGCTTCTAGCCATCATAAATTAGATTCTTGACAATTGAGGTGATTTTACACGTAATGCTCATTACACATATTTTGGCTAACATCCTACATCTAGAAATATATTGTTTTCTTGGAAATTGGTTGTTTGCCAAGTTGTGAGATCAGATTTTTGGGTTGAATTCAAGATAATATTATGTATTTTCATATTAACAACATTTAAAAATCTTATAAAAGTGAATGTGCACCTCTTTTCTCTCTTGTTGTTTACTATTTGTTTTATTTTCTTTCTTGATTTTGTCACAAAAAATTATATATGTAGTGGTGTTTTTACACGTGTAACACATTGTATGGGAGAAAATTAGCTATTGGAGATGTTAGAGGAGTGAGTTAAGACCATCATCCAAGTGTTATATTTGAAAAAATAGCTAAATATCTCTATGAAAGTTATTGCTCTTGGCCTCCCTATTTTTATGTGTAAAACCAATTCAGGATGTGATTACTAAAAAAGCCATAACTCACAAAATATTTGGCCAAACATGCTGAAAATTTGGTAGAAGTTAGAGGAGAGGTTTTTTGATCTAATGTAAGTGATTTAATACAAAAAGGATCTCTAAATATTGAGATATAGATGACTATCTTTTTATCTTCCTGTAGGTGCTCATTTTTCAAGAATTGTTAAAAATTCAAAGCTGACATTTCCTTGCATTTGAGTTCTATAACTTGGTATAAGGCTTAGATCACCTTTATTATGTTTGAAATACCTTAATAAATTTGGTTTTGTGGTGAAGAATGGGTTAATAGTGATTTTGACCAATTGGATGCCAATTAGGCCTAAGAAGACCAACAATGTTTTGAACAAGGTAAGGTGTTTAGAGACATAATTCAATATCTCTGAGTCTTATATATTATATGAGGATTGGAACATGTTTGTTTTTCATGAAATCAATCTCAACAGAAATATAAAGTCTTCTATTTTCTCTTTAGCAAGATCTTGTATGGTGAAGTCATGCCAATAAGAAAGATTAGATGATCTCACCAATAAGACTGTCAAGAAGCACCTTTAAACTTATGATCTCTAAAAGTAGATATATGGAGTTTTGGTACTCAATATTGACTCAAAAATTATTACACTCTATAACCTATTAATTGATATCAATGATTACTATGTAACTCTATATTTATGAAATAACGAAAAATGATGTTTCTACAAATACTTCTCATAATTGTGTTTTCCAGGAGTTTTAGAGCCATAAACATAAATTTTGCATAAAGAATGAACATAGATTCTTATTAAAATATCTTGAATTTTTCAAAAGGGAATATAGGTATGCCATCATATTTATAGCATTATGATTATGAACATAATTACGTATTTTAGTGGCCAAAGTGTTATGTGATTGATGATTGTTGATAATGGTGTTAACCAAAACCCATTGAGCCTTCTTGTCAGTATGATGAGCATCATGGAAAGGGGGTTTGCATTAGGCCCTCCTTAAGACTGAGAAAATAAGACTGAAACATACAATGAACCAACATAAAGGTTTGAAGAATTGAATTAACCTCATATTGCCTCCTATTGAAGAGGTAATTATTTTTAGGTTGTCCTGCATTCTTGAAAAATTATTTTAGATAACATGAATCTGTATGATATTGTCACTGACCATAAAATATTTGAACACCCAAAACAAATAATAATGTACACAAGTACACACACACACACAAACACACACACACACACACACACACACACACACACACACACACACACACACACACACACACACACACACACACACACACACACACACACACACACACACACACACACACACACACACACACACACACACACACACACACACACACACACACACACACACACACACACACACACACCCATTTGGTATAAAAGACATTACATTTTATCCCATACAACAACTTAAGAAGATTGTATTCTATAGTTTGCATATTTCATTTGTATTGTGTTGAGTGTTTATGGATCTTCTCATCCACTTGTTCTTCTCCAATGCTCTTGTAAATCTCCTTGGATGAACATGGGAAATTATATGTAGTTCACAAAGAAAACAAAGAAGGTGAGTTTTTAGCCTCAACAAAAATATGACTCAACATAAATATATATGCCTCAACAAAAATATGCACTCATCAACATAAATATGCACAAATTCTCATTGGATGTTACATATACAAAATCTAAGTTGTAAGACAAGTGAATGGATTCAATGGATTAGCAACATAGGGACACATTTAAGATGTAATATCTCCATTATTTTTGTCTCTGTCACGTTTGGCTACCCTATTTAGATCCTCATTCCACATTTGTCGTTTGTGATTCTTAGGGGGTTTGGAAAGAGGGCTTTCTCTTGTGACATGGTACGTTGTCTTCTTTAATTCATCAATTATATGAAGTCTTTTTCTCTACAAAGGGTGTTTCTACGGCCATCTTGCACTTGTTGGAAAGGTTGAGCTGTTGGGTGTTGCAACCCAAGTGTATTTGATAATTCCCTACTCTTGACCTTGTTGTAAACATCTGTCATACACTTCTCCAAGAAATATAGTGTCCCATTGTTGTTTTTCTGCTACGAGGTAATTCTCAAATACCTCACAAGCTCTCCTTCTAGATGCTTCTAGTTCATCCTCTATCCCATCAAACATGATCTATTAATACAAGACAAACATCATGTTACAAATGCCCTGACAAGTAAAATGGAAAATGATTACAAGTGGAATGATGACTTACATTATCATCTATATGTACATTCGGTGAGTCTCCAATATCCATTTGAGATTCTCTTTCATTTGAATTTCTGGTCCATTTTCCATGCCTTGTGTTATTAAAATAAATGATGTCATATTCCAGTAACAATGATATATTCGTATACGAAAAATACATCCTGTGATAAAGGCCGATAAGTAAAAATGAAATTTATTGTGATTGGAGTTATGCCTTACATTATTAGCATCTCGTGAGCCTCTACTATCCATATGAGCATCACTTTCATTTTCATTTGTTAGACCATTTTGCATGGCCTGTGTATTGAAAAAAAATCAACCACTTGAGATTGGGAATAAAATTAAAAAAGAAGAAAATTAAAGATGGAAAAAACTTTACATTCACATATGAATCATTGTTGTTGATGAAATAATTAACACCATCCCCATATCATGAATGATAATTACTCTTAGTCTCTCTCGCATCATCCCCACCTTAATTACATGTTTACATGTGTAGGCTTGGACTAAAAATGGATAATTGCACATTGACATCAGTGGCGTTGTACTATACACCTGATAATATAATGTATCATCTTTTTGGATTTGCACCCATGCAAAATGATGTTCATTGTGTGAAAGGTGACATGATAGTCTAGAATTTACAAATCCTTAACCCATGAAATATTTTCAATTTTTTCAAATTTAAAGTTCCTATAAAAACCATTGTCTTTGCTCATTTGTAGCCACCAATAGTATATGTAAACACTTGTGGTTAGTTGGTGTACTAACTAATCCACCCTTTGATGTGCAACAATGTGAATTGTACTCAAGAAACAATTTTTTAGATGTGAATGATATGATTCTATGGCTATATTAGTTTCTTTCCCAACATGTTTGAGGGTATGACAACACCTCAACCACATTGCAACCCTATGGAGCCAATGCTCCTCCTAATATTCAACAAATTTGGGTTGTGTGAAATGATACTTCTCTATGAAATTTCTAGCCTCCCTATTAGCCATTTCTTCATTAATAAAGTTGTGCAAAATGTGTCCAAGTTCACTAAACATCTCTCACCTCACATCATATTCTCTCACTTTGGATATCAAATTCTTCAACCATCTAGGTTGTACATGCTAGCTACATAAGCATACCTCACAGTCAAAAGTTTCACTATTTAAGAAAAATACTAAGAATTTGCAATATAATCATTATAATTATGTTGTTGCTATGGAATATAATCAACACCTACCTTATTTATTTGATCTCTGATCTCATGTCATCTACCATGAAGGTATTTATTTTCCATTCAATATTTTTCAAGTGTACTCTTTGCCAAAGTAACTACATCCATTGGGTGATTTAAATAGTACACGACCTAAACACAATTACCCATACCACGAGAAGCCCTTGGTGTTTGGAATCAAACACCAATAATATGTACAATTGAAACTACATGAAAATATGTAACAAAATTCAACTTCTATGTTCAATAAATGAAGTATCAACTACTAGTATTGCTAGTATTAAAAGCATACCTTCATTCCATTCATTCCAAATGTTGAATCCATGACTAATAAACTATCATTTTCATATCTCAACAACCAATCCAACTAAAGTGGGAGTTGGATGCCCAATATGAATGGGATTTTCCCATCCTCATTAGTACCTTCATTATTATATCCTTGATAGAAAAACCACTTCTCAGGATTTGCTAGAGTCCACTCTCGAACACTTTCTACATCATTGGGGTTAAACACATATTGCAGCTCCTTAATTCGGTGTTCTCTATTAAATATGTCATCTCTACATAGGAAATCATCTTGTTCTATTTCACCATTCAACAATGTGAGCTTCTCATGCACCATCTCATGGTGCTTAAGGTGGATAGCATTAGAAGACATTCCTAACAAAAACAACCTATAAACCCACTTATTTAGGTATGGGATGATAAAAAGGGAAAACATATTTCTTCCATTTGAACTATTCATATTCCTGGCCATGGCAATGATTTCCTTCACTATCAACATGTTCTACATGATTGTAGGTGAGAAATATTTGATCAGGTCTATTGACCATTATCTAAGTGCTGAAATGACATTAACAACCACATATAATATGATTTCATCCTGGTCGGATTCCTTTTCCCTTCTTCGAAATAAGGACTTGTCTTGTGGTAAGGCATCAATTTTCTGGAAGTCCTCAAGCCCATATGAACACCAATATCTACACATAAATATGAAACTTATTAGCACATGCACACTCAAACATGAAAAATAAAAGCATCCATGTACACACAATATTTAAAATGAGAGCCTACGTACATCACATATTCCAAAGTACTATTGATTCTTGTCTTCTTTCTAGGAATAGGTGATGGAATTTTTTCCGATGTGAAACATGAAATTTGGTTGGGTACAAATTTCTAATTCATTCTCTTTTCACAAAGTTCTCCACTCTATCAATATTAATCCATGCAACCCACATATCATCTTCGTTGATGTTGGGAAAGTTTTTCCATTGTAAATTATTGCATGTAAATAAACCCTTGGTTGGGTTCTAAATTGGAATATATAGAATTTGATCCCACATGTCTACTCCTACCTACAAGAAAAATGTGTCATTACATTAAACCAATACGTAGTAAAAAATGTATACGAAGATGGTGTAATAAAGCCAACATCATTAATCATAAATTCAATTTAGATCAACAAAAAAATAGACATCTATGAACAAAAAAAAGTTTTAACTATTTTGATAAAATGCAACATCAGTTATAGTCATTATGGAAGTCACCCTACAAAGTGTTTGTAATCATATTTCTATTTTTCCCTTCCCCATTAATCCTATTCATGTAGAACATACTCACTTACCATAACAATGTAACGCAATCAGTAATTTAATTTTCCTTCATGTCAATTGACAATCTATGATGGTACATTGTATCCTCTAACGATCATGAATGCAACAAACAATATAATCATTGAAATCATTTGTTTCTATTTGCATTTATTCTGTCACCAACATTAGTAGCTACAAGTCGAGACTATAATCCACTTTTTTCCCAATAGTCCCCAAGGCTGAGAATTATACACAAAATCCCTCAATTCCCTTGGTGAATATTTTGTCCCCCTTTACAACACGTGGAAAAAATGTTCAAAGACTCTTAGTTTCATGAAGATAAAAGATATAAAAATTCAATACCAATCATTAATAATATAAATATAACATAACATTATAAAATTACATTTAAATCAATAATATAACATTATTCTCTTTAAAGTGAAAACCATCTTTTCTGCAAAAAAGTAGTTATCCTTAATAAAGACATTTTTAGGGCTTATTTCATGCCTCCAATACTTCTTGGCCATCTCTTTAATATTGGTTTGAAGATGAACACAAATAAATTCACAGACCCAAATTATGCAAGGAAAATAGAGAATGTATCAACTATGTTGTAGTCTTATAAGTTATCAAAAATTCTAGTGCATAGTTGCAAGGATAGTTAATCCAAGACAACACAAGCTTATGCTTCATGCATGTCATGAAAAATGTGGGTCCACACAAGCCTATAGGTCTAGGAACTATGACATCCAAGAGATAAAGATCAACACTTATTGCACATGAGAGACAAGAGGGTTAGTTGTGAGATCAATCATCTCTCTCTCTCTCTCTCTCGATGTTACAAATGTTTTCACTGAGGAGCCTAATATATAAGAGATTCAAGTCTATATTTGATCTATACTTCTTTAATCAAGAAGTTATATGTTACACCAACTTATAACACCAATATAACCTTCATAAAGTCAATAATATCATTGTAGGGAAGGGAATAAAGCCAAAACATGAACTATAATAGCCATTGATACTAATATAAATTTATTCATAAACCCTATAACATGAAACATTTATTCTAACTACTACATATTTTAATGATAACGATGAATTAATATGGGTACCTACTACTACTAACATTAAAGAGATATTCACAATGGCACACTAACAACTTAGAAATCAAAATCCAATTATGGTTTTTATTATGATGGAATATGCATATAGTGGTGATTTTCTAAGTGAATACTAGAGATGAAGAATATATATATATATATATACACACACACACACACACACAATAAGAATTAAGATATAATTCATGCTTAGCATAATAATGCAAGGTTTCACAAAAAAATCATCACTTATTTTTAAGCATAAACCATAGACATGAACCAAGACACACACACACACACACACACACACACACACACACACACACACACACACACACACACACACACACACACACACACACACACACACACACACACACACACACACACACACACACACACACACACACACACACACACACACACACACATGCACATGCACACACACATGCACACACACGCACACACGCACGCACGCACGCACGCACGCACACATGCACACGCACACACGCACACACGCACACACACACACACACACGCACACGCGCACACACGCACACACGCACACACACATGCACACGCACATGCGCACACGCACACACGCACACGCACACACGCAAACACACACGCACACACACACACACACATGAGTCACTTAACCTAATGCAAGTTATCACATGCACAATAACTTGTACAATATGGTTAGATAAATGTTGGCAATGTCATCCTCTATAAGAATAACACATCAAAACTATAAGAGTATACTATGAAAAGAAGATTGACCATGCAAGTATAAACCCATACAAGTATATTATGTGTTTACTTGTTAACTAGTACATAACATGTTTATGCAAAACAAAGTGATATAGTTCATAAAAAATGTTGGGAATACATTTTTAAAATCATTTTCTTCCACTTTTACAAAATATATACAAAGTTAAGAAAGGAGAAAAAGGTCGAGTGTAGGGATCCCCACTACAAGTAATTTTCACACTCATGAGAGTCATGATGTGTTTCTAACCACTCTTCATACATATATTGTTCAAGTTCTTCTAGCTAGGGTCAACATCTTCCCACCGTGAAAGGATGTTTTCGAATAAACTAGGCTAGTTTCCATCTGGAGGTGGGTGTACAATAAGGGTGAACTTGTGGTATAATCCAAGGTACTCTCTCCATGGAATTACAAGGATATTTTCTTCGATTCATATTCCTATGAAGACATTTTTACTTGTGAGCCATGACTCCATGATAAAAATAACTACCATGCCAGACATAACAAGCATATATGTAGCTTCCATATTTCTTCGTGACCATTCTCCATTGAAGATTTGTAATGTTAGTCATTTTTTGTATTTGGTGCAATTGAGAATGGTGGTGACGGCCTCACAAAATTTGTGATAGTAATGCACACATTTTTAAGTTGACCAACTTCCTTTATTAGGATGTTGTGTAAGAGTGTCCATGTTTTTGTTTCCAATCATCCATCTGCATAATATTAAAATAATAGTCTAGACAAACAACATATTCATATATTCATATATACAAATATATTTTTACTTGAATCTTGATGCAGAAGGTTATTTTCTTCAACCAGAATGGTGGAATTTTAAAAAAATAGGGGATTTGAAAACATGGTTATCTATGCACCTCATAGATGTAAACTAGAATTTTTTTGACAAGTGTATATACAAATATGTTTTTACTAAATCTTGACGCACAGAATTATTTACTTCACCCAGAATGTTGTAATGTAAAAATAATAGGGGATTTGAAAACATGTAAACTAGATCATTTTTCAAAATTTGATTTTTTTTTTTCAGGTTGTCTTATATTAAGATTTTTAGAGTTTAACGGTTTCCCCCACAAATCAGCTTCCTTTGCTTTTGGTCAAGTAGCACTTGTTGGCTATAGCTTCCTATGCTCTATTTCAAATCCTCTAATATGATGCCAAATGTAACTATTAGCCAAGTGAAAAGAAATCTAAAGTAGTTTAAGAGATCCAAAATCCCCACCAAATTGGTACATGTACGTATTTTATATGGTTTCTTGACTCTCTCCAAGTATCAAAATTGTGCATTGCAATCTAAAAGAGATGTTGGTCATCATAGAATTCATATCGATTGTGTCAAGAAGTAGAGGTAAGGAATTGTGGTTTAATTTTGGTCGCATGATCATAGTGGGAATTTACGGTGAATGGAGCACACACAAAGCTATTTTGATTAGTTTAAAATATCACACATGCCAGTTGAATGTGAATGGTTTGAAAAATGTTTTGATGCTTGCTAATCCATGCCGTTGATTTGTTTTCAATACGGAGTTGAGGTTGGTTTGAGAGCGGGAAGAGTGTGAAAAAATTAAATTTTGAAGGCCCGTGTAATTGAATGCCTCCACCATGACAAATGCCATGGATTTTGGGTATTTGTGGGTTGCAAGACTCTTTGGGCCTCCGTATGACACCTCAATAGAAAATACCCACCCCCATTTAGTGGAAGTCAACTTATGTTGAAAAATAAATCAATCGGTGGAGTTTGTGCGTGATAGATAAGTCGTTCCATGTGGCGGTGCATGAAAACATATAACCAAATTTGCGGGGGGCTATTTTTAGCCATGAAATAAAACTTAAAAAATAGATACTAATCACATATTTAAGGGGGATATGAAGATTAATCATTACATGAATTGAGTTAATACAAGTTCAAAATAAGAAATTGAAAAAGTATAAACAAGTAAACCAAAGATAGATCTACATGAAACAAATGCAAAGATAATGGTGAAAAAATAAAAATACAATAAATTATAAAACAAGAAGAGGGAAAAGGTAAATAAACACACAAAAAACTTAAGAATGCACATGGGACTAGGGAGAACTAAGAATCGTAGAGAGGTCATGCCTAGAAGCTAAGGAACAAATAAGAAATCTTAGAGATCATTGAGGTAGACATAAAGGAGGATGATTTTAGCTTTTGATTCAAGTACAAACCTTGTTATATAGATTTATCCTATTATGTTCATATTTGTGAATGCTTGGTCAAATGAAAAGGCCGTAGGAGGAGTTTTGATATGTTTCATGTTCGGACCATCAAGTTTCCTTTATAAGTAAATATGATACCTTAACTTTTTGTAGGAAAAACAACACTTGGCACAATAGCCAACCACTAGCTCGAAGACATCAAGATTATATATTTTAAAAAAAATGATATGGGAAAATGAAAGGCTATGAGATATGGTTAGGATATAAACTCAAAGTTTTAACAATAACCTATACCTTTTGAAACCATGAATACATTAAAACTATAAAGGGGATATTAGAATTTTTATTAAATGGATATAAAAAAAATAAAAAAAGGTTACTCAAATTCAACGTATAAAACAAATGAATTAGATTACCATTTAAAGATGAAATTTCTTCATGAAGTAAACTAAGTTATGAGACTATGGTTTTACGAAAGAAAGAGGCATCACCTTGCCTATAACACTAGTATTATGAATATTTGACTTCCTTAGAAACCATGAATATGTTACTTTCATATTTTAACACAATAAAATGTAAATAAGGAAATATGGTTATAATCTCATTACGAGGATATTGAGAGCTAAATAAGGATAACCAAAACCCATTAACATATGAATGGAAATTTTATGATTTAAAACTATATTTAAGGATGAAAAATATGATTATTAAAAGCATGTTTGTTCGATGTTTTTTAAACCTATGAGAAGTATTACCAAATTTGGAATCATGTAAAAATTTAAACTATTTACGATTAAATATAGCTCTTTTAAATGTGTTGAAAAACCAGGCTTAGGATTCCCACAATAAAAACACTCTTTAGTGGTATGGGACATCCAAGGAGGATGGAATTCCTTGATTCCTATTCATGGATTATCTTTTGTTGATTTGGGAATCAAAAAATGGGATTAGGGTCCTCATAATAATAATGTGAATGGGTGGTATGCAACATTCAAGAAGTTTATTATCGTTTGGGTCCTAGTTCTAGTTTTCTAGAGTTACTTGATTTTGGAGATAGAGATGTCCTATTGTGAATTTCTTATGGGAAAAGGAATATTTTGAGAGATGTGTATAAGGACTATAGAGTGATCTGTATGGATGGGATAGGTTACTATTATCCAAATAAATCTCCTAGTTATTTGGAAAACTTATATATATATTCTGGCTCAAAGATTTTCATTACAAGTGACACACACCTCAACTATCTCCTTGGTACATTCACTTGGTCATTGTTTCCTCATGTGCCCTTGCACGCTTCCCCTTCTACCCTTTCCTTTTATTCCTTGTTTCATCTTCCCCTTACACACACTCTCTACTCTTCCACCTTCTCCACATTGCTTCACCTTCCATACGCGCCTTAACCTTTACTTCCCAAAAATGGCTAAGTCCTTGTCATCCATGTGTGCCCGTTCCTCCGTGCACGTTGTAGTTGTGAGTGAATTCCTTCGACTTCTTCCTATGCCTCATTCTTCCATGCGCATACCTTTTCACCCTCCTCTATGCCATTTCACACCATGTGATTCTATGACATGCTTGAGTGTGCCACATGTAACCAATCGGTGCATACCATATGGGCATCGGATCCTTGAAAAACAAAGTGAGTGACATGTGGCAGAAATGACAAAACACTTTTACATAGTTGACCGTATTTTCATTCAATCGGAACGCGCTATGTTTCTTGCATGCGCAGAAGCCCCCGCCAATCTTTGAAAACCATATATTTTTCTATAGAGCTCGACCAATGCACTCCTAGTCTCAATTGATAGCTACTGATGTAGGCTATAGTGCTAGATATTAAAATTCCAATTCTTGGTAGATCTGGTAGGTGAGAAATGGGAAAACATCTTTCAAGGCATTAATGAATAGATATAATTTCTCCAACTACCGATTTGATCGATACGCCCTCCTCCCTTCTCCAACATGCCAAACATAATTGGAAAAATGCATTTGATAGATTTGCGGGTGGATTCACAGGTATTGAATGCTTGTTCTTTGGTGGTTATATTTCAAAATCAAGTTTTCCCTCCTCTTCTTTTTCCATCGATTCATCTATAAATGTAAGATTTGGTCTCATTGTTAATGTTGGAAACTTTGGATCCTTACGCACTTTGTTAAGGACTTCATATTTCTATATTCTGAGTTGCAAACCTCTATATCTGGCTTGTGCATGTGGATATCAGCCTCTATCGCCATTGTGTTGATTTTGTGCATTCGGAAATAATGGAAGCATCATTTTGTGACTATTCTCTTTCCTAAGTGTGTTTGTATTCTTTCTTCTTGCCTTTCTTTTACATCACATGCTTCTGTGTTACTCTATGTCCCTTGCAGCTCCATTTTTAGTTGTGTTCCATGAAACTGATCTAGTAAATGCATTTTAGTTGTGCTACACGTTCTTGACATTTCTTCATGAATTATCCTTTCATTTTCTCACAGAATGGATGGTGTTCATCCCTATTTTTCTGGTGCTATCTCCGTCCTCAGATTAACTTTCCTTTATGTTATCCTTTTATCCTTGGTCCTTTGGTATTGTTAACTTAGTTTTCCCCTTTCGGTATTAGGAGTAGCAGTAGCAGTAGAAATAGATAGAGGATTTGACCTTCTCTGGAGATCCATCTTAAGTATGCAAGGTCCCAAAACTTGGAGACATTTCCATTGTTGTCTCAAAGGACTTGGTTCTACCAAATCCAAGAAATGAGTGCAAGTTTTATCACCAACAGCTTTTCGGCATGCGGATGGGACAAGAAGTGAAAGCTTAAATTTCATATTGTTCACTTCGGTGTGTGAACTTAGTATTTTCAACCTTTGGAGGCTTATTTCAACACATCTGGTGACTCCCAACATTTCCAAAGCTCCTATTTTGTAGTCCTAAGCACCTTTTATGAGAAGAGTGCATACCAGATAGAGTGTTGCAGCTAAAGGATCCTTTGAATACCTCTAGCTTTCACCGAGAAGTACTCACAATATATATTTCATGTGTGCATCCTTATCTCCAGTGCTCAAGTGTGCACTCTACTCCTCAAAATAGACAAGTGCACCCTACCATGGAACTTCAACCTCCTCCTCCTCTAAGGAACTTCACCAGCTTCATTGGTAGAAGCCCGCTCAATCTCAACGCACAACATGGTATACCAGAGGCCACGTTGAAGAGCATTACCTACTTCATGAGAGAGAATAAACATACCCCTATTGAACACATTCAAGATGTAGCCAATGTATTCTTTGTCTATCTAATTACACATGATGATGTTGTTGTCAAGTTACTTGTAGCCTCTTTCAAGGGTAAAGCACTCCAATGGTAATGTGGCTTGAGACCTGCATCTATTGCTACCTAGGATGAACTTGGAATGACTCTATGTAATTACTTTAAATATAAATTAGATCATCTATCAATGGTGGAGAAGATGACTACAACAAAGCATGCACCCAATGAGTAGATGAATTATTTCAACATCAGATTCCATAAGACTCGGGACATAATTCATCAAGTGGTAAGGTGTACAACGTAACATGATTTCTTATACTATCTAAGGGATTTGAATAGTGACATTTTAGTCATGATTCAATCTATGGGACGTCGAACCTTAGCTTCACGCATACAACAACGCAATGAAGGCATAAAATAGTCTCATTTAAGATAGTAAAGCTGGAACTTAGGCCTCTGCACCCTTTTTCTAGAGATGTCTCCAATGTCCCGACCTTCTATTGCTCGAGTTCTAGTGCATAACACACAACTAGTTACATCTACATCCTACTCTTCAACGCAAAAAAAAGGAGATGATGAATTAAAGGCCTAGATTAGAAACTTGTCCAATAAGATCATATCATTAGAGAATCAGCAGGTGCAAGCCTACAGAGGCAGTTCCAATTAGGTTCAAATTCAAAGAAATCAACCTTGGTGGAATCAGTATGAGAATCAAAGATACAAACAAAACCAAAAAAATTATAGATGACATGCTAATGCGCACTTGCCTTTACAAGTTATTCCTCCTACACAACCTCTTCCAGTGCCCAACACAAGTCAATAAATTTTCCCAGTCCAAAACAATATGGCACATGAGTTTGAATGGTGTTTTCCTTGTAATATGCCTCATAGTAAATATCATTGCACCAATGTTGCACGTGCTCAAGATTATATGATCCAAAATGCTTCTATTGTGATTCTTCAATAAGAACACCAAGCGAGATAACCAAGAAAGAATGAAGCTCTTCTAGAGGAAAATCTGATGTTCTTTGTTGTTGAGGACTTATTTCTAATCAACCAAGCTACATATGATGTAAGTAGACCGCGTAAAGCTGTTGTTGCAAATCAGCGGCACCCACGGATGTTGATCGATTTCTAGTTTGATCATACTAGCATCCAGTGTGATTGCACAACATTGAATCCTCTTCCCAAGTGTGGGACTTGTAAAATGGGAAAGGAATATCCGGTTTAGAGGCTGGTTCCTCAACTCCTCACGATCAGCTATTTCACTTGCACAATTGCAGAGGTTTAAACTCCTAAATCTACTCTAAATTCCAAAGGGACAAAGATAGAAAATGCAAAAAAGAAAGAACTAATGCTAATAGGTGATGCACCAAAGGAGTGGTGAGCATTTTTACTTCGCAAATTGACACTGATTCATAAAATGCAACAAAAACAACATGCACAAACCGATAAATTTGTAATGAAGTGTTAGAAATTAGGCAAACAACACCAATGAGAGGATAAAAAACTAATCACGGGGCTGTATTGTTATTTTAACATCAAAATCACTTGCATTCAAACACACGAAAGGAAAAAATACGATTGCGAGTTTCTAGAAAAGGTCATTTATTCCACTAAATCACTTCCAAGGTGAAAAAGGGAGCTTGCCATAAACAAAAAATGTTCAACCCCTAAAAAATGAGCCAAATCTGGCTTTTTACAATGCATGGGTCGAGCCCAGGAGAGAAAAAACGTGTAAAAATGTGGGAGCCATTCCCCATTGAATGAAGATGAATTAAAACAACATGGTAGTCCTTACAGACCCATGCCCTAACATTTTTGGCCATGCTGAAGAAGAATGCGACCCATTTTGCATTAAAACTGGTTGTTGAAACGTCATTTCTGGCCATTACCACGTGCCAGAGATGTTTCTTGATTTTATCTCTCCAAACTGAACCAAAATGCAAAAATTACCATGGAATCTTGTAGATAATTTCACTAGATTTCCATTGATATAAAGAACGTGAAAATCTGAGCTCTGGATCGAAAGATATGGTGATTTGAAAATTTAGGGCAAAACAGGGCCAAATCGGGTCGGTGGGAAAATATTCAAATTTTTGCACCTTTTTGGTCATTTGGAAAATTTTCCAAAATTTCCCCGTGATCCGCCACTCTAGGTGCCACGTGGCGATATCTCATTGGCCGCGGGCCTTCTAGGGGAAAATTTCCCACAAAAACTCCGCCGAGCCATAACTTGAAAAATACGTGGAGTTAGGAGGAAAAATTTACCTTTTTGGAAAGCTGAGAAAGAGATCTATCCAATGGTGCCATTTCCAGAAGATTTTGAGTGCTGAAAAGCAAAATTTTATGTCTGAGGCACAAGAGAAGGAAAGATGAAAGGAGTTAGCCAGAAAATGAGCAGGGGGCACATTTTGGGTAACAATTTTGGCGACTCAGAGGGGTCATCTGCCTGCTGGATGAAGTTACCAGTTTCTGAAGCAATCCATTGGGCATGGAGTCACCTGATTCTTTGTTTAATACCCCAATTGACTAGAACGTTGCAAGGAGGAAGATGGAATATCACCTGATGGAGCAAGGCCTGCAAACACATTCCCAGGAACAACAAGCTATGCCAAAGCACTTAGGGAAAGTAAAACTAACCTACAACAAAACAATGTGCACAAGCACTTGGAGGAATGAAAACCTAAGCTAATATTTACAAGGTGGAGAATTTCCCTTTAGTAGCAATGCTTTAGATAGATTCCATTGACTGGAATCTGTAGTTCTTCACCATCCAATGAAGACAATTGGAAGGCATTGCTGTCCTTACACTTTGTGACCATGTATGGGCCACTCCAAATGACATCAAATTTTGAATGCCTTCCGGTTTTGCTCTATCTGCATCCCATTTTAACACTAGATCTCCAACTTGGAAAGATCTACTCTTGGCCTTCCTATCAAAGGTCTTCTTGATCAAAGCTTGATCCTTCTCCATTACTTGGGATGCCTGATCTCTCGATCTCTTGGAGTTCCATCAATTTTGCATATCTAACCTCCATGGGCTCAAACTCCAACAACTCCAATTATTTCATGAGCTCCAATGTTGGCAACTCAAGTGATATGGGAAATATTGCCTCTCTTCCATAAAAAAGCTTGAATGGAGAGTTATTTGTAGATCTCTTGGGAGTTATCGTATCAACCCATAAGGCTGATTTCAATTTGGTATGCCAAGACCTCTGATTCTCATCAAGAGTCCTCCTAATGATCCTCAACAAGTTCTTGTTTGTAGATTCAGCTGGCCATTACCCCCGAGGGTAATAGTTTGATGAAGTACTTAGGTAGATCCCATTCTTGACAGCCCATTCAGTCACCTTAGATCTAATGAATGCTAATGCATTATTTGAGATTATTGTAGCTGGTATGCCAAACCTGGTTGCTATCCCCTAATAGAAGTCTAGGATACTAGCTTCATTTGCCTCCTTGAGAGCTACTGCTTCAGTCCATTTAGTGAAGTAATCCATGGCTGTTAAAATCCATTTGTGCCCTTGCCTTGAATTTGGATTAATGACTCCAATGAAGTCCAAACCCCATTGCATGAATGGCTGGTCAACTGAAATTGGATGCAATGGAAGGGCAGCTAGTCTTTCTTTACCTGTGAAGAATGCACAATTCTTGCACCTCTTGATCCATGCGTAGCAATCACTGAAAATCTTGGGCCAATAATAACCAGCCCTCATGATCTTTAGAGCTATCACTCTTGGTGCAAAATGACCACCAGCTGGTCCACCATGGAACTCTTCCAACATCCTTTGAACCTGATTTGTACTGATGCATCTCAGCAGCACTCCATTCACATCTCTCTTGAACAAAACACCATCAACAAGGGCATATGGGACAGCCTGCAATCTGAAGTGTCTTCTTTGGGTCTTGTTCATTTTCGAAGGGCATAGGCCTGTGCTTAGGAAGTGTATTATACCTTGGGTCCAGCAAGGAGTGGGGACAACATTATCCTCTTCTTGAGTGCTACCTTCCACATGGCTATCTTGAACTATCAAAACAACCTCTTCTTTATTGCATACTCCTTTTTGCTTTCCCAGAATAAGCTGATCACACAATCCTTTTCCTCTTACCAGCTTGGTGACCTTGATCTCAATGTCATACTCCATGACATGAGTGATCCAACCTGGCCTTTTCTCATTCAAATCCTTGTTGAGGAGGAAGTCCTTTACTCCCGCATGAGAGACCAACAACTGAACCTTATTGTTTGAGACTAGATGCTTGAATTTCTTCAAGCTTCTGATTAATGCAAGTACATGCTTCTCAATAAAAGAATATCTCACCTCATAGTCATCTAGGCTTTGGCTGAAGAAAGCAATTGGTTGCTCATCATTGTCCTTGTTCTGCTGTACCAAAATGGCAAAAATAGTATCATTACCTCCAAATGCATAGAGGATGAAATCCTTGGAGAAATACGGGTTGATGAGAGTTGGTGCTTGGGAGATGGCTTCTTTGATTGCTTCAAAATCTCCTTGCCTTCTGCTGTCCACTTGAAAGCCATGATTTTCTTTAACATTGTGGTGATAGGTTTGACAAGGGCTGCAAAATCTAGGACAAACCTCTGAACAAAGTTTATTCTCCCAAGAAACTCGAAGGGCCTTCTTGTGGCTTGGCAATGGTAGTGCTCTTATGGCTTCAACCCTCTCTGGATCAATTGCTAATCCTTCTTTAGAGACAATATGGCCAAGCAACTTTCCTTCATGTGCTAGGAAGATACACTTCTTAGGATTCAAAGAAACTCAAATCCTGCACCATTGGAAGACTTGTCTCAAATGAGAGAGGTGGTCTGCTACATTCTTTGAAAAAATGGTGATATCATCAAGGTATATCAGCACCATGTTGTTAATAAAACCTTTGAACACCATGTCCATTGCTCTTTGGAAGGTAGCTCCAGCATTGGACAACCCAAATGGCATTTTCCTGTATGCATAAGTTCCACATTTGGTTGTGAAGGCTGTCTTGAACTGATCTTCTTCATTCACCATAATCGATTGTAGCCGAGTAGCCATCAAGTAGTGAAAACCTCTCGAGCCAGCCACCACTTGCAAAATTTGCTCCATAGAAGGGAGTGGGTAATGGTCCTTGAGAGATGCTCTATTCAAGTCTCTGAAGTCAACACACAATCTGATCTCTCCACTCTTCTTTCTGACAACTGGAACTAAGTTGGCAACCCAACTAGAATGCTTGATTGGGAATATGATTCTTGACTCAATCAACTTATTAAATTCTTTCCTCATGAGAGGTCCCATGTGTGGATTGACTAGCCTTTGTTTTGCACTTTGATGGGCTTAGTATTTGGATCCAACTCAATGGTGTCTTGAGCTAACTTGGGATTGAAACCTTTCAAATCTTCGTAGCTCAAGAAAACACATCGGGAACTCTTGACACATTTGTATGAACTCATACCTTTCTTGTTCGGTTGTCATCTTTTCAATTTGCAATGGTTTGTTCTCTTCCACCAAGATGGATACTGAATCTTCTCTCTCTTGACCAGAATGTTTACTTTCTCTTTCCTAAACTAATCATTGGGATTGAAAATGGACTCCAAAGTGTTAAGTCCCTTGGGTAGCTTGTTAGTTCTCGGTTGTACCACTTGGTCACCATCTGCTGTTCCAATTTTTCTGATTTTTAGTGAGAACTCAACTTCTTCTTGCAAGAAATAGATGATTTGCTGGTCATTCTCAAACACTTGCCAACTTAAATTTTTATCCGGCACTAAAGGCCTCACAATCACATGGATGTTTGTCTGTACCTTGTCTGTTGAATACTTTCCATAATATCAAAGGCTGCCCCAATTGCTGCAAGCCTGTCAGCAGCTTGGTTTTCTTTCCTAGGAATGGATTTGATGCCAAAACCCTCAAAATATTCAATGAGGTCCCATACCCTATTCTTGTAGCACTTGAGTAGATCATTCTTGGTAGCATGCTATCCCTTGACCTGATTTACAATCAATTCACTGTCACCAAAGACTTGCAAGTTCTTTATTCCTCTCTTTATTTCCCAATGCATCCCTTGCACCAAGGCTTCATATTCAGCAGTGTTATTGGAGCATGCAAACTGAAATCTAAAAGTTGAATAATACTTAACTCCTTGAGGTGAAACCAGCATGGATCCCCCTCCTACACCTTGTCTACTCCTTGATCCATTAAAAAACAACTGCCATACCTCATTGTCATCTTTGTGGTTTGGCTTGGTGATGCTAGGAATAGGCTGATTTTCTTCATGTATGTAATAGACTCCCAGCTCAGATTCTTCTAATTCTTGATAAGGATCAAAAGCATGCACCTTGCTTGCCCATTCAACAAGAGTTAGTTCCAGGATGCTTCCCGACCTTGGTTTCGACTTCATCGGTGCTTGGGTGATCTTCTTGATCAAATTTGAGCAGTTGGCATTGATCGACTTGGAGTGTAGGGCTCAATGTGGAAGTTTGCAATAGGTTCAGACCTGATTGTAGCTATGGTTCCATACCTCGTTCCGAAACAACATGTGTGACCAATCAGCAGAAAAATATCCTCCAATCTTGGCTATGAAATCTCTTGACAAACATAGGGCAAAGAGTGGTGGAAGGTCTATAACTGATACATCTTGTAAAACAACAACATTTGGACATGCATGCAAGGTAAGACTCAAGTTTCTAATCACCCCAACTATTGTTACTGTTGTCCCATCCAACTGCACTACCCCTTTGGATATGGTTTCATATTGAAGTCCTAGCTGATCAACTATTTGCTTGGGCATCACTGAGCTACTTGCCCTAGAATCAATCATGTAATTATGCACCAATTGGTTTCCAATGATTAATGAGACATAAAAAGGAGGGGGCTTCAACATTTTACCTTGCTTTGTCCTCCATGATTCCCTTCAAGCTGGGCAGCATTTGTGAGCACCTTCTCTTGCATTTGGACTTGTTGATTCGAAGTTGGCCAGTCCTTCATGGCAGCTTGTAGCAAATCTCTCTGGCTTGGTATAGATAGGGATTCCCACATTGATATATTTACATTTGTTTTCTTCATCTGATCAATGATACTAAATGGTGATGAAGGATCTCTTTTCTATCCCTTGGTTTGCATATTCATCCCTTGCATGTGGGCAGCAACAATTGGTATTTGAGTTGGTCTAGGAGTTGTTCTTGGCTGCCCTTGTGCATTTACAACTGGATTTTGTTTGCCAACCATTTTTGGAGCCATAAAAGGTTGTGGATTGGTTGGAGCTAATGGCTGTTCTTCACCCAAATTCCTTCTTTTTGACCTTGTGTTGGCTGCAACACCTTGAGAGACTATTTGATTTATGCCACAAAAATCCTCTGCCTGCCAGTTCACAAGTGTGGTGTCATTTGGAGCTGATTGCTGCTGGAATGTTTCTTGTTGTTGGTTGTTTCCTTGATTGCCCTCACCCTCCACACCAGTAGTTGTCACCATTAATGCTTGATTCAAGGCACCGTTGAAGCACATAGATTGGTTGTGAGGTTCATTACATGGAAAACACCAATCATACTCCTAAGCAACGTTGTTTTGTGTTGGCACCAATGCCTTAGAGGTAGATATAGCATTTGTATTATAGGGCTGAAATGGTCTATTGGCAGGAGGCCTTGCTTGATTTAGATTTGTAGCTGGATTGGGTGGTCTATGAGGTTGATATGGCTGCCTGTTAGGCTGAGCTTGAGGCTGGAAGGAAGGTCTAAAACTTTGGGCTTGTTGCCTCTTGAGAGTAACCAACTCATTACCTAAATTTTGCAATTGCTTCATGACTTCTTGAAGCTCATTTGGGGCACTTGGAGATGAAGTAGAAGCTTCATTTGAACTCTAATTTCTAGGAGCGGGAGAAGGAGCCAAATTAGGTGCTTGATTAGTGTTTGGACTCTCTAAACTTGGAAACAATGACATTGGGGGTCTAGGAGCCACTTGCCGGCTTGAATCAAATAATTTTCAGCTCTAATGGAAATGCTCTAAGCAATGGGGATAGTTGTGCCTCCATGGACTGAATTAACATAGAAATATCAAAATTTAAAGCTTTAAGGTAATAAAGAAAATCACCTTATCTGAAGTTGAAATTGTTGCCAGCTCTCTTCATGACCGCCACTGGAATTCTCTCCCAAGTCCTGTTATCCAAAATGTGCCCCTGCTCATTTTTGTGGCTAACTCCTTATGTTCTTACCTCTCTTGTGCCTCAGTCTACATTTTTGATTTTTAGGCACTCAAATATTTCTAAAAATGGCACCATTGGATAGAGCTCTCTCTCAACTTTCCAGAAAGGTAAATTTTTCCTCCTAACTCCTCATATTTTTCAAGTTATGGCTTGTGAGTTTTTGTGGGAAATTTTCCCTTAGGAGGCCCGCGGACAATAGGAATCCACCACGTGGCACCTGGAGTGGTAGAGCGTGGGGAAAATTTGAAATTTTTTCCAAAGACCAAACGGGTAAAAATTTAAACTTTTGCCTGTTGATCCGATTTTGGCTTGTTTTTGCCCTAAATTTTCAAATCGTCATATCTTTTGATCCAGAGCTCGGATTTTTGCGTTCTTTATATCAATGGAAAGATGGTGAAATTATCTACATGATTCTGGGGTAAATTTTTCATTTTGGTTGAGTTTGGAGAGATAAAATCAAGAAATTCCTCTGGCATGTGGTAATGGCCAGAAATGACGTTTCAACAACCAATTTTAATGCAAAATGGGTCGCATTCTTCTTCAGCATGGCCAAAAATGTCAAGGCATGGGTCTGTAAGGATGCCCATGTTGTTTTAATGCATCTTCATTCAATGGGGAATGGCTTCCATGTTTTTTACACATTTTCTCTCTCCTGGGCTCGACCCATGCATTGTAAAAGCTAGATTTGGCTCATTTTTTGAGGTTGAACATTTTTTTGGATAGCAAGCTTCTTCTTTCACCTTCAACAAGTGATTTTTACAAGTATCAGACCTTCTTCATGATTGTAATAGGTTTCTACCTCTTTGATGTTGCAAATGCAAGGATTTTGATAGTGAAAATGACAGTGCAGACTCTGTGATCAATTTTCAGTCCTTTGTTTGTATTGTCTTGCTTCATTTCAGACCTCTAATTGCATCTTATCAGGCTGTGTATGATGTTTCATGTTGCATTTTATGAAATTGTGTCAATTTTCATGAACAAGAAGTGTTCACCACTCCTTTGGTGTATCACCTATTAGTTTAGTTTCAATTTTTGCACTTTCTATCTCTGTCTCCTTGGAATTTAGAGTAGGATTAGGATTCAAACCTCTGCAATTGTGCAAATAATAGATCTGATCAGAGGAGTTTGAGGAACCAGCCTCTAATCTGGAGATTCCTCTCTCATTTTACAAGTCCCACACTTGGAGAGAGGTTTCAATGTTGTGCAATCACACTGGATGCCTGAAACATCAACTTAGAAACCTGATTTACATCCGAGGTGCTGCTGATTTGCAACAATAGTTTTGGCATGCCCAGTGGGACCTTAGAGGTCTCATTTTCATTACAACAAAGTTGATGTGCATCTGCTGCAATTTTCTTGCTTAAAAGAGCTATAAATTGCACATCTGGCGACTCCAAGGGGAAGAATCAGCTGGTTTTGGCAGTGCAGACCTGAAAACTCATGAGAAGAATCAACACAAGGTCAAGAGCTGGAGAGGAAGAGGTGTTGTTTGAATATCTGTAGTTATCTCCAAGAATAAGGCAAAGTGGGAGGAGAATCCAAAGGTCTCCATCTCCACCAAACAGAACTCTCTCAACTCCTCCACCTGGTAGGCCTTTCATTCAGTCAACAAGGGTTCTAAGACCAATTAGAATGGCACAAAACAACCCCTATGTCAATTTCACTGGCAGCAGCCCACTTGCTCTCAATGCACAAAATCCAATCCCGATTCTGACATTGAAGACCATTCCATACTTCATTGGAGAAAATCAGACCTCACCTGGTGATCATGTTAAGGATATTGCTAACATTTGTGCAATCCATGAGATCAATGAGATGCAAGTTACTACTGGCATCTTCATTCAAAGGGAAAGCTTTGCAATGGTTTAGGAGTCTTGCCTCAGGTTCTATTCAAAATTGGAATCAGCTATGTATAGCCCTCCATGAGCAGTTTGGGGAAAATGGAGACAACTTGTCCCTTTTGGAGCGGTGACAACTATCAAAAGAGCTCCCAATGAGCGGTTGACTGATTTTAATTTTAGATTTGAAAGGACTTGGGAGATAATTCCGGTGGCGGATCAAAGCCAATGACGGAAGGTGCTTTTCTTTACTATCTCAAAGCTCTAAATTCTGATATTTCTATGTTGATTCAGTCCATGGGAGGCATAACTATCCCTATGGCTTATAGCATTTCTATTAGGGCTGAAAATTGTTTGATCAGTGGCAAACTAGCCCCTAGACCTCCCATGCCATTATTTACAAGTTTAGAGAGCCCAAACACTAATCAAGCACCTAATTGAGCTCCTTCTCCCACTCCTAGAAATCGAGTTCAAATGAAGCTTATACTTCATCTCCAAGTGCCTAAATGAGCTTCAAGAAGTCATGAAGCAATTGCAAAATTTAGGTAATGAGTTGGTTACTCTCAAGAGGCAACAAGCCCAAAGTTTTAGACCTTCCTTCCAGCCTCAAGCTCATCCTAACAGGTAGCCATATCAACCTCATAGACCACCCAATCCAGCTACAAATCTAAATCAAGCAAGGCCTCCTGCCAACAGACCATTTCAGCCCTATAATCCAAATGCTATATCTGCCTCTAAGGCATTGGTGCCAACACAAAACAACGTTGCTCAGGAGTATGATTGGTGTTTTCCATGCAATGAACCTCACAACCAATCTATGTGCTTCAACGGTGCCTTGAATCAAGCATTAATGGTGACAACTACTAGTGTGGAGGGTGAGGGCAGTCAAGGAAACAACCAACAACAAGAAACATTCCAGCAGCAATCAGCTCCAAATGACACCACACTTGTGAACTGGCAGGCAGAGGATTTTTGTGGCATAAATCAAATAGTCTCTCAAGGTGTTGCAGCCAACACAAGGTCAAAAAGAAGGAATTTGGGTGAAGAACAACCATTAGCTCCAACCAATCCACAACCTTTTATGGCTCCACAAATGGTTGGCAAACAAAATCTAGTTGTAAATGCACAAGGGTAGCCAAGAACAGCTCCTAGACCAACTCAAATACCAGTTGTTGCTGCCCACATGCAAGGGATGAATATGTAAACCAAGGGATAGCAAAGAGATCCTTCATCACCATTTAGTATCATTGATCAGATGAAGAAGACAAATGTAAATATATCAATGTGGGAATCCCTATCTATCCTAGGCCAGAGAGATTTGCTACAAGCTGCCATGAAGGACTGGCCAACTTCGAATCAACAAGTCCAAATGTAAGAGAAGGTGCTCATAAATGCTGCCCAGCCTGAAGGGAATCATGGAGGACAGCAAGGTAAAATGTTGAAGCCCCCTCCTTTTTATGTCTCATTAATCATTGGAAACCAATTGGTGCACAATTACATGATTGATTCTAGGGCAAGTAGCTCAGTGATGCCCAAGCAAATAGCTGATAAGCTAGGACTTCAATATGAAACCATATCCAAAGGGGTAGTGTAGTTGGATGGGACAGTAGTAACAACAGTTGGGGTGATTAGAAACTTGAGTCTTACCTTGTATGCATGTCCAAATGTTGTTGTTTTACAAGATGTATCAGTTATAGACCTTCCACCACTCTTTGCCCTATGTTTGTCAAGAGATTTCACAGCCAAGATTGGAGGATATTTTTCTGCTGATTGGTCACACATGCTGTTCAGAACGAGGTATGGAACCAAAGCTACAATCAGGTCTGAACCTATTGCAAACTTCCACATTGAGCCCTACACTCCAAGTCGGATCAATGCCAACTGTTGGCATTTGATCAAGAAGATCACCCAAGCACAGCGATGAAGGCTGAAACCAAGGTTGGAAGCATCCTGGAACTAACTCTTGTTGAATGGGCAAGCAAGGTGCATGCTTTTGATCATTATCAAGAATTAGAAGAATACGAGTGGGAGTCTATTGCATACATGAAGAAAATCAGCCTATTCCTAGCATCACCAAGCCAAACCACAAAGATGACAATGAGGTATGGCAGTTATTTTTTGATGGATCAAGGAGTAGACAAGGTGCGGGAGGTGGAGCAATGCTTATTTCACCTCAAGGAGTAAAGTACTATTCAACTTTTAGATTTCAGTTTGCATGCTCCAATAACACTGCTGAATATGAAGCCTTGGTGCAAGGGATGTATTGGGAAATAAAGAGAGGAATAAAAATTTGCAAGTCTTTGGTGACATTGAATTGATTGTAAACCAAGTTAAGGGCAGCATGTTGTCAAGTGTAATATTCTTAAGTGTTACAAGAAGCAGGGTGTGGGACCTCATTGAATATTTTGAGGGCTTTAACATAAAATCCATTCCTAGAAAAGAAAACCAAGCAAGTGGCTGTGCGAGTTGCAGCGAGTTGAGGCAGCCTTTGATATTGTGGAAAGCATTCAAAAGGACAAGGTATAGCCAAACATCCATGTGATTGTGAGGCCTTCAGTGCCGGATAACAATGTAAGTTGGCAAGTGTTTGAGAATGACCAGTAAATCATCCATTTCTTACAAGAAGAAGCTGAGTTCTCAGCTAAAAATCAGGAAAAATTAGAACAGCAGTATGGTGACCAAGTGGTATAGCTGAGAACTAACAAGCTGCCCAAGGGACTTATCACTTTGGAGTCCATTTTCAATCCCAATGATCAGTTTAGGAAAGAGAAAGCAAACATTCAGGTCAAGAGAGAAGATTCAGTATCCATCTTGGTGGAAGAGAACAAACCATTGCAAATTGGAAAGATGACAACTGAACAAGAAAGGTATGAGTTCATACAGCTGTGTCAAGAGTTCCCTGATGTGTTTGCTTGGAGCTACGAAGATTTGAAAGGTTTCAATCCCAAGTTAGCTCAGCACACCATTGAGTTGGATCCAAATACTAAGCCCATCAGGTAGAAACAAAGGCCAGTCAATCCACACATGGAACCTCTCATGAGGAAGGAATTGAACAAGTTGATTGAGTCAAGAATCATATTCCCAATCAAGCATTCTAGTTGGGTTGCCAACTTAGTTCCAGTCAGAAAGAAGAGTGGAGAGATCAGATTGTGTGTTGACTTCAGAGACTTGAATAGAGCATCTCTCAAGGACCATTACCCACTCCCTTCTATGGAGCAAATTTTGCAAGTGGTGGCTGGCTCTCGAGAGGTTTTCACTACTTGATGGCTACTCGGGCTACAATCAGATTATGGTGAAGGAAGAAGATCAGTTCAAGACAGCCTTCACAACCAAATGGGGAACTTATGCATACAGGAAAATGCCATTTGGGCTGTCCAACGCTGGAGCTACCTTCTAAAGAGCAATGGACATGGCGTTCAAAGGTTTGATTAACAACATGGTGCTGATATATCTTGATGATATCACTGTTTTTTCAAAGAATGCAGTGAGACCACTCTCTCTCATTTGAGACAAGTCTTCTAAAGGTGCGGGAGATTTGGAGTGTCTTTGAATCCTAAGAAGTGTATCTTCCTAGCACATAAAGGAAAGCTCCTTGGCCATATTGTCTCCAAATAAGGATTAACAATTGATCCAGAGAGAGTTAAAGCCATAAGAGCACTACCATTGCCAAGCCACAAGAAGGCACTTTAGAGTTTCTTGGGAGAATAAATTTTGTTGAGGTGTCTGTCCCATATTTTACAGCCCTTATCAAACCTATCACCAAGATGTTGAAGAAAAGAATGGATTTCAAATGGACAGCAGAAGGTAAGAAGAGTTTTGAAGCAATCAAAGCCATCTCTCAAGTACCAACTCTCATCAACCCGGATTTCTCCAAGGATTTCATCCTCTATGCATTTGGGGGTAATGATACCATTTCTGCTATTTTGGTACAGTAGAACAAGGACAATGATGAGCAGCCAATTGCTTTCTTCAGCTAAAGCCTAGATGACTATGAGGTGAGATATTCTTTTATTGAGAAGCATGTACTTGCGTTAATCGAAGCTTGAAGAAATTCAAGCATCTAGTCTCAAACAACAAGGTTCAGTTGTTGGTCTCTCATGCGGGAGTAAAGGACTTCCTCCTCAACAAGGATTTGAATGAGAAAAGGGTAGGTTGGATCACTCGTGTCATGGAGTATGACATTGAGATCAAGGTCACCAAGCTAGTAAGAGGAAAAGGATTGTGTGAGTAGCTAATTTTGGGCAAGCAAAAAGGAGTATGTAATAAAGAAGAGGCTGTTTTGATAGTTCAAGACAGCCATGTGCAAGGTAGCACTCAAGAAGAGGATAATGCTGTCCCCACTCCTTGCTGGACCCAAGGTATAATGCACTTCCTAAGCATAGGCCTATGCCCTCCAGAGATGAACAAAACCCAAAGAAGACACTTCAGATTGTAGGCTGTCCCATATGCCATAGTAGATGGTGTTTTGTTCAAGAAAGATGTGAATGGAGTGCTGCTGAGATGCATTAGCACAAATCAGATTCATAGGGTGTTGGAAGAGTTCCATGGTGGACCAGCTGGTGGTCATTTTGCACCAAGAGTGACAGCTCTAAAAATCATGAAGGCTGGTTATTATTGGCCCAATATTTTCAGTGATTGCTTTGCGTGGATCAAAAGGTGCAAGAATTGTGCATTCTTCATAGGTAAAGAGAGGCTTGCTACCCTTCCATTGCATCTAATTTCAGTTGACCAGCCATTCATGCAATGGGGTTTGGACTTCATTGGAGTTATTAATCCTAATTCAAGCCAAGTGCATAAGTGGATTTTGACAGCCACAGACTACTTCACCAAGTGGACTGAAGTAGTAGCACTCAAGGAAGCAAATGAGTCTAGCATCTTAGACTTCTATGAGGGGATAGTAACCAGATTTGGCATACCTGCTACAATAATCTCAGATAATGCATTAGCATTCATTGGATCCAAGGTGACTGAGTGGGCTGTCAAGAATGGGATCTACCTAAGTACTTCATCAAACTACTACCCTCAGGGTAATGGCCAGGCTAAATCTACAAACAAGAACTTGTTGAGGATCATTAGGAGGACTCTTGATGAGAATCAGAGGTCTTGGCATACCAAACTGAAATCAGCCTTATGGGCTGATAGGATAACTCCCAAGAGATCCACAGGTAACTCTCCATTCAGGCTTGTTTATGGAAGAGAGGCAATCTTGCCCATGTCACTTGAGTTGCCAACATTGGAACTCATGAAGCAATTAGAGTTGCTAGAGTTTGGGCCCATGGAGGTGAGATATGCAGAGTTGATGGAGCTCCAAGAGATCAGAGATCAGGCATCCCAAGCAATGGAGAAGGATCAAGCTTTGATTAAGAAGACCTTTGATAGGAAGGCCAAGAGTAGATCTTTCCAAGTTGGAGATCTAGTGTTAAAATGGGATGCAGATAGAGCAAAACCGGGAAGGCATTCAAAATTTGATGCCATTTGGAGTGGCCCATACATGGTCACAAAGTGTAAGGACAACAATGCCTTCCAATTGTCTTCATTGGATGGCAAAGAACTATAGATTCCAGTCAATGGAATCTATTTAAAGCATTGCTACTAAAGGAAATTCTCCACCTTGTAAATATTAGCTTAGGTTTTCATTCCTCCAAGTGCTTGTGCACATTGTTTTGCTGTAGGTTATTTTGCTTTCCCTAAGTGCTTTGGCATAGGCTTGCTGTCCCTGGAGATGTTTTGCAGTCCTTGCTTCCATCAGGTGATATTTCATCTTCCTCCTTGCAACATTCTAAGTCAGTTGGGGTTCCGAATAGAAAATTTTATGACTCCATGCCCAATGGGCTGCTTCAGGCAACTGGTATCTTCATCTAGCAGGCAGATGACCCCTCTGAGTCGCCAAAATTGTTATCCAAAATGTGCCCCTGCTCATTTTTATGGCTAACTTCTTGTGTTCTTACCTCTCTTGTGCCTCAGTCTCCATTTTTGATTTTTAGGGACTCAAATCTTTCTAAAAATGGCACCATTGGATAGAGCTCTCTCTCAGCTTTCTAGAAAGGTAAAGTTTTCCTCCTAACTCCTCATATTTTTCAAGTTATGGCTCGACGGAGTTTTTGTGGGAAATTTTTCCTTAGGAGGCCCACGACCAATAGGAAGCTGCCACATGGCACCTGGAGTGGTGGAGCATGGGGAAAATTTGAAAATTTTTCCAAAGACCAAACGAGTAAAAATTCAAGCTTTTGCCCGCCAATCCGATTTTGGCCTGTTTTTGCCCTAAATTTTCAAATAGCCATATCTTTCGATCCAGAGCTTGGATTTTCATGTTCTTTATATCAATGGAAAGCTGGTGAAATTATCTACATGATTCCAGGGTCAATTTTGCATTTTGGTTGAGTTTGGAGAGAGAAAATCAAGAAACACCTCTGGCACGTGGTAATGGCCAGAAATGACGTTTCAACAACTAGTTTTAATGCAAAATGGGTCGCATTCTTCTTCAGCATGGCCAAAAATGTCAGGGCATGGGTCTGTAAGGATGCCCATGTTGTTTTAATGCATCTTCATTCAATGGGGAATGGCTTCCATGTTTTTTACACGTTTTCTCTCTCTTGGGCTTGACCCATGCATTGTAAAAGCCAGATTTGGCTCATTTTTTGAGGTTGAACATTTTTTTGGATAGCAAGCTTCTTCTTTCACCTTCAACAAGTGATTTTTACAAGTATCGGACCTTCTTCATGATTGTAATATAATTCAGCCTCTTTGATGTTGCAAATGCAAGGATTTTTGATGAAAAATGACAAAGAGCACTCTGTGATCAATTTGCGAGTCCTTTGTTTGTATTGTCTTGCTTCATTTCACACCTCTAATTACATCTTATCAGCTTTGTGTATGATGTTTCATGTTGCATTTATGAAATTATGTCAATTTTCATGAACAAGAAGTGTTCACCAGTCCTTTGGTGTATCACCTATTAGTTTAGTTTCAATTTTTACACTTTCTATCTCTGTCTCCTTGGAATTTAGAGTAGGATTAGGATTCAAACCTCTGCAATTGTGCAAATAAACAGATCGATCGGAGGAGTTTGAGGAACCCACCTCTAATCTGGAGATTCCTCTCTCATTTTACAAGTCCCACACTTGGAAAGAAGTTTCAATGTTGTGCAATCTGCTTTGGATGCCTAAAACATCAACTTAGAAACCTGATTTGCATCCGGGGTTGCTTTGCTGATTTACAACAACAAGTCCTTTGAAATCTGAAATTAAAATCAGTCAGCTGCTCATTGGGAGCTCTTTTGATAGTTGTCAGCTGCTCCAAAAGGGACAAGTTGTCTCCCTTTTCCCCAAACTGCTCATGGAGGGCTATACATAGCTGATTCCAATTTTGAATAGAACCTGAGGCAAGACTCTGAACCATTGCAAAGCTTTCCCTTTGAATGAAGATGCCAACAGTTTGACAGCAACTTACATCTCATTGATCTCATGGATTGCACAAATGTTAGCAATATCCTTAACATGATCACCAGGTGAGGTCTAATTTTCTCCGGTGAAGTATGGAATGTTCTTGAATGTCATGAATTGGGATTGGATTTTGTGCATTGAGAGCAAGTGGGCTGCTGCCAGTGAAATTGACATAGGGGTTGTTTTGTGCCATTCTGATTGGCCTTAGAACCCTTGTTGATTGAATGAAAGGCCTACCAGGTGGAGGAGTTGAGAGAGTTCTGTTTGGTGGAGATGGAGACCTTTGGATTCTCCTCCCACTTTGCCTTATTCTTGGAGATAACTGCAGATATTCAAACATCACCTCTTCCTCTCCAACTCTTGACCTTGTGTTGATTCTTCTCATGAGTTTTCAGGTTGACACTACTAAAACCAGCTAATTCTTCTTCCTTGGAGTCGCCAAATGTGCAATTTATAGCTCTTTTAAAGCAAGAAACTTGCAACAAATGCACATCAATTTTGTTGCAATGAAGATGAAGACCTCTAAGGTCCCACCAGGCGTGCCAAAACTGTTGTTGCAAATCAGTAGCACCCCCTGGATGTTGATTATATTTCTAGTTTGATCATACTAGCATCCAGTATGATTGCACAACATTGAATCCTCTTCCCAAGTGTGGGACTTGTAAAATGGGAAAGGAATCTCAGTTTAGAGGTGGTTCCTCAACTCCTCACGATCAGCTATTTCACTTGCACAATTGTAGAGGTTTAAACTCCTATACTCTAAATTCCAAAGGGACAAGGATAGAAAATGCAAAAAAGAAAAAACTAATGCTAATAGGTGATGCACCAAAGGAGTGGTGAGCATTTTTTACTTCTGCAAATTGACACAGTTCATAAAATGCAACAAAAACAACATGCACAAACTGATAGCTGTAATGAAGTGTTAGAAATTAGGCAAACAACACCAACAGAGGATAAAAACTAATCACAGGGCCTGTATTGTTATTTTAACATCAAAATCACTTGCATTCAAACACCTGAAAGGTAAAAATATAGTTGCAGTTTCTAGAAAAGGTCTGTTATTCCACTAAATCACTTCTAAGGTGAAAAAGGGAGCTTTGCCATACACAAAAAATGTTCAACCCCCAAAAAATGAGCCAAATCTGGCTTTTTACAATGCATGGGTCGAGCCCAGGAGAGAAAAAAGTGTAAAAACGTGGGAGCCATTCCCCATTAAATGAAGATGCATTAAAACAACATGGGTGTCCTTACAAACCCATGCGCTGACATTTTTAACCATCTTTGAAGAAGAATACGACCCATTTTGCGTTAAAATTGGTTGTTGAAACGTCATTTTTGGCCATTACCACATGCCAGAGATGTTTCTTGATTTTGTCTCTCCAAAATGAACCAAAATGCAAAAATGACCATGGAATCTTGTAGATAATTTCACCAGCTTTCCATTGATATAAAGAACGTGAAAATCCGAGCTCTGGATCGAAAGATATGGTGATTTGAAAATTTAGGGCAAAACAGGGCCAAATCGGGTCGGTGGGAAAATATTCAAATTTTTGCACCTTTTTGGTCATTTGGAAAATTTTCCAAAATTTCCCCACACTCCACCACTCTAGGTGCCACGTGGCAGCATCTCATTGGCCACGGGCCTTCTAGGGGAAAATTTCCCACAAAAACTCCGCCGAGCCATAACTTGAAAAATACGTGGAGTTAGGAGGAAAACTTTACCTTTCTGGAAATCGAGAAAGAGCTCTATCCAATGGTGCCATTTCCAGAAGATTTTGAGTGCCTAAAAAGCAAAATTTTATGTCTGAGGCACAAGAGAAGGAAAGATGAAAGGAGTTAGCTAGAAAATGAGCAGGGGGCACATTTTGGGTAAGAGTAACCAAGTTGGAAACAACACAATATACAAGAAGAAAATGCTCGAGTTTGGCACACAAGTCACAATTCCAACAACACGGGATGACCCTCGGAATTAGAAGGAGGAAACAAAGGCATCCAATAGTAAAATCAATTCAAGTGCCCACAAATGAATTCCAACATAGAGCTCCTCAGAAGTAGTGCATGCCCCTCCTTTGGTAGGTCAAGCCTCTACACTAGCTAAGGTTCCGCCTCATGTACCTAGCAACCAAGCAAGGATGTTGTTGTTCATAAAATGTGCAAGTAAGTGGGTTTTCCATTTAGCATTGTGGACCAAATGAAGAAGAAAAATATAAATGTTACAATGTGGGATGCCCTGGCCATTCCACCCCAACCTAACTTGTTGCATGCAACTCTATCTGTTGGTTGTCAAAAATGACTTTAAAAATAACAACGGATCAGAGACAGAAAGTCCCTCCTCTTTAATGGGAGAGGTTCCCTTATTTAAAGACAAAGCTTATTTACATATGTACAATGCATAGTTTTAATGGGGAACTTGGATATCATGAAAGTGTTTAAAATAGAACGGATCATCAATACAAAAGTATAGAGGAATGAAGTATCGAAAATGAGCAAAAAGGCACTCTCAAGAATTATAGATAACAAAATAATTCCTTATGCATGCCAGAATGAAATTATTTGGAACAAAACCATTTGCATTTGAGACAATAAGATGCTATTTCAAAGACACAAAGTTCCAGAAATTACATCTACAAGAATACAAAGCTTCTTGAAGTAATACAGACAAATGATTCAAAAATATTCAATGGATAGTAATGAAAGAACAAGACCAGATAGACATGGAAAGAAATATATTTTGTATTGATTGCTTTGTTACTCCTTACACTTTCAAAAATAAACCAAGTTCCGGCCCCCTTCTAAATGGCGTAGGGAGCCCATTATATAGCTTACAAATTAGTTACACTTGGTAATTGCTTCTTTTAACTAAAATATTTAATTAAGGGGATGCTTGACACAAAACCCTCAACTAATTACAATAATCCTGAATTGAGAAAAAGAAGGAAAGGAGAAGCTAGGAGGGAAAACAAATGCTTATGGTTGGGGAGGGCCCACTGACTTGAGGATCCATTGTCTAAACTTTTTCAATGCTTCCGCTATGTCTCTACCTCGTGGGACCGATGTGTTGGTAGTAGCTTGGGTCCAAGATCCCAGACATTTCTCCATCTCCTTATCAAACTCGGTGTGTGCATGATATTATTTATTAGCTTCCTCAATGGCAGATTGAAGAGAGAAAATCTCCTTTATCTTCTCTTTGGTCATTGAGTCCTCCTTGAACAAGTTTTCCTTAACAAATGCCCTAAATTGAGTTTTAATTTCCTAAAGGGAGAAAGGAACACATAAAGTTTCATTGTGAAGGTGACAGTGGATATCCTTGAAAGAGGATACAACACATGTTTTGAAAGCTTCACCCTTTTGCCAACTATTTCTTAACTCTCCTAGAGCCTCCTCTAGAACCTTTATTTTCCACTCCATGCTAAAAATGCACGACCCTAATAAATTATCTTTGGCATCATCGGAAAATTTACTTGCCATCAATATATTTTCATCGATCTGTCCCATCGGGCGAAGGTCTACTATGCAGCTGCTCCAAAGTTTAAGGTCTACTATGTCTTTAATGCTTTGGAATTCATCTTGACTAAGAATCATAGGTGGTGGAAGGAAGCTAGTGTGGTAGGATCTAGAACCTTGTCTTTAGACAAAGCAATGACTTGATGAAACCGTAGAAAGCACTTGAGATTTCTTCTCCGGCTACTCTATAGTCTCCGCTTGCCTTTTTCTACTCTCCCAATAACCCCGGTTACTATTTCCTGAAGGTTATGTATTTAATTTTTAGGGGTATATTATCCCATTGAGATCCTTGAAATTTTCAGATTAGAGGCTAATAAATCCTGTTCTGCCATATCAACCTTAGGCTTTTCTACCTCAAGAAATTGCTAGCCTTGGTCATCTGCCACTATCCTTGAAGTTGTTTTAGCTCTCTTTGCAGGAGCAAAAGGAGTAGTGCCCAACAAGGCCACCACAACATCAAAATTTGGCCCTGTCAATTGAGAAGAAGGCTTCCTCTTCCTACTATCAACAAAATGTTGCACCCATGAAAAAGTGGAGGAAGGAGGAGCAAGTGAACCAAGAGCAAGAGAACTCATAACACTTGTAGATCAAGGATTTCGCGCTTGTTACCTGTCCAAGTTAATGCACCAAACTAAACACAAAAACCCTGAAAAACTCCAATGAAATTGATACCTGATGAAGATGTAGACGGATGAGGAAGCCGATGTAGATAAGACGGGCGCACACGAGCAATTCGCACAATAGATCCGAGTAACCTGCAAAACACCGATGCTTGACAGAAAAAGACCACGTTAAAAGATATTTAGGTGGACTGCCCGAGAAGCGGGTCCGGGAAGCGATAAGCTTCCTCGGCGGATGTCAGTCCACGTTTTCAATTAAGAAAAGAAGCATACATGATAAAAGATGTAAGTAAAAGCTAGATTTTCGATTGCGGTAATAAGACATAATCTAAACGCAGCATTTAAAATACGAGAAAACAAGGAACTATGAAATAATGCTGAATTTGTGTCACTGTGTCCTTTTACTGTCTGCAGTGGGAAATTGGTGTCGGCCCAGGTAGAATCGGCGTCCGCCCGATGTGGTCGGCGTCGATCGAGACGAATCGGCATCGACTGGGTGAGATCGGCGTCGACTAAAGGCAGATCGATCAATCAGGGACTGTACGATAAGATTCGGGAATTAGAAGGTGAATGTGGTCTGTTGGATGTGCCGAAGTTGGCGAGATACTGGAACAGAGTCACCAGATGATAGATGGTTGTGTGTGATGTTGATGTGATGTGGGCAGAGTAACGATGCTCCTCTCAGGGATTGATTCAGACAGGATCTGCCCTTACTTGACACCCTTAATGCTAAAAGATCTCTCTTTCTTACAGCCTGTGTCTCTCTCGCTCTCTGTTCATGCGTAAGTGCTTCTTTTTTCATCTGTTCACTTTTTCGCTCTCTCTTCGGTCCCTAGAACTGAGTTCTGGACTTGCTTTTATAATCGGCGTCGCTCCTAGAAAATCGGCGCCGACCATATGGGTCGGCGCCGATCGCGGAATAGACTCCCGAGATGGCCAAAATGAGCGATTTCGAGAAGGATAAGATTTATCCCGAATACGGGAAATATCCCGCTTAGGGAAGAGGAAAAATAGATGTGATACATAGATAGAATAAGTTTGGGGTGGATAAGTGATTAAGATGCATGGGAAGAAGCGTAATTAAATATTTAATATTTAATCACTCATGGGTAAGATATGATGAGGTGGATTAAATTTGGAATAAGTGATTACATCACAAATTGGATAATATCCCAAGGGGATGGTGACGTAAACGTGCCCCAGGTTACCTAAGCAAGTAAAAGAATGTGAGGGACACTAAATTGAGTAACCAATTTTGAGTGTCTACATTTTGCCCCTTTTTGTCAAGTAACTTGCGATAAGCAAGGTTATGAGGCAAAAACAAAGGGATGGAAGAAGGGAAGAATTTGTGATGATGTGATCCCCCTCAAACTTGGGATGGGATGGATGATAGAACAGACGATCCCAAGTTTGAAAAAGGGAGATGAAAAATGCAGGGTGCCCCAGTCGGACGTCTGGAGTAGATCTGATCATTGATGACGCATACACATAAATAAAAGGCAGCAACCTAAGGAACTCACATTGGTAGGGCAAACTAGCCGGTCTTCTCATGAGACGACGTTAGTGCCTACAGACCCATGAGTGTAAGGAGAACTGCAAAATGGTCAGCATCTAAAGAGAGACACATTGGTAGGGACAACTAGACGGTCTGGAAAGCAGACGACGTTAGTGCCTACAGACCCGTTTAACTCTAAGCTGCCAAAAAGTACGAGTGTCCCACGCAAAGGGAACAAACCCGAAATAGACAAGGATATCTAAAAAAAATGTGCCAAAAGGCAAAATTCAGCACACAACAATGATCAGATAGATAAGTAAGCCAAGCATCAACACTATGGCAAAAGATATGGAAAATCGGCGGCGACCAAATTAATCGGCGACGACTAAAACAAACGGCGTCGACCCACAAAATCGGCGCCGACCAATCCAGGCACATATAAATATGCGAACGGAAAACGTAAACGATTTATTTTCAACGTGACGATTGATTCAGAGAAAGCCAGATTTTTGATTTGAGCATCATGGAAGCCTCTGGGAGCGGTCAGAAGCGCAGGAGGACACGACCTGGGGTAAGTGGTCATTCTTGAACCCATTGTTCTTAATGGATTTTTTTTTTTGTTTGATTTTCTTTGCATGGGAGGCCAGGGTCCGGTTTATGTCAGACAGGCAGTCGGCACCGATTGTTGTAATCGGCGTCGATTGCTGTTAGATAGGCGTCGATTGGTATTAATCGGCGCCGACTTAAATGAACGACGTCGCTTTTACCAAAATCGCGCGATTGATATATGTTCATTTTTTTTAATTTTTTTATTTTTTTGTTATTGTTTTGGAGGATGTGATTTGGGGAAATAAGAGACTAATTATGTTTTTGATGTCGTGGATGCAGGCACGAGAGGCTCTTCATATGAGGGATGCCATTCCTGAGTTATTGGAGACTATTCTCCCTGATGTGACAGATGCAGACTGGCAGCATTTAGAGCTAGCCGGGCTCGGGGGTTTCCGGTATTATAGACGAGTGCCACGAGATGTGGAGCTCATGCGGGCATTAGTGCGACGGTGGGACAGCCACACGTGCACTTTTTGGTTCAGGACGGGTGAGATGACTATCACCCATGAGGATATATTCAGGATCCTGAGATTGCCGATCGCTGGGGACCCGATTGAGATCACACCCCGGGAGCAGCAGCAGAGGGCCCTAGGTCGGTTATACAGAGATAGGGCAGATGACTCGGAGATAGTGTCTGGGGCAGTGAGGATAGCCTCACAGTACAGGCAGGATAGCCCTCGGAGCAGACGGATAGTGCTGATTCAGATGGCTATATCCTACTTTGCCCTGCCAGATTCAGGAGGTGGGAGATTCCCATTGTTACTGTTAGACTGTGTTTGCGACATCCTGCAGTACAGACAGGTTTTTGCCTTCGCCGATGCCCTGATAGCTCAGATATATCATGAGCTATGGATGTACACCACCGCGGGAAGGGACGAGGATTGGCGTCGATTTGTGCTCCATTGTTGGGCATATGAGCACATAGCGGTGATCAGGCCATCCGGGCTTCCTTGGATGCCAGCAGGAGTGGGAGGGATTGATTATGGATTTCGGAGATGGCGGGCTGACATGGCCGCAGGGGATACAGGTAGATCGGCCGAGTGGTACTCTGAGCGTTTCAGGACGCTGACACCAGATCAGGTTATCTGGAGGCCGTATCGGGCATTTCCGACATGGGCTGGTCAGGATGCCCACTTGGTAGCACTGAGACGGAGCCGGGTGGTTAGGGGCCGTAGGCCGGATATGTGGGAGCGAGTCCCGTTCATGCGGATACTGAGACAGTTCGGCCTAGTACAGACAGTGCCGACCACCTACACGCCATATAGGCGGGATAGCAGGGAGACGGATTTGCCGGTTTTGATCCCAGCAGACCCATTGAGAGAGGCCCCACCCTCCGCAGACAGTGATGATGACGCGGGGGTGGATGAGGGCTACGCAGCATGGTACGACACAGAGCTTCCACGACATCTCCCGCCATCTATAGATGCTGACGAGGAGGACATAGCTGCTATGCTGGACAGACTGGAGGTAGAGCATGCCACCCTTACACAGACACATCAGGTAGCTCTGGAGGAGATCAGGGCTTTGACAGAGGAGAGGGATGCCCTGATTGTGGAGAGAGACACCGCTCGCCAGGAGCGAGACATAGCGATCCAGCAGAGGGATCGCTACCTTCGGCATAGGGAGGCCCTCAGGGCCAAATATGGAGAGACCGGTGCCACGTCAGAGTCCGGTACACAGGGCACGACCCTAGGAGGGGCACCACCAGCAGCGCCAGCAGCCCCAGCAGCACCAGCAGCATCGTTACGAGCACCGGGTACTGTGAGCCTGAGCACATACCAGTCTCTCCTCGCTGAGGTGAGATACTATGAGGATGCCCTAGCGCAGCATGCCCCAGATGTGCCTCGGTACGGGGCGAGGAGGAGAGCAGCGACGGCTACGGCGAGCGGAGCCTCAGGTGGAGGGAGTACTGGGAGAGATCGAGGTGGGCCGAGACCTCCAGCAGCAGGTGCATCGAGCTCGATAGGCGGCGGCCAGGAGAGACAGCCAGGTGCAGAGGAGGGTGGAGGAGATAGTGTCCTCCATGCGTCGGACTTTACTATATAGAGATTGATAGATTTTGTATCTGTATAGTGATGTAGCCTCGATTGGAAGGCATTGTATAGATGGCTTGATTGAAAGCCACCCATTTTTGTACAGACACCCATGTATATATAGATTCATCATGTTATTTGTTATATGATTGTACTCATGCTTTTAATTTTGATATACATGGATAGATGGATATAGATATAGACTTGATAGAGGATAAAATAGATGTGGTTGGATAGATATAGACTGATAGATGATAGAAATAGATGTGATTAGATAGATTGATATGTGGATATAACTTTGATAGATGGATGTGATGTAACTTGGATGTACATGTGTTTGATGTATGGATTAGATATAGATAGATGTAATGTACCTTGGATGTACATTTTGATGGATAGATAGATGGATGTGTTTGATGTATGGATGTAATTTTAATGAGAAATGAATACAGATAGATGTTTTGATAGATAAGATGAATTTAGATAGAAGATAAATTTTGATTGAATTAACATGTGAAATGTCAATTTAACTGGATGCAAGACAAAGAAATGGGGAATACTCTTTGCAAGAGCCAAAGATGTAAATGGAAACAACCGTGACTTAGAAGAGAAGATACTCGGAGAAGGAGAAAAATGATAAGTCGGACTTCCAACCGACCATAGATAAGATCCAGATAGGAAATCGAAAGACCAAGCATACAAGGCCCTATATAAGATTAAAATAAACCTGACACTAACTAGTCGCAAACCAGATCTAGGATAGAAACGGAAAGAAAAGTAAGTATCTTGTCGGAACTTACAAGGGACAGAATACATGTCCATAGTAGGGAAACAGGATTCTCCATATGATTGACAAAAGGTCCTAAATCTCAGCTTCATGATTTTGGCAGAAAAGCAAACTGATCAATGCGGGAAGTTTGCTTGATATGGAAAGACTGATCGATGCGGGAAGTCTTTCAGTGATGCTAAAAAGTGTATAAACTGACTGGAAGGCTGATTAATTACAAGAAGCCTTGAATATTTCTTTGAGAAACAGCCGTCCTTCAAGGGAGCGGTCTGTATTTTGAATTTTAATGATAGCCATCCTTCGAGGGTATGGTCTATATTTTTTAGAATTTTTGATAATAGCCATCCTTCAAGGGCATGGTCTATTTTCTTTTTGATTCACTTGATAATGTATGGATAGCTGTCCTTCAAAGGATCAGTCTATCTTTTGGATAGCATCCCTTTTTTTTTTTTTTTTGAAACTCTTCTTGGAAGAAGCTGAGTTTAGACCTAGATAGATCAGATGGAGGGGAGGAGAACAAAGAAGAACATGCACTCATGCCCCGAGTAGATCCGATTAAGATAAGTACTTGGGACAGATGAAGTGGTGATTAAGGTATTCCTACCATGAGGAGGAACATATCCAAAAGAAACGTGCAATGAGTAGAGCCGCGATACTCATATTTAAGGTAAACGAGGCAATAGGCGGAGAACCACACAATTTCGAATCACCACGAAAGTAGATGACTGGTTATTAGGACGGATGAAAGATCTGTGTTGCGACTAGATGTGTGTAAGATAGATTTTAACAATAGAAGGGCCGTAGATGCAAGGCATTAAGAGGTTCCGCTTCAGGTATACCATCCATGGAAGATAAACGATAAGCCCCAGACCCATATTTATGAGTGATAATGTAGGGGCCCATCCAGTTGGGAGCAAACTTACCACGTTGACTTCTTTCGAGTGTAGTGACATTTTGATTTTCCTTAAGAACAAGGTCACCAATTTTGAAGTCACGATGCTGCAAATGCTTGTTATAAGCACGTTTGACACGCTCAAGATAGACTTGATGATGTTCAAGAGCGTTGAGACGCCGCTCATCTAATAATTCAAGTTGTGCTAGACGATTTTGACGATAGTCCTCATCGGAGACAAATTCTCTAAGAGAAACACGGAGAGATGGGATTTGGACTTCCAAAGGAAGGACAGCCTCAGACCCATAGACGAGGGAAAAGGGAGTAGCACCAGTAGGAGTACGAATGCTAGTCCGATAAGCCCAGAGAGCAAAAGGGATATGTAAATGCCAATCCCTACCAGCTCGACTAGTTACCTTTGCGAGGATATTACGCAAAGTTTTATTGGAAGCTTCGGCCTGACCATTAGCTTGAGGATAGTATGGAGAAGAAAAACTGAGCTTGATATTGAAAGCGTTGCAGAGATTCTGCAAATCAGCGTTCTTGAAAGACTTACCATTATCTGTGATTAGCTTGTGTGGAACGCCAAAGCGACAAATGATGTGTTGATAGACGAAATCAACTATGGGTTTAGCCTTTGTTGAAGAAAGAGGGATAGCTTCTACCCACTTAGTAAAGTACTCAGTGGCAGTAATGATAGAATGATGACGCTGTGAAGAACGGGGATTGATGAGACCAATAAGATCAAGACCCCACCTGAAAAAAAGGCCACAAATCCGCCACAGGTTGCAAAGCCTGACTAGGGATGTGCGTGAGATTGGAATGTTGTTGACACTTGACGCACTTCTTAGTGTATTCACAACAATCTTGATTAAGAGAAGGCCAATAATATCCCAGACGTAAAATGCGCTTAGCTACAGCTAAACCACTAAAATGTCCACCACAGATACCGTCATGGACCTCCTGGATGGCTTTAGATGATTCATGGGTTTTGAGGCATCGAAGCAAAATACCATCAAAGCCGCGTTTGTAAAGAAGGCTGCCTAGAATAGTATAGCGATTGGTGCGTTGGACAAAAGACCTTCTACCATTGGAAGTCAGATCTGGAGGAAGCACCGAATGAGATAGATAATCAACAATTTGTTGATACCACTCATCCTGAGTATGGGTTGTGACAGCATGGATTGAAGTTAGTTGCCCAAGATGAGATGGTTGATCTAATCGTTGCACAGCCATATAAAGACGCGAGTCTTCGGTAAAAGGCGGGATAAGTGAGGCTAATGAGGCCATTGTATCTACGAATCGATTTACAGTGCGAGGAATAGCTTGGATAGTGAACTTATCAAAAGATTGGAGTTGAGCAAGAACGATGTCACAATATTTTTGAAGGATATCATTCTTGCATTGATAGACACCCGTGACCTAATTAACGATGAGTTCAGAATCACCGAAGATGTCAATATGACGAGCGTAGATTAATGGCATTTTGAAGACCTAAGACAAGAGCTTCGTACTCAGCCATATTATTGGTGCACTCAAAGTTTAATTTGTGTGCGACTAGGATAGGCGTACCCCAAGGAGGAATCATCACGAAACCCGCACCTCCCCCTTGCTGGCATTTGGATCCATCAAAGAAGAGCTTTACTTTAAATGGAGATAGACCAAAATCAATTTGTTGGATATATTCATCGGGGAATTGAGCAAGGGGGTCTTGAGTGTCCGGAAGAGGAGCATCAGCTAATTGATCTGCAATAACCTGACCCTTGATAGCCTTTTGCGGGATAAACTCGAGGTCAAATTCTGTCATGAGCATAAGCCAACGAGTGATACGATCATTATGATAAGGCTTTGCATGAATTGTCTTGAGGGGATTGACACTTGTGACAATGTAAGTTTTATGATTAAGGAGATAATGACGAAGCTTAGAAGTTGCGAAGAAGAGAGCACAACATAGTTTTTCAGCTTCGGAGTAACGTGTCTCATACTCATGGAGGGTGCGACTGATGTAATAGACAGCTTGTTCTTTACCACAAGTGTCCCGATGCGAGATCATGGCTCCCAGAGCATGGTCAGTCACAGAGATATAAAGATAGAAAGGCTCCCCCTCGCGTGGAGGTGTAAGCACGGGTGGAGAAAGAAGATAAGCTTTGAGATCATCAAAGGCCTTTTGGCAATGCTCATCCCATTCAAAATGAACATTCTTACGGAGGAGATGGTGAAAAGGTTGACAACGGTCCGACAATTGGGAGATAAAACGATGCACCGATTGAAGACGTCCTTGGAGACTGCGGAGTTGCTTCAAGTTAGAAGGGGAGGCATTTCAAGGATGGCTTTTATTTTTGCGGGGTCGACTTCAATACCCATGATGGAAATGATAAAACCTAAAAGTTTACGGTGAGAACGCCAAACACGCACTTAGATGGATTTAGAGCGAAGATAAAAGTGGATAAGCCTCTCAAAGAGAGGTGCGAGGATGAAAAAATGATCGACGACGTTTGGATTTACCGAGAGATCATCAACGTAATCTTCCACGATTTTGTGTAAGAGATCATGGAAGATGTAGGTCATTGCTCTTTGATAGGTTGCTCCCGCGTTCCTAAGACCAAAAGGCATGACACGATAACAAAAGGTCCCCCAAGGAGTTATGAAGGAAGTCTTATGTTGGTCTTCTGGTGCGATGAGAATTTGATTATATCCAGAGAAACCATCCATAAGAGAAAGCATCTCATGACCCTTGATTAAATCTACGAGTTGGTCGATATTAGGTAAAGGAAAATCATCTTTTGGACAAGCAAGATTAAGATCCCGGAAGTCGGTACAAATTTGAATTTTCCCAGTAGCCTTAGTTACCGGTACTACATTGGACACCCATTGTGGATAATCGATGGGTTGGATGAAGTTAGCCGAGAGAAAGCAATTTGTCATTCTTCTTTAACAAGAAGGGCTACTCGAGGTGCATTTTACGTAATTTTTGCTTAAGCTGGTTTGATATTGGGAAGGGTAACGATATTGTGGACCACAATATCGGGATCGAAGTCTGGCATATCCTCATATGACCAAGCAAAGGCTCAGCGATGTTTGGAAAGAAAAGTGGTAAAATCCCTAATTCCTGTGGATTAAGGGATTGGCCGACCTTAATGATGCGAGGGTCTTCAGAAGTCCCTATATTAAGGTCGATAGTGGCCTCGTTGAGAAGGGTAGACGTATCAGAAGGAATAGTCTTGGGGAGATATGAATCCTCTGCCCCCAGATAGGTGAGGACAGAATCATCATCCGCACAGTGGATAGTGTTGATAGTAGGAGAGTCGTCTCCAACTATGTCAGGGAAGATTAATGGTATAGAAGCGGACCGATTGTTAGTCTCATAGGCTAACGGCCCTAAGGAAATGGTATTGATAAAAAAAAAAAGTTAGGTGGGATGGAAATGTCATCGTCCACATCAAGTGATGCTTCTGACTTAGTGGGGGAAGATGGTTCTTCAGTAGGAAGAGGCTCATTGAGAATAGTGATGGTGGCTTTTGAAAGAGGTTTAAATCCTAAACCAAATTTCTGATGTGGCATGAGAGTAGGAATGGATTTGAGGTCATGTATACCTTGTTCATATTTTCCCAGGCCAAAACCTTTCCACGCGCATTGATATAGATAAGTTTTCGCAAAGCGTGGGATTACGTAGATAATCAAACCACGTTGAGTAAGGTTTGGTCCTAGGAGGAGAATCTGGGTGATAGTGAGGCGTATCAAGACCACCGTAGATGAAATTAGTCTGTTGATTGGGCAGACCAATGGTGACGATGCGACCGAGACCTGGTTGATATTCAGGTTGTTTGTCTGGTCTACCATACTCATTAGGTTTGAGATGGGCATCAAAAGAAAAGAGAGGAAGCTCTCCTAGTGAGAAACGCTGCAATGTCTCTTCTAGATTTTGTAAATCCGGTAGTTTGGTTGCAGGTATGGAAGAAGATGATGCCCCGTCAGGAGAACATGCATTGTCTTTTAGAGGGGCAGACCTTGCGGTCATGTCGCATTGCGCGGAAGGAAAAGGATCTCCTGGATGAGTATATATTTTGCCTTCATATTGATATTTTAAGCATCGATGGAGGGTGGATGGGACACAATGCATTGCACGAATCCAGGAGCATCCGAGGATCATATTATAGTGGAATTTTCCTTCGACAATGTAGAAGAGTTCATGAAGCAGCTTCTTACCTACTCGAATGGGTAAGACCACAGTTCCTAAAGTAACTGCTAGCTGATCATTAAATGATCGAAGGGTGAAAGGCGGGGGTGACACTACATTCTTTGGTAACTTAAGTTGCTCAAACGTGTGTGAGGAGATGACGTTGAGTGCAGCTCCACTATCGATCATAACACGTTTTAAGGTAGTGTTATTGATTTGGACTGTGATAAAGAGGGGAGCCTCCAAATCCTCTGAAGAAAGAGGAGGAATTTCCGAATCTTCAAAAGAAATGGCGGTTGATGGTCCATTCAATCCAACAACCAACTCGAAGGGCTGGGGCTCATCGGAATTCACTGCGATGCGACGCAGATTATCGATTAGAGCCTGGCGATGTTGTGGAGAGGATTGGATGAGGTCAAAAAGAGACATTTTGACCGGAGCCTGGGTGAGTTGTTTCATAACACTCTCCTCAACAGACACGGGAACTTGAGCCCGAGTGCAAAGCATGAATAGAGACCACGGGTCGTGGGGCGATGAGGAAGGAGAAACACCTTCGGGGGCTGCGAAATGACAACCCGTGGTCGAGATCTTTGAAGATGAAGATGGGTTATCATAGTGTTGGGTTCTAGTGGCGATATGGATTGTGTCAATTTGAGAAGGAGGAAGATCCAGTGGAGCGGAATCACCAGAGGTCTGAGTGGATGGTTGAGGCTCAGATGGGGCTAAGATGACAGGAGGTACTTGTTCCTCCTCCTCCAGCAAAAGGTCACTTTCTTCCAAAAGGTTGTTGACAACAGCTTGAAGGGCTTTACATCCCTCAGTATCATGACCCGGGGTACGGTGGTAAGCACAAATCAGATCAGAGTTAAACCAAGTAGGTTTAACTCTTTTAGGGTTATAAGGTTTAATCGAAGGAAGGGTTATGGATGAAGATTGGATAAGTTGATGAAGGATTTCGGTGTAGGATCGGTAGATGAAGAGGAGGATAGAGATGATGAAGGTGGTTCTTTTACATTAACCCGATTGCGAGGTAAAAGAACTTGCATGTTAGGTTTAACAGTCTTTTTAGGGATCATCTTATTTTTTTGGACATTTGGAGGAGCAGTCTTGGGCACTTGAGATGGGAGTAAGTGAGACATGATTGACTTTGGTGGAGGAGGAGCCCCTAAAATAGATTTTGAAGGTGATGGAGATGTGACAAATTTTGTGGTCTTTGGAGACAAAGGGGGTTGCTTGGTCGAATTTTCTGATGATTTAGATAATGTCGATTTAGATGAGGAAGAAGCTCCCAAAGTAGGTGTAATCGGAGGAACATAGAGTGCCTTGGTTTTTGGTAGTGAAGATGATGATCCTGATAGAAGAGGTGACGTCTTTTTAGTAGGTAAGTCTATTTTTCGGGGTATTGGTGAAGAATGTGTTGTAGAAGAAGATGATGGCTTTGATAAGTGTGTAGAAGAAAACACCTTCTCAGCGGGCAAATCCAATCGTTTATGAGGCGTAGAGAGAGATTTTTGTGGAAGAGCACCAAGAGTCTTGATGGTCCGAAATATGGGCTTTCCTTTTCGGGGATGGTGAGCGACTTCAATGGCATAAGGTGATTGTAACCTTTTCGGAGGAAGCGAGGTGGGGAGGTGCGATGGTGTAACGTTAGATTTTGGTTGTCTCGGTTTAGGTTCGGGAACCGAGTGTATAGGTGTTAGTGCTACTTCTTTTGATTTTTCTTTAATAGGCAAAGTATCATTAGTGATGGAAGAAGGGGGTGATGAAGAAGCGGTTCATGCGAAGGGACTACTTCGATGCGAAATCATGGGTGAAACTACGTAGGAAAAGAGATAGGAAGGGTCAAAATCGAAGATGCTTCCATTGAGGTCGGCACAATTATAGAGTCACGTTCACCAAGGGCATAGTTGCAGCGGGAATGGGAGCAACAGAAGTAGATGTGTCTGCAGTGGAAACTCGAAGGGATGTAATTGCCTCGAGTATTGAAAGAATGTCTGATGATGAGACAGATGAGGATGACACTGTCTCGGGTATGGATGGAAGGTCAGACAAAGGAGCGGAGAGAGATGATTCCGTGCTTAGTAATGTAGGAATATTCAAAGACGGGATATCTGAAGATGGTGAAATTCCAGTGATTGATGAAGTGGAAGGAGGTTACGATTCGATTGATGTGTTTGCGAGATGGCTTGGTTTCAGAAGAAGATTCTTCAGTAGAGATGAAGTTGATAGTGTGGGTGTTTGGTTTTTGAGACTCTGAAGCATTATGGTTCGGGGCATGATTGGGAAAAGGTTGTTTAAAAACATCAAGTGCCTGATTTGGGGGAGCATTTGGGTTATCCAGAATGAGCTCGCCTTTATCAATGAATTCTGGACAAGATTTTGAAAGTCGACATCGTTTGATGTCATGACCCTGGTTCTATGATAATGCAGAAATCATTTTCCCTATACGAGAATGGACGTTCTTGGTTTTCATCAATATTCCTAATGGGGAAGTTCGATCATGCGAACTTCCAACATTTTTTCTAAGATAGAGGCATATGATTCCCCCAATGGAGCGAAGGATCGAGATGATGAAGTCCCTTTTCGAGAAGATGAGGGGTCTCTTCGTGGTGTTTGATTAGAAGTATTGTCGGCTCGTGATGCTTTTAATACGATAGCGTTGGTGGATCCTTGATTTTTGTCTTTAGAAGGGGAAGAATTTGGTTTGGTAAACCGAGAAAAATCTGGTTTAGATTTAGAGCGAAGTTTTAGCTTCCCCCCCGCTCAATGGCGCGAGATTCAAGTTTGCATGCCATCGTGAAGGCTTCTTCAAAGGAATGAAAAGTTTGGATCCTTAAAGTGGAAGAAGCGTGATTAGCACAAGATCGAGTAAACAACTCGATTTGTTGGGATTGAGGAAGGAGAAAGACAATTGGTTGATTATCCCTCTCCAACGAGCGACAAAGTCTGCAATAGACTCATCATCGAATTGGCGAATGTTATAAAGATTTGTGATCGAGATCTTATGCGTGATATTTATTGAAAAGTTTTCAACAAACATCTGGGCCAATTGAGAGAAAGAAAACAAGGAATGTTGAGGAATGTTATTGTACTGCAGTCTAAAGCAGGACCTGCTAGAGACATAGGGAAAGGTACGGAGCATAAGCTCACGATCACTGGACTATGAGGTAGCAAGCATGTTTGAATGCTCGCAAATGTTGTTGAGGGTCTTCCGACTATGAAATTTTGAAAATTTAGGAAGTTCCCATTGGGGAGGATAAGGCTTGAAAGCTGCTTTGGGGTGAATGGGTTCATTACACACTTCTTCAAAGGAGTATGAAGGATGAGCCCCTTTTGTGGAGGCTTCAAGTCTGCGTGATTTTCTTGAAGAGAATTTGAACCACGTCGGTTTGAGGAGGAGGTACATTGGTATGTCCTACATAAGAAGCAAGTGGCGGATGTTGTTGAGGTGTCGATGGGGATTCATCTGTTGATGGATAGGATGATAAGAGGAATAACCAGGTGTGCAGGTGACACCGGGTGGGGTATTTCTTTGTGAGGTAGCTTGCGTATAGCGAGAAATTTGTGAGATAATAAGTGGTTGAGAAAATGAAGGTTGGATGACAGACGGAGCACTGTGATTGGTGGACTCCTATGTTTGTTGATTGAATCGAGGCAGATTGAGGAATATGAGTGCCGGCTTGATTGGACATATTGGGAACAAGACACGAAAGGGGCCTTCTACTGCCGCATTAGGTATTAAGGGTGCCGATGTTAGAGGATGGGCGAAGGTCACGATTCTTTGGAATATTGGAAGAAAGACCCCACAGAGGACGAGAAGTAGGAGCAAACCGACTATTCGGAGGGGGTTGGCTCATGAAGAGGTACTTGACTTGGGACACGATGGAGGGCATAGATGAATTAACTTGCAATATGCGGGTGTGCGACGCATTCATTATAGCAGAGGCAAAAGACCTCTCGAAGTAGGTTGTGGAATATTCGAGGTAAGCTGCGGTGTTAGGAATAGGTAAGACTATTTGAGAACTAGTCGATATGGTAGGTGAAAGAGAAAAGGGAGGCATAGGGGCCTCACCCTTCTCCGTGACTCGAGGCAAGAGAGATGATGCAAACCTGCTCTACAAAGGCCTCGGGGTGATCCACGAGGATAATCGTACACTTGTTGGATTGGTGGTCCTTGATCAAATATTTGAATAGACTTGTGTACTAGGTAGTCCATGAGGGCTATCGGATTGCGGTCGAGGAATGCCAGGAATTCGGGATCCCGTGGGGAACATACTCGAGCGAGATGATATTTCGAAGGACTCGGGAAGCTGGACGTGATGGGATTGCTTTGGCTTGATAGAAAGGATTATATGACCATGATGGGGAACCAACTAACAGTGGTCCCGAGGAAGATTGGGGGGGTGCCGTAACCTCCACACTAGTGGTGATCTCGGAGGAAGAAGGAACCGGTTGAGCCATTCTTCTAGATTGTGACCAGTGATAACCGTCATAAACACGCGAGAAAAGAAGATTGACCTAACTAATGCACGAGACAATTCAAGCGGCGCAAGTGATTATCTCCTTTAAATTTTGATGCTTTTAAGAAAAGAAAATGTTAGGGAAGGCTTTTAGAAGCAGGAACTACTCGAGATAACCAAACTAAGGATGGTTTGGGTAATGTTTGGTGAGGAGTCCCGAAGGCACTTGATAAAAGAAAAGACCGGTACGTGGCTTGATATAGGGGCCTACCCCCGCACTTCACACACCGCTGCGATAAGGGAGTCGGGTGCTTTGCCAATATATACCAAAATCTTCCGTGAATTTATAGCGCGGCCTGAGTACCGCGTAGGCTCTTCCTCTTGGATATCACTTCCAAGTAGGCGAGGCCAGGGAAGGAATTTTGTTTAAATGCTTTATACCTAGTGATTTTGGCTTTGTGTGCAAGGGTGAAAAATAAAAATCAAATAGTGTCACTACCGATTTTGATCAATTTTCCAGCCTAATTAAAACTAGATGAAAAACATGCAGCAATGACAAAGGAAAAGTTCTTTTTAAGCACTTAAAAATGAAGTGTTTGATTTCGATGAAGACAAGTCAAACAGATTCTTTCCCAAATGCGATTAAGTTCTTTTTAAGCACCAAAAATTGAAGTGTTTGGATGTGATAGGCAACCGACAAAGAAATCCTAAAAAGGAGAAAACACCGTAAAAGAGGAATACCTGTAGATTTAGCTCTCCAAGGTGTGTGGACTTCAAAAAGCGCGTTGTTGAGCTCTTCCCCTCGAACAATCCCACGAACAAGCAAAGTGCTCCGCAAGAAGAGGTTAAACAAACACCAAAGAAAACCCAGAAAGATATATCCAGATAACGGTGAAACAGAAATCTCTATTTTTAAGGAACTAGAAAAATTTCGAAGATAACGATTTCGCCTAAAAAAAAAAGCAAGATTGAAATGATGAAAAGAAATGCTCAAATGGGACTGATAGAAATCAGTGAAGAAAAGGAACAAAGTTCAAAACTAGGAAAGAAATGAACTTACCAATAAGGGACTTTGGTTCATGTCCCACCGGGCGTGCCAGAATGTAGATCAAGGATTTCGCGCTTGTTACCTGTCCAAGTTAATGCACCAAACTAAACACAAAAACCCTGAAAAACTCCAATGAAATTGATACCTGATGAAGATGTAGACGGATGAGGAAGCCGATGTAGATAAGATGGGCGCACACGAGCAATTCGCACAATAGATCCGAGTAACCTGCAAAACACCGATGCTTGACAGAAAAAGACCACGTTAAAAGATATTTAGGTGGACTGCCCGAGAAGCGGGTCCGGGAAGCGATAAGCTTCCTCGGCGGATGTCAGTCCACGTTTTCAATTAAGAAAAGAAGCATACATGATAAAAGATGTAAGTAAAAAGCTAGATTTTCTGATTGCAGTAATAAGACAGAATCTAAACAGCAGACAGAAAATACAGAAAACAGGGAACTATGAAATAATGCTGAATTTGTGTTACCTGTGTCCTTTACTGTCTCTGCAGGAAATCAGCGTCGGCCCAGGTAGAATCGGCGTCGACTGATGTGGTCGGCGTCGATCGAGACGAATCGGCGTCGACTGGGTGAGATCGGCGTCGACTAAAGGCAGATCGATCAATCAGGGACTGTGCGATAAGATTCGGGAATTAGAAGGTGAATGTGGTCTGCTGGATGTGCCGAAGTTGGCGAGATACTGGAATAGAGTCACCAGATGATAGATGGTTGTGTGCGATGTTGACGTGATGTGGGCAGAGTAACGGTGCTCCTCTTAGGGATTGATTCAGACAGGATCTGCCCTTACTTGACACCCTTGATGCTAAAAGATCTCTCTTTCTTACAGCCTGTGTCTCTCTCGCTCTCTGTTCATGCGTAAGTGCTTTCTTTTTTCATCTGTTCACTTTTTCGCTCTCTCTTCGGTCCCTAACCGAGTTCGGACTTGCTTTTATAATCGGCGTCACTCCTAGAAAATCGGCGCCGACCATATGGGTCGGCGCCGATCGTGGAATAGACTCCCGAGATGGCCAAAATGAGCGATTTCGAGAAGGATAAGATTTATCCCGAATACGGGAAATATCCCGCTTAGGGAAGAGGAAAAATAGATGTGATACATAGATAGAATAAGTTTGGGGTGGATAAGTGATTAAGATGCATGGGAAGAAGCGTAATTAAATATTTAATATTTAATCACTCATGGGTAAGATATGATGAGGTGGATTAAATTTGGAATAAGTGATTACATCACAAATTGGATAATATCCCAAGGGGATAGTTGGTGACGTAAACGTGCCCCAGGTTACCTAAGCAAGTAAACGAATGTGAGGGACACTAAATTGAGTAACCAATTTTGAGTGTCTACAACACTTAAAGTATTTACAACTGTTGCCTCCAGTAGAGATGTGAGTGGAGTAGATGAGGCTTCTTGGACAGGGGAATCAATGGTACTTGGAGGCTCAGTGCTATGAATTTCCTTCTCTTTATCCATTGTGGCTTTTGAAGCTCCTACAGGGACTGATGCTTCACTATCCTCACTTTCACTAGGGATAATGATTTTCTCTGGCCCTGAAGGTAATTTTGATTGTTTTAACACGGGATCTTCCTCAATAGGCTACTTTTTGACCTCCTTCACCTTCTTTTGATATACTTGAGTAGATGAGGAAGGGGTGGAGGATTCAAGTTATTTACTTGATGAAGGGGAGGATTTCATGCAAGCACTGTAAGCTAGGTGTATGTGACTCCATCCTTGGTGTTGAAGTGTCTTTGGAGGAAGAATCTCCTAAATTATTCCTTAGCTCTCAAACCCTTCTGTCAAACCAAACCTTGGTTCTTACCAGGACAGGGGCTAGAATCTCAACTAAATCATCTTTCTCCCTTTTGAACCAGTCTAGATCCTCTAAGGAGTATGCTTGATCACAAGATATCATATTGATATGACAATAGGTCTGTGTTGTCATCTTGAATCCCTTCAGAATTTGATATAGGTTGAGCTCCTTTATCAGTTGGAGGGAGAATCTGCCATAATGCCTTCGTCTTGCTTCAAAGTCATCTGTGCAATCAGCCCAGTAGTCCTTAGTATCTGCTCTATGATAATAGTTGATTCTGAGATTTAGCTCAATGAATTTCTTCAAATCAAAATAGGTTCTGGGCCTGAAGAAGTGGACAGTGATGGGAGCAAGGGCCCTTTCTATGTTCTGAGCATCCAAAGTTGTTTTACATGTATAGTTACCCAAGGATATGGGGAAATGCAGCCCATAGATTTTCTTGTCCCTGCAGGTCCTGTAACTTGTCTAATTGTCTACATACCTCAATCAAAGCCATCTTATCATTACAAAATATAGGAAGTTTGAGAGGAGTGTTCTCATAACCGGCTAACCTGATATACGAAAACCTTCTGAATTGAATGAAGAAAGCTCCATACTTTGCTATTAGGTTCATGGCTTCATCAAAAAATCTTCTAGCAGTATCACTTTCCAAAAGCCTCACAATGTACATGGTAAAAGCATCATTCACCCTCCTAAAGTTATGATTGCTGGTTTCAAGGGTGAACTGAGGGTAGTAAGCATAGATGGGATCACCCTTCTAACCCTCAATGTATGTGAAACCAAACCATTTTTCGGGATGTTGCTAGGGTATACATAAGATAAGAAGTCATGTAGAACTTCTTGGTTTATTGCACATTGGTCAACTACTCTGTCAAATTCATGCAAATGATCTCTACCCAATTGATGTTCTAGGTACCTTCACAGATGATGTTGATGAGCGGGCACATCCAAAAGTGAAACTAAGCTGGTAAAGGGTAAGTCCATGACATGAGCTAACAAGATGATGAAATCGAGATAGCTCTTCATTGAAATCAGACCTCAAAAAGAGCTTTGGAAATTTGAGATGACCCTTTTTAGGGTTCTTCAACCACGAATTTTCTACCCTTGCTTTGTATTTATCACTGTCTTGCTCAAAGAGAGTTTGTGCTTGAGTTTGAGAGATAACCATAGAGTTGTCCATTTCGGGGATCCGTAGGGCAATGAAAATGGTAGAAACATCTAGTTTGGTGATTAGCTCCCCATGTAAATTTGTCAATTCACTCATGTTGGGGTTGAAGTGAGCTCTGCAGGTGAGTACAGTGTCAGCACACTGTACCGAGATCAGAAACCCGTAGTAAATGCAAGGCCGTTGTCATTGATCATTTGTGCCATGGGAGAGGGATTTGGGTCAGTCAACCTACTCTAGAAGTCACCAAAATCTAGGTGATGAACCTCACTATCCCCAATATCGGGAATAGAAGATTCAAGTGGTGAAATGTGCTCCTGACCCTGAAACTTAATCTTCATACTGAGTGTACAGAGAAACAACCCTTACAACTTGAATCTGCAATAAAAATGCAAGGGAAATGGGGGCATGAGCAGATGGTTTAAATTACAAGGATATGAGTGAATGGTAGCAAGTAAGCAGTGTGTAAAATGTGTAGAGGGTAGTCCCATTAAATAGCCATTTTAGGAGAGAGAAGGTTATAAATGCGCATTAAATTCATATACACCAACTCAAAAGGAAAGCATCGGGAAGAGCATAAAAAATTAGCCCATATGGTCTTTGGTACATTTGGGACATAAGGGACACGATAGCGTGATTTGGTGATGCGTGGAAAAAATGCACAAATTATTTTAGGACAAGTAAGACCAAAGTACATGAAGGGCTTAGTGCGGCCGATGTGAGAACAAAGAACCCTAGTGAACTTAGAACATTTGGAGCGAAAAGTTTTGGCCAGACTCAAAAGTTATGATTTCAGAGAAAGTGGTGATCGAGGAACGGAGATCCCGAGAAGAACTTGGGACACATGGGATAAAATTTACATGAGACCCACAAATCACTCGAATGACTCAAAAAAATACAAAATTTCTCTAACTCCTCAACTTTTCTCTTCACTAGAACATCATAGAAAGGTGTTAACTCAAAATTTTTCAATTTTTTGACTTTCGAAAGAGGGGAAATTTTGAGAGGACAATAGCTAGCTCTTTCTTGGGGATGACTTGGCTAGATTCAAAGAATGAGATAAGGCAAGAACTCTCGAAAACTAGGGGAAGAAGACCAGTGCCTTATCCATTGGGCCACAGAGTCAAAAAGCAAACCAATACAGAAAACAACACCCCAAACAAGGAAAGAAAACACACCAAAAAGAAAGGGAAGGAAAACACACACTATACACAATATACAAAAGACCTCCCATCCACCTAGGACTTAAAACAATTTTAGGTACTGCCCACTATAAGGAAGTGGGAGAGAAGAACCATCCATGTAATCAAGGTAGAAAGAATTCTCACCAGCAAAGTGCCTGATCTTGAAAGGTCCGAGCCAAAGAGAACCAAACTTGTTGTGGCTTCCTCGAGGCTCATGTATTTTATCCCATAGCAAAATGATGTCTCCGGCTTTGAAATCCTGGACCTAGCCTTCTTATCAAACAAAGATTTTACTTTCATTTGGTGAGTAGATATTCTATCAACAACCGCAATCTGTCTTGATCAACTTATAAAGATACATGATCCTTTTATCTAAAGAATCATTGAAGCTAGTGTCTTTAATAGCTTTCATTAAATACAAGGCTGGTAGCTCCACTGTCACTAGTAATTGAGCTTCCATGCCATACACCACTTGAAAAGGGGACATCCCAATAGCCCTTTTAGGTGTAATCCTGTCTACCCAAAGAGCATCATAAAGTTTCTTGTGCCAATTCCTCGAGATTCATTAACCAATTTCCTTATTATGGCCACTAGTTTTTTATTTATTGATTCTACCTATCCATTCCCTTGGGGATAATAATCAGAAGAGTGGGCCAGGGAAATGCCATATCCATAACAAAAATCCATCATTTCAGCAGAAGAAAAATTTGAAGCATTATCAGTCACAATCTTGTTTGGCACACCAAACCTTACCAAGATGTTCTCTTTGATAAAATTGCATACTACTTCAGAAGTAGTACTCTTTACTAGGATGGCTTCTACCCACTTAGTAAAATAATCTGTGGCAGTCAACACATGGGTATGTCTGACACTTGAAGAGGGATTAAGTGTTCCAATAAAATCTAAACCCCATTGTTGAAAAGGATCTTCAATCATGAATGACTTAAGTGGCAAGGAAGCCAACTTGGGTCTACCCACAAAGGTCTGACAAGCTTCACATTTCTCAATCCACTTTGATGCATATTTGAACAAGGTAGGCCAATAGTATCTTTCATGAAGAATCTTGTAAGCAATGACAGTAGATGAGTAATGGCCTCCACACGCTTGATCATGGAAATATGAAAGAAGCTTCTTCTGTTGTTCCTTATCCACGCATTTCAAAAATCTTCCATCCATCCCATGCTTGAACAACACATTCTCCCATAATACATATTGGGCTGATCTTAACTTAATAGCTCTTTTCTCCTTGGTAGTCAAATGAGAGGAACATTCTCCATAGGTGAGAAAATGTGTGATATCAGCATACCATTCATCAATTGAGCTGAGAAACAGAACAGTAGGAATATCAACTTCATCCTTAGGTAACTCATGGCCAACTCCTTCAGCGATGAGTTCACACAAGCCTTTTCCATGGACTAGTTTGGTTGGTCTGATGTCAATATCATATTCTTGAACCTTTGCCACCCAGTTCCCTCTCTTGGATCCAAACTCTTGCTGCGTGAGAATAGACTTGATAGTTGTGTCAGGCACAAGTACTGTGGAGTGAGAGTTAAGAATATAAAAATGAAACTGCTTGACAACTTTAACCACTGCAAAAGCATGTTTCTCCATCATTGTGTATTTCAACTCATGATTTTTAAGAATGTAGCTCATGAATGCAATCAGGAGTTCATGATCATTAGAATATTTCTGAGTCAAAATAGTAACCAGGGTGTTATCTGTGGCATAACAATAGATAATAAAATCTTTGCTAAAATATGGACATGCTAGGATAGGAGTTCTAGCAATAGCCTTTTTAATACCTTCAAAGGCTTCTTTTCCTTTAGAAGACCAGCCAAATGTTTGTTTTCCTTTCATCATTTGGGAGATATTCAAGGTTAGCTCTACAAAATCAGGGATGAATCTTCTTAGAAAGTTGATCTTACCGAAGAAAGAATGCACTCCCTTCTTACTGGTTGGAAGAGGAATCTATTGAATAGCTTGAACTCATTCCAGATCAATTTTGATGCCATCTTTAGAGAAAACATGCCCTAAAAATTTCCCTCTGTGACACAAAAGACATATTTCTTAGGATTCAAAGAGATCCCATGTTCTCTGCATTTCAAGAGAACTATTTCTAGATGCTGAAAATGATCTGCCCTAGTTTTGGAAAACACAGTTAGATCATCTAAATATACAACAATACATTTCCCTTTCAAACTTCCAAAAGCCAAGTCCATAGCCCTTTGAAAAGTGGCACCGGCATTAATGAGTCCAAAAGGCATCCTCTTGTAGGAAAAAGTACCCCAAGGGGTGGTGAAGGCCATCTTGTGTTGATATGTGGTATTGACTTCTACTTGATTATACCCTAAGAAGCCATCAAGCATGGACAACATTTCAGACCCCGTAACAACTTGCAAGACTTGATCCATCATGGGCAGAGGATAGTTGTCCTTCAAAGAAGCTTGATTCAGATTTCTGAAGTCAACACAGATACAAATCTCACCATTTTTCTTCCTAATAGGTACAATGTTGGAAATCCATGTTGAATGGTGAATGGGAAAAATAATTTTGGCTTTCAACAACTTTTGTATTTCTTGAAAAATAGTGTCAACTATCTTAGGATTGTATTGCCTTTTCTTTTTCTTGAAAGGTTTAATCCCAGGTTTGAGAGGGATGAAATGTTGCATCTCCTTTGGTTGGAAGGATTTTAGATCCTCATATGAATATGCCAGAACATCCTTATACTTCTTTAAAAGGTTGATCACCCTCTTCTTTTCTTCTAGTGTACAACATTTTCCAACGTTCACAAACTTGGGGTCAACAAAACTCCCAATATTAGTTTTTTCATATTCAGTAGATTGTTGTGATCTAGTAGAAGCTTTAGACTTAACATACCTTTCATGTTTATCAAACAATTCTTCTAAACTCACCAGCCCTTTAGGAATCTTGTTACATTTGAGCTTGATGCACCCATCTTGATCTATTTCCTATTTGACATCCTCTTCATTGGAAGACACACTCTCACGAGGAAAAATGTCACTTCCTTCGAAGTACAACTGTTCAAATTTATCCTTGAGCTTTAAGAAGGAAAGAAAATGCTGATCATTATTGAAAAGTTTCCGATTACTTGCATTATCGCAGTACATCTGGGCCTATGGATCATCTCAATGGTAAACCTATCTTGAGAAAAGTCAGGATGAGGTATTAGCAACGATCCCGAGACAAAGCTAGTGAATGAGCCTTGGAGTTATTTTCCTAAGCACTGCTTTAATGGAAAAAGCGTCAAGAAATTCAATAGAATCCCAAACCTGATTCCTGTAATGCTTCAACCTTCTATTCTTTACTTGAAAAAGGTTTCTGACTTGTTTAACAACTAGTTCTGCATCTCCATGAGCTAGAAGATTCTTCACACCTTTTTCTTTTGCCATATTAAGCCCAAGAATGAGAGCTTCATACTCTACTGTATTATTAGTATTTTCAAATTGTAGTTTGAATGAGAAAGGATGAAATTTTCCCTCAGGAGACATCAATACTATGCCAGCTCTAGAACCAGCCGAGGAACAACTTCCATCAAATTCTAAATTCCAAACCCCATTAGGATCATGAAGTACTCCTTTGGGAAGCTGAGTTTCCTCTAGAGACATAATCATATAATTACCATGCCCAATATCCTCATAAAGTATTTGTGCTTTGGGATCATCCGTCTTTTGTACAATATACTCAGATTGCTTTTTGGGAAATAGCTTCTTCATTTTTCCATTAACTAGTATGAGGGCATGTGACCAATCCATTTGAATTTCTCCTCCTACATCCTTACAGAAGTTCCTGCTTAACAACATACCATATGAAGGAGGGATATCTGCTACTAGGATAGTAGCCAAGACCTTTTTCTCAGGTAAAGTAGCAAAAGCTACTTGTGCATCTTTAATTCTTCCAACTAGGGGTACTTCCTTACTCTCCATGGAATAACAAGACCCATAAGTGCATGTGAGAGTTAGACCCAAAGCATGGGCTACTTTGGTAGGCATCACATTATCTGATGCTCCTAAATCTATGACATAGTTGCTGAGTTTATGGCCTGCTATAAGAAGGGTCACATAAAATGGTTTGATCTTCTCATTAGGTGAGGTGATGGTAGCTACCAGATTGGGTTGGGGTGCGGAGGATGGAGTAGGTAAAAGGCCTTTAGAGGAAGTTTTGGATTGAGAATTGACAAAGTGAACCATTTTGGAAAAATCTTTAGGATGGGTTTGATAATACTCAGCCTCTGAAATTTGAACCTTTGTCTTTTTGAGGTGATCAATGATATCAAAAGATCCAGAGGTGGATGGGCTATCATCACTAGGAATCTTAGGTTTGTCAGATTTAGGAGTTGTAGAAGAAGAAATTTTAGTAGTAGAATTAGGAAAAGTAGAATTGGCAGAACTCACCTTCTGTGTGGACATAGTGGGGATAGGAGATCCCCTTTTTACAATAACAGGGATAGTCATGGGATGCTCCTTAGATATTTTAGCGGGCTGCATCACTTTCTCCCTTTTATTTGTCTGCTCTCGAGTCATGACAAAGTGTATGATTCACTATTCATATCTGCTACCACTTCATCATAATCATCTTCTTCATCAACACCTTTAGTAGTGAATAAATTAACTTGAGATCCCTCAAGTTCCTCCATCTCTCCATCAAATTCTTCTTCAAGTTCTTCACAATCTTCATTAACCTCTTCATCTTCAGGTTCCTCAACCTCACAGGTTGCATTAACAAGAACCTTGATGGGTGGCCCCTCAAGTGCTAGCCTTGTCTGAGAAGCAGGAAAATGATTTCTAGGCTGAAAGTTCCTCCTTGGAACATCCACATAGGGGGCATGCTGAGCCAATTGTTTCTTGATGGCAATGAGGTCATTTGTAAGATTTTGTACTAATGGATCAGTATTAGGCCCGGGAGTGGAAGAGGAGGAAGAAGAAGACTTAGATTTAGAAGGGTCTCTTTTCAACTTCCCAGACATAATCAAATCATCTTCGATGCTAACAACAAGAATTTTATCCTTGGCTAATGTTACGAGATTGGATCTTTTCAATGCATAGCTAACTTCATGTAATGGAGCATCTAGGAAGAATTTTTTTTGAATTTGTTCTGCTGGGTTGAGTGTCTGGTGGGATTTTGTTAATCAACTTGTTGAATCTAACCACAAATTCCCTCATGGGTTCTTGTGATTCCTTCTTTATTTGAGAAATCTGGGCCAACAAAGCATGTACGTCCTCTACAGGTTTGAAATAGTTCTCAAATCTTGTTCTCATCGTGGTCCAACTAGTAATGGACCTAGGCCTGGAAGGTTGTAGAACCAATCGATGCATTATGTTGTAAATTCTCTACAAAAATCCTCATCGACACATCTTCATGTTCAACTCCAAGAACTCCACATGCAACTATGAAGGTTGCAATATGTTCATAAGGATGTACCTTGTCATCACCTCTGAACTTGGGGAAGTTCTTCTTGTTACCTCTGGGTAACTCATGCAAAGGTGCGAGAAGGGTGAGAGGCCCAACACGATGGCCCCAAGGTAATGGTGCTGCCATCCTTGGAAAGACAACTTGAAGGGGAACCAAGACACCAACAAGAATCAAAGAGTAAAGATTAGGGCTGAGTTGCTTTGGAGGGATAACACCTATAGGGGTTCTATCTTCAACAGGAGGAGTGCTTGTTAAACGAGCTCTTCTATTCCTTTCTATTGAAGGAAAAGGAAAACTTCTTGTTCCAAAAGCTGAAACTGAGAATCTTCAATACCAAGGGCCCTCCTTCCGTGAGTAAAATTTAGAGTCACCAGATCAAAGGATGATCAAGAAATCGTTTATAGAACTGGAATACGTTAAGAAAAATGAATTCCCAACTGAGTCACCAAAAATTGTTGGTCATCAAAAAGGACTTTAAAGAGAACAATAGTCAGGGGATAGAAAGTCCCTCCTCTTTAATGGGAGAGGCTCCCTTATTTAAATACAAATATTTTTTACATAGGTACGGTGCATAGATTTAATGGGAACTTGGATATCATGAAAGGGTTTAAAATAGAACAGATCATCAATACAAAAGAATAGAGGAATGAAGTATTGAAAATGAGCGAAAAGGCACTCTCAAGAATTATAGATAAAGAATGAAATTATTTGGAACAAAACCATTTGCATTTGAGAAAATAAGATTTTATTTCGAAGACACAAAGTTCAGAAATTACATCTACAAGAATACAAAGCTTCTTCAAGTAATAGATAAATGATTCAAAAATATTCAATGGATAGTAATGAAAGAACAAGACCAGATAGACATGGAAAGAAATATCTTTTGTATTGATTGCTTTGTTACTCCTTACACTTTCAAAAATAAACCAAGTTCCGGCCCCCTTCTAAATGGCGTAGGAGCTCATTATATAGCTTACAAATTAGTTATAGTTGGTAATCGCTTCTTTTAACTAAAATATTTAATTAAGGGGATGCTTGACATAAAACCCTCAACTAATTACAATAAGCCGAATTGAGAAAAAGAAGGAAATGAGAAGCTAGGAGGGAAAACAAATGCTTATGGTTGGGGAGGGCCCACTGACTTGAGGATCCGTTGTCTAAACTTTTTCAAAGTGCCTTCGCTATGTCTTTGTCTCATGGGACTAATGTGTTGGCAGCAGCTTGGGTCCAAGATCCCAGACATTTCTCCATCTCCTTATCAAACTCAGTGTGCGTATGATATTATTTATTAGCTTCCTCAATGGTAGATTGAAGAGAGCAAATCTCCTTTATCTTCTCTTTGGTCATTGAGTCCTCCTTGAACAGGTTTTCCTTAACAAATGCCTTGAATTGAGTTTTAATTTCCTAAAGGGAGAAAGGAACACCTGAAGTTTCATCGTGAAGGTGACAGTGGATATCCTTGAAAGTGGATACAACACATGCTTTGAAAGCTTCTCCCTTCTACCAACTATTCCTCAACTCTCCTAGAGCCTCCTCTAGAACCTTTATTTTCCACTCCATGCTAAAAACCCACGACCTTGATAAATTATCTTTGGCATCATCAAAAACTTTACTTGCCATCAATATATTTTCATCAGTCTGTCCCATCAAGTGAAGGTCTACTATGCAGCTGCTCCAAAGTTTAAGTTCTTTATCCATAGTTCCAATTGCAGAGGAGAGATTTTGTTGCAGATTAGTTACCTTCTCATTGAGTTTGAAGGCTTCTCCAATGAAATTCAAACCTGTAATGATCATGTCATCCACCATGGCTTCCATAGCTCTCCCATAGATGGAATACCTGTGTATGTATTTAATGCTCTGGAATTCATCTTGACTAAGAATCACAGGTGGCGGAAGGGAAGCTAGTGGGGTAGGATCTAGAACCTTGTCTTTAGACAACAATGACTTGATGAAACCAAAAAGCACTTGAGATTTCTCCTCCAGCTACTCTATAGTCTGCTTGCCTTTTTCTACTCTCCCAATAACCCTGGTTACTATTTCCTAAAGGTTATGTATTTCACTTTTAGGGGTAGATTCTCCCATTGAGATCCTTGAAAGTTCCAAATTAGAGGCTAGTAAATCCTTTTCTGCCTTATCAACCTTAGGCTTTGCTACCTCAAGAAATTGCTAGCCTTGGTCATCTGTCACTATCCTTGAAGTTGTTTTAGCTCTCTTTGCAAGAGCAGAAGGAGTAGTGCCCAAAAAGGCCACCACAACATCAAAATTTGGCCCACACCGATTGAGAAGAAGGCTTCCTCTTCCTACGAAAACAAAATGTTACACCCATGCAAAAGTGGAGGAAGGAGGAGCAAGTGAACCAAGAGCAAGAGAACTCATAACACTTAAAGTATTTACCACTGTTGCCTCCAGTAGAGATGTGAGTGGAGTAGATGAGGCTTCTTGGACAGAGGAATCAATGGTACTTGGAGGCTCAGTGTTATGAATTTCCTTCTCTTTATCCATTGTGGCTTCTGAAGCTCCTGCAGGGACTGACGCTTCACTATCCTCACTTTCACTGAGAATAATGATGTTCTCTGGCCCCGAAGGTAATTCTGAATGTTTTAACAGGGGATCTTCCTCAATAGGCTCCTTTTTGACCTCCTTCACCTTCTTCTGATATACCTGAGTAGATGAGGAAGGGGTGGAGGATTCAGGTTCTTTACTTGATGAAGGGGAGGAGTTCGTGCAGGTACCTCCGAGCTAGGTGTATGTGACTCCTTCCTTGGTGTTGAAGTGTCTTTGGAGGAAGACTCTCCTAAATTATTCCTCAGCTCTCGAACCCTTTTGTCAAACCAGACCTTGGTTCTTACCAAGACAGGGGCTAGAATCTCAGCTAAATCATCTTTCTCCCTTTTGAACCAGTCTAGATCCTCTAAGGGAGTATGCTTGATCACAAGTATCATATTGATATGACAATAACTCTGTGTTGTCATCTTGAAGCCCTTCAGGAATTTGATATAGGTTAAGCTCCCTTATCAATTGGAGGGAAAATCTGCCATAATGCCTTCGTCTTGCTTCAAAGTCATCTGTGCAATCAGCCCAGTAGTCCTTAGTATATGCTCTATGATAATAGTTGAGTCTGAGATTTAGCTCAATGAATTTCTTCAAATCAAAATAGGTCTACAGGCTTGAATAAGTGGAAAGTGATGGGAGCAAGGGCCCTTTCTATGTTCTGAGAATATAAAGCTATTTTACATGTATAGTTACCCAAGGATATGGGGAAATGCAGCCTAGATATTTTCTTATCCCTGCAGGTTCTGTGTAACTTGTCCAATTGTCTACATACCTCAATTAAAGCCATCTTATCATTACAAAATATAGGAAGTTTGAGAGGAGTGTTCTTGTAACGGCTAACCTGATATACGAAAACCTTCTGAATTGAATGAAGAAAGCTCCATACTTTGCTATCAGGTTCATGGCTTCATCAGAAAATCTTCTAGTAGTATCACTTTCCAAAAGCCTCACAATGTACATGGTAAAAGCATCATTCACCCTCCTAAAGTTATGATTTCTGGTTTCAAGGGTGAACTGAGGGTAGTAAGCATAGATGGGATCACCTTTCGACCCTCAATGTATGTGAAACCAAACCATTGTCGGGATGCTGCTAGGGTATACATAAGATAAGAAGTCATGTAGAACTTCTTGTTTTGTCACATAATTGTCAATCGCGCTCACAAATTCATGCAAATGATCTCGCCAATTGATGTTTTGGGTACCTTCATAGATGATGTTGATGAGCGGGCACATCCAAAAGTGAAACTCACTGGTAGAGGGTAAGCCCATGACATGAGCCAACAAGATGATGAAATCAGATAGCTCTTCATTGAAATCAGCCCTAAACAGAGCTTTGGAAAGTTGAGATGCCCCTTTTTAGGGTTCACAAATTTTCTACCCTTGATTTATATTTATCACTATCTAGCTCAAAGAGAGTTTGTGCTTGAGTTTTAGAGATATCCATAGAGTTTTCCATTTATGGGATCCATAGGGCATCGACAATGGCAAAGTAACATCTAGTTTGGTGATTAGCTCCCCGTGCACATTAGTCAATTTTCTCGTTCGGGGTTCAAGTGATTCTTTGCAGTGAGTACAAGTGTCGAACACTATACCGAGAACATGAAACCCGCAGCAAATGCAAGGCCACTGTCATTGATCATTTGCGCATGGGAGAGGGATTTGGGTTAGTTAACTCGCTCTGGAAGTCACCAAAATTTAGGTAACGAACCTCACTATCCCTGATATCGGGAACAGAAGACTCGAGTGGCGAAACGTGCTCCTGACCCTGAAACTTGATCTTCATCATCGAGTGTATAGAGAAAAACCCTTATGACTTGAATCTGCAATAAAAATGCAAGAGAAATGGGGAAATGAACAGACGGTTTAAATTGCAAGGATATGAGTGAATGACAACAAGTAAGCAGTGTGTAAAATGCATAGAGGGTAGTCCCATTAAATATCCGTTTTAGGAGAGAGAAGGTTATAAATGCACATTAAATTCATATGCACCGACTCAAAAGGCAAGCATCGGGAAGAGCGAGAAAAAATTAGCCCGAGATGGCCTTTGGTACATTTGGGACATGAGGGACGTGAAAGCGTGATTCGGCCGATGCGGGCGATGCGGGGAAAAAATGCACAAACACTTTTAGGACAAGTAAGACCAAAGTACGCGAAGGGCCCGATGCGGCCGATGTGGGAATAGAGAGCCCTAGTGAACTTCAAACATTTGGAACAAAAATTTCCGACAGACCCAAAAGTTAATAGATTCCAGAGAAAGCGGGCTGATCGGGGAACGAAGAGCCTAAAAGAACTTGGGACACATGGGACAAAAATTTCTGACAGACCCACAAATCACTCGAATGACTCAAAAAACGTGAAATTTCTCTAACTCCTCAACTTTTTCTTCACTAGAACATCATAGAAAGGGGTTAACCCAAAAATTTTCAATTTTTTGACTTTCAAAAGAGGGGAAATTTTGAGTGGACAACATGTCCCAATTTTTGTGAGCTGATCTGACTATTCACAAACCACACGTTTTCACAATATTTGTTAAGGAGAGAAGAATCAAGTAAGTAAATTTGTTAAAACCCCACCCTTATATATGTATTTGATCATAGGAAAACATCTTATCCATAACTATATGACTGACTTAGGTGTTAGTACTTATGTCATGCCTAAAAAAATTCTGATGTCTTAGGTCTTAAGTATAGCCCCATGAAAAAGGAATCATGTAACTTGATGGTTCAATTGTCACTACCCTAGGAATCATCAAGGATTTATCCATGCGTGTCCAAGTCTTAGAATAACTCAAGATGTGTCAATCATTAATCTACCCCCTTTGTTTGCCTTATGTTTGTCAAGATATTTTACTGCTAAAGTGGGTGGTTACTTGTCTTCTGATTGATCTCATATGTTACTAAAGATAAGCTATGGTACCTGATTTACCATACAAGTCGATACAATTTTTTCCTATCATGTAGAGTCATATGTCCCATCCCCTCTATAAGCTAAATTTTTAATCCAAGAAGAACAAGTTCCAGTCTCTAAAGAAAAACCTCTTTCACCTTCTAACCTTGATCTAGTACTTGATGAGTGGGTGGAGGGCACCATAAATTTGATCGATATGTTGAAGATCTAGAAGCTTATGAAACTGGGCTTAGTACTTTTTGCATTCTTAAAAATAATTTATGCTTCCACGCGTACTCAAGCAAAGTGAAAAGAACCATGGTTTGTGGAAATTATAATTTGATAGATTCAAAAGAAAAAAATAGTGCAGCACAAGAGTTGTTCTCATTTCTCCTAAGGATGAGAGGTTCTTTTTCATGCACAGGTTGCACTTCATATGATCCAAAAATGTAGCAAAATATGAAGCATTGGTGCATGGCCTTCTCATTGTTGTGAAAAAATGGATTAATTCATTGCGAGATATTTGGGGATACAAAATATCCACTAGGTCACCAACAAACACCAAGAAAAGAATAAGATTCTCAAATCTTATATACATATATTTTGGGACCTCTCTTGAGAGCTTTGATACTCTAAATCTATAGGTAGTGCCATGCAACATGAATAATGAAGATGATCAAATGACCATGCTTGGTTTGTAATTCTATCTTGCCAAGGAATTTGTCAAAGGAAACAATCAACACATTAATATGGTGATTAGACCATCCATTCAAGATAATAACATTAGATGTCAAGAGTTTGACAATAACATGTAGATCGTCCAGTTCATCTAGAATGAAGTCGAGTTCTCATCAAGTATGCAAGATGATTTGCATGAAAGCTATGGTGACCAAGTAATAAAGCTTAAGACAAACAAACTTCCTAAAGGGCTGGTCACCTTAGAGAATTTTTTTATCCATGATGATGAGTTCAAGGGTGAAGAAAAGTATATGTACGCCATGCAAGAATAATGCTCTCCGAGTCACTATTGTGCACGGAAAGGATTTCCGCTTAGTAAAGCTTGTGCACATGATGAAAAGTATGCCTTCATCTCTCTCTATAAAAATACGGTGATATAATCTCATGGCAAGTATGAGGACCTCAAAGATTTTGATCCAAGTGTTGCTCAATACTCCATTTACCTTGATCCTTGTATCAAGTCTTTGAGAAAAAATAAATGACCAATCAATCCAAAGATAGATCCCCTCATGAGGAAGGAGTTCCCAAACTCATGGAGGCGAAGATTATTTTTCTCATAAAGTACTCTACCTAGGTCAAAAATCTAGTCCCGCAAAAGAACAGTGAAATCAAACTCTGTGTTGATTTCATAGATTTGAACAAGGAATCTCTAAAGGATAATTATCCTTTACCTTATATAGAGAAGATTTTGAAGACTGTGGCCAACACACAAATATTCTCAATGCTAGATCGATACTCTAGCTTCATTCAGATCCTAGTCAAGGAAGAGGATCAATTCAAAACAATGTTTACAACCAAGTGGGGAACATATGTGTATCAGAAGATGCCCTTTGGTATGTAAAAGCTGTTAGGATAAAATTTTATTATCCTAATTATGCATAGTTTAAATTATTTAATTTTATTAATTAAATAATAATTGTTATTTGGTTATATGGTTAATCAACCATATTTGTCCTTTATTTCATCTTTGTTATATTGTTGTGAACAATATATTTGTATCTATTCATTTTTCGCTTAGGATGTTATTGGAAGCTTATTCATTCGGCATTTGGTTGCACTGTGCAACTTATTCTCCCGTATGTATTTGGTCATGCAATATCTATAAATATTGCAGCCCATTCTCTCGTAATGGCTGATTGATTGAGATTAATAAATTCATCAAAGCCCAGGCCCCTGTTTTCAATCATCATTTGGTACCAGAGCGAGAATCGCCTCAGTAAAGGTGTGAAGAGAGAGCAGCAAAGAGAGAGGAGATTGGAGACGTGTTTGCAGCATTTGAGAGCCATGCGGCCTCGTGCAAACTCCCGGCCCCATCCCCTGTTTGAAAACATTCCCTAAACATCCCTAAATGGTGTTAGTGTAGAAGATCATCTTGAGAGCTTTCCAACGACTGTAAGAATGCGACAAACGGACATCGGGAGCTCTAGATATGTCTCGGTCAAAGTTCGGTCAACGGAAAGTCAACTCTAGTCAACTGGTCAATAATGGACCAATCGCGCTGCGACACGTGGCGAAAAGGCAAAAGGGAGTTGTTTGTTGGTTTTCGACCACCGGTCTTCGGTGAGCGTAAAAAATAAAGGTGCTCGGGAACAAGAGGCTCAACTTTTATTACGGAGGGGAGCCCGGCCGCCGTGTGGACTAAGGTATTATCGCCGACGTGGTGGGTCCACAAGCCACCACGTGGCTTGCCACCACTCGTCGAATTCGCTCGATTTGCCTATCGAGGGTCGACAAGTGGTATTTTATTGCCACATTTCATTTGGAATGTCATTATATTAATTGGGTCGAAATTATATGATCTTGATAAGACCACTTTTCATATTCTACGCCTTATTTCCAAATGCCACGCATATATCTAAACTTCCCACGCATTAGTTTGAACTGTCCACCATTTAAGGATATCCATGCATAGATCCTATGGATTGGGTGCTAAAACCAAACAATGCGCATCCCCAAGTCAAGCGCCTATTACATAGGCTTAGGTGGCTACCTTGCCACTCAAAATGCGCCCACCTACTATTTAAACCCATATCCTAGTTTCCATGCGCCTAATGTGGGATTATAATCCCAAAAGGATAAACAAAAGCTAAGGAGGGAATGGAACTCGGGTGGGCCGAGTAAAAGATAAGCGCCCAGCCATCGACCAGGGGAGGCGCACAAACAATATAAATAGGGTGATATTCTATTTGAATAGGAGAGTGCAGTGCGTGCAAGAAGCTTAAGGACAGTTACGAGAGAACTCCATTTTGAAGGCCGTGCACTCAGATTGGGTATTGGAGTAAAAAGATGAAATGTAGAGAATTCTAAGAAAATTCCAACGATGTAAGGTTTGATATTTTTGATGATTTTTAACCTATTTTTGGAAGCTTTGAATGCAGATTTTAACAGGGATCTTCAAGACAGCTAGTTGGAAAACATGAATTTCAATGCACTTCTAGTCCGAATTGTGACTTGGTGTAAACATGAAAATTGTTTAGAATTCAGATCTGATCTCAGAAATATGATTTTTTTTCATAGATTGTTTTTAAATCTCCATTTGTAGGTGTTTTTATAACATAGTTGCAGGGAGATCACATTGTGAAAACACTGTAGGAGCCACGGATCGTTCTTGGGACAGTTTTCTGCTATTTTTCAGAGTTCTTGGGACATTGATCAGCTCATTTTCAGGTTGTGATTCATTATTGATTGTTTGTAAGAGTTATTGTACTTGCATTTCAATATTATTAATGGATCGGTTCAATCTGAACCCGGGGACGTAGGAATTCCGAACCCCGTAAACAATCTCTTTTGTTATCTGAGTCTTTTCAGTTTTTCTGATTATTTATTTGCTATACAAGTTTTCCACACTTCTATGGATGCAAAATAATCAGAATTTAATCAATTTGTGGATTCAAGAATACTTAAAATTGGTTAAGAAAATCACGATCTTTGGAAACTTATAAAGTGATAAAAATACACATCACGTTTTCAGATCAAGTTTGGTATCAGAGCAGTTAGATTGCGGATTAGCTTCTAATTGTGTTTGAAAATTTGGCTTTAGTTTCAGTATTGATTTCAGTCTTAGTGTGCAGACATTTTGGGGCTTGTTAATCTTCTTTTGCAGTGTGCAATTTTGGAAGTACAAGTTGTGTTTGCAGGAAGGAATCATGGGCAAGTCATCCAAACAAGAGCAACTGGATGAGCTTGAAGCCATAAACCGCCAACTCCAAGAAGAAAACTCTTTCTTGAGAGCTAATTTTTATTCCTTAGAAGAGGAAATCGTGCGGTTAAAATCTGAGCCACAATCCTCTATAACCAAGAAAGAGGAGTATGTCAACAAGATGCTTGAAGAGAGCAAGAAGTTGATGGGCTTTGTTAAAGAGTTGCAGGAAGAAATACGGACCAAGGATGCCCTCTTGGAAAAGCTGCAACAAGGTGAACACAAGAACGAAATTCTTTCCAAAGTAGATGCAGGTACTATGATAGAAGAATGCACTGTAAGTTGTTCACATTTTAATTCTTCCTCTCATTCAGTTTCAGATGTTCCTTTGGGTCAGTTTGAAAAACACACTAAGGGAATTGGGTCTAAACTAATGGTTAAGATGGGATTTAACGGAATGGGCCTTGGTAAAAATGGACAAGGTGATGCTAACCCAATACAGGTAGAGGATCAGCCTCGGTTTGCAGGTTTGGGCTATTCTAGTGGGAAAATGGAAATTGGAGAAAGTTCCAAAGCAGTTGAAGGAAGACAAGCTTCCAACAACCAAGGATCTACACCACTAGAATTGCAGGATTCCGCCATCAGGAGGAACAATGAAAGGTGTAAGAAAACAGGTAAAAGAGGTAATCAGATTCCACCTCCTTCCACTTACACTAAAAATAGCACTAAGGGAAAATCAAATCCTAAAACTTCTAATACACTCTTTCAGTTGGAACAATATAGCTTTGGTAGGCAGAAATATGCTTTCCCTTGCACATTTTGTGAAGGTACTAATCATTCTGTTGCATATTGTTGGAAGAGGAAAAATTTGATTAAGAAGTTAATGCCTTTTGTGAATGATAAGGCAGGTGCTAAAGACCAATCTCACCAAGGAAAGGTGAGAAATGGAAAGAAGGTTACCTCTCCTAAACAAGGGAATCATTCTCGTAGACAGAGTTTTGAGAATGGTAAAATGGGTAAGATTCCTAAAAACAGGGAAGTTAAATTTTGTTCCCATTGTAATATGAATGGTCATGATGTTAAGGTTTGTTGGTTTGTTCTAAACAACAAAATTGGAAAGTTGTTAAAAAGAACAGTATTGTAAAACCAACGATCTTAAACCTAACTAAAACTCATGTGTAGTGCTTGAGGAGGTAAAACAACCAAAACGGAAAAACCCAAGTGATTGGTTTGGAAAAACACTCCTCAACTTTATATTTGCACTACAGTAAATTGTTGATAGTAGGCAAGCAAAAAAATTTCAGAGCTATATTTTAGGGATTCCTGTTGATTGATAAGGATTTGTTCCTAAGTTGATATTTAAGCTTTGAAAATGAATGGAAACAGCTGAAGAGAAGATTTGAGTGATAGGTTCATCATACTCATGTTTTGTTTTCTCAGATTGGTTGGTAGTTCCATTGTTGAAAACACTATGCAGGGATAGGCATCAGTAGCATGTCTAAATTTGAAACTTGCAGTTGTAATCAGCATAATCACAAAGTGTCAGTTGAACACTAGCTTCTGTTATAGATGGGTGTTATTATCTGACTTATTATTTGTGATGGCGATACAGTGTTTTGGCATATTCATGTTGATTCAGTTATTGACTATAGCTATTTTGGGCGTTGATAGTCTATTATATTCTGATAGTGAATACTTGCAGTTGTTACAGTTTCAGATGGGCAGTGGGCACTAGCCTAATTGTGGGCAGTTTAGATGTCTTGTATACTGATCGTGTTATGGAATTGTAATTTTTGGTAATCGGCCATATCACAAAGTGACAGTTGAACACTAGCTTTCCAGTAATAGAATGGGTGTTATTATCTGGTCAGTTATTTGTGATGGCATTACAGTGGGGTATGGCAGTTCACAGTTGTGCGTAGAGTTGACAGGGTTGCAGCGTTTCAGTTGAACACTAGCTTAATTGGGTGTTATTATCTGATCGGTTATGTGACTAGCTAATCAACTATTTGCATTTATTTAACCTATAATGTTATTTTGGGTTCTTGTATGTGTTTGTGTAATGCAGGAAGAGATAGCATGTTTTTGTGGGTTGATACACAGCTTTTTGTGGACAAAAAGCCTTTCTCAGTGGGGAGGTGTGATCAGGGGATCATTTTTGAAAATGTTCCCTAAACATACCTAAATGGTGTCAGTATAGAAGATCATCTCGAGAGCTTTCCAACAACTATAAGAACGCGCGAAAGCGGACATCGGGAGCTCTAGATATGTCCGGTCAAAGTTCGGTCAACGGGAAAGTCAACTCTAGTCAACTGGTCAATAATGGACCAATCGCATTGCGACACGTGGCGAAAAGGCAAAAGGGAGTTGTTTGTTGGTTTTCGACCACCGGTCTTCGACGAGCGTAAAAAAATAAAGGTGCTCGGGAACAAGAGGCTCAACTTTTATTACGGAGGAGCCATTGCCGTGTGGACTAAGGTATTATCGCCGACGTGGTGGGTCCACAAGCCACCACGTGGCTTGCCACCACTCGTCGAATTCGCTCGATTTGCCTATCGAGGGTCGACAAGTGGTATTTTATTGCCACATTTCATTTGGAATGTCATTATATTAATTGGGTCGAAATTATATGATCTTGATAAGACCACTTTTCATATTCTACGCCTTATTTCCAAATGCCACGCATATATCTAAACTTCCCACGCATTAGTTTGAACTGTCCACCATTTAAGGATATCCATGCATAGATCCTATGGATTGGGCGCTAAAACCAAACAATGCGCATCCCCCAAGTCAAGCGCCTATTACATAGGCTTAGGTGGCTACCTTGCCACTCAAAATGCGCGCCCACCTACTATTTTGAACCCATATCCTAGTTTCCATGCGCCTAATGTGGGATTATAATCCCAAAAGGATAAACAAACAGCTAAGGAGGGGAATGGAACTCGGGTGGGCCGAGTAAAAAGATAAGCACCCAGCCATCAGACCAGGAGGCGCACAAACAATATAAATAGGGTGATATTCTATTTGAATAGGAGGAGTGCAGTGCATGCAAGAAGCTTAAGGACCAGATTGCAGAGAACTCCATTTTTGAAGGCCGTACACTCAGATTGGGCATTCGGAGTAAAAAGATGAAATGTAGATAATTCTAAGACAATTCCAACGATGTAAGGTTTGATATTTTTGATGATTTTTAACCTATTTTTGGAAGCTTTGAATGCAGATTTTAACAAGGATCTTCAAGACGGACTAGTTGGAAAACATGAATTTCAATGCACTTCTAGTCCGAATTGTGACTTGGTGTAAACATGAAAATTGTTCAGAATTCAGATCTGATCTCAGAAATATGATTTTTTTCATAGATTGTTTTTAAATCTCCATTTGTAGGTGTTTTTCTAACACAGTTGCAGGGAGATCACATTGTGAAAACACTGTAGGAGCCATGGATCGTTCTTGGGATAGTTTCTGCTATTTTTCAGAGTTCTTGGGACATTGATCAGCTCATTTGCAGGTTGTGATTCATTATTGATTGTTTGTAAGAGTTATTGTACTTGCATTTCAATATTATTAATGGATCGGTTCAATCTGAACCCGGGGACGTAGGAATTCCGAACCCCGTAAACAATCTCTTTTGTTATCTGAGTCTTTTTAGTTTTTCGATTATTTATTTGCTATATAAGTTTTCCACGCATGGATGCAAAATTCAGAATTTAATCAATGGATTGAATACTTAAAATTGGTTAAGAAAATCGAGAAAATTGATAAAAATCACATCACGTTTTCGAGATCAAGTGAAGAGTTCATTTGGAGAATACTAGAGAACTATCCATTGGATTAAGAAAGATAGAAAGCGGCGAGATTCGACGATCGGCCCCGCACACCCAACACGGTGGAAGAAGAGTATTTTTCTCCCATTCAGCTGGTTCTTCTTTTTGGACATTTTTGCAAAAGAAGACCCATCTAAAAATTGCATTTTCAACTATTTTTTTGTAATTTTTAGCATTTTGGGTCGTATTGGGCTCGTGGAGGCCACCAAGACCCCGAAAGCGAAATGTTTTACCGTCATTCAAATTGTACAATTTTTAAATGTAAATTGTATACTACTGCATATTGTACTAATTTGTAGGTTTCCATAGTCAAGCTATGCAAAACTTTGTAATCGCTCGTAAAGCGCGTAATTGTAATAAAAATAGTAAAATTGGTTCTCAGTAACACTCATGAGATCCTAGATCTCATTCGCAGCTGGTCTCGTATATACGGTGCCTGCGGGAAGCGCTTACGGGTAAAGCCGTCGCGACTACTACTACACTTAACGCCTAATATAGCTACAACAACGTCGTCTAGGCATCGTCCTATAAATCGACGGGGAGTAATAAGGTCACAATGCACACACTATGAACCATCCCATCCGTCTGTGAACGATTGCAAGACATAAATCCGGACTGAGAAACTATCCGAGTATATAGTGAAGTTACGTGCGCGTATGAGGATATTTCTTTGAGCGGTGTCAATAATCGCCTGAGACCCCATCAAGATCTTGTCTTGGTACCACGTATTGAATTCTTTCAAGTACGTTAATGCCTCTTTCACATACTACCGGGTATATAGAAAGGGCGAGATTCTTCCACATACCGACGGGTATATCGGAAGGGCACGTATATAGAAAGGTTCGGTATATATCGGACTGACGGTATATAGATTGGGAGACCTAATACAGGTGATAAGAGCCAAACCCTGTCGGTGATCTCGTAAAATGGGCACAATGCCCCCAAATTTTTCTTCCGGATTCACAATTGCTCAGAGGAAGCAACTATGCTGCATGGAAGACAAAAATAAAGACACAACTTGAGTTTGAAGAAATCTAGCCTGTTGTGACTGGTACTCTAACCAGATCACCAACTAATGCAACACAACAACGACAGTTTGATAGAGCGAGATCATAAAGCAAAACTCATCATCTTGTTTGGAGTGTCCGATGATGTGCAAGCCCACATTCAAGATGCCACATCAGCAAAAGAAGCATGGGATAAGCTGAGCACAATATATGAGGCCAAGAACAAGAATGTCATACTCAATTTGCAGAGTCAGTTACATACATTGAAGTTCAAACAAAATGAGAAAATTGAAGCCTTCCTAAGAAGAGTTGTAGAGTTGAGGGCTTCACTTCTAGCCCTAGGAGAAGAGGTCAAAGATGAATCTCTCGTTCCCATTGTTTTGAGAGCTCTCCCTTATTCTTACGCATTTTTGTCACAACTCTAAACTTGTGGATATGACAATTAGTTTTGACAAGCTAGTAAACCTCTGCAACAAGAGGAAGCAATGCACAAAAGGATGATGAAGAGGAGCAGCGAGCCTTTGTCTTCACATAAAAATGGAAAGGAAAAGGTAAAGGAAAACCTAAATCCTATCAGAAGTCCCCACATCAGAATCAATATCATGGGGACAATCAATAGAAGAAGCGATGTCCAATTTGCAAAAGAGGACATGACTTGCAAGAATGTTGGTTTAACACTTATAAGAAAGGTTCATCAAGCAATTCTGGACCACAACAACAAAAATCTTACAAGGGACATCAAACAACTATCACGGGCGAGAGAAAAAGGAAAGCTGAAAAGAAGACCCCACCAAAGAAGGTAATATTCTTTGAACAAAACGATCGGACAATGAAGACTTCTTGTTCTTTGCTCGATCAAGTGAACCATCCACGTCATCTAGTGACATCTGGTATGTTGATTCGGGAGCCACTCGACACATGACCGGCCACAGAGACTGGTTTATTTCAATGAGGGACACGCCATCAAAAAATCATGTTTCGTTGGGAGATGATTCTTCATATACAGTTCAGGGGATTGGAAACATTTCTCTACCCCTTGGTTCACGCAACTACAGACTATCAGATGTTCTATATGTCCCTAGGTTGACAAAGAATCTTCTTTCGGTCAGTCAACTCCTAGATCACAACCTAAAAATTGACTTTGATAGTCAATCGGCAAGAAAATGTGTTTGATTCGAGATAAATCCAGAGGCTCGAAAATAATTGCAAAAGCCTCAAATGTGGGACGAATGTTTCAACTTGATTTCATTCACAAAAATGATCAAGCACTTGTGGCTAAAAACTCCACCTCAGCCCAGTTGTGGCATCGGAGATTTGGTCATGTAAGTTTCAAATATCTCGAAACACTTCGCCGGTGTAATATGGTACATGGGCTACCATCTCTTCAGAAGGATACAGACAAGTGTCCTCACTGCTTAGCAGGAAAACAACACAGAGTTTCATTCCAAAAGAGTACTTTTCGAGCTCATGGTAAACTTGACCTGGTTCATACCGATCTGTGTGGTCCGATGCAGCCAAGTCATTCAGGGTTCCAGTACTTCATGCTCTGTGTTGACGACTATTCACGGAAAATGTGGATTTTTTGTCTTCGCAAGAAAAGTGAAGCCTTTGAAACATTCAAAAAGTTCAAAGTGGCAGTTGAGAAACAAAGCTGAGTCGTCACATCATGAGAATTCTCCGCTCGATCGATCGGGGAGAATTCACCAGTGATGAGTTCAGAGACTACCTACAAACTCACGGGATTCGTCGACAAATGCCTCCTCCACACACACCGCAGCAAAATGGTGTTGTCGAGAGAAGAAATCGTACTATCATGGAAATGGTGCGATGCATGATCGATGATTCCGAACTTGCAAAGACATTTTGGGCGATGAAGAAAAAAAAATGAGTGTATTTGTTAAGCAGAGCACCTGTTGCTCTTGATGGAATTACACCACAAGAAGCATGGTCAAAAAGGAAACCATCCATTGCACACCTCGAGTATTCTCGTTGCTGAAAGCAAGCATGCACATACCTAAGCGAGCAGAAAGAAATTGGACATGAAGTCACAAAATCTCATCTTCATTGGATATAGTGAAGAGACTCTTGGGTATAGATTGATGGATCCTAAGACCAAAAAAAGTCTACACAAGCGAGAGATGTTGAGTTTTCGAGAAGAAGGAAGTGAGACTCCTCCTCCAGGACTCATCGCAAGATGTAGATTTTTCACCAGTTGTAAAAATTGAAGCTAATGTTCCCTCAGAATATGAAAGTGATGATGGGGATGATGGTGTTGATCAGATAGAACCACAACCCATGGGAACAGTTCAACGTATGCCTAAATGGTGTACAAGTACATTACGAGATGCAAGATTGGATGCTCCACCAGATACATCCACCCTTGGACCATGGACTCGCAGTAAAGCAAGAGAAGAAGTTAACTTTGCTTTGATGAGTAGAGTTATTGAATCAGACAAGCCCTCTACAGTCCAGGAAGCCCTACAGTCAAAAGCTTGGAAAGATGCCATGGATTCTGAATATCAATCAGTGATGAAGAATAATACTTGGCAACTTGTTGATCTTCCACCAGGGAAGAAACCCATTGGATGCAGATGGATATTCAAAACTAAGTACAAAGCAGATGGGACAGTGGAAAAGTGCAAAGCAAGACTTGTAGCAAAGGGGTACACACAAAAATAAGGCATTGACTATGAGGAGACATTTGCTCCCATAGCTAAGATCAAAATGATCAGGATGATCTTTGCTCTAGCTACACAGTTTGGATGGAAAGTTCACCAAATGGACGTAAAAAGTGCCTTCCTGAATGGAGATTTACAAGAAGAAGTCTACATGACTCAACTTGAGGGATATGTTGTACCTGGTCAAGAAGAAAAGGTATGCAGACTCAAGAAATCTCTGTATGGTCTCAAACAAGCACCCCGGGCATGGTACATCAAGATTGATGAGCATCTCGTACAACATGGATTCGTCATAAATCCATACGATCCCAATCTCTACCTCAAAAAGCAAGGGGGGGAGATGGTGATTGTTGTAGTTTATGTCAATGATCTAGTCATCACTGGCAGTTCAGTGAAGATGATTGATGAAACGAAGAAAGATCTTAAGCGATCATTCGACATGACAGATCTCGGGCTTATGCACTATTGTCTTGGACTAGAAGTATGGCAGAAAGAGAATCATATCTTTGTTTCTCAGATGAAATATACCAAGACAACGCTTGAGAAGTTTAGGATGATGGATTGCACACCAATTGCTACACCTATGGAGAAGCAGTTACGGTTATCTCGTTTGAGATCCATCTCTGAGGTAAGTGCCACTCTCTATCGGCGGCTAATTGGGAGTCTCTTTTACGACCTACACTAGACCAAATATCAGCTTTGCAGTGAGCTATCTATCCAGGTTCATGTAGGAACCCAAAATTTGTCATTGGAAAGCAGCAAAGCGCATTTTGAGATATCTCAAAGGATCAGTGGATCTTGGTCTAGAATACAAGAAGAATGAAAACTTCTTCTTGATTTGGATATTCGGATTCGGATCATGCGGGTAACATTGATGATAGAAAATCCACTACGGATTTGTATTTTTATGGGATCACGGACCAATATCATGGGGAAGTAAGAAACAACACTTTGTTTCTTACTCTTCCTGAAGCAGTATCGTTATCGCTAGGAGAAGCATCGTGAAGCAATTTGGCCACGTCGCATCTTTGGAAGGACTTGGAATACCACAGGACAAACCTACTACCATGTATGTTGACAATGAAGGTGTTCTCAAACTTGTTCGCAATCCAGTTTTTCACGAGAGAACAAAGCACATTGAGGTTCAGGTTCATTTCATACGTAAACATGTGTTGAAGCACAACATCCAGCTTCAATTTTGTCCAACGGCTGAACAACGAGCATATATTTTCACAAATTCACTTGCACGTGACAAGTTCGAGTTGTTAACAACATTTCTCTCCTCATCTCTTGAGATAATGCAAAATTAAGGGGGAATGTTAGGATAAAATTTTATTATCCTAATTATGCATAGTTTAAATTATTTAATTTTATTAATTAAATAATAATTGTTATTTGGTTATATGGTTAATCAACCATATTTGTCCTTTATTTCATACTGTTATATTTTTGTGAACAATATATTTGTATCTATTCATTTCTTGCTTCTCGGATGTTATTGGAAGCTTATTCATTCTGGCATTTGGTTGCACCTGTGCAACTTATTCTCCCATATGTATTTGGCTGTGTAATATCTATAAATATTGCAGCCCATTCTCTGTAATGGTTGATTGATTGAGATTAATAAATTCATCAGGCTTCAGTCCCTATTTTTCAATCATCAAAAACATAGGCACAACATTTCAACATGTCATGGACATTGCCTTTAAAGGTTACATTAATGAGTTCATCTTGGTTTACCTTGATGATATTACAGTCTTCTCAAAGTAGAGTGTAGATCACATGGTGCACTGGAGAAAGTATTTGAGAGATGCAGAAGGTATGGGGTATCTCTTAACCCCAAGAAGTGTAATTTTGTAGTGGTGTAGGGAAAGCTCTTGGGCCATGTGGTTTCAAAGGATGGCATCGTAATTGATCTTGAGCATGTTTCAACCATCCTAGCTCTTTCCCTACCTACGTACAAAAATTCCTTGTAGTCCTTCCTTGGTAAGATCAATTTTGTTCCTATCTTTACAGGACTGATTCGACCCATCAACTTGATGCTCAAGAAGAACATAAATTTAAAATAGAGAGCAAAAGGAAAGGAAAAATTCAACAAAATGAAGCAAGATATTGCTTGCGTGCCAACACTTGTCAACCTAAATTACTCAAAGGAATCTATCCTTAATGTTTGTGGTGCTGATTTGAGTGTTGTTGCTATCCTAACACAAGAAAATGAACAAGGGATGGAACAACTAGTGACTTTCTTCAGCTAGAAGCTGAAGGATTATGAGTTAAAATATAGGCACATAGATAATTAGGTATTTTCTATCATGTGTGCGCTCAAGAAATTTAAGAATAAGCTCACCACAAATCACATTAAGGTGTTAGTTTCCTAATCTAGTATTAGAGACTTCAACATGGGAGTAGAAATTAGTGAGAAAAGAGAAAGATGGGTAACCAAAATCATGGAGTATGATGTGATAATCAAATCTAAAAAACTAGTAAGAGGTAGCGCGCTCTGCAAGCAACATACGCACACACACAATGAACACGAGACTTCAATTTTCCTTGATGAATCTCTCCCGCACACTTTGAGAACTGAAGCGGAATATATATCTTATCACCCGCGATTGGATGAAGGATATGATCACATTCCTTTCCGAGGGTGCATACCCTCTTGGTTTAAACAAAGCAAAGAGAATAAATCTAAGGTTACAATCTATTCCTTATGTTTTGGTTGATGGTCTTATATTTAAAAATAATCTTGATGGCATGTTGTTAAGGTGTATTGATGACCTGTGAACCAAAAAGGTGATAGCATAATTTCATTATGGATTCTCTGGTGGACACTTTTCTACCAAGACTACAAAAATGAAAATCATAATGGTAGGTATCTTTTGGCATACCTTATTTGTAGGTGCACACAAATGGGTCACAAAATGCACTTTATTTATAGGAAAGAAGAAATATGCACCACTTCACCTTCGAACAATTCAAGCAGATCAACCCATTGGGGTCTTGACTTCGTAGGTATGATCAATCTACTTTCAAGCACTGGACACAAATGGGTGTTGACAGCTATGGAATACTTCACCATATGGACAAAAGCATTGCGCTCAAATAATCAACCGAGTCGAGTCATCCTTGACTTTCTTAAGGGTATAGTCCCGAGGTTTGGCATTCCTCAAACCATTATCTTTGATAATGCAAGAGCCTTCCTTGGCACTAAAATAAATGATTGTGCCCTAAATTTGGGCATATATTTGAAGAATTATTTCAAATATTACCCTCATAGCAATGGTCTAGAAGAATCAACAAACAAGAACTGATCGGGATCATGAAGTACATAATGAACATCAGCCAAAAGACGGTGGCATAAAAAGGTCATGCACACGCTCTAGGTAGATAGAATCACAATTAGAAAATAAATAGGAACTTTTCCTTACAATCTTATCGATGAAAAGTAGGCTACTCTTCCTTTGATGATGGAATTGAACTCATTGGCACTTTCCCAACGGTTGGAGTTTGAAGGCAGAGCTAGTTAGTCTTGAAGAATCAAGGAACTCTGCCATGATCAAGCTAGAACAACATCAACAAGCAACAAAGAAATGGTATGAAAAAAGACTAGGCCTCAAGCTTTGAAAGTTGGAGACTTGGTCTTAAAATGGGATGTTGACAGAGCCAAACTAGGGAACCATTCAAAGTTTTATGCACTTTGGAGTGGCCCATACATCATAAGTTCATGCAAGGAGGATAACTCTTTGAATTAACTCATCTTGATGGAGGCGCATTGCAGATCCGAGTAAATGGAATCTATCTCAAACCTTTCCATTAAGTCTGCTACATCATTTTTATATAATAGAGTAGTATTAATTCCTCAAGTGCCTTTGCGTGCACATTTTTTGTTTGTACATAGTTATTTATTCTTACGTGCTTCTATGCACATTCTTCTTCTTTGCTTCAGGTGGTGCCAATCTTCTTTCAACAATTTGTAGGATTTAGATTAGAGTCAAGAAATGATCCTTCAAGTGAATTCAAGAGAAATTATTTAAAGCTAAATGTCATAATTTCATAATTACATAACATAATACATGCCCAATGGACACTCTAGGCTACCGACCTCCTTCATCTAGCAGCGTATATGGCCTTGTCACCAAAAATGTTATCCAAATAACTCTCCTAGTTATTTAGATAACTTATATACATATTCTCAGCTCGAGAGATATTCATTACAAGTGATATGCATCTTAGTTATCTCCTTGGCACATTCACTTGGTCACTTTGTTTCCTCGTGTTCCTTTGTGCACTTCCCCTTATTCCCTTTCCTTTTCTTCCTTGTTCCATCTTTCCCTTGTGCACACTCTCTGTGCTTCCACCTTATCTGCATTTCTTCACCTTCCACACACACCTTGAAATTTAATTCCCAAAAATGACTAATTCCTTATCATCCCCGTGTACCCTTTCCTTCATGTGTGTTGTAGTTGCGAGTGCCTTCCTTCTGCCTTCTTCACACACCTCATTCTTCCATGTGCATACCTTTGTGCCCTTCTCTCCGCCATTCTACATCGCATGATTCTATAACATGCTTGAGTGTGCCACATGTAACCAATCAAAGCATGCCAACTGGGTGCTAGATCTTCTGATAAATCAATGAGCAACATGTGGCGTAAAACAACAAAAGCAGATTTTGCATAGTTGACCATATTTTTAGTCAATCAACGTGCACCACGTGTCTTGCGTGCATGGGTGGCCCTGAAAATATTTTGAAAACCATATATTTTGCTATAGATATCTGATTGGTGCTCACTTAGTATCAATTGATAGCTGTTGATGTAGGCTAAAATGCTAGATATTTGAATTCAAATTCTTGGTGGATCAGTAGGTGAGAAATGAGAAAACATATTTACGGGCATTAATGAGTAGATCCTATTTCTCCAACTACCTGATTTGATCTAATCCGCCCTCCTTCCTTCTCCAACATGCCGAATAGACTTGTGAAAACACATTTGGTAGAATTTTAGGCATTGAATGCTTGTTTTTGGTGGTTTTACTTGAAAATTGGGTTTTCCCTTCTTCTTATTCTTTTTCCATTGATTCATATATAAATGTAAGAGTTGGGATAATTGTTAATGTTGGACACTTTGGATCCTTACGTACTTTGCTAAGGACTTTATATTTCTGTATTCTGAGTCATATACCTCGATATCGGCTCGTGCATGTATACATCAACCTCTCTCACCATTGTAATAGTTCTATGCATTTATGGAAATAATGGAAGCACCGTTTTGTGAATATTCTCTATCTTAAGTGTGTTTGTATTCTTTCTTCTTACCTTTATTTTACATTGTGTGCTACTTCTTTGTATCATTCTACATCCTTTGTAGCTCCTTTTTTAGTTGTGTTCCATAAAAATTATATGGTAAATGCATTTTAGTTGTGCTTTATACATGCTTGGCCTTCCTTCATGCCATTTCCTTTCATTTTTGCTTAGAACGGATGGTGTTCATCCCTATTTTTCTAGTGCTATCACCTTCCTTAGATTAACTTTACTTTTTGTTATCCTTCTATCCTTGGTCCTTTGGCATTGTTAGCTTAGTTTTCCCCTTTCAACATTAGGAGTAGTAGTAGCAGTAGAAATAGATAGAGGAACCGACCTTCTCTAGAGATCTGTCTCAAGTGTGCAAGGTCCCACAACTTAGAGATAGTTCCATTGTTGTCTCAAATGACTCGATTCTTGCAGATCCATGACACGGGTGCAAGTTTGATAGCCAATAGTTACCTAATGTAGTTTTCACGCATGATAAGTTCTAGGAGTCAAGGGTCGAGTATATATAGAATCAAGGTCTTCCCTCATGATTATTCAAGTAGGATTACTTCATGCCATGTACATTTTTGGATTTCATTAGGAAAGTGTACCTACTAATATCTTAAGTCTTTTGACCTAAGTATATTCATGAATAATATTTTTTCTAGGATGTTATAATCCTACCCTATTCAGAGGTCTATAGGTTTTTTGGTGACTGCAATACACATGATATTCTCTCTTACCTTATTGATTTATCACATCTCCATTCTTGCAAAGGGTAGGGCCACTCTCACTTTGTGGGAGGTGTGTGGGGATATGTAAGGATTGTGGTTAGAGGTAAAGCACTACAATGATACTATTTATCTTTGGATGTAGTTTGGAATCAAGATGGATTTCTAGCAAAAGTTATGATTGTGTCACAACATAGCTATGATGTAGTATATTTCATGATATATATTACATTGTATATCGAGACTAAATAAATTGCAAATAGTATATATTGAATTATGAGAACCATTATGTACTGGAACTATATAAAGTGAGTAAATTTTTCATATGTAGTAAAATGTGCCATGACTCTTGAGATGTAGACATGTGTAATATTGTAACAAATGAAATTTGAGAATGAATGGAATCATACACTTTTTTAACACTTATCATAGAATTTTGAATGCGATGTATTACATAAATTGACAACATGGATGTTTTATGATTAAGGAAATAAATGAACCTAATCAATGGAATTATACTTATGATGTTCATGTTCATAGTACTAGAATGAATACAACATATGCACATGTTTAATTGGATTAATTTCAATGTATTAGTCAATTGGATGAACAATTAAGTGTGGAAACATGTAGGTAATCATACTTAATGTTATACACATGATTAATTGATTATGTTTAAAAATGGAAGAAAACTATACAAGTTAAATTTATTGACACAACTTAATATACCATGAATTTATTTATTTTCTTATGTGTGTTTGATTGTTATGCATAGGACTAGGAGATTGAGATGCATTGAGTTCCATTCTCGGTTGTATAACCGGAGATTTGAAAGTCTAGTTCAAAAGAAAAAAATTTCGTTTGTTTTTCCTATCACATGTTCAAGGTCACTACAAGGTAAGTTCTTGGAGATGGGGGGCCAAAAGGGGGCCTTAAGTGGACATTTTGTTTTTTTAAAAATGAGAAATGTTAACTTGTATGAGTTATTTGAGATAACTACACTCAAAATTTGAAGATGTTATAAGAACATGAATTGTAGCATTTTGAGTCTAGTTTCTAAAATAACAAGTTTTATTAAAAATAGTTAAGTATAAGTTGTTCAATGATATAAAATTCCAAGAGGTGCCCATGTTTTTCAAAAACATAGTAGATAGCCGTCATGCTCCCAATCAATGTTTGAGCATTGTTTATTATTTTTTAAAACCCTTTGGGGAAAGTTAAATAGGATCATCTAGTTTTGATACAATTTTTATTTTATATTTTTAGTGAATATATATATATATTTTAATGATTTTCCTTGTAAAAAGACTTGAAAATTGAGAAATAATGGAAAGCCCGACTATGCCTCCCCATGTACCTAAAAAAATATCAAAATTCACATTTTTGAATGTGTAAATAATTGGCCCTAGTTTGGGGCTCTATAAATTTTATTAATTTAGGATGAGTGAAACAAAATATATCGAAGAAAGATAGATGCATATAAATACCAAAATAAAGCTATAAAAAGACAAAAATGATATGGATGGAAACCTTATACTTGTTAGAATTGTATGCATGAAAGACTAACTATGTCATAAGAATTGAAACTAACACCTAGTAGCTTCAAGACATGATTAGATCAAACAAAAACATCAAGATAAGATCTTAGAAAAATAGTTTCTTTACATGCAACATGAATGCAAAAAAATAACATGCTAATTCATTTTACTCTTTAGATTTCTAATCTACATGTGATCCTATTTAGATCATAAAGAAATGAAATTGGTTTGTTGTTTTGCTTGAAGATGGTGAGAGGATCTCTCTAAAAATGGCTACAAAGACATGCTAGATATTCCTATACTAACCAAACATGAAGAATGCATGCAAAGTGAGCAAGCTATTCTAACAATGGAAGTAAGGCTCAAGATCAGATGCCTATAGCTTTGGCTAATACAAATGAGGTGTCAACTTAGAAGAGGTGCACTAGGCTTGTATTTATAAATTTCCATTTGGGAAAGTTTAGAATATTAGTGCATGTGGGACAAAAGGTAAGCCCAAAATAGATTTTTTTACAAGTCAATGCACTTTTTGATTAGATTAGGAGCTAATTAATCTTTTAGGATTAATTAAGGATCCTAAGTAGGCTTAAGAAGCTTTCTGAGAGCATCTGAAAGGGGTTTGGATAGATTTTGGAAGTTTTGGAAGTGAGATTTAGCCAATAAGAAGGTTTATTGGTTAAATGCAAGATTAGAGGATTAATTAACATATAGTTATTTAATTAAGAGGATTATAACTAATAAAAATGTTGTTAATTGGAATCCTGAGTGAATTAGAAGCATAACTAGATAAAAAAGTGTCATTATTTGAAAAACGTGTGAGGGAGTGAAGATCGTTAGTGCAATTTAGGTATTAAAATTGATTTGATCAAAATATTTGTGTCTACATTTACCCCTCTTTGGGGTGGCGTAAGCGATGCCACTTCAAAGATATTATACAAGTACATGAAAGTAAATTTTGAAGGGGTAGAATAAAAATTAGTAGAATGAAGGATTCCCCCTCGAGTGTTGATGGGGTGATGAAAGAGGTCGATCGACGATCGAAAAATATGAAGGAAACATATATAAGAAATGTGAAGGTGGAGGGGGGATAAAAGGTAATCCCTATTCCCCAAGAAAGTTAGAAGAATAGTATAGGATAGAAGAGAATGATAGGGGATGAAAATGAAGATGAAGAGAATGGAAATAGCTTGCATTTAGCTAATGTAAACAAATTTATTTCATCATATTGCTAATATTATACATCATCGAACCTTTATTATAAGATACACATACAAAAAAAGTGTAAAATAACATGAAAAGCTATAATACTAACATTTGTTCATTGCTAAAAATGCTTAACTCAATGCAACATACATAATGCAATGTAATATGAGAAAGTAAACAAGCTAACCTAATAGGAAAAATACAAACACATATACTCAAACAAACAATGTTCAAGACAGTTGCACCAATGTTTTTTTATCAAGCTTCAATTTTAACTTGTGAAAATTAATGATGGTTCCCAAGAAAGAATACATATGAGGGGAATATACGAGAGGACACGGGGTCCCATGGAAAAGAAATCATGCACTATGATACTACCCCAAGTAGCACGTTTGTGCAAGGAAGACAAACATAGTAAGCAAACAAATTTTGTTAATGGAAGGTAGATCCAAATGATCTGCGAGTCACGCACAAGACTAGGTGAGAATCCAAGAAGATATTTTATAGGAATTTTTTTCTTCTAAGTATGATGCATGTGATATAGGCTTCATTTGCGTGCATGCTCATTACCGATTTTTTATTTATGTGATGTTTTCAAATTTTTAGGATTTTTGTGAAATTTTTATATTGTTTTTGAGTTTTTGATGGAAATGTATTTGAATGTTTTGATTTTTTAAACAATTATACAATTTTTTTATGTTTTTCAAAAAATTTCCAAAACTATGTACATGAAGGGAAAGGAACGTGGATGCCCCCAGTGATAAATGTGATGTACAAGGGTAGAATGCCACACGTATGTTCAAGATAGGGAAGATGGCCCCTGTGAGAGTTGAGAATGTACAAAGGTAAACTCTTCATAGATAGAAGTTGGATTAGGGCCAAGATATATTGGTTCAACATGATGATGAATGCAAGTCAATGAAGTGATAAGAAGGAGCAAGGATGCCTCTAACATAAGATGGCCAAGAAAGCGTTTGATAGAAAGAAAAAGAAGATTATTTTTGAAAGAAGGGACAACGTTTTCCTCAAACATAGTAAAAGGAAATCTTATACACATGAATATTTTGAACAAAGTAGAATAAAAGCATAAATTCCATGAAAGGATATGGAACATATAGCTAGAAGACTAGTGACAAAAAAGTGATTAGCGAAAGACACAAATCATGAGACAAGATATAGTCTAAAGTAAGAATCTGAAAAAGGTCCAAAAAAAAGATACTTGGTAACATAGTAATCTTGTTTTCTCATTGAGATCTAGAGTGTGCGCATGGAAATTAATTACCTCTTGGAGGGAATATTTAATAGATAACAAGTGAAGAAACATTATCCAATGTGTAGGAATGATTTATTTTCAAAGTTGATTCATGAATGGAGGGTGGAAGGAGAGCCGTACATTGTTCTACTACCACCCAGATGCCCATAGCCCCGATGGAGATGTATTTTATTCTAATCGCAACATTTCTCTACTTCTAGCCATGCATCCATAGCCTTGGTAGAGATATTGGAAATACCCTAAGAGAGAGTTATATATCAATTTTCCTTTTCTTTTGATTTTTGATTCTTTTACTTTTTGAAAATTTATTTCAGCTCTCTTGATTATTTTGAAAAGGGGTTAAGAATCACTTATGGTTTGATGGAAGGATGTGGAAGTGATTGTGATTATGACATTGGCTAGTGTCAAAAAATATGTCCAAAAGTTCTTCACAATTTTTTTATTAGATGTAGATTGTGATAGGATCTCTAAGAGGCTAGTCATTCTTTAATTTACCAAGGTGATCAAAGAACAAGGTTAAACATATACCATAGAGATAAATTTCACAAAATGTGTGCAAATAGACTAACCAAAATAGCATCGAAGGGATGAAAATGGTGGATGAATTGTAGAGGGATGTAAATAAAGGGAAGAAAGAACATCCATGTGTATAAAATACCTTATTGAAACGTTTGATCTTTTTACCTTTGATTTTTATTATTTTCTCTTCTTTTTTGTATTTTATGTTTTTGGGACCAATAATGTCACTCGGTGTGATAAGATCCAACAACAATGTTTACAATTTCTTCGATAAGGTAGATTAAGTGTGTTTTATTATCAAGAGTCATATTATCTTTGATCTTGATGATCGTGGTGAGTTCATACTCAACAAATGAATGTGATTTATCTTGAAACACAGATTTGACATGTGGGAGCTTGAGTTCCCTATCCAGAGGTTTATGTAATTTGCACCATACTTGATGGTTGCATTGGTGTACATTATTGAATTGTGTTTGATTATAAAAATTATGATTATTTTACTTGTTGGGAGCTTTGGAGATCTTGGAATTTTTTTATCTTAGCTTGATAAAGAAATTATTTGGGTTTCCTATAAGCTAATACATGGCTTGTCTGATCTTGAGAAGTGGGAGAAGAAATTGGATGAATAGGATTGATGTGATAGGTGATGGTGTCCTTAACACAATCATTGATAGATGTATAATGTGATGGATGAAAAAATGATACATTCCAAGAATTGAAGAGGATGGGCTACAAGAGGTGTCCCATAGACTGAAGATGAAGGGATAATAGGATGTGGCCCTAAGATGGAAGATGAAGGACTACCTGGAGGAGTCCCATATATAGAAGATTATGGGCTACTAGGATGTGGCACAAGAATAGAAGATAAAGGGAAATTCAGAGAAAACCCACCAATAGAAGATGGTGGGCTATTGGGATGTGGTCCCGGGATAGAAGATAATAGGCTACCCAGAGGTGAATCCCAAATAAATGATGGAATACTAGTAGGTGACCCAAATATAAAAGAAGATGATGGGCTATCATGCGGTGCCCCAAGGTGAGATTTTGATAGAGGAATCATGATAGATAAAGAATGATTGGGCAATGAGAAGATAGGCCATGGATCAATGCCATACCTTGGCATTTCATCATGCAATGAAGAATGTGAAGATGGAAGAACAAGAGGAGGATCAATTTTGATGATCCGAGGATCTTCCATGGTCTCTTGACAAAAGGAATCAACCTCTTCCCCACAATACATGAATGCATTGAGGTCTAAAGAGAAACCTTTCTCATGGTCTTCTAGAGGAACATTATCATGTAACCCCATGAATTATTTGATCACTTGTTCATTCGAAATAAATTGATTGGTATGGGTTATTTTTTTGCGACCATAGAAGGTTGATTAGAAGAAAGGGGTCCACCTAGTGTGGAATATCTAGAAGATGTTTGATGATGTAGATGAGGGAAAGGCTTGACCTTATTGTGTCCACAAAGGAATTGAATAGTGCATCAAAAAGATATCCTAGCACATCGTTTCTTGTGAAGGATTCGACATGGATACAAACATCAATCTTTAGAAGATGGATGAATATATAATAAGGCATGATCAAAATGACTTAGGGGCCAAAGAGGGATAGGATTTTGATTGATATAAGAAGATGACTCGAGAGATGAAGTAGATTTGGATTTGGATGTCTTACGAGTAGTAGAAGATGGCGTTGGTTTACCTATAAGATGATATAGTACTGGTAAACAAATAGAATCATGTAGAAAGTCTATAGATTGCGATGTAGGAGTCAACTTCGATGATTAATGAAAAGGAATTTGAGTCATATGAATATTCAAAGGAAGAAGAATTCGTTGAGGTGCTTGAAAAAGAGTGTCCTATAGAAAAGGGAGGACCTCAAATTAGGAGGTGAATTAGTGGAATCGAATAATAGTTTGGATTAGAAGCATTAAAATATTGAAAGGAATCAACATAATAGTTAATATTATAAGCCTCGAGAATCATACCACCAGCTATGAGATGAAGGTAGAGAGTGGAGTAACTAAATGAGTTCTCTAGCATGAAGAACAAAATGAGGTTTAATTGTGATAGGATTCTTTCGACATGAATTCCTAAACCTAGGTTCCCTATCATGAAAAGCGTGAGGAACCACGTGATAGTCAGTCATTTTGTCATCATTGGGTCCAAATGCCTAGACCTAGATAGTGTTATTGAACCTCTTCAAAGGGAAGGAAGTTTTATGTTGATTCGGGTAGAATAATGAGAACCAACTAGACATTTTTACGTATGGATATGCTCGTGTGATTTTAAGAAGGGAATATAAGGAAAAAATACATCATGATGACATAATTTTGATAAGGTTTAATTACAAAAGGTTTTGTCTAATGTGATTGAGGGTATAACAAACTTAAGTGAAACGTGAAATTGTCAAGGTCTCAAAAGTATGTCAACATTGGTTTAAAGAACAATGAATTAAGGAATCAATGGATTTTACTAGAATAATTCTACAAGGTTGATAACACGTAAGGAATAGTCATGCAAGTTCGGTAAACCAAAACCAATCTACAAGGAAATAATCCCTAAGAATTTTTTTGTCAATGGTAGTTCGATGCAATATGATCAACATAATGTCAACACTTAAGTCAAGTTTAAGATAAACAAGGCGTAAGTATTAACAACCAGTTGATGCAACTTCTAATAAAAGTATACTATAACTTGTTTAGATACAAACAAGGCCTAAATCGCAAAAGGTGGAGGTTACGAATGTGAGTTGCGCAACAATACCACTTAGATATGTTAACCAAGATTTGCGTAAAAGTTAGTATCGAAATAATATTGATACGATGCAAATAAGGTAACAACACTCTTTGAGGTTGAGGTAATGTTTGAAAGAAAACAATGCCAAAGTATACCAAGGAATTGTGAGGATGTGGGTAGTGAAACATGATCACGTTTCCAAGAAATGTGACATAAGTATCAAAATTGTGCTAAGGTGATGCAAGAAAGCATAACACTTCAAAGGAAGATCAATGATGAATCAAGTCTAACTACAATGAAAATCTTGACTTGGGTATCAAGATCAAATGGCTATCAAGATGAGAAGATGTACCAACACACTTTCAACATTTAACATCCAGTCTCAAGAAAGGATGAATATAAATGGGTGTAAAAGTGGTGGACACAATCAATCAATAACACACGTATGTTTCCCCTCTTTTAATCAAAAATATCAACAAGAGAGCAAAGGAGTAAACCAAGTGGGGGTGGAAAATACTTGGCATCACTTTGGCAAAGTTTTGCCTCATCTTATGACAAGTGAAAAACTAAGACAAAGTAACACCTTGAAAATTTTGTGATGAATGATGCTTAGTTAAATTTTTTGATGGAATCTCCCCTTGTTCGATCAACAAGGTTTCAACTCCAAAAAATTTCTTACTTCATGAGAGTTCTTTAGAACATGATTGGCTTTTAGTTAGTCAAGTTGGCCTCAAGATGAAATGGATTCCTATATGGTTCTCTAAACTGGGTGTCACAAACTATCTCTGCGAGTTCCATTTTCCAAGGAAGTCGCAATGAATAAACCTTGGAGTATCCCTGATTTACTTTACCCCTTCAATACAATGAGCAATAAATGTGTTTAGTTGTATTTTCACAGGGGTCGCATGAAGAAATTTTTCACATTACTCTAAAAAATACGTACTAAAAGTAGGTAAGAGAGGCGCTTCCTATTTCATCAACAAGGTTCCCTATTGTGTGGACTACTTTGGGGTACTTAGGAGCATCCCTTTTATTATCTTAAGGCTTCTACCAAAGGGAGTTTCTCCTAGTTTAAATCTAATGAGCCGTATCTCTTAATCGAAACCTACATATACAATGTGTTGATTGATTAATGTTGATTGATGAATGCCATGAACTAAAACTTGAAAAATAGATACGAATGACATATTTAAGGGGAAGGTGAAGATTAATCATTACATGAATTGAGTTAATACAAGTTCAAAATAGGAAATTGAAAAAGTAAAAACAAGTAAATGAAAGACATATTTACATGAAATAAATGCAAAGATTGTAGTGAACAAATATAAAATACAATAAATTATAAAACAAGAAGAGAGAAAAGGTAAATAGACACACATAAAACTCAAGAATGCACACAAGACTAGGGAGAACTAAGATTCATAGAGAGGTCATGCCTAGAAGCTAAGGAACAAAGAAGAAATAACCCCTAAAATATTGACTAAGTACAAGAAGGCACGTGGGTGCACAAGGCCTATTTGAAGAAGGGCACGCAAGGCAAAAGCGCATAGGACAAGGTTTTAGGAGGGTTTAGTAGAACTAGTGACACATGCACACAAGGCAAAGCCAAGGTTTTGGGACATAGCCATATTTGGCATATTGAGTAGAGCACAAGTAAAGCATGACCCATTGCGCATCTAGAGTGGATAAGGTGCCAACCTGGCAACTTGGTGGCCATGAAAGGAACATACCTTACAATAGAAGATTCTAGAAGGTCATCATGGTGAAGAATGGAGAGCTCGAGTCTGAAGGAGCATGATCCAATGGAGGACCACTTGGAAACTTGCCAACCAATCTACAACTTGAGAAAGGCATGGCAAAGTGCTTGCTAAGGATTTATATACAAGTACCGGTAGAAGAAAGGGAGATATACCTAGAGAGAATGGAAAAGGGGCAAAGCTATGCAAAAATTGTGGGCGTTCTATGGGTTGGGTTTAGAGGATCTGTAGGAGTATGATATATCAAGGGGATGGGTGTGAATATTTTTTTGTACTATGAGGGGATTAAGTCCAGTTCTAATGCATGACATTGGTATGCACTATTATATGGATCTGTGATAGCCTCAATGAATGTAATGTGATTACCAAATGTATTTAATATGGATATATGTGGTTCTAGTTTTTACTTATATATGTATGGATTGGTTTTATATATATTTCATATGAGTGGGTGTAAAACCCTGTGCATTCCCTTTCTGTTATGATTTAGATCTATGTTCTGTAATGCTTTTCTTATCTGAATGAATACATTGGTCTAGAAGCCTCATTCGAGCTCTAAGATGAATGTATGGTTTGTTTCCATTATCTTCACTTAAGTTTCTATCGTAAATAATGCATTCTCACACAAATCACATAAAGGAGGAGCTCGGTGCCCACGCATGCCTCGGGTGAGCACTCAATGGCGCATTTGGGTGATAGGCCAATGTGCATGGGATTTCCTTGTTCTTTGAAAGGCATAAAAATGACTACATCTTGGTTCCATTTTAGGACCTCTTTTTAAAGTTGTTATGAGAAATGACATGCATCTTTGTCCTTGTGATTTGTGATGACAGAGCGCATGACTTTAGAAAGTGTTGAAATGTGATTCAAGAGCATAGAGGATGAGTTTTCTCTAGAGATTCAACATTGGAATTGAGTTCAATGTGCATAGATGGGTAGAAGAGAACCTATACCATGAGATGTATGAGACATTCTTTTTCTACTTCCCAGTAGAGCTATATGAATGGATTTCAGCATATGCATCCAGATCAAGCTGGTACTATAGATCACATGTGTGGACCTAAGATGACTATCAGAGGCTACAAGATGCAGATATGACTTGGACACGTGTTATTGATCACTAGTGGAAGGGATTGTTGGCCAATTATACTTTAGAATACACCATTTTGATGTATTCTTACCTAGAAGTTTTTGAGTTCAAGTTTCTGAGGGAGCCTAGAGGATCATTTTTGAGTGGTATTCCTCTGGATATGAAGATCTTGGTTATTACTTTGAGTTTAGAAGCATTCCCCGTGGTTGGCTAAGCTACTCTGAGCACTAGGAGAGGAGGCTAGGGTGGAGGAAGATGGCGAGACATTATGGTTGAAAGGGAAAGGGAGGAGAGATGACTAAATTATAGCAAAGATTGTGAAAGGGAGATGAATAGACAACATGAGGTTGTAAGTGTGATGGATCTATGGAGGTAGATGTTATGGGAGGGTGTTGAAGTTCACGTGGAGGATGTGGAGCCTGAGTAGTCTATACTACCCCATCTTGGAAAGTGCGGGAGAGAGGCCCCTTTAGCTTCTGATGAGATTTTGTTACACGGAGAAAGAAGAGCCGTTGGCATGCATTTGAACCCACCTGGAAACCAACCCCTAGCACTTGGTTTTCCAAATCAAGGGAGAAGTATTGATAACCCAGTTGGTATCGGTGGGAGTGACTGATCGGTGCCTAGGAGATATAATTTTTGTTTGGAACATTCATGGCTACACATACCATTCCAGTGTTTGGAGGAAATTTCGGGTAAAGTGCAAGTACGTAAGGTTTGGGAAATACATTTGGGAGTGGTGTAGGATACACTTACGCGGTGGAGCGATCTCATAGACCTTTGGCACGTAGTTCAGTGGAACGTTGGGGACACTAGGTGTGAACGATTCATGCCCATTGCTAGCTACAAGAGGATCTAGAGGGAATTGGTGGATATGGAGGCATAATACTTGGTTGATCCGGTGGATCACGGTGGAGGACAAAAAAATGAAGGGAACCAAGGATCTGGATCAGGAGGACAAGGGCCTCAGCCACCTCCTCAGGTGTTCTTTGAGACGTCTTTACACTTTCCATATTACCAAGGTATAGAGGATGCTACAGAACACATGCATAAGTGTGAATTACTATGGAACGAGAAGGGGACCACTACCTGGTGATCTAAAAATAATAAAGTTTTTATCTACTTGATCTCGGACCCTTATAGGCTTTAATTATTTGCTAACAATTTTCTCCTTTTTCAAGTAATCAATTTAAAAATTAATGCAAGACAATAAAGACAATTACACAATGATTGATTACGGAGTTCGGCAATTGCCTACGTCTCAGGTTCTTATCGAACCATTCCACTTGTCAAAACTTGTAAGTTATAATAGTAATTTCAAAAGAAAACCTAATGGAAACTATTAAGAACTTTATTAGAAGAATAAACAAACCTTTAGAAGACAAGGGTGAAAAATAACACTCAAATTCTCCTTTCCTAGTGTATTTGGAAAGCTCGATGGCACCAACTCCCTTTGTTTGGAATCCTTCAATTATTGATCATCCTTCCAGGATGCTTCGTAACGCCCTATGGCACTCTGGTTGATATTCCAGATTCACAATAATTTGGTGTGGTAATATGGGCCGACTAGGTAGTATTAATAACTCCTAGCCACAATAATTTTAATTTACTATTTCCTAAAAATAATAGGTCAATAATAATTAAAATAATAATGCCTAAATAAATTAGGTCTTCACACAACTATGCCCATGACAACTAACTCTCCTCTTGGCTCGCTCTTCGCCTTTCCAAGCTCTAGGAATGAGCTTCTCTATTGTGTTGTGTGTGTTCCTTACAATGAAATGGGTTCCCTATTTATACAAAAATAAGGCCCTTAAAAATGCATTTACAAATTATCCTAAGGCTAATTTTAGCCTAGCCCGTACATGAAAAATGGGATTAATTCCCCATGGTGGTGGATTGCATTTGAAAAGGGATAAAATCCCATATGGGGCGGCATGTTTGAAGTGGGCTATATCCAACATTTGGTGGGTTCGATAATGTTTGAGGCTTTAATAAGCCTTTCCCCATGCAAATATAGTGTTCAAAGGATGACGTGAGCTTAGCTGCCCCCACCTCCTTCTCGTGTGGATCTCACGCATGGCATATATGGTGGTTATGTGGGTAAGTGCGGTTATACTAATGTTTGAACATTAATATTAAGGCATATATACATATGCGTAGTATGTGGCATAATGCGTGGTATTTGGGAATAATGCGTGACAAATAATTACAAAGTAATATGAAATTTGACCCACATGAGATATGACGAAAAAGACCACCTATCGACCTACAATTGGAAAATAAAAAAATTGATTCATGGTGGCAAGCCATGTGGTGGCTTGTGGACCCACCATGTTAGCAATAATACCATAGTCCACACGGCGGTGGGCTCCCCTCCATAACCAAAGTTGAGCCTCTTGTTTCGCTAAGCAATCTTTTACAACCATCGAAGACCAAAGATCAAAAACCAACAAATGACTCCCTTTTCCTTTTCTCCATGTGTCACAGTGCCATTGGTCCAATATTGACTAGTTGACCATAGTTGACTTTCTCATTGACTGAACTTTGACCAGACATATCTAGAGCTCCCGATGTCTATTTGTCACGTTCTCATAGTCGACAAAAATCTCTCGAAATTATATTCTATCTGAAACCATTTAAGGATATTTAGGAACTTTAAAAATGATCCCTTGATCACCCTGGAGCGAAAGGCAAGTCGGTTTGAAAAAATGTTGTAAGGGCACGCACATAATCTGGTATAGGAAGTATGACCCCATCAGACGGTGGTAGACTACACTTGCATTGAATAATTCCTTCCTAAAAGAGTTCCATATACCAAAGTTTGAGCGGAAGAACATCAACAATTTGAAGGGGATCCAACAGGAATGACAAAGAGTGTGTGAGAGTATGATGAACGGTTTAAAATTATCCTATAAAAATTATCATATGACATTCACCCTTCACATCATGTTCAATGGTTTGTTGAAGGGTTGATCACTCCATTTATGAGGGCATTGTCACATAAAAAGTTCAACGACTGCTTGAGGCTGCCTTATGCGCCTGAAGTAGTTGGGAGTGTTGATCTTGGTGTGAGCCATTTTTGGAGGCTTAAATCTTCATTATGGACAAGAAATTAGAGAAATTGTCTATAAACTCGGTACATGAGAATCGTAGTGGTATTTGGTGCATAGATTTTGAAGTAGAGGGGCATGCCAAGGATAGTTTCCCTAAAAGTTAGTACGTGCCATAGCAGTAGATTGTGAAGTTTTTCACAAGGACCATGATGTGAGTAGGTGTCCCTTTTTGAAGAACACAATCTCGAAGAATGTGTCTTGGTATCGTAAGATCTACACCTCTCCATCCCATGATACTAAGTATTGTAGGCTTATTGACCAGATACAAGAGGCCATTGATCATGATGTACATCATACTAGCCTTGCCAATAGTTCTAAGGAAGATGATCGCTGTTATGAAGGATGTGGAGATGGAGGGGTGTGTGGGAGAGGTTTTCAAAAAGGATTCCATGGTTGTAGTAAGCTGCAAAGGTGGGAGAAGTGAGTTACCATGAGGAACCTATTAGTGCAAATCTACAACACCCCAAAATGACCTTCAGATCTGCAATCTAGAATTGGGTCATTTAGTGTGATTACATAACATTGAGTTTTCTCCAAGGTGTGGGACCTTACAAGGTGAAAAAAATATCCAGATTGAAGTTGGTTCTTACTCCTCTATTCAGGTGTATGCATGAATTTGCAGAGGTTCAATACTAATTCCTACTCTAAATTCCAAGGAGACTTTGTTGAAGATGCAAGAAAGGGGAAATAAAACTAAGCTAAAACGGTGATACACCAAAGGAGTGATGGAATTCTATTTTGCAAATAAACATAGATCATAAGAATGTAGCACAGAAAATGCACAGATTGCCAGAATATAATGAAAGATCAGAAGACAATGATAAACACATGAGAGGATTGTAAAATCAATCACAGAACATACATTATCATTCCCAAGTTTAATACAATGCATTACAATGGCAAGGAGGTAAAAATATGTGCTGCAACTGATGAGAGGTCTGAAACTCTACAAATCTACCTGCTAAGGAAGAAAAGAGAGCTTACAAGAGCAAAATGTCCAACATTACAATAGATTACATCCTTTGCATTTATAGCTGAAGAAAAGAGAGGGAAAATAGAGGAGGAAGAAAAATCTGATCTTTTTCCTCAACCACCACCATTAATCCTTTCAAATCAGCCTGCAATCCATCAAATCAACCTCCTCTATTTCTGTTTTGTGTGTTGGAGAGAAAAAATGATAAATTCGGTGAAGCACAACTCTCAAAATAATATGATCTCACATTTATGGTGTGAGAAGACATTTTAGGGTTTTCTCCCATAAAAAATGAACTGATTCTTCATCCTTGGCGTGTGGGAGAAAGCAACCATGGCAGATTTGAGCAAAAACAACTCATTTGAAGCAATCTGGTTTGCATTAAAGGCCTGAAAGACGTTTTTAACATTTTCTCCATCAAAAATTCAAAAAAATAATGTTTTTATTCCTCCAATGCATAGAGGGGCTCAAGAACTTTCCAAAAAGTCTGATTTTGTTCAAATCTGATCTCTAGATCAAAAGATATGCTCATATGAAGTTTTAGGGCAAAAACAAGGCATAAACTTGGGCACAAATTTGAGGCACAAATTAGGGCACACTTGGTGGAAAAATTGGATTTTGAAAATAGGTCCACGGGGTCAAAATTTACTTTTTACACTTTTGGAAAATTTTCCAAAAAATCTCTGCGCCTCGGCCACCCCGAGACACGTGTCACCTTCTGGTTCGTTGATGGGATCGCGGGCCGAAAACTTGTCTTTTTCCTTTAAAAATTTTCATTGGGAAAATTTACCATTTACCTCTATGCTTCCACCCTTCCGCCGCTGACTAGACATGTGGCACTCCCTCATTGGTCGGTGGGGATGTGCCTTATCTTTTCACCTTTGCGCCCTTTTTGGTTTTGGCAAAAAACCAAAACTTCCTCCACCAGTCCGAATCCTCCGCCAACTAACACATGGCAGCTTCAGAATGATCCGCGGGCCTTGAGCTAAAATCTATCTTTGGGCATTTTTAGCCAAAAGGCAAAAATTTCCCAAATTTGGCCGCGCCTCCACCGACCCATTTCCTTGTTTCTCTCGGGCCCATGGGAAAAATTGTTTCTTTGTGCCCTTTTATCAAAGCACCAAAAACATAAACTTCCCCCGATGCCTCGCTGCTCCACCCTGCCACGTGTCAGTTTCTCATTGGCTGCGGGCCTGTCTAGGGAAAATTTCCCCAAAAAACTCTACCGAGCCATAACTTGAAAATTACAAGGAGTTAGGAGGAAAATTTTACCTTTATGGAAAAGTAAATTTTTTTCTATCTGATGGAATCATACCCAGAAAATTTTGAGTCCCTGAAGCATGCAAAAATTTCATTTTAAGTACCAGCAAAGGAAATGGAGGAGGAGTTAGCCAAAAATAAGCATGGGCTTATTTTGGATAACAATTTTGGTGACTCAGAGGGGTCATCTGCCTACTAGATGAAGTGACCAGCTGCCTGAAGCAATCCATTGGGCATGGAGTCATGAACTTAACTTCCGTTACTCTCAATTCATTAGAAAATCTCTAGGATGAAGATGTGAGAGTAGAAAAACCACTTTGACTTGGGACATGATCTGCAAAGATGCATCCTTGGGGAAAAAAAACTTGTGCCAAAGCACTTAGGGAAAATTAAATCTAAGCTACAATCAGAACAATGTGCATAAGCACTTGGAGGAATGAAAAAATCTAAGCTAATATGTACAAGGTGAGAAGTTTCCCTTAGTAACAATGCTTTAGATGGATTCCATTAACTGGAATCTATAGTTCCTCACCATCCAATGTAGATAATTAGAAGGCATTGCTATTTTTGCATTTTGTGACCATGTAGGGGCCACTCCAAATGGCATCAAATTTTGAATGCCTTCCTGGCTTTGCTCGGTCTGCATCCCATTTCAACACTAAATATCCAACTTGGAAAGTTCTAGCCTTAGCTTTCTTATCAAAGCTTCTCTTGATCAATGCTTGGTCCTTTTCCATTGTTTGGGCTGCATGCTCTCTGATTTCTTGGAGTTCCATCAATTCTGCATATCTAACCTCCATGGGCTCAAAATCTAACAATTCCAATTGCTTCATGAGTTCCAATGTTGTCAACTCAAGTGACATAGGCAAGACTGCCTCTTTCCCATAAACAAGTCTGAATGGAGAGTTACCTGTGGATCTCTTGGGAGTTATCCTATCAACCCATAGAGCTGATTTGAGCTTAGTGTGCCAAGTCCTTTGATTTTCATCAAGAGTCCTCTTGATGATCCTCAATATATTCTTGTTTTTGAATCAGCTTGGCCATTACCTTGAGGGTAATAATTTAATGAAGTGCTTAGATAGATCCCATTTCTAACAGCCCATTAAGTGACCTTTGATCCTATGAATGCCAATGCATTATCTGATATTATAGTGACAGGTATACCAAATCTTGTTACTATCCCCTCATAGAAGTCTAGAATGCTGGATTCATTTGCCTCTTTGAGTGCCACCACCTTAGTCCATTTGGTGAAGTAGTATGTTACTGTTAGAATCCATTTGTGCCCTTGGTTTGAGTTTGGATTAATGAATCCAATGAAGTACAAACCCCATTGCATCAATGGCTGGTCAACTGAGATTGGGTGTAATGAAAGTGCTGCTAACCTCTCTTTGCCTGTGAAGAATGCACAATTCTTACACCTCTTGATCTATGCATAACAATCACTAAATACTTTGGGCCAATAATAACCAGCCTTCATGATCTTGAGAGCTGTCACTCTTGGAGCAAAGTGACCCCCAACTGATCCATTATGGAACTCTTCTAACATTTTCTCAATCTGATTTGTCCCAATGCACCTCAACAACACTCCAATTATATCCTTTTTGAACAAGACACCATCAACAAGGCATACGGGATAGCTTTGTAATATGAAGTGTCTTGTTTTAGCTTTTCCCATCTCTCGGAGGGCATAGGCCTATTTGTAAGAAGTGCATTATGTCTTGGGTCTAGCAAGGAGTGAGCACACCACCATTTTCTTCTTGAACATCTCTTTGTTCTTGGCTGTCTTGCAACACCAAAACAACATTCTTCTCTTTGCTTGCTTCAATTGGTTGACTCAAGGCCAATTGCTCACACAATCCCTTTCCTCATACCAGCTTGGTGACTTTGATCTCAATGTCATACTCCATGACATGAGTAATCCACCCTGCACATTTTTCATTTAGATCTTTGTTGAGGAGGAAGTCCTTAACTCCCACATGAGAAACCAGTAGTTGAACCTTGTTGTTTGAAACTAGATGCTTAAATTTCTTCAAGATCCTAATCATTGCAAGAACATGCTTCTCAATGAAGGAATACCTTACTTCATAGTCCTCCAAGCTTTGGCTAAAGAAGGTAATTGGCTACTCTGCATTTTCTTCATTCTGTTGTACTAAAATTATAGAAATTATATCACCACCACCAAATGCATAAAGGATGAAGTCTTTGGAGAAATTTGGGTTAATGAGATTTGGAGCTCCTGTGAGATAGCTTCTTTGATTTCCTCAAAACTTTCCTTACCTTCAACTATCCATTTGAATGCCATACTTTTCTTCAACATCATAGTTATTGGCTTGACAAGGGCTGCAAAGTTTGGAACAAACCTTCGAACAAAATTGATTCTTCCTAAGAAACTTTGAAGATCCTTCTTATGACTTGGCAATGGTAGTGCTCTTATTTCTTCAACCCTCTCTAGATCAATTGCTAACCCTTCTTTGGAAACAATGTGGCCTAGAAGCTTGCCTTCATGAGCTAGGAATATGTATTTTTTGGGATTCAAGGATACCCCGAATCTTCTACATCTTTGAAACACTTGTCTCAAATGAAAGAGATGGTCTGCTACACTTTTAGAAAATACAGTAATATCATCTAGGTATATCAGCACTATTTTATTGATCAATCCCTTGAATTCCATGTCCATTTCCCTTTGGAAAGTAGCTCCAGCGTTAGACAACCCAAATGGCATTTTTCTATATGCATAGGTTCCCCATTTGGTGGTGAAGGCTGTTTTGAATTGATCATCTTCCTTTACCATGATCTGATTATACCCTGAATAACCATCTAGCAAAGAAAACCTCTCAGAGCCAACAACAAATTGCAAAATCTTCTCCATAGAAGAAAGTGGGTAGTGATCCTTGAGGGATGATCTGTTCAAATATCTAAAGTCTACACACAACCTAATTTCTCCACTCTTATTTCTAACTGGAACTAATTTTGTAACCTAGCTTGAATGCTTGATGGGGAATATGATACTTACCTCTATTAACTTATTCAATTCCTTCTTCATGAGAGGCTCAAGGTTTGGATTGGTGGTCTGTTTTTACGATGGGCTTAGCACTTGGATCTAATTCAATTATGTGTTGAGCTAGCTTGGGATTGAAACCTCTCAAGTCTTCATAGCTCTAAGAAAATACATCCGGGAACTCTTGGAAAAGTTGCATGAATTCATACCTTTCTTGCTCGGTTGCCACTTTACCAATTTGAAGTGACTTGCCTTCTCCAACTGAGATGGGCTCTGAATCCTCTCCCTTGACTTGGATGTTTTCTTTCTCCTTCCTAAATTGATCATTAGGATTGAATATAGACTCTAAAGTCACAAGTCCTTTTGGCAGTTTGTTAGTTCTCAGCTATACCACTTGATCACCATACTACTGTCCCAACTTTTCCTAATTTTTGGCTAAGAACTCAACTTCCTCTTATAAGAAATTGATGATTTATTGGTCATTCTCAAATAATTGCCAACTTGTATTATTTTTTAGCACTGATGGCCTCACAATCACATGGATTTTTGGCTACATTTTGTCTCTTTTGATACTCTCCACAACATCAAAAGTTTCTCCAACTAGTGCAAGCCTATCAACAACTTGGTTCTCTTTCCTAGGGATGGAGTTGATGTCAAAACCCTCAAAATATTCAATGAGATCCCACACCCTATTCCTATAACTTTTTAGCAAGTCATTCTTGGAAGCATGTTTTCCTTTAACTTGATTAACAATCAGCTCACTATCACCAAAGACTTGTAAGTTTTTGATGCCTCTCTTCTTTGACCAATGTAATCCATGTACCAAAGCCTCATATTCAGCAAAGTGTTGTTAGAACATGCAAATTGAAACCTAAAAGTTGAATAATAATTAATGCCTTGAGGTGAAACAAGCATAGCTCCTCCTCCTGCACCTTTTCTACTTCTTGATCCATCAAAGAACAAGCTGCCATAACTCATTTCCATCTCTATGGTCGGCTTGGTGATGCTAGGAAGAGGCTGATCTTCTTCATGCATGGAATAGAATCCTAGTTCAGATTCCTCTATTTCCTTATAGGGATCAAAAGCATGTACCTTGCTTTCCCATTCGTCAAGAGTCAAATTTGGAATGTTTCCAACTTTGGTGTCAACTTCATGTGTGCTCGGATAATCCTCTTGATCAAATGTTAAACAGTTGGCATTGATTGGGCTTGGAGTATGAGGCTCTATGTGGAAGTTTGTAATAGGTTCAGACCTGATTGTGGTCTTGGCTCCATACCTTGTCCTAAATAGCATGTGTGACTAATTAGTAGATAGGTAGCCTCCAATTCTAGTTGTGAAATCCCTTGACAAACATAAGGAAAAGAGTGGTGGCAAATCTATCACCGACACATCTTGCAAAACAGTGACATTGGGGCATGTATGCAAAGTAAGGCTCAAATCATTAATTACCCCAACTGTTGTTACTACTGTCCCATTTAATTACACCACCCCCTTGGATGTGAATTCATATTGAAGGCGCAAATGATCATCTATTTGCTTGGGCATCACGTGAAATACTTGCCCCATAATTAATCATACAATTTTGTACTATTTTATCCCCAATGATTAATGAAACATAGAATGGAGGGGGCTTCAAATTTTTACCTTTTCATCTCCATGATTCCCCTCAGGTTGAGTGGCATTTATGAGTACCTTCTCTTACACATGAGCTAGCTGATTTGGGGTTGACCAATTCTTCATGGCAGCTTGTAGCAGATCCCTTTGTCCTGGGATGGATAGTGACTCCCACATAGATATGTTCACATTGGTCTTCTTCATTTGTTCAATGATGTTAAATGGGGATGAACCATCTCTTTTCTGCCCTTTAGTCTATACATTATTTTCTTATACATGGGCTACAACAAATGGCATTTGAGCTAGTCTAGAAGGTGGCTTGGGCTGTCCTTACACATTTGGAACTGCATTTTGCTTGCCAAAACCTTGTAGAGTGATGTGGGGTTGTGAATCACTTGGACTTGATGATTGCCCTTCACCAATATTCCTCTCCTTTGATCATGTGTTAGCTACTACAATATGAGAAGGTGTTTGATTCACACCACAAAAATCTTCAACCTACTAATTGAAAAGTGTAGTCTCATCTGGAGTTGTATCTTGTTGAGATGTCCCTTGTTGTTGGTTTTTTCTCCACTTGTTTCACTCTCCACACTAGTTGTTGTCACCATCAAAGCTTGGTTTAAAGCACCGTTGAAGAACATAGATTGGTTGTGAGGTTCATTGCATGGGAAACACCGGTTATAATCTTGAGCTATATTATTTTTCTTTGGCACTAAGGCTTTATAGGTAGATGCAATATGGGGGTTATAGGGCTGAAATGGTCTATTGGCGGGAGGCCTTACTTGATTTTGATTTTCAGCTAGGTTGGGTGGCCTATTAGGCTGATATGGTTGTTTATTAGGTTGAGTTTGAGATTGATAAGAAGGCCTAAATATTTGAGCTTGCTGTCTCGTTAGTGTAACCAGATCATTCCACAAATTTTGCAATTGTTTCATAACTTCCGGAGCTCGTTTGAGGCACTAGAGGATGAAGTAGAAGTTTCATTTGAGCTCGGTTTCTAGGGGTGGGAATAGGAGCTAAAGTAGGTGCTTTCCTAGTACTTGGGCTTCCTAACTCGGATATAAGGGCATAGGAGGCCTAGGTGTAATTTTAATAGCTTGGATCAAACAATTCTCAGCCCTAATGGTGATGTTGTAAGCTGCGGTAGAGTCATACCTCCCATGGATTGGATCAACATAGAAATGTCAGAATTTAAAGCCTTGAGAAAGCATAAGAAAGCACCTTGAGCTGTTAGCCTCACTACCAATGGGATTCTATCCCATGTTCTTTGAAATCTAAAATTGAATTACATTAGCTACTCATTGGGAGCTCTTTGGATAGTTGTCAGTTGCTCCAATAAAGACAAGTTATCCCCTTTTTCTACAAATTGGTTATGGAGGGCTATGCACAACTAGTTCCAATTGTGGATAGAGCCTACCTCAAGGCTCCTGAACCATTACAAGGCTTTTCCTTTTAATGAAGATGCCAACAATTTGATAGTAATATCCATCTCAATAATCTCATGGATTGCACAAACATTAGCAATGTCTTGGACATGATCACCGAGTAGTGGTCTAATTTTCTCCGATAAAGTATGGAATGTTCTTGGTGCTACAATTGGAACTAGGTTTTTGGATTGATAGCAAGTGGGATGCTTTGCCGGTAAAGTTGACATAAGGATTGGATTGTGCCATTATGACTATCCCGATAACCCTTTTTATTGGATGAAAGGTCTACTAGGTGGAGGAGTTGATAGAGTTACGTTTGTTGGAGATGGAGACCTTTGAATCCTTATCCCCCTTTCTTTTCTTTCGGGGATAATTTTTGATACTCGAATAATCCCTCTTCTCTAGCCCTTGACCTTTTTATATTCTTCTCATGAATCTTCAAGCTTGGACTATCTGAAACGAGTTGATTCTATCCTTTTGAAGTCATGAGATGTGCAAATCAGGGCTCTTTCAAGCAAGAAACTTACAACAATTACACATCAAATTTGTTGTAATGAAGATGAAGACCTCTAAGGTCCCACTTTGGGCATGCCAAAATAGTTAGTGAAAATCTATAAAGACCCCAAAATGACCTTGGATCTGTAATCCAGGTGGGTCATTTAGTGTGATTGCACAACATTGAGTTTTCTCCAAGGTGTGGGGCCTTGCAAGGTGAGAAAAATCTCTAGATTGAAGCTGGTTCTTACTCCTCTGTTCGGTGTATGCATGAATTTGTAGAAGTTCAATACTAATTACTACTCTAAATTCCAAGGAGATAGAGTTGAAGAGTTGAACATCCTTTGCATTTATAGCTAAAGAAAAGAGAGGGAAAATAGAGGAGGAAGCAAAATCTGATCTTTTCCTCAACCACCACCATTAATCCTTTCAAATCGGCATGCAATCCATAAAATACACCTCCTTTGTTTCTGTTTTATGTGTTGGAGAGAAAAATGATAAATTCGGTGAAGCACAACTCTCAAAATAATATGATCTTGCATTTATGGTGTGAGAAGACATTTTAGGGTTTTCTCCCATAAAAAATGAGCTGCTTCTTCATCCTTGGCATGTGGGAGAAAGCAACCATGGTGGATTTGGGAAAAACCAACTCATTTGAAGCAATTTGGTTTGCATTAAAGGCCTGAAAGACATTTTAAACATTTTCTCCATTGAAACCTATAAAAATGATGTTTTTATTCCTCCAATGCATAGAGGGGCTCAAGACCTTTCCAAAAAGTCTGATTTTGTTCAAATCTAATCTCTGGATCGAAAGATATGCTCATTTGAAGTTTTAGGGAAAAAACAAGGCATAAAATTGGGCACAAATTTTGAGGCACGCTTGGCGGAAAAATCAGATTTTGAAAACATGTCCATGTTGTCAAAATTTGATTTTTGCACTTTCGGAAAATTTTCCAAAAAATCTTCGTGCTTCGCCACCCCGAGACATGTGTCACCTTTTGGTTCGCTGATGGGATCATAGGCCGAAAACCTATCTTTTTCCTTTGAAAATTTTCATTGGGAAAATTTCCCATTTACCTCCGTGCTTCCACCCTTCTGCTGCTGACTAGACACATGGCACTCCCTCATTGGTTGGCATGGATGCACCTCATCTTTTCATCTTTGCACCCTTTTGGTTTTGGTAAAAACCAAAACTTCCTCCAAGTCCGACTCCTCCACCGACTGACACATGGCGGCTTCAAAATGATCTATGGGCCTTTAGGCTAAAATCTATCTTTGGGCATTTTTATCCAAAAGGGAAAAATTTCCCAAATCTCCCTGCGCCTCCGCCGACCCATTTCCTTCTTCTCTACGGGCCCACGGGCAAATTTTTTTCTTTGTGCCCTTTGACCAAAGTGCCAAAAACTTAAACTTCCCCGATGCCTGCTGCTCCACCCTGCCACGTGTCGGTTTCTCATTGGCCATGGGCCTGTCTAGGGAAAATTTCCCCAAAAAATCTATCGAGCCATAACTTGAAAATTACAAGGAGTTAGGAGGAAAATTTTACCTTTCTGGAAAGGTGAGAAATTTTTCTATCTGATGGAATCATACCTAGAAAATTTTGAGTCCCCTGGAGCACACAAAAATATCATTTTAAGTACCAAAAAAGGAAATGGAGGAGGAGTTATCCAAAAAAATCATGGGCTTATTTTGGATAATAGAACCTACTATAAATTTGGATCTACAAAACATTACTAGTGTGAGTTTCTAGATTTATTACGGTGCTCGTGGTGTAGGAAGAAGCACAAGTATGAGGAGTTCCTTGAGTTATTTGAGAACATGATCCAAAAACAATGGAAGGAAAAAGGTCTTTGGGATGGTAAGCATTAAGAAGGCCGATTGAGTGGATTCCAAGAGGGGCACATGAGTCGGAGGATAGAACTTGTGTTGGTGATGATGCAAGTTGAGGCCACGTGTGCTAGGGAGATGCCAAGACCAAGGACACTAGTTTCAAGAGAGGAAGTAGTACATGGAAAGTATCCAGGACCCTGCTCATCAGAAAGAAGTATATCAGGAGACTATGGATGTCATTCGAATTTTACAAGGGAGATCCAATGTCTAAAGGAGTAGTCCAAGAAGCAAGAGCAAAGAAGGAATGTTGAGGCTCCACAGAGGGAAATGGATGAAGTCAAAGAAGTTTGTAAAATGTTAAGGTAAGAGAATATTATTCCCTTGCTAGGAGAATGGATGAGAGAGAAGGTAACATGAGCGAGGGTAGAGTGCAAAAGATAGGTGTTGCATACAAACCTCCCTCCCCATAGCCTTGAATATGACATAGAGATCACCTTGAATGCAGTTGTGGATGGTTGGTTGTTGAGTAACATATTGATTGACACAGGGGAAAAGGCCAATGTTCTAACATTGGATACATGACATCAAATAGGAAGGCTGCATTTACGGTCATCTTCGAATGTGATGTATATGACAAAAAAACTAAGGCAATGCCCATTGGAGTATTGAAGGATGCGGTGATCACAATTAAGGGGGCCAAGTTTACTTGGGATTTTGAAGTCTTGGCGCTCACCGAAGCAAACAATTTTCCAGCATTACTTGGGTTCCCATGGTGTTATAAGAACAATGATGACATGAGGTTTAAAAAATGATATATCAATTTTGAGAACAAGGAAGAATAGGTCATCACCCCTTTGACAGATGGGAATTCGATGCCCTAAACCGAATCTTTGGGAAAAGAGGTCCTTGATAGAATTTATGCGCGCTCCATCGAGATACGGAGATAATTCTCCCTATAGAAGGATTTATTCAATTTGAGGATACTCGGTTTGTGAGTGATACAAGCATGGTGTGTGAAAATTAGGTGTACATGACCTATGAGTTAATTGGGTGACAATTGAGGGGGTCTATAACAAGAGTGACCAAGGCATGCTCACTCAAGCACCTAGGAGGAAAGAAGTTTTTAAGTTACTGCGGAGGGACATACCTTGAAATTTTCTTACGGGACATGGAATCTTAATGGAAACATGAGGATGAGAGAAGAGGAATGCTCGATTCTGACCTACTCGGGATTGCAACGTGTTGGTGGGCTACACATCGAGAGAACCTCTTGGGTCAGTGCGAGGTAAGAATAATGTTTTTGGTAAGGTTTTCGGGAGCAATGCTCCCACGATCATACAAGACTACCATGGTAAAGAGACCACTTCATTACATATCCAAGCATGTGAGAAGGCTTGGATGGGAAGCAAAAAAGCATTTCCACCTTCATTATGGGTACATAATTTGTATTCCACCTTACAAGGTTGTGCACGCGATTGGTACATTCATTCGGAGATGCATCGTCAGATGGGTAATTGGCAAGAGTTGGTATCTGATCTCATTCAAAATTTTGAATTTTAGAGTACCAAGCCATCAGTGGATAAGGCATTATAAGTGATCAAGAGCCTTACGATGAGGGATAACACTATGGCAAAAGATAGGCTACTAGAATTTCTAGGTGATCCTTATTTGGGGATGCACCTTAATGAAGAAGAATCAGAGGAGGTATAACTTGAATGGGGAAGTTTTTCCTACATAGTTATGCCTTTTGGATTAAAGAATACACCTGCTGTGTTCTCACGCATTTTGGTACAAGCATTTTAGGACTTCATCCATAAGTTTCTTCAATTTTACCTAGATGACTAAACTGTGTATGGATTGGTAAAAGACCATTGTGTAAACTCAAGGCTGATGTTTTAGAGATGTTGCTAATTGAGGATATCCTTCAAAATTAAGAAATTTGTCTTTTGCTACTCCATTTGGATCCCTGTGAGGAAACATTATATGCAAAGAAGGCTAGATCCCACTAAAGTTGCGAGTTATTGTAGGATTAGGGAGCTTACTAATCAAAGTGTGTAGTCAGTAGATTCCTTAGGCATATAGGGTATTACAGGAAGTTCATCAAGGGATATGCCAAGATAACCATGACCTTATAAGAATTTTTGAAACACAAGAGTGCCTTTCATTGGGGAGAGGCACAACAAAAGGAATTTGACACTTTGAAGGATAGGTTTGTCACGATGCTCATACTACGTTTTCCTTCTTGGGATAAACTTTTCCATGTGCATGTTGATGACTTAGGAATAACTATGGGAGCATTACTAGCACAACCTGGAGAGGGAATTTTTGATAATCCCTTATGCTTTGCAAGTAGAAATTTAACACTAGTAGAGTGAAATTACAAAACTACGAGCGCAAAACATTGTATATGAGCTATATGCTACATAAGTTTAGGCAACATCTATTGGCGACACCATTTATATTCTACACAGACCATATGGAATTGAAATACTTGGTCAAAAACTCATTATGCAAGGGCGCATATGTCGTTGGGTCCTACTATTTCAAGAATTTGAGTTCACCGTGGTCGTGAAACTAGGAAAAATTAATTTAGGACCTGACCACTTATCAAGGATTAATTCAGGAGAGGATGCACAAAGCATTGAGGATACCATGCTAGACGTGTAACTATTTAGGTTGCAACATGCACCCTCAGACTTGGAAGATATCACAATGTTCTTAAAAATAGGTGTGGCTCCAGGAAGGAATGAAGGCCTTGGAGTGAAAGTAGCTAGCAATACACACTTTGCACCCTACATGCTTATTAGTGGAGACATGTATAAGCTAGGTCATGATGAGCTTCTGTGCCGATGCATATTGGAACATGAGCGCGTAGCCATTATGGAAGAAGCACATGGTGGGATTGCAAGAGGACACTATGTAGGAAATGCTACCATGCGAGAAGATTTTATTAGCGGGGATTTAGTAAGAAACTATCTATAAGGATTGCATTGAGTTTTGTAAGGCTGCGACCATTTCAAAGTGCCTTGGAAAACCTAGAAAGAAAGATGAAATGCCTTTATGACCAATAGCCAACGTTGAACCATTTGAAAAATGGGAAATCAAATTTGTAGGACCAATTGCGCTAGCTACACGAAGGACTGGTTCGTGGTATATCATCACTTGTACTGATTACTTGACACGGTAGGTAGAGGTAGCACTTATAAAGGATTGCACCATGGCTATAACTACTAGATTCTTATGGGAAAACATAATCAATGGTATGGTTTCCCTTTAAGTTTAACAAGTGATAGGGGTACACACTTTCTTAATGAAATAATCAGAATTATGTTGGTAGAATTTATGGTGGCCCATCATAAGACTACCTCATATCACCCTCAAGAAAATGAAGCTTCTTTGAGGCATTTAACATAATACTAAGTCACATGTTAACTAAGATCTGTGATGTTGGAAGATAGGATTGGGATGATAAGGTATCAGCTATTCTATGGGCATACATGACAACCTACAAAAGTTTGAACAAGGCCACACCATTTCAATTGGTGTTTAGCATGGAGGTTGTTTTACCATTGGAATTCATGTTACCTTCTTTATGTATAATGCACACAACAGGTTAGATGATGAGAAAGCACTGGAAGAAATAATTGATAAGTTGATGCAATTAGACAAAAGGAGATCACTTGCTAGATGGATTCAGAAGATAGAAAAAGAAAGACAAAAGGCATGACATGATCGTCATATCAAGAACAAGAAGTTTGAGGTTGGGCAGTTGGTGTTGTTGTATGATTCCAAGTATCTACACCATCCTGGGAAGTTAAAAGTCCATTGGTTGGGACCTTACATCATCTTGTACATTCTTGATTTAGGTGCTTTCCAATTACAAGCCTTTGAATGGGACGAGGTTACCAAGTCACTTCAATGGGAGTAGGATGAAGCCCTACTATAAATAAGTCTTCTTGGTGTTTGTAATAAGGTAGTATTGCTAGTTAGCTTAGAATTTCCCTTTATGCTTTTTATTTTCTGTGTTTCCCTTTCTCGTTGCTTGTTCCTCTCTTTTGGTTTTGTTTTGAGCCTTGTGTCTGGTAACCACATTACTTTTCCAATGTTGTGCATGCACTGAGAGGACCGTGCATCTATTTTATTGTGGGGTGGAGTGATGTGAAGTATATGCCTTTAATACAAAGTTAAACTAGAAGGGGAATTTGTGGTGAATGGCATGGTTGGAAGAGAAAAGATGTGCGTAATCTTTGAGAAATTACATAAAAGGAAGATGGATGTGAATGGGTTGGTGTCAAAGTTAATGCTTCAAAAATACCACATACAAAGGAGGAAGAAGCACACGAACAACATGAGGTAGGTGAGAGAAAAAATCAGGTGAAGGACGGGAGAAGTGCCTTCGGCATTATTGACACATGCTTAAGATTCTTCTCGTCGGGATAGATTGTTTATGCGCGAGAAGGTTGTAGAATTTTACGTAATATTGGGTGCATGAGTAAAGGTACGTAATGTCGGCTTGGTGGAAAAATCCACATTCAGTGTTAATTACGGTGGTAGGTAAAATAACATTTAATGTTGGAAATAAGGAAAAGCTATAATTAAGAGGTCGGGAAATTCATTATTTTACCTTGCATTTACTAAGTGGAAAGAGCTCTCACAAACTAGGGCATCCAAAAATGATCTCGCGCAAAGAAGAATTTAAGAAATCTAAGAGGGTATGACTAGATTAGATCTAAAAACCAATAGAAAAAGAGTACACAGGCATGGAGGAAGTTGTTGAGAAGTTTTGTCTTATGGAAGAATTGTTCCAGTTAGGGTTTGATGGCTAGGCATGGAGTTAGGAGGGTTTCTTCACAAGATTGAGTCTTGGGGTTGGATAGAGTGGTAGAGCAGAGTGTAGACACCAAAAACACGTCACACTTCATCACCTTCCTCCAAAAAAACCTAATAACCACATTCACCATGGATAATCAATTTAAACCTAATTCAGTCACTTGCCCTCTTTCCGCACATCACAATAACCCTCATTCACTCACCCAAGGATTTAATTAACATCAAATAATTAAATCCTCCATTTATCCACTCATCGAGCCACCTCCCCATGCCCTTTGGATGGGGCACCTTACCTCTCCACCTCACCAGCCCACCAGCCCACTTGCCTCTCCACCTCACCCTTCCACTACCCCACTTACACCTCCACCTCACCATTCCACTCCCCACCTTGCCCATACCTTGCCCATACCCTTCTAGAAAGCCCTAATAGTGGCCACCCCACTCATAGGACTCTCCCTTGTCCTATTACCCATTCTCAAGGCAGAGGGCACATGTGCTCTGCCACTCACAACCAAGTGGGGAAGGCATATTCCCCACTTTTCAAAAAAACAATGCCCCCGACATAACTGGTGTCGGTTATAGTCGACCGATGTCGGTCAGGTGGGACCGGTGTCGGTCACCTGCAAATACCCAGTCCCGACTCTTTCCAAAGGGTTGGTCACTTTTTCATGGTTGGGAGATTATTGGAGATCCTCTAGGCTTGTCAATTATCATTGGCACCCTGGTTGATTGGCATTGGCATTTTGGCATCTTGAGCGGCGAGAGAAGCAAATAAGCTTCTAAGAACTCTAAGCTAGCATCATTGGAGGCACTTACAAGAGATCATTGTGAATACTTCCATTGAAGGACCTAAACTAGAATAAGCTCGAAAAAGAGCTCTCCAAATAACCAACCACCTTCATTAACATCTACCACACTCCAAAGCACACATCGGACATCGGGCAAGTGGATTCCTTTGTCCTCCACACACATTTTATGATTTGGTTTCTCGATCTTCCTCCTCCAAGAAGAAAAAATTCCCCCTAACCTCCCCACCTTGTTCATTTAGACCACACCCACACCCAAGACCCCCTCTTACCCCATTTCACTCCCCATTAACTCTCGACCAATCACGAGAGTACCCAAATCACTACTTCCCAATCCAAGACCCAAAACTAGTGACCGACACTGGTCATCCATAACTATCGTTGGTCAACCCTGATCACCGTCGGTCACCTTGTCACCAACCAACTACCCACCTTCCACAAAAACCACCCTCTAGAACCTCGTGCCTTGACCCTAAGCCTACCACTCACATAAACCTCACCAACACCACTCTCAATGCTCTTTTCCCACTTGAAGAGCCCAAAGTAACTCAAAACACCTTTGTTCGACCTTATCACTCCCACCATGACCGATCATTGGTTACCCTTAACCGACATTGGTCGACCCAACCATCATCAGTCATACCTAACCGACATCAATCTCTATGTCTGCTAACATGATATCGACCGAGAAACCTCATTGCTCACGCAAACTACCCAACAACCCTACCAAATATGACCGTATGTGACCCTCGGACTACCCAACCTACCTTAACTGATCCAAACTCTCTTTTATTGGCATAGTTTAATATTTAAATGAATTGATGCTGATAGTGAACCTGAGGCACCCAAATCAGAACGCTAGCACTAGATTCTATTTATTTACATGCTTTGTCATTTTAATATTGATTTATAAATAGTGGATTGACAACCTTCTAGGGAGTATTGCACTTCCTGGATCTAGCATACGCTAGGTAGTCCACTGCATATGCTATTTAACTCTTTCTGGTGGTCTTGTTTTCTTATTACAGGGGTAGTCCTTCCCAGCCAAAAAGGAGTTCACACGATCGACCGAGATCGGAAGTCTACACACGTGCATCTCAACCAAACCAAAAAGTAGGTAAACCTACCTTGAACCCTTATCTGTTTCAGTCCTCAATTGTATGCAAAAGGGATCAAAACATTTTGGCATCTCCAAAGTGGGACCTAGGGATTGTTATCAGGTTATAACCAAATTTTACTAGCACCTGAGGATCAACACAAAACTACCTTCATTACCCCTTGGGGGACCTTCTGCTATTGCATCATGCCCTTTAGACTGAAGAATGTAGGTGCCACCTACCAATGAGCCATGACTTATATATTCCATTACATCATGCACCACATCTTGGAAGACTACGTCAATGACCTCTTGGGAAAATCCAAAAGTCACACCGACCATTTACCCATTCTGAAAATCATCTTCGACCGCCTCATCCAATATTGCGTACACCTTCAACCTAAGAAGTGCATTTTCACTATTCTATCTGGAAAACTCTTGGAATTCATTGTTTCCTTACGAGGCATTGAAGTGGACCCGGCCAAAATCAAGGCCATCCTTGAGATGCCTCCACCCACTAACCTCTATTAACTTCGTAGTTTACAAGGTAAACGGCAATCCATCTGTCGCTTCATTTCCCAACTATCAGATCGTTGTAAACCCTTCCACCATCTCCTTAAAAAGGATATCACCTTCCATTGGAATGTGGACTATCACAACCATTTTGAGGCCTTGAAAGTGTATATATTACAGCCACCTGTGCTTACCCCTCCTAAGAATGACCAACCATTCTACCTTTATATTTCCGCCACCAACCATTCCCTCGGTGCCATGCTCGCTCACCGAGATGACCACCATAGGGAACAAGCGGTCTATTACATAAGCCGAACCCTTATGGAGTACGAGACTAGGTATACACATGCAGAAAAGCTGTGCCTTGGTTTAGTCTTTGTGGCCACCAAGCTTTGCCACTATCTCCTCAACCACACAACCTTCATCATAACCAATTGACCCCTTACATTACATGTACTCTAAACCATTCCAAAACCAATGCATTTCGCATGATGGCTCATGCTACTCGCTGATCTGGATATCACCTTTCTCCACCAAAAATCAATCAAGGGTCAAGTTATCACCGATCAACTAGCCGATGCCCCACTCTTTGACCACCAACCTAGCAACTTTGAATTCCTCGATGAATCCATCGCTACCCTTTTCCTTGATGAACCTGTCGAGGAACCTCTACACTATCAAATGACCCTATTCTTTGACGGATCTAAATGTCAATGTGGGGGTAGAGCTAGAATCATCCTCATTCCACATAATAGTGAACCCATCCCACTTTCATTCAAACTTGACTTTGAGTGTACCAACAACATCACCGAGTACGAAGCACTCATACTAGGTATCCAAACTACCCAAACCCTAGATGTTAAATCCATTAATATTTTTAGTGATTCTCAATTGGTAGTAAACCAAATTAATGGTTTATATCAATGTTACAATGAGGAATTGCGGTGGTAAAAACACCATGTGGACCTCTTGTTAACCACCTTCACCCGCTATAACCTACAAACTATCCCCCACTCTATGAACAAATTTGTGGATACCATGGCTTGTCTCGCCTCACAAATACCCTCATCACCTATCGATTCACAAATCTTCATTATTGTATGCGAAGGTTGCAATCACCCTCCTACCTCTCATATGCTATCAACCTTGTTGGGACCCCTACCATTGACCAACCCGACCTCTGGTACCAACAATACTCTGACTACCTCTCCTTTTCCATCCTTCCTCCCGACCTTACCCGTAATGGCCGATGTGCCTTCCTCCAAAAGGTCTCCCAGTATGTCATCATGGGAGGCCTCCTCTACAAACATGGCTTCGATGGGATCCTTCTCCGATGCCTCACTAGTTCTAAAATACCATATACCATCAAGGAAATCCATGACGACATCTGTGGGGGTCATATTAGTGGCCTCACTGTTGCTAAATGTATCCTTTGCCTCAGCTATTACTGGCCTACCCTCAACCGTGATTGTTGTGATTACATCAAATGATGTGTGAAGTGTCAACAACACTCAAACCTTCATCACACTCGGGTCATGCTTTACAGGTTGCATGAGACCTATGGCCCTTCTCTCAATGGGGTCTTGATCTCATCGGTGAAATCAACCCTCATTCTTCTCAACACCACCAATGGATCATAACCGCTACTAAATACTACACCAAATGGGTAGAATCCATTCCCCTCATCTCTACCAAAGCCGAGAAGATTTGTGAGTTCATCAACCATCACATTATCTATCATTTTGGTGTTCCTCATCACCTTATCACTGATAATGGAAAATAATTCAAAAACAAAACCCTCCAGAAACTCTATGATACCTTTGGTATCTAGCTCAATTTCTCTTCACCATACTACCCACAAACCAATGGCCAAGCTGAATCCACCAAAAAAACCCTGAACAAAATCCTCATGAAGGTAGTCAATGATACTGGGAAGGATTGGCATACACACATTCCTTTTTCCCTATGGGCATACCGCACTAGTATTCACACATCGACTGTTGCTACACCTTTCTCTCTGGTCTATGGTACCAAGGTTGTCTTGCCTCTCAAAGTCCAGATCCCATCTCTCCACATATCCCTCAAGGACATGCTCACCAATGACAACTTTCACCAAGATCATTTGGCACAACTAGAGTTATTAGATGAATGACACCTAAATGCTTTAGATCATCTCCAAATATACCAAAAATGCATCAAACGTGCTTATGACAAGTGCATCCACCCACGCACCTTCCAAGTTGGGGATCTCATCTTGAAGGAAAATCAACATGTCACCAAAGCTGAGAAACATCTACGGGAAAGTTTTCTCCTAATTGGCTTGGACCTTATATCATTACTCATACCTATGGATCAGGTGCTTATCGTTTATCTTCACTTGATGGTAAACCCAAACCTGAGCCCCTTAACATCTTGCATCTTTGACCATTCTACTATTGAACCAAGTGCTTTCTCACCCATTGGCTATTACGGCTCATCCTGTGGACACCTACTCCTCTTACCACCACCTCACTTACCTACGATTAAACAAGAATCATGTGACTATCCATCACTTTTTCAACCTTGTCTTCAATATGAGTACCACAGCTCTACTCATGGCATGATTCTCATGGATAATTTTCATCCTCTCATGGATGAAATCCCATGGTCATATACCATCCCATACACCCATCGCACAATCTAACTTCTACGTCCACCATCACCCCACTGTTGTATTAAGTAGTCCAGTATTCCTCGATAGCCTTGTCCATGGCTCAATTGGTAACCAAAAACTCACCTATCAAAAATGGGATCACCCTACTTAAGTCAAACTTCCTAACATAAAGATGAATCCCCAAAAGGACATCTACTATTTATATCTAGTGGAATAAATCAACCACTCCCTAGAAGGAAAGCTATGCTACATTAGCCATACTTTACCTCACAAAAAAAATGAAGCTTCCCACATCGATCAACTTCACGAAGACCTCAAGGAGATTATCTAATCACCCCACATAGACTTCTCGCATTGATCAATTTATCCTACAAACAAAATACACCCTTCTTGCCATGGACTCACCTATCTGGAATATCAACCATTTGTGTACACAAGGGGTTTTTTATCCCCCTTTCATAGTTTCCAACCTATCACCACATCACCCTCTTCCCACCTAATCCTATTATTTGTCCCTGCCACGGGACTATGTCGCGAGTATGATCTATCATGAGCATGCACATTACTTCACCTTTAGAATAGTCCAACCTGTAAGGTATTTTAGGGACATGAGGCTCAACACACCTACCCTTGGTCTACACCTCAATGGTCCTTCCCAATTTGACCGCATCACCAACCCTCGTTACGGTTCCACTGCTTTGCACACCTGTTGACCCCTTGCAAGCCAAAACCTCGACACCTTTGGATCACTAACCCCTACACATAACTTCACCTCTCAATCTATATGTCATGTTCTACCTCACTTTCATCACTCTACGCACCCACATCACCTACCCATTCACCCATGACCCATACCCTTTGACCTTACCCCTACCCATTTACCTATTGACCCATACCCTTTGACCCTACCTATCTACCCATAGCCATTGATCCATACCCTTTGACACCACCTATTTACTCCGCACCCATGACCCGTACCCCTTGACCCTACTTATTTAACCATACCCATCACCTGTACCCCGTGACCCATGCACCCGTACCTACTCACTTATAACCCGTACCCATTTCCCTTACCCACATACCCATGAAAACAACCTACCCCAGCTTTGACTAACCATTCTCATTCCCTACTCTTTCTCCTCCCTTGCTTAAGGGAGAACTACATTGATCTGAGGCCCCTCTTCTCCGGGGCTATGTAGGTAGCACTTTGAGGGCATGGGGCCCTTAGAGGTTAGCTTGACAGTTTCCATCACCTTCCTTACCTCTTCTCCCTTGTACTCAACCACCTTGCCATCCGCTACCTGTCCCTATCACATTCAACTCGAGTTAGTTTCCAATCTATCATCATATAAATGGAAATGAATACATCATTCTCAACAATCATATCATCACATTTATCATCTATCATCCACAATCATACATCATACCAACATGATCTAATCACAATATACACGTGACTCCTACAATGTAGAGTTTGAAAGCTCCTCACCTTGGTGATGTGTCGCAATCTCTACGTGTACGTATGCTTGATTGACACTACCCTACCCACAACCACCCACCCACCCATTGATTATGTAGATATTTTCATATCCTCCCTTGTTACATCTTGTGATGACGGTACTGTTTGGATCATCCCGATAACTTTACCTTACCTATGGCCATGAACCTTTTCCAAACAAACCTTGACCTTTTGGATGTACTGGAGCCACCCTAGGTGCTCCTGCATCTTACCTAGTTGAGTGCTCGAGACAGTATCCTTTACCCTAGATACCGGGCCTCAATAACCCATGTTTGGATGACCCTTACGACCTTAGCTGATGTACCTTTATTATGTTGAGCAACCCTTGTACCTCATTGCATTTTATGGTGTGTGCAAACACTGGAATGCTCTACCTACTCACCCACCTTACCCTTTCATCAAAACCCTTACCCACTCACCTCATCTCTTTCACACCTCTCACCATACTTTCTCAAACCACCCACCAACTCTCTCTATTCTCCATCTTCGTGTGCGATTTGAGGGGGATCACTCATGCCCCTATTTGGGGCACCCACCATCCACCGTCTCATCATACATTCACATGGGGAAAAACCCAACCTTTGTTTTGTCACGTCACCTACCACTATAGGCTGCCCAACAAAAAGGGGAAAAATGTAGACACCAAAAACACATCACATTTCATCACCTTCCTCCAAAATAACCTAATAACCACATTCACCATGGGAAATCAATTTAACCCTAATTCGGTCACTCGCACCTCTTTCCACACATCATAATAACCCTCATTCACTCACCCAAGGATTTAATTAACATCAAATAATTAAATCCTCCCTTTATCCACTCATCAGAGCCACCTCCCCATGTCACCTTTGGATGGGCCACCTTGCCTCTCCACCTCACCATCCCACCAGCCCACTTGCCTCTCCACCTCACCCTTACACTACCACACTTTCACCTCCACCTCACCATTCCACTTCCCACCTTGCCCATACCTTGCCTATACCCTTCTAGAAAGCCCTAATAGTGGCCACTCCACTCATAAGACTCTCCCTTGTCCTATTACCCATTCTCAAGGTGGAGGGTGCATGTGCTCCACTCACAACCAAGTGGGGAAGGCATATTCCCACATTTCAAAAAAAAATGCCCCGAAATAACCGGTTTCGGTTACTGATCTGACCGATGTCGGTCAAGTGGTACCAGCGTCGGTCACCTGCAAATACCTAGTTCGACTCTTTCCAAAGGGTTGGTCACTTTTTCATGGTTGGGAGATTATTGGAGATCCTCTAGGATTTTCGATTATCATTGGTACCCTAGTTGATTGACATTGGAATTTTGGCATCTTTAGAAGCAATCGAGAGAAGCAACCAAGCTTGGAAGAACTCCAAGCTAGCACCATTGGAGGCACTCACAAGAGATCTTTGTGAACACTTCCATTGAAGGACCTAAACCAGACTAAGCTTGAACAAGATCTCTCCAACCAACCAACCACCTTCATCAACATCTACCACACTCCAACACACATCAGACTTCGGGTAAGTGGATTCCTTTATCCTCCACTTGCATTTTGTGTTTTGGTTTCTCTATCTTCCTCCTCCAAGAAGTAAAACTACCCTCCTAACCTCCCCACCTCAATAATTCGAGACCAACCCACACCCGGGACCCTCTCTTACCCCATTTCTCTCCCCATCAACTCTCTGACCAATCACAAAGAGCACCCCAATCACTACTTCCCAAGCCAAGACCCAAAACTAGTGACCGACACCGGTCATCCATAACGTTGTTGGTTGACCACGACACCATCGGTCACCTTGTCACCAATCAACTGCTCATCTTCCACCAAAAACCACACTCTAGAACCTCTGTGCTCTGACCCTGAGCCTACCACTCATCTAAACCTCACCAACACCATTTTTAATGCTCTCTACCCACTTGAAGAGCCCAAAACAGCTCAAAACACCTTTGTTCTGACCTTATATCACTCCCACCATGACCGATACTAGTTACCCTTAACCGGCATTGGTCGACCTAATGTCATCGATCAGACTGGCGGCGTCGGTCTCATGTCTGCTAACACGATACGAGACCAGAAACCTTCTGCTCACCCAAACTACCCAACAACCCTACCCAACCTCAATCTGACCCTATCTATGACCCTCAGACTACCCAACCTACCCAGAACCCGACCCGAATGCTCTTTTATTGGCATAGTTTAATATTTAAATGAATTGACGCTGATAGCAACCTGAGGCACCCAAATCAGAATGCTAACACTAGATTCTATTTATTTACATGCTTTGTCATTTTAATATTGATTTATAAATAGTGGATTGACATCCTGCCTGGGAGTATCGCACTTTCTCGGATCTAGCATAAACTAGGCGAGTCCACTGCATATGCTATTTAACTTTTTCTGGTGGTCTTGTTTTCTTATTACAGGGGTAGTCCTTCCTAGCCAAAAAGGAGTTCACATAATCGACCAAGATCGGAAGTCTACACATGCGCATCTCAATCAAACCAAACAGAAGGTAAACCTACCTTGAACCCTTATCTATTTTAGTCTAGAATTGTATGCAAAGGGATCGAAACATAGAACGAGGAGGAGACATTTGAACTGTTAACCTAACTAGAAAAATGACACCAAAGAAAGTAACCATCTCACCTAAAAAGTAGAAGGGAAAGGGAAAGGGAAGCAAATGGTCATTGCTGCCGCAAAACACAAATGATGAGTGGTATGTGGAGATGCTGTAACACCCTAAATTATTGTTACTTCCTCCTGAGCATTCAAGTGTTGATATATGATTTCTTCTGTATAAGGACGTGTTCCTTTGATTTGTGAAGTCATGCTTGATATGGATTGTATCTTCTTTGATCTTGAAGATCTTTGACTGAGTCAGAATTTGCTTGGACTCTTTTATTTCTTTCATTTTTAGCATTTGAGTTCAATTTGATTTCAGGATGAATGGTGGATTTATCCATCTTTATGACTCAGCCTTGGATCAGTTGCATTGATCCAAGAGATGTTTTAAGCTTATTCAGGATGAACAAAAATTATTGACCTTACAAAAGTTGTCAAGGTCTGAATGAGTTGAATGAGAAATTCCAGAGTTTAACTCAGGCTGATCATTTTAAACAAAATTCGGTTTCAAATACCGTAACATCGGGAAGGCCTAGACCTTAAGCCAGGTAAGATGTTCTGGGTATACTGAGTAAGTTTAATTAGTAATACCAGATAGGATCCTATACAGGGATGTTTTAACTTGTTTGGTTCTAATATTGATCGGTCCTACATGGGAGACCTAGACTGGATTCGGTAAGGTTAATAACCTTAACCTAAACTATAACCTATTTGTTGAATTATTGCTAATCTAACCTAGCCCTAAACTATAAGCTTAATGCTCCTAAGGTTAGCTATACCTAGCACTATGGGAGTAAGACTAATGTCTTACCTTATGATCTAACCTATGTATCTAACCTATCTTAACTAATGATAATGGATGGAGGGGGACCTATGAAGGGGTGCGAGTCATGGGCGGTGGTTTCCATGACATTTATGAGGTGGATAAGGATGAAGGACTTGGGATTTGGCGGAGGTTGCAACGGCTATTGTGACTGATGTGGCAAGCATCACCAAATTTGGGAATGGTTGTTTGTTTTCATTTGGCAATCACCAACTTTGGCGGTCGGTGGCAATGGAGAATAGGTGGGAATTTAGGAGTTAATGCAATTGATGAACTTCGGTTCCGAGCGCGGATTACTTGGGAAGTCATGCAAATGGAAAATTGGTTGGTTGTTTGGTTTTCCATGCTTTCCATTTTTATCTCTTCTTGATCTATGGTTCTTCGAACCAGTCTACTTCTGTGTTGCATGGAAACTTTGAGAATATCTAGCTCCTTTCTCTGTCGGGGAAAGTTTATAAGGCATGAAGGTAACAATTTATTGTTGTTTAATCTATCGTGGAAGAAGAAGAGAAGGTGCGAGCACATTCAGAGGTCTTCTTCGGATTTTTAAGTGACACTATCAGGCATGATAGGCCCTAACTTTTAAAAATCTTGCTTTCCTTCAAATGATTTCATTAAAACAACTCTGTTCAGGTGATTTTAGTACAGTTGGTTTGAAACAATGTATTGGTTCTTCTTTGCTGTGGTTTAGGAACCTCAGGTCATGCGAAGATTCTGTTGAAATGTTACTGTATTTAATTCTTCTTTTGGATTCTTTTTCAATTTGAAGACCAATTTGTGTTATCATGTTGTTGAATCTGATGAATCTTGCTGGGTATACTTAAAGTTTCTTTTGATTAGAATGCTTGCTTATGATTATTTTACTTGAACGTGACTTCATTTGAAGTGCTTACCGTTTTTCAATTTTGGTTAGACTGTTGTTGAAAGTTTGTAAGGATTATATATGAAAATGACTCTGTTGGAGTCCTTGAAATGTATCGTATGTTTTCAAATTCTGTAGAAGCTTTGTTGTGAATACTTATTGGTATTGACTCTGTTGGAGTCCTTGAAATGTTTTCGTATGATTTCAACTTCTATCAAAACCCTGGTTGTGAGTACTTGTTGGATATGACTCTGTTGGAGTCCTTGCAGTATTCCCATGTGAACATGACTCCTGTTGAAGTCCTTGATGTGTTTGCGTGTTGGCTCAACTTCTGATGTAAGTCCTCATTGTGCATACATATTGATTCGACTCTTTCTAAATGTTGTTGTGTTTATATTCAGTTCGATTATGTGGAAATGTGTGCTGGGTTTACATTACGAACATGACTCTGTTAGAGTCCCTGCTGTATTTTCGTATTAGCTCAACTTCGGTTGAAACTTTGCTGAGCTTATGATATGGAGGTGACTTCTGTGAAGTCCTTGCTGTGATTATTTTTCTTGAATTCATTTTCTGAGAAGTCCTTGTTGTTTATTCATAGGGATTAGACTCAGTTAAAATGTTGCTGTGTATACATATGAAACCGACTCAGTTGAATGTTTGCTGTGTATGTATGTAGTTCGACTCAGTTGAAATGTTAGTTGTGTTTGCATATGGATACGTCTTCTGTTTATGATGTTATCTAGTCTCTGGTTTGACTGAGATAATGAGTTCCTAACTGTGCCATGTCAGGTGATGGCGTTGGGTAATTTCATGTTTGAAAAATGTTATGAAAAGAATTGTTAAGTCTAATTTGGTAGTTTTATTGATTGTTACTGGGTCACAAGAACTCTTGTATTGCTTAAATAGCTACCGGTGATTTTATATTGAATTTTGATGAAACTGTAGTTTCTTCTTGTGATCTCGACTGATTTAGTCGCATGCGTATAATGTAATTGCGTTATTCTAGAGGAGTCGAGACGATCTGAACATGATTGGTATGGGAATCTGATTGCCTCTGTTCCTTCTCCTAAGTTGTAAAGTACATGTTGATATATATATAACTGTAGGAAAAGAAAATATTCTCTCCTTGTCTAGAAACCTTGAGTGCTTTCTTCTTTGTATCCTTACGTGAACTCTACAGTATGAGCATAACAAGAATAGACTATTAAATTGTATGGAGAGACTGGTAAAAATTGTGTTTGCAGTATAAGTAGGTATACTTGTCAATACCATTGAAATAATGTATGATTATAAAGGAATTCCGTTAGTTGAGCTTGCTGAATGTTATAAACTGCCTTTGTGGAATTGTTAAAACCATACTTGTTGGAGTATTACTATCCTTAGGATGGTTTTATTCATTTGTTCTTAGTCTCTAACATATATAATGAATCATCTGAAAGGAATTAAGGATTAGTTGGCAACTATAATATGAGACATGCGTTAAAAGTCATGTTAGAATTATAGAAAGATAAATAGCCTGATTTATGTTTAAGGATTTGAAGAAATGATTTCATTTAAATAGGTTGTTTAATGAGAGTAATTGGTAGAATGCAATTGTTTTAAGAATTAGTGCTTATCATGCTCAGTTCATAGAAGCCCGACTGTGCTAACAATTTTGCGAGATAGACATTGTAAGTAATAAAGGCACGCGGATCGATATGATGTTGATTGTTTAATCTGGGTTTATGACGAATTCCTATTTGATGTCTCGATTGTACTATAATAAGAAAGTTGTTCTTTTGTTGTTGAGTATTGTATCCAATATGCCGAAGTGCAAAGGTTGTAATTGTATGAATTGGAAATAAATGAAAAGGGAAAAAGATGTTACTTATGTGGCTGTATTTTTAATTGATGGAATTGATCTTCTTAAGTTCGATTGATTTTAAAGTGCATTTTTATTATTTTATACCTTAGAGTTATTTGGATTCTCTAAGTAGGCCTTGTAAAGATTATGTGACTGAATACTTCGTGAATGATTAGTAATTCTTTTATGTTTTGAATATGGCTAAATTGTAAAAATTAGTCCACTGTTTACAGGAAGTTAAGGTTAAACTACACCTTTATAGGTAGCTGAAACAGGAAGGGTAATCTAATACTCCCTATCCATGATCTAAGTCAAGACAACTGATGATTTTAAATCACTATACCTTAATAACAATAAGTAAGATATATATTTCAGTTTTGAGAACTGATATAAACTTATAGGGGTATAGTTAGCATCCTTATGAGAGGACTTAGGGCTACTGCCAATTTCGTTGATTAAGATTAATGTGAATCAATGAACTCCTTGACGAGATCTCAAATCTTATTAAACTCCTCTCTGTGAAATGGATCTTAAATAAGTAGGGAAACTCAAAGGTGAGGAACCCAGGGGTTGGGAAAAGACTACCCAGAAAGGAGAGTCTTAAAGTATAATTTCAACTCAACGTAAGTAACACCTTAAGTTAAGTAGATCTTTCCGAGGTGGTTTTGTAGGATGTCGACACATGTCAACTATAGGGTTGTACCTTCGAGAAGATTAGGATCTTCTTGAGGATACAACAATGCAGGTGACTTATGGTGACACCCTTTGCATTGATCGTTAAGATTTACACTTAAACTTGAACAAGTTTTTACTCTGGATCTTGTTAGGAACATGGTCATGTTATGAGGCTGCCCTTGGAGATTCGGGGTATCTTGACACACAGGGTTAACTAGGGTTGACCTAGTATGTCAGCTTATCCCTAGTCCTCGAGAGTATCCTTATAATGTTGACATGTTATTAATCTGTTCCTGAGTGAATGACTTGGGACAGGGGAGGCTGACAGAAGTCAGTGTAAGACATTCTATATAACATCGGAGTGGGGTGAAGGACGTATTCCAGATTGATGAGTATGCCGTCAAGGAATATGAGACATAAACAATATGTTTCAAATCTTTGGCCAAAGTATCGCAAGCTACTGATTACATTGTCCTATGTCACCTAGTCTAAGGGACGTGATGCCGATGAATAATGGTAACAATTATTTAGATAGGTTCCTTGGATAGAGCATTATGAAATCCCAGTTTAGGGAAGAGAACCGCAAGAGTGTGGTGTTAAAATAAAAACGCCAACTCTATGATACCCATGAATAGATCGGTAGATTACCGAGTCATGGAATGAATAGATCGGTGGTACACCGAGTCATTATAGTTGCATATGGTTATCTGTTATAAGAATGATTGTTTTGATCTGTGAGTTCTAAATTATGTATTTAGAACTAGGAAGCACTTATCAAAAAAAAAAAAATTCTTGTTCTAATGTACTAAATTGGGAATGTTACATCTTGGTATCAGAGCTGAAGGTTGCAGCTCTTGGACCTATTGTGTCCATAATCTGATAAAAACCTGAATTTTCTTGTAACAGAAAATGGTTAGAACAAGAGGGAACGTTGCGAATAATGCTCCACCAGAAGGAGGGGTGGCAACAACCCAAAAACTTGATGAGATCCTTGCTGCCCTATTGGACACAAGAGATCGTTTGGCTGTACTTGAACAACAAGTAATGGGAAATGAGGAGGATGATGAAGCTAGTAACAACAATCAGCTACCTCCTGAGGACAACCCCGATGTGGGTGTTGATAATAACACTGGAAATGTACCTGTCCAACCAGAAAACAAAAAGGCCAGGTTGGCAGCGGAACTCACTAATGATATAAAAAGGATAAGTCCACCTAAATATGATGGCACCACATTAGGAGATGGAGCTGAGAACTGGCTCAGTGAAATGGAAAAGTATTTTGCAATAAGAAACTTCTCTGAGGAAACCAAAGCTATTTGGGGAGCCTATCAGCTTTCCCACGAAGCATCTTCGTGGTGGGACAGCCGTAAAGCTGAGCTAAATATTGATGAGACCAATATCACTTGGGATCAATTTAAGGGCTATTTTAGGCAATGTTGGCTGCCACAACTTTTCTATGATCAGAAAATGATAGAATTCTAGAACTTAGCTCAAGGGAAGCTAATGGTAACTGAATACTGGGAGCGGTTTATGAAACTCCTCAAGTACGTACCACAATATCAAACTGACGAGAAGTTCAGAATATGAAAATTTATCATGGGACTAAATCCCGTGATAGGAGGAGAGGTCGATGTTCACAGCCCAACCACTATGGAAGGGGTTGTTGAAAAGGCCATAAGGCAAGAACAGAAATTAAAGGCTATTTCTGCTCATAAAGAGGAAGTGCGGAAGAAGATTGCAAACCCTTCTTCAACTTCACTTGCACCCAAGAAGGGGCCATGGAAAAAGTTTGGAAACAGAAGTAAGTTTCTAGTGGATAATAGTAAGAAAACAATAGCAAATAAGCCTGCTGGAAATGTAAGGGATAGTTTTGCCAAAAATTATAACAATGGGCAGAAGCCCTATGGAGGACAACGTGATAATTTTAAGGCTGGAAGTAATTTTGAGCCTAAAAAGGGACCTGTAGGAGGCTGCTATAATTGTGGCAAAGACCACTACGCAAATCAGTGCCCTTTGAAGAAGGATGATCGTAATCAGCAACATAAGATACATGCTGCAGAGTCAGACAAGCAAGCTGAAAAGTAAGTGACACCTATAGAAGTTCGAGTAAGTTATTTGGCATACCTGTCACTATTCTTTTTGATACAGGAGCTACTGAATGTTTTATTTCTAGTAAACTTGCTTCTAAACTTAAAAGAAAAGCTGGAAAAATGGATAAATCTTGGACTGTACAGTATGGTAATAACTCTGTTCATACAGTGAGTATGTGTCTTTTTGGGGTAGTCCTTGACTTACCTAACTTTTCCATGGAAGTTGACCTCTATGTTACACCTTTGGGATCCTATGACATTGTCATCGGTGTCAATTGGTTAGCTGACCATAAAGCAAAAGTAGACTGCTTTGAAAAGAATATAAGATGTTTAGATGATCGGCTGAAAGCAACAGAGATTCAAGGTGTGAAACGGGAAATTTCAGTTAGAAAACTGTCAGCTATGCAACTTAAAAAGGCTAAAAACAAAGGATGTACCTTATATGCAGTAAAGATATCTAAATTTTCAGAAGAAGATGGTGATTCCATGAAACGATTCCCACTGTTGCAAAGTTTCAAGGATGTATTTCCGGAGGAATTACTAGGTTTACCACCCAAGAGGGAATTTGATTTCACCATTGAAATCAAACCAGGGACGGAACCTATTTCTAAGGCACCTTATCGGATGACTACTACAGAGTTAGTCGAGCTTAAGGCACAATTGCAAGAACTTTTGTCTAAGGGTTTGATTAGACCAAGTGTTTCACCTTGGGGAGCGCCAGTAATATTTGTAAAAAAGAAAGATGGAACACTTAGGCTGTGTATTGATTATCGGATGTTGAACAAAGCAACAATTAAGAACAGATACCCACTTCCAAGGATTGATGATCTATTTGATCAGATGCATGGGGCAGCGGTTTATTCCAAGATAGATCTTTGATCTGGTTATCATCAATTAAGGATTAGAGAAGAAGATATTCATAAAACAACTTTCCAAACCAGGTACGGACATTATGAGTTCACGGTTTTACCCTTTGGATTAACTAATGCACCCACAACTTTTATGAACTTAATGAATAATATCTTTCAAGAATATTTGGACAAATTTGTACTTGTATTCTTGGACGATATTCTCATATATTCTAAAAGTGTCGAAGAGCACAATGAGCATTTGAAGATAGTTTTGGAAATTTTGAGAAAAAGAAAGTTATACGGTAAGTTATCCAAATGTTCTTTCTTTGATACTGAAGTTCACTATTTGGGTCATGTCATTAGCAAGGAAGGAATTGCAGTGGATCCTTCAAAAATAGTGGCAATAACCGAGTGGCCTACACCCAAGAATGTACATGAAGTAAGAAGCTTCATGGGCCTTGTTGGTTATTATAGAAAATTTGTTAAGGATTTTTCTAAGGTGGTTGCACCGATAAATTCATTGCTAAAGAAGGATAAGAAATTTATTTGGAATGATATGTGTGAAAGCGCTTTCAAAAGTTTGAAAATCCAGTTGACTCAAAGACCTATATTAGCATGTACTGCGGACCTAATGGGAACTTTACTGTTGTAACGGATACTTCTGGGGAAGGCCTTGGGGGTGTTTTGTTACAAAATGATCAAGTCATAGCATATGAAAGTAGAAAACTTAAGTTACATGAGCTGAATTATGCCCCTCATGATTTAGAGCTTGTTGCAATTGTTCATGCGCTTCAAGTTTGGAGACACTATTTACTTGGGAAACCTTTTGAGTTGAAAACTGATCATTTAGGGCTGAAATATATTTTCACTCAGCCCAACCTAAATGCAAGACAGTGAAGGTGGTTAGAGTTTTTATCTCAATATGATTTTGATATTAGCTACATCAAAGGGAAAGAGAATAGAGTAGCAGATGCTCTAAGTCGTAGGAAGCACATTTCTACTCTTATAACATTAAGAACTCAGTTTAAAGATGAGGTAAAAAGTGCCTCAGAATCTGATATATACTTTCAGCAAGTAAAAGTAGCACTTGCTACAGAACCAAAAGATGAAAGGTATAAAGGTTTTCATTTTGATAATGAAGGAATCTTACGTTATGAAAACAGGGTATATGTACCTTTGTTAAACGACTTGAGAAAGAAATTGTTAGTTGAATTTCATAATTCACCCTTCTCTGGACACCCGGGTATCACAAAAATGCTTGCTGATCTAAAACAACAATACTTTTGGAAAGGTATGAAAAAGGATGTTATTGATTTTGTGACTCATTGTCTGGAATGTCAGCGGGTTAAGGTAGAACACATGCACCCTGCTGGACTATTATATCCTCATAGCATACCGCAGTACAAATGGCAAGTAATAAGCATGGAATTTGTACAAGGGTTACCTATGTCTAGGAATAAACATGATGTTATCCTGGTAGTTGTAGATAAACTAACTAAGGTAGCTCATTTCATCACTAGAAATCTAAAGGATGATTCACCAGTGTTGGCCAAAAGATTCGTGCACGAAATTTTCAGGTTACATGGTGTACTAGAATTGATTATATTTGACAGGGATCCTAGAATGACATCAAGATTTTGGCAAAATGCTTAATACAGCTCTTGGAAATAAACTAAACTTCAGTTCTGCATATCATCCGGAAACGGATGGAAAAACGAGAGAGTAAATCAAGTGTTGGAAGATATGTTACGAATGTATTGCATGGATCAACAGTATAAATGGGAAGAGTATCTTCCATTAGTTGAGTTTGCATACAACAACACTTATCACTCATCTCTTAAAATGGCACCTTTTGAAGCACTTTATGGAAGAAAGTGCAGAACCCATGTTAGTTGGGATAGTATTGAGGATAGAGTGGTAATTGGACAGAAATCCTCACTGAAATGGAACAGCAAGTAAAGATGATTCGTGAATGATTAAAGGAAGCAACTAGATAGGCAGAAGAGCTATGCTAACCTTAAGCGGGTTGATCAAAGGTTTGAACTTGGTGAGAAGGTTTTTCTTTGTGTTAAACCCAGAAAGAGTTCTATAACTTTTGGCAAGGCTGCCAAGTTGTCACCTCGTTACGTGGGACCTTTCGAAATTGTCGAAATAATCAATCCTGTAGCTTATCGATTAGCATTACCACCTGCTTTGTCTCGCATGCATGATGTTTTCCATATTTCTTTGCTTAAGAAATACGTTTCAGATTTGTCACATGTTTTAAATTGGAATTCCTTGCAGGTCCAAGACCCAGGAATAATCATGGTTAAACCCACACAAGTGCTAGAAACTCGCCAATTGCATTTGAGAAATCATGAAATACAGCAATGTAAGGTCCAGTGGGACTAGTTTAATGAAGAAAGTGTAACTTGGGAAAATCTGGAAGAGATGAAAATTGCTTTTCCCTTTCTTTTTGAACAGAATAGAATCTGTTGACAAAAAAAAATGATTATGAACTTATCTTTTTCATGTCTTTATGAAAGCCGGCTGGAGGCAAACATTATTCAGGTTGAATAAATTATATCATGACATTGATTTAAGAAATAATTCATGTTGGAATTGGTCTCTTGTATTGTGAACTGATAAATTGGTTGACCTGAAGGTAAATCAAAATATGTAATCATCGGGATGATGAATCTTTTAGGAGGGAAGCATGTAACACCCTGAATTATTGTTACTTCCTCCTGAGAATTCAAGTGTTGATATATGATTTCTTTTGTATAAGGACGTGTTCCTTTGATTTGTGAAGTCATGCTTGATATGGATTGTATCTTCTTTGATCTTGAATATCTTTGACTGAGTCAGAATTTACTTGGACTCTTTTATTTCTTTCATTTTTAGCATTTGAGTTCAATTTGATTTCAGGATGAATGGTGGATTTATCCATCTTTATGACTCAGCCTTGGATCAGTTGCATTGATCCAAGAGATGTTTTAAGCTTATTCAGGATGAACAAAAATTATTGACCTTACAAAAGTTGCAAGGTCTGAATGAGTTGAATGAGAAATTCCGAGTTTAACTCAGGCTGATCATTTTAAATGAAATTCGGTTTCAAATACCGTAACATCGGGAAGGCCTAGACCTTAAGCCAGGTAAGATGTTCCTGGGTATACAGTAAGCTTAATTAGCAATACCAGATAGGATCCTATACAGGGATGTTTTAACTTGTTTGGTTCTAATACTGATCGGTCCTACATGGGAGACCTAGACTGGATATGGTAAGGTTAATAACCTTAACCTAAACTATAACCTATTTGTTGAATTATTGCTAATCTAACCTAGCCCTAAACTATAAGCTTAATGCTCCTAAGGTTAGCTACACCTAGCACTATGGGAGTAAGACTAATGTCTTACCTTATGATCTAACCTATGTTTCTAACCTATCTTAACTAATGATAATGGATGGAGGGGACCTATGAAGGGGCGCGAGTCATGGGCGGTGGTTTCCATGGCATTTATGAGGTGGATAAGGATGAAGGACTTGGGATTTGGTGGAGGTTGCAAATGGCTATTGTGACCTGACGTGGCAGCATCACCAAATTTGGGAATGGTTGTTTGTTTTCATTTGGTAATCACCAAATTTGGCGGTCGGTGGCAATGGAGAATAGGCGGGAATTTAGGAGTTAATGCAATTGATGAACTTCGGTTCCCGAGCGCGGATTGCTTGGGAAGTCATGCAAATGGAAAATTGGTTGGTTGTTTGGTTTTCCATGCATTCCATGTTTTTCTCTCTGCTTGATCACTGGTTCTTCGAACCAGTCTACTCTGTGTTGCATGGCAACTTTGAGAATATCTAGCTCCTTTCTCTGTCGGGAAAGTTTATAAGGCATGAAGGTAACAATTTATTGTTGTTTAATCTATCGTGGAAGAAGAAGAGAAGGTGTGAGCAGCATATTGAGAGGTCTTCTTCGGATTTTTGATGACACTATCAGGCATGATAGGCCCTAACTTTTAAAAATCTTGCTTTCCTTCAAATGATTTCATTAAAACAACTTTGTTCAGGTGATTTTAGTACAGTTGGTTTGAAGCAATGTATTGGTTCTTCTTTTCCTATGGATTTAGGAATCTCCGGTTATGCGAAGACTCTGTTGAAATGTTTACTGTATTTATTTCTTCTTTTTGGATTCATTTTTGGCTGAAGACCCGGCTGTGTTATCATGTTGTTGAATCCTGATGAATCTTGTTGGGTATACTTAAAGTTTCTTCTGATTGGAATGCTTGCTGTGATTATTTTACTTGAACGTGACTTATTGAAGTCCTTACTATGTTTTCAATTTTGGTTAGACTCCGTTGAAAGTTTGCAAGGATTATATATGAAAATGACTCTGTTGGAGTCCTTGAAATGTATCGTATGTTTTCAACTTCTGTAGAAGCTTTGTTGTGAATACTTATTGGTATTGACTCTGTTGGAGTCCTTGAAATGTTTTCGTATGATTTCGACTTCTATCGAAACCCTGGTTGTGAGTACTTGTTGGATATGACTCTGTTGGAGTCCTTGCAGTATTCCCATGTGAACATGACTCTTGTTGAAGTCCTTGATGTGTTTGCATGTTGGCTTGACTTCTGATGTAAGTCCTCGCTGTGCATACATATTGATTCGAATCTTTCTAAATGTTGTTGTGTTTATATTTAGTTCGATTCTGTGGAAATGTGTGCTGGGTTTACATTACGAACATGACTCTGTTAGAGTCCCTACTATATTTTCGTATTAGCTCGACTTCGGTTGAAACTTTGCTGAGCTTATGATATGGAGGTGACTTCTGTGAAGTCCTTGCTATGATTATTTTTCTTGAATTCATTTTCTGTGAAGTCCTTGTTGTTTATTCGTAGGGATTAGACTCAGTTAAAATGTTGTTGTGTATACATATGAAACCGACTCAGTTGAATGTTTGTTGTGTATGTATGTAGTTTGACTCAGTTGAAATGTTAGTTGTGTTTGCATATGGATACATCTTCTGTTTATGATGTTATCTAGTCTCTGGTTTGTCTGAGATAATGAGTTCCTAGCTGTGCCATGTCAGGCGATGGCGTTGGGTAATTTCATGTTTGAAAAATGTTATGAAAAGAATTGTTAAGTCTAATTTGGTAGTTTTATTGATTGTTACTGGGTCGCAAGAACTCTTGTATTGCTTAAATAGCTACCGGTGATTTTATATTGAATTTTGATGAAACTGTAGTTTCTTCTTGTGATCTCAACTGATTTAGTCACATGCGTATAATGTAATTGTGTTATTCTTGAGGAGTCGGTACAGTCCTGAACATGATTGGAATGGGAATCTGATTGCCTCTGTTTCCTTCTCCTAAGTTGTAAAGTACATGTTGATATATATAACTGTAGGAAAAGAAAATATTCTCTCCTTGTCTAGAAACCTTGAGTGCTTTCTTCTTTGTATCCTTACGTGAACTCTACGGTACGAGCATAACAAGAATAGACTATTAAATTGTATGGAGAGACTGGTAAAAATTGTGTTGCAGTATAAGTAGGTATACTTGTCAATACCATTGAAATAATGTATGATTATAAAGGAATTACGTCAGTTGAGCTTGCTGAATGTTATAAACTACCTTTGTGGAATTGTTAAAAACATACTTGTTGGAGTATTGCTGTCCTTAGGATGGTTGTATTCATTTGTTCTTAGTCTCTAACATATATGATGAATCATCTGAAAGGTATTAAGGATTAGTTGGCAACTATAATATGAGACATGCATTAAAAGTCATGTTAGAATTATAGAAAGATGAATAGCCTGATTTATGTTTAAGGATTTGAAGAAATGATTTCATTTAAACAGGTTGTTTAATGAGAGTAATTGGTAGAATGCAATTGTTTTAAGAATTAGTGCTTATCATGCTCAGTTCACAGAACTGACCTGTGCTAACAATTTTGCAGATGGACATTGTAAGTAATAAAGGCACGTGGATCTGATATGATGTTCAGATTGTTTAATTTGGTTTATGACGAATTCCTATTTGATATCTCTGATTGTACTATAGTAAGAAAGTTGTTCTTTTTCTGGTGAGTATTGTATCCAATATGACGAAGTGCAAAGGTTGTAATTGTATGAATTGGAAATAAATGAAAAGGGAAAAAGATGTTACTTATGTGGCTATATTTTTAGTTGATGGAATTGATCTTCTTAAGTTCGATTGATTTTAAAGTGCATTTTTATTATTTTATACCTTAGAGTTATTTGGATTCTCTAAGTAGGCCTTGTCTGATTATGTGACTAAATACTTCGTGAATGATTAGTAATTCTTTTATGTTTTGAATATGGCCAAATTGTAAAAATTAGTCCACTATTTACAGGAGTTAAGGTTAAACTACACCTTTATAGGTAGTTGAAACAGAAGGGTAATCTAATACTTCCTATCCATGATCTAAGTCAAGACAATCTGATGATTTTAAATTGCTATACCTTAATAACAATAAGTAAGATATATATTTCAGTTTTGAGAACGATATAAACTTATAGGGGTATAGTTAGCATCCTTATTAGAGGACTTAGGGCTCTTGCCAATTTCGTTGATTAAGATTAATGTGAATCAATGAACTCCTTGACGAGATCTCAAATCTTATTAAACTCCTCTCGTGAAATGGATATTAAATAAGTAGGGCAACTCAAAGGTGAGGAACCCGGGGTTGGGAAAAGACTACCCAGAAAGGAGAGTCTTAAAGTATAATTTCAACTCAACGTAAGTAACACCTTAAGTTAAGTAGATCTTTCCGAGGTGGTTTTGTAGGATGTCGGCACATGTCAACTATAGGGTTGTACCTTCGAGAAGATTAGGATCTTCTCGAGGATACAACAATGCAGGTGACTTATGGTGACACCCTTTGCATTGATTGTTAAGATTTACACCTTAAACTCGAACAAGTTTTTACTCTGGATCTTGTTAGGAACATGGTCATGTTATGAGGCCCTTGGAGACTCGGGGTATCTTGACACACAGGGTTAACTAGGGTTGACCCAGTATGTCAGCTTATCCCTAGTCCTCGAGAGCATCCTTATAACGTTGACATGTTATTAATCTGTTCCTGAGTGAATGACTTGGGACAGGGGAGGCTGACAGAAGTCAGTGTAAGACATTCTATATAACATCGGAGTGGGGTGAAGGACGTATTCCAGATTGATGAGTATGCCGTCAAGGAATACGAGACATAAACAGTATGTTTCAAATCTTTGGCCAAAGTATCGCAAGCTGTTGATTGCGTTGTCCTATGTCACCTAGTCTAAGGGACGTGATGCCGATGAATAATGGTAACAATTATTCAGATAGGTTCCTTGGACAGAGCATTATGAAATCCCAGTTTAGGGAAGAGAACCGCAAGAGTGTGGTGTTAAAATGAAAACGCCAACTCTATGATACCCATGAATAGATCGGTAGATTACCGAGTCATGGAATGAATAGATCGGTGGTACACCGAGTCATTACAGCTACATATGGTTATTTGTTATAAGAATGATTATTTTGTCTGTGAGTTCTAAATTATGTATTTAGAACTAGGAAGCACTTATCAAAAAATAAAAATAAAAAAATTTCTTGTTCTAATGTACTAAATTGGGTATGTTACAGATGCAATATCCAGATGGGGTATTGCTGGGAAAAGAATGGGAGTCTCATTTATGGAAAATGATTGTGAGTGACTATAATCATTACACCAAAGCATGATAGAGAAATAAATGGATTTGGATTTGGTTCACCCAACAAACAAGAGGACACCGAAGGGCATGCCCATATACAACGATGAAGTAAAAGTTAAATTGGAGAAGGAAGGGTTACTATAACTTTATGAATTACCCTACTTTGGAAAACCTGAGTGCCTCTATCAGTGGCTGATGTTGTGTGTTCATGAAGACCATTTTTATTTTGTGGGGTGCAAGATGCACATAACTCCCCAGTTGATTTCCAAGTTCACAAGCCTTATCTGTGAGGGAGAGAGCATAGATGATGATCTGAGCGACAAGGAGGCCATCAAGGAAACAGTAGCCGCGTATGACTACAAGAAAGTATCGCAATAATTTGACATCATAGAGATTATAGACCCCATGATGAGGATGACCATGCACTTGGTAACCAAGTTAAATGATCAAGAAATATGGACTCAAATGAACAAGGCATGGCTGAATGTATGCAAAAAATATTAGAGGGGACTATTTACAACTTGTCCGCCTTCATCGTGGATGAAATCATTAGCAGCACGTAGGAGGGCGAGAAGATACTATTTGTAAATTTCCTCCTCACAATTGTTTTCTTAGAGATTAGAGTGCCCGATGGGCTGGAAAGCTTTGTTTGGGAGTACCAGAAGAAGAACCGTCACCCGCGAAGAGGTTCATGAAGTATACTTGTGCGACCATGACGACCACTCACAAAGTACACTTGGAAAAGTGGTACAAGAAAATGAGGGATGCATTTGGGGAAAAGTGGAGAATTTTTGAGAAACTACTAGTGCTCTTGGAAGGATATGTAGATTTTGTAGTGTACTAGCACTTTTGTATTGGCAGATTCAGATTGATAGATGAAATAATGAGCCCCGGTGTAAACCTCTCTTCTCCTTTACCGCGCAATACTTTCAAGCGGGGTGAATAGGTACAAAGAGGCCAAGAGACTAAGGTTCAACCTTAGTGAGGTGGATCAAGACCATATAGAGCTACATAGGAATTTCTTCTACCCCAAAAAGTGCACATATGTGGAAAAGTATGTATCCCACGAGGTCCAGATGATGAAGCCCCTGACTTTACCAATTTTAGGAAGGACCATGGAGCGCGTGTATCTGCACATCATGATGAAATTTGAAAAGGGCACATACTTGGAAAATAATGTATCCATCCTGAAGAACCTACATGAAGGAGGAAACCCATGCTAAATAAGAGGGATAGAGAAGAGGTGCAAAAAGCACCAAATATTCAAAATACACAAGTGGTAAGTGCACCAAAGACAAGCACTAATCCTAGTACTTATGCATGGAGAAAGAAGTCCCCAATGAAATCAAAGAATCCGGAAGAAGTGCTAGATCTGAAGAGCCCCTCACTCAGGAATAATCGCTAAGGAAGAGATCACCGCCAAGGAAAAGAAAAAGAAGGATCCCATGTATTGGAATCCCCAGTAAGGAAGAAGAAGGTGAGATGAGGTTGATTCAAAGGAAACAGAAGACCTATATGCCTACATTGGTGACAGGGATGATGAAGAAGATGAACTAGGAAGTGAAGACCATCCCATATATGAGATACATGATTATGAAGAAGAAAGAGATGAGGAATATAACAAAGAAAATGAGGAGGAGGATGAAGAAGAGGTTGAGACCCAAAGCAAGGGAGTAGGTAGGGAAGAAGTTATAAAAGAACAAAGGACCCCAAGCCTCACAAAGGAACAGGTAGATGAGGCTGTGGAAAAATAAGTAGCAAAAATCATCAAGGACCTGGTAGAACAAGAAGTGGAACACAACACGGATGTGGTGATGAAGGAAGCTGAGGAGGAGAGCGTAGAAAAGGAATATGGCAGCATGGGAGGAGATCCCAATTTTTCTATTAGCTTTCCAAATGCCGCATGCACAAGGAGAAAGAGCACAGAAGCATCACAAGTTCAAGGGATGGGCTACATTGATGATCCAAAAAGGTGTTGTGTGCGTGATTTCAAAGCACTGTACCAACGGAGCAACTCTTGGCTATGGCATCATTTGATGAAGAAGGTGCATACCCTTGGACAAGGAAAATGATTTCTTGGGCATTTGAGTCCCACATCGACAAAACGGAGTTTAAAGTAAGCCAAGGGGAAATAATAAAGGTACCAGATTCAAAAGGAGTCAAACCCTTGGTAAAAACTCAGCAGCTATCAAACGAGAAAATATGCAATGTGTTGAATAAGGTTTCGGTTGATGTTGAAGCTAGACTCTTTGGGAGGAACAAAAGAGTAAAATTTATAGAGCGAGAACTAGAGAAAAAGTAAGAAGAGCTCGAGGAAAGAACTAAGGACTTGAAGCAAGAAGAACTAATTAGCACTCAACTAAGGTGTGATTTGAAAGATGAGAAGGAAAGGGTGTGCGAGGTTTACAAGAAAGTAGAGATGACCATAGATGCCATTGTCTTGAAGCATCTAGATTTAACCCCACTAGCATAGAAGTATAGATCCACCCCGGATCTGCCTAAATGACTTGACCCGCATCCTCACAATGGAAAGGTGACCACTGGCCTTAGAATCCATAGAAGAGGCATCGACATGCAAAGAGAAGGAGGACAAGATGAAGGTTTTGGTAATTATTTCTCAGTACAATAAAGTACTCGTTGATGTGAAATCCACCACCCAAGTCGCCGAAATTGCCTATGACAACTATCTTGATAGAGATAAAGTGGTAAGCACTATGGTCTCCAATCATGAAATGAATCTCAAAGAGTTCTAAGAGAGAACAAGGGAATAGAGTAGAATGTGACATAATTATAGCCAAGGTTGAGAAGAAATCGAAGGCTATTGAGACCTTCTGAAGCTCAATCAAGAACTGACTAAAGGAGTTATATCCCCAGATCACTCAAAGGGTGGACGTGCTTGAGGATTTGGGAAAAAAATTGAAGGATATCGTGGAAATAATGAATACCCAAGGAGAAGAGCTAGGCCTTGAAGAGGTGAGCGCCCTAGTTAGCGACTTTTGTCAACATGCAAAAATGAATTTAATGCCGGAATAAGTTGGAGGAAAACTTGAAGAAATATTTCCCCCTCCTCTTACAACGGTAATCATAGTTTCTCCATTCTTTCATTATTTCATTCTTCCCGATCCTTCATTCCTTTATTATTTCCCCAAACTATTCAGGGTCAATCATTCTTTATTCATTGAGAAAATATTCCCAAAGATAGAAAACAAGCGTAGTGTGGGGTGATGTTGGGGCCCTAAATATTGGCTAAGTACAATACTACACGTGGGCACACAAGGCCTATTTGAAAAAGGGCACGCAAGTCAAAAAAGTGCGCAGGACATGGTTTTAGGAGGGTTTAGGAGAACCAATGGCACACGTGCACAAGGTAGAGCCAAGGTTTTGGCACTTAGCCATATTTGACACATCGGGAAAAAATGAGAAAAACATGACCTGATTGTGCATGCGGAGTGGATAAGGTGCCAACCTGGTAACTTGGTGCCCACGAAAGGAATATACCTTACGATAGAAGATTCTAGAAGGTCATCGTGGAAAAGAATGGAGAGCTTGAGTTTGAAGGAGCATTCTCTCATGGAGGTCCACTTGGACACTTGGAAACCAATCTACAACTTCAGAAAGGCATGGCGGTGCTTGCTAAGGCTATATATACAAGTGCCCAATAGAAGATAGGAGATATACCTAGAGAGAATGGAAAAGGGGTGAAGCTATGTAGAAATATTGTGGGAGTTCTATGGGTTGGGTTTAGAGGATATGTAGGAGTATGATGTATCAAGGGGATGGGTTTGAATATTTTTGTACTATGAGGGGCTTAAGTCTAGTTCTGATGCATGACATTTTTTTGCACTATTATATGGATTTGTGATAGCCTCAATGAATGTAATGTGATTACCAAATGTATTTAATATGGATATATGTGGTTCCAATTTTTACTTATATCTGTATGGATTGGTTTATATATATTTCATATGAGTGGGTGTAAACCCTTGTGCATTCCCTTCTGTTATGATTCATATCTATGTTTTGTAATGCTTTTCTTATCTAAATGAATACATTGGTCTAGAAGCCCGTTCTGAGCTCTAAGATGAATGTATGGTTTGTTTCCATTCTCTTCACTTAAGTTTCTATAGTAAATAATGCATTCTCACACAAATAACCATAAAGGAGGGGCTCGGTGCTGCGTGTGCCTTGAGTGAGTGCCCAATGCCCGCTAGGTGATATGATAGCGTGCATGGGATTTCCTTGTTCTTTGAAAGGCATAAAAATGACTACAGATTGCGTGAATTTTTTTCATGTTACTCTAAAAATACATACTAATCAAGTAAGTAAGTGAGGCACTTCCTATTTCATCAAAAATGTTCCCTCTTGTGTGGACTACTTTGGGGTACTTAGGAGCATCCCTCTTATTATCTTAAGGCTTATGCCAAAGGGAGTTTCTCCTATTTTAAAGCGAGACAAGACATAGCTCTTAACCGAAACCTACATATACAATGTGTTGATTGATGAATGCCATGAACTAAAACTTGAAAAATAGATATAAATGACATATTTAAGGGGGAAGGTGAAGATTAATCATTACATGAATTGAGTCAATACAAGTTCAAAACAGGAAATTGAAAAAGTAAAAACAAGTAAACCAAAGATATATCTACATGAAACAAATGAAAAGATGGCAGTGAACAAATGTAAAATACAATAAATTATAAAACAAGAAGAGAGAAAAGGTAAATAGACACACATAAAACTTAAGAATGCACACAAGACTAGGGAGAACTAAGATTTGTAGAGAGGTCATGCCTAAAAGCTAAGGAACAAAGAAGAAATCTTAGAGATCATTGAGGTAGAAATAAAGGAGGAGGATTTTAGCTTTTGATTAAGTATAAACCTTGTTATATAGATTTATCCTATTCTATTCATATTTGTGAATGCTTGGTCAAATGGAAAGGCCGTAGGAGGATTTTTTTACTAGGTTTCATGTTTAGACCACCTTTGTGTTTCCTTTAGAAGTAAATATGATACCTTAAATTTTTTTAGAAAAAAATCACTTGGCGTAGTATCCAACCACTAGCTCTGAAGACATCAAGGTCATGTGTTTAACCCATATGACCTTTAGGCCATTATCATTTTGCTCGAAGTATTTAGGAGCCATATCATGGATTGATTTAAACTTAAATACCTTTATGATTTTTGTGATAGATTTGTTAGTTCAACTTCAAGGTTTTAGGTAGAGTACTTGGGGAGAGATGTCCCAAGGTTGAATCTCTCCCCTAATGGTATAATTTGGTGAAAACTTAAACTTAATAAAAGGGGTCCTATTAATTTGACTAGTGGTCCGATTATAAATAAATTTAGGAAGATTATATATTTTTTAAAATTGATATGGGAAAATGAAAGGATATGAGATATGGTTAGGATATAAAATCAAATTTTAACAAGATCCTAAACCTTTTGAAACCATGGATGCATTATAAAATATAAAGGGGATATTAAAATTTGTATTAAATGGATAGAGAATATAAACAAAAAGGGTACTCCAATTAAACATATAAAACAAATGTATTAGATTACCATTTAAAGATGAAATTTATTCATGAAGTAAACTAAGTTATGAGAAGACGGTTTCTAAAATAGGTTGTCACCTTACTTACAACACTAGGATTATGAATATTTGACTTCCTTAGAAACAATGAATATATTACTTTCATATTTGCAACACAATAAACTCGTAAATAAGGAAATATGTTTTTAATATCATTATGAGGATATTTAGAGCTAGACAAGGATAACCAAAACCCATTAACATATGAATGGAAATTTTATGATTTAAACATATATTGAACCATGAAAAATATATTTATTAAAAACATGTTTGTTTGATGTTTTTTAAACCTATGAGAAGTATCACCAAATTTGGAACCATGTAAATATTGAAACTATTTACAAGTAAATATAGCTCTTTTGAATGTGTTATAAAACCAAGCTTAGGATTCCCAAAATAAAAAAACTCTTTAGTGGTATGGGAAATCCAATTGGGATAGAATTCCTTGATTCATATTCATGGATTATCTTTGGTTGATTTGGGAATCACAAACTAGGATTAGGGTCCTCATAATAATAATGCAAGTGGGTGGTATGCAAAATTCGGAAGTTTATTATTGTTTGGGTCCTAGTTCTAGTTTTCCGAGTTACTTGATTTTTGAGATAGAGATGTCCTATTGTGAATTGCTTATGGAAAAAGAGAATATTTTGTGAGATGTGTATATGGACTATGGAGTGCTCTATATGGATGGGTTAGGCTACCTAATGTATTTTTCATGCATGACAAGTTCTAGGAGTTAGGGGGTCAAGTACGAGATAGAATCAAGGTCTTCACTCATGATTATTCAAGTAGGATTACTTCATGTCGTGTACATTTTTCGATTTCACTAGGAATGTGTACCTGCTAAAATCTTAAGTATTTTTGCCTAAGAATATTCATTATTACTCTTATTTATAAGATGTTATAAACCTAACCTATTCATAGGTATACAATTTTTGGGTGACTACAATACACATGGTATTCTCTCCTACCTTATTGATTTATTACACCCCCTTCTTACAAAGGATAGGAAAACTCTCACTTTGTGGGAGGTGTGTGGGGATATGTAAGGATTATGGTTAGAGGTAAAGCACTCCAATGATACTATTTCTCTTGGGATGTAGTTCATAATCAAGATGAATTTCTAGCAAAAAGTGACGATTGTGTCACAACATAATTATGATTTAGTATATTTAATGATATATATTGCATCGTATATCGAGACTAAATAAATTATAAACTATAGACACCTGTAGTTTGATCAAATCACTATTAATCCTAATATTGCACTAACTATTCTCCTTCTCACAAATTTACGATACCTCGTCAATTAGACCTCCTCCAATTCATCGTTTACGACATTCTTTTAGTCGTATTTCTCCTATAAACCAACTAATGGGGTTAATATAGTTCTTTATTAGCAAAAATATATTCTCACCCTCTTTTATACCACCTATAATAACTTCCTAGTCTAGTAATCCATTTTATTGGATTGATTAGACCTCTCAAAGCCCTCTTGAAACCCTAATTCTTCTCTAAATAGGACTAACTAGTCTAACCTAATTTAATTAACCCTAAACCATGATTAATATCTTCTAAACCTAGTCAAATATTATTTTGACTCTCTAAAGTGATTTTTGGCTTATCCTTTTGTCCCACATGCACCAAAAGTCTCCCATTTCTGAAAATGAAAAATATAAATAACCCACTACCCCTCGACCATTTCTAAGAACTCTCCTTCTTCCTAACATAAACTATAGCATTTTTCTTAGGGTTTAGAGCTTATTTATTTTATTTTATTGAGTTATTACTTTTTCCATTGCACTACACACACAAGCATGGAGTAAATGGGAAGAACCATTGGCCTTGAAGCCATTAATGGTGAGCTCTCATTATCATAATCACAAAATGATTGCTTAGAATCTACATAGGTTCATTAAAAACTTTCAAGAAGTAGAGGATTACTGAATATGCTATATTTTCTTGTTTATTTCAAGATTAATGTATGCAAAGTGATGAATCCTTGTTTATCTCTTATCTGATGGTTCATTGACTAGTTTGTTAAAAGCATTTGGGGTTTCTTTAGAGATTCTTACCCCATGTTCATGGATTTTGCAACTTTTCATTGAACACATTTGGCATGCCCAATGGGACACTCACCATTGTCCTCTAGGAGCCTTTTTCAAGCTTTTTAAGTCCACTTTCATGTTTTCTAGGAGAAACAACTTGTTATTTACTTAATTTCATTTTTTAAGTGAGCTAAATCATCCTTGTTCATACATATTTTGTGGGTTTAAGTTGGAAATAGGATTCTTTGACTAACATTTAACCTGTTTGACTGTTGAAAATTTTCATTTCCATGAATTTTACAGGTTTTTCAAGGGGTACACATAGGTGTTTTGGAGGGGAGCATCTCCATCAAAACCCTAACACGAGAATCAAGCTAGTCGATCACCCATTATGTCATATTTTTTATAGGTATTTATTTTACAAAGGGTGGAATATCCATTAAACCATCGAGTCTCTATTGATTTTCAAACATATATGTGCCTCTGGATGCATTGGTGTGTTTTTGGTCTCTGTGTAAATTTTTCATTTTGGCTCGTAGGCATACCTATTGAACTATTGACATCTTCATTGACTATCGAGACATTCCCATTTCTCTGGACACGATGGTGTATATTAACATATTGTGTTGATTTCCATTTTTTCTTACAGTGTCTACGTCGAATCATGCAGACGTATCTCGCTCGAAACCCTAGTGTACTATATACTAAGACCACATAGGTGTTGGACCCCCTTTGTCAAACCTTGCTGCCATGTGTCCATGTTGGTTGGGGCATGTATATGTTGGTTGGGATGTGTAGGTGTCATTATGGACGCCATGTGTTTGTGCTAGAATTTGTTTTTTTCTCCTCCGAGTTGTAAGATCATTTCTTTGGATTTTCTGATATTTGCGAGGGTTTAACAAGTGATTGTAGGTTTCCATTTGGTTATTTAACTAATGTAGCTTAAATTGTTTGAGTTTCTTAGTTAGAACAAGGTTTGTGAAGTGTGTATGCTCTCTCCTCACACCTTCTAGGTGATCTTGGAGATCAAAAACACTTCTAAAAATTTTGTCACATTCAAAGACACTTATTTTATGCTTCTTAATTAGATTAGCCTTTCAAAAGTTGGTTAAAACAAATTCTATCTTTTTCAAGCACGTTTAAAAGTAATTTCCATAAAAATTTGTTTTAGTGGAGTTTTCACGTTGTGTATGCTCTTCCTTCGTGCCTTTTGGTGATCTTAGGAATAAAAAACAAACACGTAAACTCTCTTTCTTGATATCAGTATTTGATGGAAATTACTAACTCCATGCATATAGGGCCTAAATGATTTCCAAAGAAATAAGTCGAGATGAAACAAAAATTATAATACACGTGTTTTCATGCATTTTTCTAAATGATGTTCTACTTAAAACCACATTAAGCTAAACAATATAAAAACCCACCATTTCATTTCACATTGTATTACAGGGTTTCAAAAAGGGCACATCCCTATCCACTCAACTGGAACATAACCCCTTTGGCATAATGCCTTAAGCTATAACAATGGGGGTGGTTCTAAGAACCCTAAAGTAATCCACCACTGAGTAAGCTAATGGATGAAATAGAAATGCTCGCTTACCCACTTGATTAGATTTTACATTGCAAGTTAGAGTCAAATTTGTCTGTATCATGACCCCAGTGAGAATATGCATGAATGCACTAGTTGCTCATCATATTTGAAAGGGGTAAAGTAAATCCAAGATACTCCCAAATTAGTCATTGCAAATTTTTAGGTAAATCGAGCTCGCATTTAGACAACTTGTGACACCTAGTTGATAGATCTTATTAGTGAAGCCATTCTATCTTGGAGTCCACTTTTCTAGTCCGTTGTCGCATCAAGCCATCACGAAGTGACGACTCACTTGGAATATGAACCTTGTTTCTAGAACAAAGGAAAAAAGCCCATGTAAGTTAGAGCTAAGTGTCTTTCATCATAGAATTAAATGACATCTCACTTAGCTTGGTTTCATTCTCACCTTCGAGACGAGGTGAAACTCTACCCAAGTGATGACTAGTTTATTTTCACCTTTTGATCTATACCCTTGCATTCTTGTGACCCATTTTCCAAGGTGAGAAGGAATCATACCACACAAGTCTTATCAAAGATAATATTTGCCACTTTTTTTCCATTTACACCCATCCATGTTTGTGGCTGGGTTGTTAAATGTCTAAAGTGTGTAAGTACATTTTCATGTCTTTGATAGTTCTTTGATCTTGATTTCAAGATCATCTTCACTACTATTTCGATTTTGGTTCATCATTTATCTCTCCTTAGGTTGATAGTTTTTTCTCGCATTCTAGTCACACAATCTTGGTACTTATGTCATGTTTTCAATTTCTTGAGAACTTGATATAAGTCCCTTTATTATGTGGTTATGTTTCTCACATAACTAAAAACTTCTTGCTATACTCATACTTAGTTTCAATTCCGACGTCATCTAAGTATTTTTGAGTGTGATATTGCCTTATATATACCAAAATAATGTCATCTTGATACTAACACCTTGCTTTCTCGGTTAATGTATCAGGATAGTGTTGTTATGCTATACATATTCATAACTTCCATTTTCAAAAAACTTAGCTTTCATCGACATTTGAACTAGTTTTAGTATACCTTGTTGAGAGATTGCATCAATACCACTTTAATATTTAGGCCTTGTTAGAATTCTAACTTGACCTACGTATTGATACGATATTTTCACTATCTACTTTGGACCCTTCACCGGAATCATAGTTAGGGTATAACTTGGCAAAATGACAATTCAAGTGATCATTGCATTTGAGTGTTCATATGAGTGTTCTTTGAATCATAAAAACAATTGCATAACATTACTTCTAGAACACACTAGGTTATTTCAACATCACATCAAATGACTTACACAAACATACACCTAGGTTTCACACAAACTTCAAAGCACATTTAGACAAACCTCGTATAACTTTGACTAGTGATGCCTAGAATCACGAAGATGGCATCTAAACAAATGATCGTGACTTAGGAGAAAACCCTTTTGATTCCTTCCCATTTAGTGAAAACAACTTAGCACCTCTCTTTTCACAAGTTAAAGGATGCAGAGCCATTGATTGATCATAGTGGAGAAGAGTCTAACTCTTCTGAAGAACAACACCAATTAGACCTAGGTCTTTGAAGAGCTCCTTTATTATAACAGAGATCAAGTACTTGTAAGAGTCTTAGAATTAGGGGCTAATCTTCCACAGAAATGTGAAGTAGAAACCAAGGTCATTAATCATAAAATAGAAGAATGAATGTCCCTCTTAGACATGGATAACCCCTTTGACATAGGGTACGCTTATACTTCTGGGAAACATCACAACACCGCTGAAGGAGACCCATCCAAGCCACTTGGTGATCCATCGATGACCTTATTACAAAGCTTCACGTAAAGTGAATATTGAGCACAAAGCCTCACCACCTCCCAAGTTTGATGAGGAAGAGGATCCTTTAATTGAAGAAGAGATCCTTAAAAAAATCCTAAAACTGAGCCAAAAATTACAAACTTAGGATCTTCAAGTAGGAATGTATACAAAGACAAAATCAAAACAAAATCTAGTGAGTTCCACTTTGATCCATATAAGTGACGTGACTTTTAAAGTGGCTAAGGCAAAGACCAATGTCACCTACCAAAGAAAAACTCATTAAATGGGAATTACAATCAATGAAAGACACACTTACTACACTATAAGAGGGAAATGTAGGACATAGTAGGAAATATTTGTATGAAGAACTATGCCCTTACCCCTTCGATAAGGACATAGTTACTGATAACCCTTCCCAAAACATTTTACTATTCCTAAATTTGATAAATATAAAAAAAGGTGATCCTCATGATCACATCAAATAATTTTATATGGCTTGCCAAGAGGTCATGTACAATGATAATTTATTAATATGACTCTTCCCTCATAGCCTAGGGGCACTGGGATTGGAATGGTTCTTTAGCATACCCAAGGGCTCCATTACAATGTGGCCCACGTGTTAGCAAAAAAATTTGTATGACATTATTCCTTCAACATGGAAAATGATATCACAATGAATGACCACTGCAATATAAAGTAGAAGCTCAATGAGACATTTACAATATTTTTACAATAATGGCGAGGGTTGGCAAGTCGTTTCCCTTGTGCCTTGCCTAGAAAAACAACTAGTAAGCATATTTGTACCTAACTTGAACCTAGAGATAGCCTTCCATTTACAAATGCATTGTGGCTCTAACTTTAAAGAAGTTATAGAGAAGGGAATTCAAATCGAAAAGGCCCTCATGCAAAGGGAACACTTAAACCAGTTGTCAAAGACAAACATGAAGCAAAATCCTTAGATAAACCAAAGTTCTTCAACAAAAACAAACATGTCGTTGGAGATGGCATTACAGACTCCAAGAGAGTCCAAACCATGCAGACTAGTCACTTTTAAAGCTCTCACAAGGACCTCATCCCAAGGCACCCACCAAATGTGCATTCACACTATTAACAAAATCCCTATCTACCATACTAAAATAGTTAGATAACATAAACATGGTGGAATACCCAACCGTGATGATACCATACCTAGAAAATGCTCCAAAACTTGGTTGGTTCAAAGAACATGAGTATTGTGACTTCCACTATGTTAAAGGGCACAAGATCAGATAGGTGCTTAAGACTATGTCATTACATACAAGACCTCATTGAAGAGGGAAAATTTCCGTAGATTCTCCCCTTGACTCAGGACAAGGTCCAAATGAGAAAATGGGTATCTTCAAAGAGCCCTTTCCTAACCATGCAGATAAAAAGAAAAGGAAGCCAAGATCATGGACAAACTTCCAATGACTATAGGATTTTACCTATGTTTATCCCACCAATGATATCTCTTGATTCCCTCATAGGATGTATCCATTTGTCTGATGAATAGGTCAATACTATTAGGATCTTAAAAATAGTACAATAGGGACATGAAGTGCTCATTTGATCATACCAGATCCCATGCCTATCCCTTAGGAAGGTCAGTACAATATAATAGAATTGTTAGAGAAGACACCCACTAGGATATCAATCTTAGATCTCCTCAAAATATATACTGCCCATAAAAACATATTGTAAAACAATGTAGAGTTTGGGAGTCTCCACCGATGTAGATCCCACACACCTCTAAGCCATGATTGTACACACTTGAATCCAATAATCATATCACTTTTGATTACATTGTAATCTAATGTAACGATCCATAACACAACTTACCCTTATATATAGAAGTAGTTATTACCCATCACAAGATCAAGAGAGTATTGTGGATGATTGATCGGTTAAAAAAATGTACTTTAAAGCTAGTTAAGCAAAAGCTAGGCCACTCAAAAATGGATCTAGGTGCCAAAAACTATTACAATCACGACCTATGATAATGAGGGTGAGAGTCAAGATACACTATAGTAATTCAATGAAAGTAGGGATGACTTGTCATGATACAATGTTCCATGTCCTTGAATTGGATCTACCATACAACATGATCTTAGGATGCCCATGGATCCCCCATGTAGGGCATTCCTTCAACTTTCCATCATGTATCAAAATGTCCATAAAGGACAGATAATCACCATTCAAGGTGATCTAGAACCATTTACACATTGGAGAGCCTTACATAGTTTTTCTTGTGCAGCTTATGAATGCCCTTCTACAGACATTGTTGTTCCTTTACAAATAGAGGCTATCAAGGAACATGTGCATGCAGATTCACTCACTCCTTGTAATCAAGAATTTTCTTTGTTGGTCAACCATTTCACATCATGGGAGGCAACTTCAGAAAAATATGGCCCAGGTGATCCGTTCACTCTTGAATAAGATTTATTAATATCAGATTTATCAGTGTCACCTAGGACACATGGTAAACCCTATTTTCAGTTCAAAATCACTCAAGATCAATGCCCTAAACCATTGGAGAAGTTCATTCCTAGTGGTTTCTTATCCGAGGAAAAGATGTTAGAAGATCCCACCACAGAGATTACTTGAAGGTACCATGGCTTCATGCCATCAGGATCCGCTATATGTCAAAGGCCATTGTATGATGTACATCATGGGTTATAATGGGTTTGGATGTGGTATCAATGTGCAAGGGTGATTAGAACATTGTTATCCCTAAAAACTTCAAATCAAGGTAAACATTTGGTAACCCTTGAGATTGATGCAAATTCTTGATGCTCAAAACGTGAGTTGAAATGGTGAAAGGACGATAGTGAAAATTTAATTGGGGGGGGCCTTTACGAGAATTTTCTCTAACTCAATAACATGTCCATGAAAATCAAGGAGTTATCCAACCTCAAAAAACCAAGTAAAATATGAAAAATGAATCACATGCCTATTTTATCGCAAATAGATCTCTTTGAGAAATGGCTAGGATGGAAATTCAGTGAGGATTCTATTCGTGGGGTTCATAAGAAAGGATTTACCATTCAATTTAGACACATTTGCATACTTTGAGAAGAAGCGAGAGATGTGTAATGCAAAATTAAGTAAACATGTGGTAAGAATTAGAAATTTTCAGAGAGGGCTAAACACAAGTTCATCGGGACCAAAAACCTAATTTTCCCAAAATGGCCAAAATTAGTGAAAATCGATTAACAATGATGATCTAAATGGAGGTTGACCAACACGAGATAGTTATATGGATGGAAATATTGTACATGTGGGACTCAAAAAGAAAAATATGATAGAAAAGGAGATCGATAGAAGTGAAGGCTCCAAGCCACATTTCAAGGTCAATAGCCTCGATCAAATACAACAATCGATCATGAATTGGGAAGCATGGACATCAAAACTTGAAATATACCGCAAAGAGGGAATCATGAAAGTGGAAAATGGAGGCCTGGATGATCCAATCAAGTGGGACAAATTTTGGACAAAAACTTGATTTTCGAGGAAATGCCATGGAAGGACTGCGGGTGGATCAAATATTTTTTATCCAAGATGGCTGTAATCCACCCAGAAACCGAAATAGCCGAAATGTCCAAATAAAAGGAGCTCGCCATGTGGCCGTGGGTCAAAAAAGGGGGAAGAATGCAAATCATACCCGAACTTCAAAAATAACTTTTGACCCCGAAGCTCGATTTTCATGAAATTTAACTTTATGGAATGAGCACAACGACCTCTACTAAAAAAATGGATTCATTAATTTTGATGAGGTATTTATATAAAAATAAATTAAACATATTCAGCTTGATTAATGGATGCTCAAAATTCCCATTAAATGACAAAAATGTATGGCAGATCAAAAAAGCTGTCTACACCATCTAAAAGGCCATAAATTTTGCATTTCTTAATGAAAATTCACAAAATTAGTGCTATTGGAATCATGGCTCCAAGCTCGATGCATAGAAATCAAGAAAATGTGCGTAATTAAGAACAATTTTATTTGATTTGAGTGTGAGGCTTGGCCATTGATCCAAAGCAAATGGGGCAAAGACTATTTTATAAATTGACTAAATAATTTAGGTCTTTTGAAAGAAACATAACATCATTTCACTTCATTTATGTAATCTTGCAAAGTGGTGGGAGGACATATATCAGGATTTTGATCTCTCTCTCTCCTCCCATAATTCTATAAATGGAGTGTTGGGCTCATTATAAACGAGATAGTTTTGGAGTATAAAAACTCTATCAAAAATTTTGTGAAGCCAACATGCTTGCAAGACCTAGGAGTGGACTCTCTTGCATGGTGATCCATGTCCTTATTTTGTAATAGATTGAATTTGCATATCAATCAAGCGGGTTATAGATGCAAGTTTGTAGATGTATCTTCCCCTGTTGTGTTTGTTTCCATTCTTCTTTCCATTTCAAACTCATTTCAAATATATTTTGTCTATATTATTCAACAGAGATTCATTACCATTTTTCATGTATGAAATATTATTGTAAATACATTTGCTAGAATGTAGAGAACTCTTAAAACCCCTTCCAAGTATGCACTTTTCTTATACTTTTCACACATTAAACTAGTTATCACACCTCCTTTTTCGGTGTACCTAGCTTTAGTTTAGGATTTATTTTCATGTACACTCTCTCCCTGGTCTCTTAGAAAGTTAGATTAGGACAAGATAGTTTTTCCTATATTAGAGAAGATTGTGGTGGGTAGTCTAAAGTAAGAAAAAGCTTCATTTCTAGAGGTCTATCTTGCTTGAAAAGTAGATTTGAACTTGGAGATAGGTACCCATATTATCCAATCAACATGCCTTTGTGAGATCAAGCACACACACTTGTGTAAACCATAGGGTGTTGTGATTCGATGAACAGAACCTATTCCTATCCCTCGCATAAAATCAAATAAACATGGTCTTGGAATAAGACCTCATGATGATCCACCCTTTGAGATTGATGCCACTCTCTTTCGAACATGAGGATGACTCATCTCATTTAGATAAGACTCACATTCCCAATGTAGCCTTTATGAGGATCTTGCCTCCACTAACCTATTCCCTAATTTGGCTATCCTTACGTTATCTAGATCCAATCCTCAAACCAATTACCAAGTTACCCTTGTATATCCCGAACTTGTAGATTGGGATCAACAATTTCATGTGCCAATCAATTTATTTGAGAATGATGAGGAATTTACAAAATTCATGGGACTCAAGGATTCTATTCGACTAGGGATCACAAGAAAGGATTTGTAATTTAACTAGACACCTATGCATACTTGGAGAAAGAAGAGAGATGTGGATGCTTGAATAGAAGGTCATAAGCAAGAGTAAGAACACTTTAGAGAAACCTTGTGCAAGGAATAAACACAAGTCTCATAACCAAAAACTCTTTAAAGTACTTAGTAGACAAAAAATGAAGAACCTATGGAAAAAATGGTCTATCCGATTCAAGGATGATGATGAGATACCTAGGGAGGTTGACCTTACTCTTCCCCCTGATCCTACATGGATGGAAGATACCTCTAATATGTTTGTGGAAGAAACCATCAGTGTCAACATTTTCTGGAAGAGGAACCTAGAATGATAAAGTTGGGAGCTTCACTCTCAGCTCAAGAACAAAAGGTTTTTGTAGAGATGTTAAGAGAATATGGAGATATATTTGCATGGTCATACATTGATATGCCTGGTTTGGACCAGACTTGGTCATGCATAACCTCTCATTGTGCACCTAGATGCCAAACCCATCAAGCATAGAAGTTGAGAAAGATGCACCCTAAAATTACACTCCTTGTCAAAAAGAACTTGAAAAGTTATTAGATGTATGATTTTATTAAGCCCATTGACTATTCAGATTGGATATCTAACATAGTCCCTATTTAGAAGAAACTATGTTGGCATAAGGATCTGCACCGACTTCCATGACATCAATAAGGCATGTCCCAAAGATGACTTCCCCTTGCCTAATATTGACATGATCATTGATTCCACCGCTGGTTATGAAATGTTTTCCTTAATGGATGGTTTTTAGGTTATAACCAAATTAGGATTACAGAGGAGGATCAACATAAAACAACTTTCATCACCCCTTGGGGAAAATTTTGTTACAAGGTCATGCCTTTCGGACTCAAGAATGTTGGGGCCACCTATCAACGCATAATGATCATCATCTTCCATGACATGATGAATGACATCATGGAGGATTACGTTGATGATATCTTGGAAAAGTCCAAAAGTAGAGGAGAACACCCTGAAGTGATGAGATGTATTTTCCAACGTCTCTGGGATTACAAGGTACACTTGAACCCCAAGAAGTGTGTCTTTGGTGTTTTGATAGGAAAATCCTAGGTTTCATTGTTTCACAAAGAGGCATAGAGGTGGATCTGCAAAGGTTACAACTATCACAAAATGCCTCCACCTACAAATCTTAAAAAACTGAGAAGTTTACAAGGAAAATTTAGGAAATCCACCATTTTATTTCACATCTTGTGGATAAGTGCCACCCATTTACACATCTCCTCAAGAAGGATGTTGCATTCACTAGGGACTAGACTGTCAAAAGGCATTTGCACTACTTAAACAGTACCTTGTCAACCCACTTGTACTCATGCCACCTACCCCTAGGTGAACCTCTCCTCTTATACATCTCAGCTACCAATTTTATATTGGTGCACTACTTTCCCAATATGACCTAGACCATAGAGAAACATTTTATTATCTTAGTCACACCTTAATTACCTATAAATTGAATTACTTGCATATCTAAAAAGGCTTGCTTAGTAGTCATCTTCACCTTTCAAAAACTTCACCATTATCTCCTTAACAAAAAAACCAAGATAATATCCAAAGTTGATCCTCTCAAATACCTTTTATCCAAATGATCTTACAGGATGAATGGCTAATTGGATCATTCTCCTAAGTGAATTTGACATTGAGTTTGTAAATCAAAATCCTTGAAAGGACAAGTATTGGCTGATCAGTTGGCAGAAGCTCCTCTACCAGGAATGGAACCTTTGTGTTTGGACCTTCCAGATGCATCCATGATGTATGTTGAAGAATATGTAGAATGGAAAGTCCATTTTGATGGATCATTCACCTTCCACGGATCGGGGGCGGGGTAGTGCTCATCACTCCCACAGGTGAGGTTATTCCAAGAGCATTCCATTTGGGATTCCCTTGCACTAATAACATTATAGAGTATGAGGCACTCATTTTGGTCTCAAGTTGGCTATCACTTGGAATATTAGACAACTACAAGTCATTGGGGACTCCCAACTTATCATTAAACAAGTTAATGATGAGTATAAGGTCAAAGATGAGAAACTTGTTCCATACAAGAAGTTGGTTGAAACCTTGAAGGAGTATTTTACAGATTGTCTTTGAGAAAAGACCAAGGTCACATAATAGATCAATAAATGTTATGGCTACAATTGGATCTCTCTTACGCATTCCACCTCAGAGAAAAATTCCTTTCTTTGTAGAGCATTTACAAATACCCGCATATGACATGCCAAAATCTTGTTTGGCATGTGAAATTGTTGGTCCATCCTCCCCTTGGTATGAACCTATATTTAGATACCTACAAGATGGCACATTTCCCAAGACATTACCCATTCTGAGAAGAAATCCCTTATCCACCGTATAGCCCATTATACCCTCCTAGGAGGCACCCTTTATTGTCATGGCTACGATGGGAATCTGCTTCGTTGTTTGGATGTTATTGACTAATCCACGCTATTAAGGAAGTACATGGTGGTATTTGTGGAGCACACACTAGTGGTATGGTCTTGGCTAAGAAGCTCTTAAGGGTAGGTTATTATTGGCCCACCATGGAAGCAAACTATTGTAATTTCATCAAGAAATGTGAGCTATGCCAAAAGTATGGGAACTTGATACATGCACCAACACATGCTTTGTATCCTATTGCGACACCTTGGCCATTTTCAAATGGGGCCTGGATCTCATAGGGAAGCTCCATCCTTCTTCTTCAAATGGCCACACCCACATTATCACTGCCACCAAATATTTTACTAAATGGGTAGAGGTTGTGCCTCTTACTTATGTCACTGGTGTGACAAATTTCCAAATTCATCATGAACCATCTCATCTTCCGTTATGGTATCCCTTCCGCCATTATCACTGATAATGGTAAATCCTTCAAGAAAAAAATGGTTAAGACATTGTGTCAATGCTTCCATATTCAACTCAAGTGGTCTACCCCTATTACCCCCAAGGTAATGGGAAAGTGAAGCTACCAATAAAACCCTTGTACAAATCATGGAGAAAATGGTAAGTAAGACTAGCCGTAATTGGCACTTACAGATACATCCCGCCCTCTGGGCCTATTAAACCTCCATCCGCACTCCTACTAGTGTGACCCCATATTCCCTAGTTTATGGAACTAAAGCCATCATACCCTTAGAAGTGGAGCTTCCCTCCCTGAGAATATCTCTCTGGGATTATCTTGATAAAGATGAAGACTATAGAGTAGCTCAGCTAGTAGAGCTAGAGCTGTTGGATGAAAAATGTATAAGAGTGCTTAATCACCTCAAGGTCTATCAAAACAAAGTATCAAGAGGATATAAAAAATGGATCATTCATCATGAATTTGATGTAGGTGATCTAGTGCTGAAATAAAATCAAAAGAATACCGTCAAAGACATATAGAAAAGAAAGGTAAGTTTGAAGCTAATTGGCTAGGGCCTTATGTGGTGATTGCTAAGTATGGGTCAGGAGCTTATAAATTGGCATATTCAGATGGTGAGGAGCTTTTGAAACCTATGAATGCCATGCATCTCAAGTGACTTCTATGCTTAAGTATGGTGTGAATATCAGATAAGAACTAAAAGTAGAAAAAAAAAGAAAAACAAGCAAAACATGAAAAAATGAGAAAATAGTAAAGAAAAAAATAGGTCGTCCACATGTGAAAACCATGCAATTGTGGCGCAGTGGGAAGGTCTTTGGGTGAAAATGGTTTCTAGCACTCAAGGAGGATTCATCGGTCACAAGTTACTCTTGCATCAGATGGGTAACCCTCACCACTTTCTAGGAATAACTTCCTTTGCTAGGTCTAGGAACCCTACCAAATCTATCTTCAAAGCCATGATCTAGCTTATTACTCTCTTATATCTACATGAAGGATGTGCCTTTGAATATTTTCATCTAACTAGGGGCACCTTCATGTTCCACTTTCTCATACATATGTTGTGGCATTCTACCCTTTGTATATTCCCACATCATGCATTGGGGGCATCCACACTTCTTTGTCTTTGTACATTGCTTTCAAAACATGACCTTAGAAAATACAAAAAACATTAGAAAAGGATGCAAAAAAACCTAAACATTAAAAAAATCTCCCTTCTAGAGACAAAGCTACACCAACTTTGTAACATGGTCTTAGGAAAACCTCGAAAACAATGTGAACAGTAGCCTTGAGAAGTTGTCTTTCAAGATAACCCAAAACATTAGAAAATATATCAATGTTGTCCCCAAAAACAAAGTAGTGGTTAATTGATTTTAGTTGTTGGTTTGTATAGTTTTGATTGTGGGTGTCTTTTTGTGTTGTGTGATTTACAGAATGGTCCATTTGCTTACCTTAGATTGCATCTTGTTTGATTTAATTGTGTATTGCATTGAGTTCACTTGTAAAAAAAAATTGTTGTCTTTTTTATCATTTTATGTGCATCTTTTAGGATTCATTTTACTTAGATTGAATGTCAATTTAATTTGTTGTTAAATTTTGCATGAGTTCATTATTAGTTACATATTGTTGTGTTGTTTTGTATGTATATGTTTGTTTAGTTTTGATTAAATTTTTCTTGTGTGTTTGTTTATTGCACATTTGTTGTTATCACATCTATCATCTACCATTCATCACATATAACATCATCAAATACATCATATATACAAAATGCTAAGTTTTACATCATGCATGTATACTAAGCTAATCATCACATATCATATCATCAATGGGGGAAAGAGGGGTTGCGCATAATCACTAATCTATACCCCCATGCACCAATATCATCTAGTATCATCCCAAGTGCTAGAATAAAAATTAGAAATTCCCATAAATCAAAAATATATGATATTATCTACTGATATATCATCAGTATGAAACATGAGATACAACATCTCTATCTAACATATACATGGGAAATGAGAAAATCATACATCATGATACACTCATACATCTACAAAACATGAATCATCATCATAAGGGCATATCAAAACATGACAAGTATAAACCATAAAATGTCCATATAAAACATGTATAAATGTTGTCTCAAAAAGGGATATACATCATCGATACAATCTACCATCTAAAGGGTGTGAATCAAAACTGATCCTTCATCAAGAGGCATAATCACAATAATGATACATCAAATACATAAATGATCAAAATCAGCCTTCATAAGAGGCTGAATACATACATAATTTGTACAAAGAGGGGAAGATCAACCACAAGCTCTTTCCCTCTCCGGGGTTTCCTAGTCTATGTCTTGGGGGATGAAACAATGGTGGTTGTGATGGGCCGGCTCCAGGAGTGCCACCTCTTTGTCTAGTTGTTGTTATACTAACTTGACTAATCAACCGACCTTGTGATCTAGAGCCTATCCTGCTCATGTCTAAATGATCAAAAGGAGCCACTCATTGCTCTATTGGAACTGCTCTATAATAGGTGGTCTTGTAATACAAGGCCTCGCCACTAGCTCTCATAAAATCCTAGATCATCTATGTGTCCCCAAAGGCAGGATACCTTCCTATACGGTGGCATCCCTCTCAATTTTCAATCTACCCCTATCGGCATGGGCATGTCTTGTAGTGGTGGCCTCCCGATCCCCATCTACAGTAATAGTATGGACCTGGCTCTCGCCTGGTCTCTATGAATAGTAAAACCATGCACCTATTCCTAGGCCTGATCCGCTATGTGTAGTGACACTCTATACCGAGTCTATGATGATGTAAAAGGCTCTCAATATCTCGAGCCCCATGTGCTGCTAATGGAATGATTTGGTGCTTCCCCCTTTGCACCATCCCCACCCGAGTGGTGGCGTGTGCTCTGGCATGATCTCTCTCTGATGTCAAGGCATGTACCTATACTCTATACTCTCAAGGCTTGATCCCTCTCTCTTTGTTATCAAGGCCTGTACCTGTGCCCTATCCTGGTCTCTCTCACTTTCCACCTATAATTGAATGAGTATCACCACATGTAGCTATCTGTTGAAGTGTAGCCAATTTTATCCATCATGCCACCACCCCTTGGAGCATGAGGTGGTAGACCTGCTTGTGGAAATACCTATTGTAAAGGGGCATATATCCCCATTAGAATGCCTACTAGAGGAAACTCTATATATTTAGTGCCGGGGTGCCTGTCTCTGTTGAACCTGGGGCCTCTCTCCTATGGTGTTGTTGTAGTGAAGGACCGTGCCCCCACCCCCATGACATCATGACTTGGCCATCAAAAGGATCATCAAATCATCACCATATATGCCATCCCCACCATCACCAACACCCCCTCCACCCTCATCACCACTAGGAGGTCCCAATGGGGGTACCCTCACTCTACCTCGTATGACAACCCTAGGAATAGTCAATCGACAAGGAATCACTCCGTGGTACCATGGGGCATACTCTTGGGTACAACCTGGATCTCTAACCTATCTCAAGGGCACCCACATGGTAGGCACCACCTATCGGAAGTTGGCCAATGCTTGACCCTTGAAATCTTGTGGCCCCATGTCAAAGTAATCTATGGCTCTGCGGCATACCACATATTTGGCCTAGGTACATCATGGGTGATGCCAAAAACTATCTCGACACCGATCTACCCTATAAATCTCCCTACATATAGCTGCTGGCTCCCAAAAATAAAGTGCTCAACTACCGTAGTAATGAGCTCTAGGCCATTAAGGCCACTGAAAATGTCTTGTATGGCCTCCATACCATTGTAGCATGTTGTAGATCATCTAACTCATGGTGGTAATGATACACATCTCCCATGTGTGGCAGCACGTCATCTCCAATCGAAACCCAACCCATACTAGAAGGCTCCTCTAGAGCTCAAGCTCTCAAAACACCTATAGGGTGACTAATGGAAATGTGGTCCCATGCCCATATCTGCAGTAACCTGGCCAGTCCTACCATCTTCTGACGGTAGTATGTAATCAGATGAAGATCCCAGTATAAGTGCACCAGTATGCACTAGCCCTAGCAGTAGCTCACACAAAAAACACCTATAGGGTGACTAATGGAAATGTGGTCCCATGCCCATATATGCCATAACCTGGCCAATCCTACTATCTTCTAATGGTAGTATGTAATCAGATGAAGATCCTAGTATAAGTGCACCAGTATGCACTAGCCCGTAGTAGCTCACACAATCAATCAATCCACGTATCACTCTAATGAAAACCTATCAAAAATGAAGCTCCACTTTTTGTAGGGAGTAAAAATACACTAACAAAATCCATCAAATAGACTACAATCTGATCTAACTTGAGATCCTCTACACACCGTGATAATCTGACTATCATCCCATGCGCGCAAAGTATAATTTGGGATGCCAAATAACTCAATGATACACTGATCAATGTTTGGTTGGTGACTCATATATTGGATCACACTCACCTATATAGGGACCCACATGATGTGCCATACATCCTCCAATGTGATCATGATCTCGCCAGTAGGAAGCTGGAAGCACTGACTCTCACTATGTCATCGCTCACTAGGGTTGTCAGGAGGCCATGATCCAAGGTAAGCTGTGGCATGTCGGCCACGTAGGCTAATCCTGTGACATATAAAATAATGTCTAGTATCCTCTAATCATCCTCATCAAATTTCACCTCTATCACCACCATCCGACCATATCTCTTGTAGGTTAGAAAGATGGGTAGTATCTACTGCAAAAAAGATACACACATTAGGGTTACATTTCTATCTACTTCTATCTAGTTTTCTAGTAAAATTATTCTTTCGTTCATCTAACATACTAATTTTTCACTTTCTTCTACAACAATCTAGTTTATTTTCATCTATACCTTAGCTACTTGTTTGTGAGGATGAATCATCCTCTTTCCCAAGCTTGCATGTGCTACTTTGACACATGTGCTGTCTCCTATCTCAACATATACACACTCACACACATGTATGCCTCCACTTTGATCCATATGTATCTAGTCCAATGAATATGCCCCCTTTCCTATCTATCTACCCTATTCACCTAGGATGCATACACCTCCAGTCTAGTGCATATGCCTACCCTTTGATGCACGCATGTGTGCGCATCCATGTGTTTTTCCACCCGATGATCATGCCCTCCCTTCAATGGATACACATGCACGTACCCATTTTTTTATGGATACTGTGTATGCATACCAGTTTTTGACACATACACGCGTAAGCATAATCGTTAATTTGATGCATGCATGCATGCATACATACATGAAAAAATCCCTAATCTATAGAATAAAATGACCTAAAAATGACATTAAATGCGCAAATGAAAAAGGAAGGATGGGGCACTCATGTAAGGTCCATCCACTGGGTCCCAAAGGTACTCTCAAATTCCCTCGAATGTGATCTACTCATCTCCTCCTGCTCGGTAGCCCCACCATCTCACTCCAGGGCTCTCACACTCATTCACGGTTAAAATTCACAAGAGATTTGCTATAAATGAACTAGTCATGATTGATTTACACCCCTAGGTGGGTATATTAGGTCACCGCAATGCCCCTAGGGCATGTTTTCTCCATCATGGTCACTCTAACACTTCTTACTCACCAAAATGATTATTTTTATATTTAAATAATTATTTTTGCTAATTTTGCATGTTGGAGCACTCATGTCACCAAGCGGTCATTTCTTTTCACCTGGAGTACTTTTAAGTATTCCAGGCACTATTTTCTATCATTTTTCTTCTATTTTCTCCTTTATTCTACCCGTCGATGATTATTTTTATTAAATAATTATTTTTGCTTGTTCATTTTTCTCTCGTCGGGGCATTTTACTACTAGCCAATACCCGTTCTCTTTACCTCATGGCATTTTTTGTGTATTTTAGGAGATATTTTATCTCTTAAATTCTTCTGACCGATCAAAAAATTAAAAATTATAAAATCATCCAAAAACCCAAAAACATTGTGAAAACTTTGAAAATGGACTAAAATTGGTAATCAACTCATTTACGACTAAAATTTTGTGTCTTTCACATGGCATTCATCTCAGATATTGTTGGCATTTCCATGCATTTTGTAAAATGACTCACGGATCATCTGAATCTCCAACCCATTTACAAAAGCTACGTTCTTACTTCGTCGATACTCTGGGGCATGAGTTCCTAGTATTGTTTCACTATGCACACTACTTTTTCATTGGACCTAAGTGTCCTCCATCATTTCCCTTACATATACCAATTCTTGGGGCATCATTTTCAACCCTTGTCATTTACTAGAACATTTGGGATTTCAACTCGATAACAAAATATTTGTGCAACCATCTTGAATGTTGTTGGTTTGAGTGTGTGTGATTGTACTTATTTCCCTGTTAGGTGAGTTTGTTTACTTCTCGTATTGCATTGCATGTTTGTATGTTACATGGAGTTTTTGTTTTAGCAAGGGAAGATTGTTTGTATCTTGGATTTTCATGTCATTTTACGCTTTCGTCGTATGCTCACATTTTAATAAGGACCGATGATGAGGATTCTAAAAAAATGATGATTACAAATTGTTTTTGTAAGCACTAGTTTGTGGATAGCTCAATATCCCATTTTCTTGTTGTTTTCTCATCTTCTCTTCACAATTTTCTTTCTTGTGTTCTCTTTTTGATCGTCGATCACATTCCTTCATCACCCCATCGAAACTTGAGGGGGCATCCTTTGTCATATTAATTTTTCTTGTAGCCCTTCAAAAAAAATTCATTATGTTTGTCTACTTTCTTTGAAGTGGCGTAACTTATGTCACCCCAAAGAGGGGAAAATGTAGACACCTATAGTTTGATCAAAGCATTATTATTCCTAATATTGCACTAACTATTCTCCTTCTCGCAAATTGATGATACCTCATCAATTAGACCTCCTCCAACTCATCATTTATGACATTATTTTAGTCATATTTCTCCTATAAACCAACTAATGGGGTTAATATAGTCCCTTATTAGCTAAATTGTCTTCTCACCCTCTTCTATACCACCTTACTAACTTCCTAGTCTATCAATCCATTTCATTGGATTGATTAGACCTCTCAAAAACCTCTTGAAACCCTAATTCTTCTTTAAATAGGATTAACTAGTCTAACCTAGTTTAATTAACCCTAAACCATGATTAATCTCTTCTAAACCTAGTCAAATATTATTTTGAATCTCTAAAGTGACTTTTGGCTTATCCTTTTGTCCCACATGCACCAAAATTCTCCCATTTCTGAAATTGGAAAACTATAAATAACCCACTACCCCTAGACCATTTCTAAGAACTCTCCTTCTTCCTAACATAAACTATAGCATTTTCTTAGGGTTTAGAGCTTATTTCATTTGTTTTATTGAGTTATTGCTTTTCCATTGCACTACACACAAAAGCATTGAGTAAATGGGAAGAACCATTGGCCTTGAAGCCATTAATGGTGAGCTCTCATTCTCATAATCACAAACTGATTGCTTAGAATCTACCTAGGTTCATTTTAAAGATTTCAAGAGTAGAGGATTACTGAATATGCTAGATTTTCTTGTTTATTTCAAGATTAATGTATGAAAAGTGATGAATCCTTGTTTATATCTTATCGATGTTCCATCGACTAGTTTGTTAAAAGTCTTTGGGGTTTATTTAGAGATTCTTACCCCATGTTCATGGATTTTTCATCTTTTCATTAAACACATAATTATATATTGAATTATGAGAACCATTTTGTACTGGAACTATATAAAGTGAGTAAATTTTTCATATGTAATAAAATGTGCCATGACTCTTGATATTTAAATCCGTGTAATATTGTAACACATGGGATTTGAGATTGAATGGAATCATATACTTTCGTAACAATTATCATAGAATTTTGAATGTGATGTATTACATAAATTAATAACATGGATGTTTTATATTAAGGAAATAAATGAACCTAATCAATGGAATTGTACTTATGATGTTCATGTTCATAGTACTAGAATGAATATAACGTATGCACATGTTTAATTGGATTAATTGCAATGTCTCAGTTAATTGGATGAACAATTATGTGTGGAAACATTTAGGTAATCATACTTAATGTTATAAGTATAGTTAATTGATTATGTTTAAAAATGGAAGAAAAATATACAAGTTAAGTTGACACAACATAATTTACCATGATTTTATTTTGTTTCTTATGTGTGTTTGATTGTTATATGTAGTACTTAGGAGATTGAGAGGCATTGAGTTCCATTCCTAGTTGTATAACTCAACAATTTGAAAGTCCAGTTCAAAAGAAAAATTGTGGTGTGTTTTTCCTATCACTTGTCTAGGGTCGCCACAGGTAAGTTTCGGAGATGGGGGCCAAAAGGGGGCCTTAAGTGGACATTATTTTTTCTGAAAAATGAGAAACTTTAAATTGTATGAGTTATTTGAGATGACTACACTCAAAATTTGAAGATATTATAAGAACATGAATTGTAGCATTTTGAGTCTAGTTTCTAAAATAATAAGTTTTATTAAAAATGGTTAAGTATAAGTGGTTCAATGATATAAAATTCCAAGAGGTGTGCATGTTTTTCAAAAACATAGTAGATATCATCATGCTCCCACTCGAGTTTTGAGAATTGTTTAATATTTTTTAAAACCCTGTGGTGGAAAGTTAAATAGGATCATCTTGTTTTGGATAAAAAAATTATTTTTATTTTTAGTGTGTGTATATATATATATTATTTTCCTTGTAAAAAGACTTCAAAAATTGAGAAATAATGGATAACCAAAAGTGCCTTCCCATCTACCTAAAAAAATTTAAAAATAGATTTTTAATGTTTAAAGAATGAGTCCTAGTTTGGGGTTGTATAACTTTTATTAATTTTTGATGAGTGAAAAAAATATACCTGAAGAAATATAGATGAATATAAATTAAAAAATAAAGCTATAAAAGATAGAAAATAACATGGTTGGAAACCTTATACTTGTGTAATTGTAAGCATGAAAGACTTACTATGTCATAATAATTGAAACTAACACCTAGTAGCTTCAAGAAATGATTAGATAAAACAAAAACATCAAGATAAGAGCTTATAAAACTAACTTCTTTGCATGTAACATGAATGAAATAAACTAACATGCTAAGTCATTTTACTCTTTAGATTGCTAATCTATATGTGAACCTATTTAGATCATAAAGCAATTAAAGTGGTTTGTTGTTTTTCTTCAAGACGGTGAAAGGATATCTCTAAACAATGGCTATAAGGCAATGTTAGATATTTGTCTACTAACAAAACATGAAGAATGAATAAAAAGTGAGCAAGCTATTTGTATACACTAAAATTAGGTCACACTCCCCTTTTGTCCCTCGACATATAAGCACCCTTTATTACATTTACCTAGTCATGACCCCCTTCACCCCACTAATATTAATTTAATTAATTTAATGCATTATCCTCACTATATTTATTATTTAAATATATTATTTAAATAATATCTACACATATAGTTCACTTAGACACCTCACCAAGCCAACTCAACCTAAGACCTATTCTTAGCAAGTTCCCATAACTAACTAAGACTTACCCAAACCCTAAAAATCAATGCCTACATTCCCTCTAACCACATTCTCGCATGCTCACAAGAGGCTCCAAGTCTAATATGCGGGATAATGACATGAGATCCCTAAGTTTAGTAAACCTAGGAAATCCTGCCTTGACTGACGTCGGTTACCCCTAACCGTCGCCGGTTAATCCAGACCACCGTCGGTTACCCTTTTAACCCCAAAACAACCTTATTCTCAAGGTTGGAAGTCGAGGTTGGAAAACATTGGGAGAAATTTGATGAGAAAGAACACATCTCAGAGAGATAACGCATCTTCAGAGAGCCAATTCCAGTGAAAACTCACATCCAAGGAAGGAGATTGAGCATCTTCTCCTGCACAGCCATCCTAGCCATGATCTGATCTATCCAAGCAAAGAGGAGTGTACATGCAGCCCATGCAAAATCTTTTCTTCAGTTGGTGATCACTTGCAACCTTCAAACTCATCATCAGCACCTCCATCCCTCACACACAGACATTTAGGAACAAAATCCAAGTAAGTACAACATCATACTTTCCTGGTTATTTCATTTCTTCATCATTTTATCATCCATTGTTTATCTTGCTCCCTATTGACCTTCTCCATATTTTCACCTCCGTATACCCATTGAAACCTCACAAAAGCCTACTCCAGTCACCCAATACCTCATCCCAACCAACCAAAGTCCTTTGTGCAATCACAAAGGAGACCAAAAGCCCATTCTGTGACATTTCTAGATCTCACAATAACCGGCACCAGTTATACCTAACTGCCTTCGGTCACCCCTAACTAACACCGGTCTCTGTGCTTGCCCACACAGCCACTGAGAACAGAGACCTACCCACCTAATTTTATCTCACCCTATTTCCCTTGTGATCTACCTGAGACCTTTATTAGACCTGCAAAGACCCATAACCAATCATTTGACCTTTGGATTCTCTTCTAGCTTAGTCTGTTAGATTAAATCTATTTTCTTATTGTGTTTTAAGTGAGATACCTAAATCATTTCAAAATACCAATAGGATTTACTTTGTTTACAACATTAAATTGGTTAAAATAGTGGATTGACAACCATCTAGGAAGTATCATACTTCTTGAATCTAGCTTACGCTAGGCAGTTCACTGCCCATATTGTCTAATTCCTTTTGGTGGTCTTGTTTTCATTACAGGTAGTTCCTCCTAGCCAAAAGGAATCTCTCATGATCATCTATGGATTCAAAGTCATATGCGTGCAACAACCCATCAACCAAAATTTGAACAAGTATTCCTCCTACGCTCGTTACCCTATCTGTTTCATCAACACTTCAAAGAAACAATCTAAGAAAAAGGTGAAACATTTTGGCATGCCCGAGTGGGACCCACACGGGGTTCCTTGCATTTCATTCATTCCTAGGAAAAATTCGTGTTTGTTTCCTTAAAAATCATGCACACTAATTTTCTTCTTTGGTAATCCACCTCTCCTTTATATTTGCTCTAAAGGAATTTTTTCTTTTGGTGTGAATAAAAATAACCATTTCTTCATGTTTTTCGCATTATAGTGAAAGAACATCCCTCTTCCTCTTCATCTTATTATGTCATCCAATTTAACATTTTTATTTGGGTTTAAAAAAGTACATTCCATTCGATTTATTACATTAGCTCACATTAATTGAGGGTAACCTATACGTTGGAAGTCATGACTAGCTAATGGTTGACAAATGAATCGTAGAAAAGCACTTCTATCCTTTTCTCTTTCTCTGAGTCTTACCAAACCTCACAAAAATTATAAATACATACATTCTTAAACAACATATTACCTAGAAGAAGTTATAGGTGATCACACGATCATGGCATAGTGGGCACCCAACTCACTACTTTGTCGAGTCATACTTCAGAGTGAAGCTTGCCCCCACCATAACATACCTGAAACCTCACCTTTTAGATGTCCTTCTTCGTAGGAAGCCATCCTCACCAAAAACTCTATTTCACAATTCATGTGTCAGTCCCTAAATAGCATAAGCTACACAAACATAATAGAAAAGGCACTCCTAGGATCGCATTTTCTTAGTGTTTTTCTTGGCTTGCGTTTTGAGGTGAGAGATCACATTCATCACTTTTTCTTGTTCATCCTTGCATGCTCCTCATCATAGCTGGTGTATTTCGGCTTCACCTGAGTGTGCCTGGGCCATATCATCATCATTCCTAGAATTCTGGGTCTGATTCTACATTAGATTTTAATTCACAACCACTTTCTTTCATCATTGTTTCAATTTCACAATAATCGCGGTTACCTCTGACCACCATCGGTTATACCCAACCGACGTCGGTTCCAGGTCCTTTTTCTAATCTACTCAAAAGGACATTTTACTCCACTTTCTTCCACTTTTCACAGTCTCTGTCACTGTCATTATTCCCATTGATGTTTTAAACATCCCAGATTTAGCATATCTATCAGATTTTACGTTACGCCTCATTTGTTTACCCACTATCAATTTTCTCGGTGACAGTAGTAGTTTTTCCTAACCAACATCGGTTATCCTATTTCACATTCTAGCCACCATTTGTTACTTCATCAATTTTTATCACCAGATTCACCTATTCCTGTTGTTCTCTATATCATTTATAGAGAATCAGCCCTACCTGATCAATACTGGTTCACATGGTGCTGACCCGAAGACAAGCAAGTACCCTCGTATTCCACGCTAGTTGTCAACCACTCCCACCTAGTCCTTCACCACCTTCTATTTTATCACCAGCCATGGATCCCATCCAACCTACTACTATCACTACTGAGATGAGGAGTTCGCATGACTCCTTGACCAGAACCCTTCCGCCTTATAGTTTTACCTTTCCCACTCGTCCACTCGAGACGCCTCGAGTCAGTTGATATACGACATGCCCATATCTATCCCCCAACTCTTGCACCCACTTCCACATCAGCCCCATTTGGCTCTGTGCTACCCACATCCACCTTACCCCTAGTCATTTCACAGTTAGGTTCTATACCCGCTATGACTGCTACATCTGTTACCTCTATGGCACTCATCACATCCACCATACCCTCGGTGACTACCCCAAACACAACCTCATCTGCTCCTACTATCTCATACATACCTATAGCTACATTCCCACCTCCAATGGCGGTGACTCTACCCCATTTTATAATGCAGTTATTTCCATTCCACAATCATTAGCCCCTATTACCACTAGGGTTACCACGACCCTTTCACCCCCATATGCATACTACCAACAACCACTTTGTTTCATCTATTATTCATTTCGGGTATGTGCCCCTATTTCACTACCTTCTTCTCCACCACCTTACATGGCAACCTTGTACACTGGAATGCCATGCCCATTATATTCCCAAAACCAACCTCTTGATGCTTTGTAGGAGGTACCCAATCATCACAACCCACCAATGACCTAATTAAATTGATGTTGGACAAGATGTAGGTATTGGAGGCATCGGTTTACGGCTCCCGTAACACTCTCACCTATGATGAGATTTGTAACGATCCTATTCACCCATCCATTCCTATATATTCATACCCTTTACATTGGGAAATGCCCAAATTCAATCACTTCAATAGCGAAAGAGGACCCCAACAACATTTATGGTCATTCAAACACGGGTGTTATCGATCGCTCATGATGATGCCTTTCTTTTGAGAACTTTTCCCATGTCCCTCACTTTGGACCTGCATTAGATTGGTATGGTGGGTTACCTAAACACTCTATATTCTCATTCAATCAGGTAGCCCAAGCTTTCTTGGACCATTTCTCTATCAATATCTTCAAGAAGGTTACCATGACCAATCTATATTCGACACATCAAGATGCACGAGGACGAATCTATTGCAGATTTTGTCACTCATTTGGCGTAACCTAATCAATCAACTTACCTTCCAATTACCACAAACTAAACTCATCGATATCTTCACATGAACTTGTGCTAGACATATCTCCCGACCTTACAAGTCCAAAGCTTGCGAACATTTGATGAGGCATTCACTATGGCACGAAAGTTAGAGATTTGGGCCATCAAAGAGAGGAAAATCCAATTACGAAATAAGAATTCAGCATTCAAGTCGAATGAAACCTCTTCCTCTTCCAAACCATAAACCAATTATTCCAAAACTAAGGGCACCATTAACGTAGTGGTACTCAAGGCCAGCCTAGCTCATCCATCAAATCAAGCTACACCCTCATCTAATCTATCGCTTGTCCTTTTCGATTCAGACAAGAGTAGCAAAAATATACCCCAATTGGGGAACCTTACTCTTTTGTCTTAGAAAAGCTTATCAAATCTGGAGCCATCATCCTTCCACCCATAAATCCCCACACTGGTTTTGACCTTCCTCACCCCATGCCCGCATGGTATAAAGAACATGATTTCTATAACTATCACCAAGTAAAGGGTCATAGTGATGGCAACTGCATCACTTTCAAGAATATTGTCCAAAAAATTCTCGAGAAAGCAAGTTAAGCGTGGATAATTCCATCACCACCACCAACCAAAATCTACAAAGCTTCAAAAACCATTTCCCAACCATGCCCCTTCATCCAATCAAACCGGTGAGACATCAACTCATGATACCCATACCCATGAGGTTCACGCTATCTTTAATGAGGTATATATCACCTCTCAATTACCTCACATCCCTTCCATAGAGGAAATCCTAGCCCGAAATCCTCCTACATTGGAACCTACCTCCCTTGTTCCTTGACCAACGAGAGGGACACCTTTCATCTCCTTCATCACCTACGGAGGGGTCTTCCGCTAACATTGAGACCATCTCACCCCTAGCTTCTCCACTTAGAGAACCTTTACCTACCATACCTCCTCCACCCATAGAGGAGCTCCTATTACCTCCTCCACCGGCGCAGAGGAACACCGATTACCTCCTCCACCCACAGGAGGAACATCTATCCATTACTCCACTTATAGAGGATCTCCCATCATCTCCTCCACCCATCATAGACCCGGTTGAGATACCTTTTCCTCTTGGCGAGCATTCTCCATTAGCTACCCAAAATCCAATAGACCTAATTTTGGATCTCTTACCCACGGAAGTGAAGCTATCCAATCCAGTCTCTAAGATGCATTTTACAGAATTCCTATTAGGTCCTCGCCAACTCCACCCACAGACGTGCCATTCTCATGTTTAGTTGATCACTTAGATTATGTGGATAGGGATTTACTATGGGGTACCTCTTACTCCTGTCTTGACACAAATGTGGAGATCCCTCACCGATACCTCCACTACCTACCCAAATACATTTCAACCCATCAAATAAAATATAACTATTGTTGTCATAACCCTTCCATGATACCCGTTAGCACTCACACCACACCCTTACCCGTCACCCGAACTACATCTAAACCCAAACCCATACCCACAACATTTGCCTCCACTAAACCTATTACCACCTTAGGGGTCACTCCGACCACCAACCTTACTCTTCCACCTATTAAACTAGATTTAGCTACATCCTCTAACGTCAAAACCACACCTACGTCGACACCCAAACTAAAGAAACAAACTCATCGACCTCATACCCTAACCACACCAATCACGACCACACTTGTCCCATCTACCTTAAGACCTCAACTACCAAACATGGTCAAGAACCCTTCACCTATCCATAAACCAATAACACAACAACTCATTTCTTCCTCAAAACCTCTAACCTACCCGGGCACACAACACGAATTACACCCACACTGCGGTCTCTTTACCACCAATACCTCCAATACCTTCGGATGTTGCTTCACTACCCACTACACTTTAGTCATTGTCCCTCACACCCCAAGTACGAGCCATGTCATCTACCTTCACAAAGCCCAGTTATCCCCATGGGTAACTTTCCCTCTTCCTCCATCTACTTTTTCTTCTTGACCTCATACACCCACATCACCTTTACCCAAGAAGGTGCAACCCAAAAACAAAACCCCACTACCCCACAACAAGGTAGCCAAAACAACCACACACCCTCCTACCCATCCATCTACTATCGTTTGTACACTTACCCAAACAAACACAACCGATACCTAAAACTACACTTTGGCACCTAAACCCATAGCTCGACCCATTCCTACTCCTCTAAAAATAGTTCCTCGACAATCAACCATACCTACACCCAAACCCACGTCCACTTCACATTGTGATCCACTAGTAGGGTCCTATGCCAAAATTTTAACAAACCTCCTCGAGACTTCTGTTATCACATTACCACCACTCCAACCTTATGACCCCCTCAAACCCAAGCCAAAAGGGTTTGATGATACTAAAATTTGTGCATACCATCGTGTGCCAGGGCATGATGTGGAGAAATGTAAGGCCTTGAAAATCATCCTTATCCAATTGTGTCCACCAGAAACCAACTTTGACGACGATGACCTTATCGATGAGGATCCTGCTTCACCAACACCCATTCCCATGTTGCTTACTCAATAACCACAACCTCCACCCTCACAGCTCCTAGAGCCACACCCAATATTTTAAATTAATATGGTTCACATAAGAGAACTGGCCATGCCACCACCCAATTGTTGTTGCGCCCGGTGACCTCACAGGTTTTTCTCCTTCGGTAGGTTTTTTTCCCTTCATTTCATTATACAAGTCACCCTACACGTTCTCCATTTTCCAACTTCCCTCAAATCAACATGATGCACATCACTACACATGTGCGAAGGGAAAAGAAAAGGCAAATCGACCCACCAACCAATCCTATACCCAATATACCATCTCGCACCCATACCTAAAATAACTATCCGCATGCCCCACATACCCCATTTCTAATGGAATCACACATCACACCATGCTAAAAAAACTACACCAATATCCCCTTAAAATGTCCTTATATGACCTCATCCAAACCTCGAATCCCATCGTCAAGTGCTTATGGAGGTTCTTCAATCTATTGAAGTTTTACCCATTGACCCTACACACGTAGCCTCCATTATCACACCCCATAATGTATCCTCTCTCACCAAATTACCACCTTCATCTTCACCTCAACTTTTTCACCAAGTGGCCTCCTTAGCTTCTCAAAGGAGGTGATCGTGCCACACCAAAGCGATGACCCTGACCAGCCCTCTTCATCTCTGTCCACATTGATGACACATGGGTATGACGTGTGATGATTGATGGAGGTGCTAGCATTAACATCATTTCATCCCATGCCTTTGCTAAAATGCGCATACCGATAATTGCATACATAAACATCCGGTCATTTTGTGTTCATTCAATGATGCTATCACTTCCACACTAAACCTTTGTCATTCTTCACGTTCGCATGGGCTCCCACACTGTTCAGAATTGTTTTACATTTTGGAGGGGGAATTCCAATATAACTTGTTACTTGGCAGACCCTGGATCCATGTCATGGGTTACGTTCCTTCCACTTTGCATCGTTGTGTAAATTTTGAACATGAAGAACACACTTATACCATCCCACTAACAAATCACCTTTCAAAACATGCAACATGCTATACCGATCCAATGATGTGCTCATACCTGTCAAGCCATCTACCTCCACAACCAATACCACTTCACCTACACCTCCACCTACCAGTATAGTCGACCACTTTGCTTTCACCACACATACCTCCTCTATTCCTACCATTGCTATAACCTCCACGGCTAACCCATTAGCTTCCCAATCTATTAACTCCACCTCCGCATCAACCTCGACACATCATCCATACCATCTACCTACATACCAACCACTGATCCCTTGGAAGGTGTTTTTCAATGCCTCACTATGGGGAGTACCACCTATATAGTGTCAACATATTCCTTACTCCGCATTTGCAGTATGAAAGCCTTCACCAACACCTCGCTATGATCACCATATAGGAGAATGCCTCCTTTATGGTCCTCCTCATATTTTTACTAGTCTCACCTATGGGGGACTTGATACTACAACTTACACACATGAACCACCATCACAACCCCGCCCATTTTTCTTGACTTCCAATCACTTACCAATTTCCGTTTCACCCACACCTTCCTACACCGCTATGCATGGAAGGGTTTTGGTTTTGGAATTTACAAGAAAGGCCTCCATACCATTATTCCATGTACCACCCTCAAACATAATGACCATAGTGGTATCATCTTCCCTAAACCTCATACCAAACAAGCCCACATTGAACTCATTGAGTACCCTAACCTTTCTTCACCTTCACCTTCATCACCACCCTCACTGAAAGAGTTGATGGATCCTGAATCTATCCCCCCTAACTTTTTTTTTCATAAACACCATTTCCTTGGGACCTTTGACTTATCAACATGAAGGCAAGGCCCCTTCCACTCTCCCATTCTTGTATCATGAGATGATCGATGATGAGACACCTATAATTAACATTGTTCAATGTTAGGATGATGAATCCATACGCACCTACCTTGAGTACGGAAGACTCATGTATTCATCGGTCATTACCAACCAACATGAAAACCATGTTGAATGAATCAACTATTGAGATCAACATTCATACTCCGGATGAACCACATCCTAAAGATCGGACTATCTTTAGATGATCCTAAATAGGAAGCCATCACTTATTTTCTTCAAGATCATAACCACGATTTCACTTGGTCTTACATAGACATGCCCGGTATTGACCCCACCATAGTGGTCCACAATATCGTCACCGTTCCCGATGCCAAACATATCAAACAAAAGTGAGGAAAGCGCACCTCGCATTGCTCTTCTTGTCAAAGAAGAAATTCAACACCTTATTTTTGTCTCCTTCATCTTACCCATAGATTATCCTCATTTGTCCCTATTACTAAATCAATAGGGGACTCGCATTTACATGGAATTCTGTGACCTCAACCTCACTTACCCAAAAGATGACTTTCCCTTGCCCGGTATTGATCAACTGGTTGACCTTACCGCTGGTCACGAGATGCTCTCACTCATGGATGGCTTCTCAGGTTATAACCAAATTTTTTTGCCCAGAAGATCAACACAAGACCGCATTCATTACCCCTTGGGGAAACTTTTGCTATTGAGTCATGCCTTTTGACCTTAAAAACATTGGTGCTACATATCAGCGTGCTATGAATTACATCTTCCATGATATCATGCATCACATATTGGAAGATTACGTGGATGATCTCTTGGCCAAATCTAAACGTCACGCCGAGCACCTCATTGTCCTTGAAACCATCTTTGATTGCCTCATTAAATATTACATCTGCCTTCGACCTAAAAAGTGCATCTTCACGGTTCTCTCAAGAAAGTGATTGGGATTTATTATTTCCCTCTGTGGTATAGAAGTTAACCCTACTAAAGTCAAGGCCATTCTGGAAATTCCTCCACCTACTAACTTTACACAACTCCGTAGCCTGCAAGCTAAATTACAGTCCATTCACCATTTCATCTCACAATTATCTGATCAATGTCAACCATTTCATCATCTGCTTAGGAAGGATGTCTCTTTTAAATGGTATGATGACTATCACAAAGCTTTTGAGGCCCTAAAAGTATACCTTCTCCAACCACCCATACTCATTCCACCTAAAGATGATCAACCTTTTTACCTATACATATCAACTATCGATCATTCCTTGGGAGCCATGCTTGCTCATCATGATGAACAACACAGGGAGCAGGTGGTTTATTACATAAGCCATACTCTTTTGGACTATGAAACATGATACAACCATCCAAAAAGGCTTTACTTAGCCTTAGTTTTCATTGCCACCAAACTCTGCCATTACCTACTCAACCACAAAACTTATGTCGTGACCAGCACCGATACCTTACACTTCATGTACACCAAACCTTATCAAAATCAGCGCACCACACGATGGCTTATGCTTTTAGCTGACCTTGAACTCGAATTCATTCACCAAAATTCCATCAAAGGCCGAGGATATCACCGACCAGTGGATGGATGACGCACCTATTTACGGGGACCAACCTTCTAATTTTGACTTTCGATGAGTCCATTGCTACTCTTTCCTGGACAAACCCCTTACCAAATGACACTATTCTTGATGGTTCCAAGTGTCAACACGGGTGGGGCCGGTGTTATCCTTATTCCTCTAGATGGGGAACCCATGCCTTTGTATTTCAAACTAGACTTTGAATGCTCTAACAATATTTCGAAGTACGAAGCGCTCGTACTAGGTCTCCAAGCCACCTATGTCCTAGATGTCAAATCAATCCACATATTTGGTGATTAAGGTTGGTCGTGAACCAAGTCAATGGTATGTACCAATGTCGTAATGAGATACTTCAAAAGTATAAACATCATGTGGACATACTTTTACCACCTTTAATCGTTACACCCTTCAAACTATCCCATGTTCAACCAACAAATTTACAGATACCATGGCCTACTTAGCTTCCCAAATACCTGCTTCCCCTGCTGATTCCAAAATATTTGTCACTGTGCAACACCTCCATTAACCTTCTTATTTACCTCATGATGTTTACTCAATTGGAAATGACACCCCTGACCCGAGTGACCTTTGGTATAAACAATACTCTGACTACCTTTCCCTCTCCATCTTACCACCCGATCTCACCTGTAATGGACAACACGCCTTCCTTAAAAGGGTCTCCCATTTTGTCATTCTAGGGGACTCCACTATAAGCGCAACTTTGATGGTATTCTCTTACGATGCCTCAAAAGTTCTAAAATTCCTTATACCATTAAGGAGGTTCATGATGGCATCTGTGGGGGTCACTTTAGTGGCCTTGCCATTGCTAAGTGTATTCTTCACCTAGTCTATTATTGGCCAACCCTTAACCATGATTGTTGTGACTATGTCAAACATTGTGTGAAACTTCAACACCATTCCAACCTTCATCATACACCCAGTCATGCCTTACAGGTGGCTCGGTACCTTTGGCCCTTCTCTCAATGGGGTTTGGATCTTGTTGGAGAAATCAATCCTCATTCTTCCCAACGCCATCAATGGATCATAACTACTACCGAATACTACAAAAAATGGGTGGAAGCCATACCACTAATCTCCACAAAAGACAAGAAGTTATGTGAGTTCATTAACCATCACATCATTTATCGCTTTGGTGTCCCTCATCACCTCATCACCGATAATGGAAAACAATTCAAAAACAAAACACTGCAAAAACTTTGTGATGCCTTCAACATTCAACTTACTTTCTCATCACAATATTAAACACAAACCAATAGTCAAGCTGAATCCACTAACAAAACCCGCAACAAAATTCTCATGAAAGTGGTTGACGATACTAGGAAGGATTGACATACGCACATTCCTTTTACCCTATGGGCATACCGCACTAGTATTCACACTTCCAATGTGGCCACACCTTTTCTCTGGTCTACGGTACCGAGGCTATTCTACCTCTCAAAGTCTAGATCCCCTCACTCCACATTTCTCTCCATGACATGCTTACTAATGGTGAATTTCATCAGGACCACTTAGCACAACTAGAGTTATTAGATGAATGCCGTCTTAACACTCTGGATCACCTCCAAGTTTACCAACAATGTATCAAATGTGCTTATAACAAATGTGTTCATGAACGAACATTCCAAGTCGGTGACCTTGTCTCAAAGAAAATCCACACGTAACTAAAGTAGAAAAACATAAACGGGAAAAATTCACTCCTAATTTGCTTGGACCATACATCGTAACTCATACCTATGGATCGGGTGCCTATCATTTATCCTCACTTGATGGTAAACCTAAACCTGAGCCCCTTAACGCATCACATCTTTAACCATTCTATTGTTGAATCGTTGTACTACCTCACCTTTTGTCTCTCTCCATGCTCGTCCCTTGCACTATTCACTCCATACACATCCCTAACGATTCAACAAGAATCATGTGAGTACGCCACTTGTTCTCTTCTCTTGAATATGTGTACCATGACACTACACATAACATGATTCTCATGGATACTTTTCATCTACCTTTAGATGTGATCCCATGGTCGCTCCACCTTACCTTTTGAACAAGAGTCCTACCCTTCACCTTGGTCTTGTCCACAATTTCAAATACCTCGCATGAGACCAAAATCCTTGAGTCAAACTTCTAATAAAAAGATGACTCCCTCAAAAGGACATCTTCCTCTCGACAAAATTGCTACTATAAATAGACTTCTCCCTCAAAGGACAACTATATGAAGCTAAAAATAAAATAAAAAAATAATGAGAGAAAACGAAGCTTCCCACATCGATCAGCTTCATGCAGACCTCAAGGAGTACCATATTATTTATCCCATATAGAATTCCCACATCGATCAGTCTATCAAAACAAAAAACACTTTTTAGTCATGGAATTTCCCATCGTGACCTCAGACCTATTGCCCAAAAGACCTGTCACTCCAAACATATACAGTTAACTACCTTTCACCCACCTTACCATTTCCACTCTCATTTCCTACATTGCCTCAAGGGACATCTTGGAATTTTGACATTTGGTGATCCTGTGACTACTTTCACCATAGAACAGTTAATTGTGCAATGCCTTTTGGGTCTTGTGTTCATCACCCCCTTCAAGGTATGATCTACTCGGTATGATCCTACCCAATCAGGTGGCTCTATTGCCCCCCTCTTATCTTTTAACCATCTTTGTTGATGTTTTGATTACCTTATATAGGACTTGGTACTCAACGCTTACCTTTGGGGTAATCCTCCCTTTCAACATAATCGCCTTCACCTACATCATTTTACCTATAATCTACCCACACCTATTACACCTAAACCCACTACATGCCTCAAAACCTATTAACTCATTCTCATATTCTTCCTTAGCTCATGAGAGAACTACATCGGCCTAAGGTCCCTTTTCACCGAGACTATGTAGGTAGCACTTCGAGGGCATGGGGCCCTTGGAGGTTAGCGCGTCCATTCTCTACCCTAAACGGTTAAATCGACCATGCCTAACTCACCATTTACCCCACATTTCACTTAGTTCCCCTTCTCTAACAAAATTGGGAACCAAGCCACATACATAACATGTTGCTTACCACAAAGCATACATTAATTACACCTACCATCTCTCTATCATCACTATGCATAGATTATAGAACATTTCACATATGACCCATAGTATCATTCATTGCCAACATAATGAATCATAACTAAACCTACTTTCGACTCGATCCATGCCTAAACCAACCTAACTCCATCATGCCTAACTCTCCTAATTTCCATCCATATCAAAGTAACAAATCCCTATCTCATCTAACATAAGCCATACATCCAATATCTCATAAACATATTAACGCATCACAAAATGCCATGAATCTCATCATATAAATCAATAACTATGTATCTCAAAATACATGTCTATCTCATGGCCATCATCTCAAAATGTCAGACATTGATTGATATACAATACAAAATGTCATCGGCACCCAAGCCGGTCTCATATATACAAAACGAATGAATGAATCAATACACAAAATATTCGCACGCAAGCCAAGATTCTGCTCAAAATATACAACAAAATCACTCGTACATCCTCACTGTCTTCTAACGTAGGCCAAAATGTGATCATAAAAATAATACAACTATCTTCGACACGCAGGCTGGCATATATATCAAAAATAATCACTAGTATACATCAAAAATCAGGAGGCCGCATATCAGGCATCTCAGCAGATGTCCTCCATCTCTCGTATAACATGTACCCACGGCCTCTTATGCCCTTATTGGCACATCACTTCACTCTGGTCACCATGCGCTGGTGGCCTCTCCCTGATCAGGCCTCGAGCTCACTACCCTCCTATTCTCTCCACACTATGTGTGCGGGATCTCGTCCTCTCACTAGATGCCTATTATGCCTTGTACTCTCCATAAGAGAGGAAGTCTATCCCGACTACCATGAGATGGTCTTGATAATATCTCACCTCACTTAGGGAATCCCATAACCTGGATATAGGCATGGTTTGTGGTGGTCCCATAGGTCTCGGCCCCTATACCGCCTCGCGCTTGACTGTGAATCGGGACCCACCCCGCGCTGTGGTGGTGCCCCTATCCTATCCCCGTGATGGTGCCCCTATCCTTGTGCCTGTATCTAGGCCTCGTAAGGCACCAATCTGTGTCTCAGGATGTGGCTAGTTGGCCCTCGTAAACTTACCACATGAGCGGTGAGGGTGCCGCCTGACCATCTCTATCTCAATATCCTCCATCACCTCCACCCTCTCCCTCCACCATCTAGGCCTGTAGACTGGCCACTTGTACTCGTAGCTCGCTTACCTCTTCCTCCGACCCCTCCACCGTGTCCGTAATATACCTATCTACATTATCAACATCGCTACCTACCCTTGTAGGGTGTATCTCTACACTGTCATGGTAGCTAAGTTTGGCTACCCCAGTCTAGGTGGTATGGCTCGTAACTAAGCCACCCACCACTACCTATACCTATCTATACATCTGATGTCATCAATCTATTGATCCAATGGCTGCTCCTCCTCTCCTATAGGCACTAAAGGCTATGGTAGAGGTAAGGGCCTCTCCACATCATCTCTCCGATACTGTGGGAAGGGTGGAGGAATATCTTGTCTACAAGCCCAACTCGCCCTGGGACCTTGTCTCTCTGGGATCATCTCATCCTCCCTAGCACAATGACCCTGTATCCACGTCTCTAGCTGGAGCTCAACTAGCTCCTCATGCATGTGCCTATATGAGGGGAATCCCACATATGGCCTCCAGATAATGTCCACTCCAGATAACCCCTCCAATGACTGCCAAAAATGGGCCACATCGTATGTAGGCCTATTCGACCTCCACTCTCCCGCAATGGTACCCATCTCCTGTATCCCAACCACACACATCTTGGTGGGAATGCATCTACTCTAGGCATCCCTATAGATCGAACACAGACTATGTGCTCGTAAGCCCAGCAGTGTAGTATAAACGTATAGCACATGCTAAACTTGTGCAACCGCCCATATGCCCACTCTCTCATAATCGCCTGCACCAAGAATGTTGATGCCTAGGCGTAGCATGTCTCATACACCATCATATCATGGAGCACCCCCATCAGTGATCAAGGAAAGCATCCACCCTATACATCGGGTAGTGCATAGCAACACACCTTTGCCTCCATCAATACAACTACTAGCCTCCTCTCGGTAGGACGGGCTAGGTACATCTCACCATAGCTCAAATTGGCACTATGGAATCTGAGCTCTGCTACTCCCTCACCAAATACTATCCCAATCAGCTCCTCTGAGGCCTCAAAGGAGATAGAGTACACCTGGGCCCCCAATATGGGTAACCTCAGAATCTAGAACACGTCCTCTAGGGTGATAGTCATCTCACCCATCGGAAGGTGGAACGTGTTGGTTGTATAATCCCATCTATCGATGAGTGCGACCATTAAACTAGGATATTGAATAACATGTTAGTAGCACCAAATACCACTCAAGCCCACTACCTCCACGTGCTACAGCTCCAAAGGGCTCGTTAAGCCATATAATGTCACTAGTAGTGGTGGAACCCTGTCCCGCATATGTAACTGCGATCTCCCCTGCATCCAATCTAAAGCACAACATTAATCTACCTTTACCATGACCATATTCATCACCTATCATTACCCACCACCCTATTTTTTTACCCTACCCATCTCAACCACCTAACCTACATCATTTTTTGGACCCTTGTGCCTAAAATCCCGATCCAGTGCAGTTCATCCTTACCGACTATGGTCACCCTTAAACCGGTATCGGTCACTATTTGGTGACCGATACGGTTCAACTATATTGACCATCATGTAGAGGATTTCAACAACTTTCTAATGACACTAAAATCATGAAAAATTAAGCTCTGGTTCGAAAGATATGGCCCTCTGAAGATTTAGGGAAAAATTGGTAAAAACATAGTCAAAATTGGGGTCGGTGGGGTCAAACTTTAAATTTTTACCTTTTGGAAAAGTTTCCCAAAAATCTTTGTGCTCTGCTACTCCAAGACACGTGGCACCCTCTGGATGATCCGTGGGCCGAAGACCTACCTTTTTCTCTCTTTTTTCAATTTGGGAAAATTTCCCAAAACTCTCCGCATCCTCGCTCCTCTAATAACACGTGGCACTTCCCATTCACGATGGGATCGCGGGCTCATTTCTTGCCTTCAACCTTTTTACCAAAAAGGCAAAAACTTAACTTCTTCTCGATCCTCGCCACGGTGCTACTAATGTGGACATGTGGCGCCATCCTATTTGTCGATGGGACCGCGGGTTCAATTCATGCCTTTACGTTTTTGTGCAAAAAAATAAAAACTTCAACTTTCCTCCGATCCCGCCTTGGCGCTTGATGTAGACTTGACACGTGGTGTTCTCCGATTGGTGTGGGGCCATAACCAATTTTATTTATTCTCCTTTGCGGGCTTGCGGGCAGATTTTTCCTTTGAGTTTTTAGCCAAAAAAAGGCTAAGTGTCGCAAATCCCTCCACAGCTCGCCGACCCGCCAATTTCCTTGGCAAAATTTCCAATTTACCTCCGCGGGCCTCGCCAGTGGAAAATTTCCCCTTCAAACTCTGCTGAGCCATAACTCAAAACTACAAGGAGTTAGGAGGACTTCCTTACCTCCTGGAAAGGGGAAAAAATTCTCTATTTGATGAAGCAATACCCAAAAATTTTGAGTTCCCTGAAATGTGTAAATATTTGGTGAGGCACAAAAAGAAGCTATTTAACCCAAAATAAGAGGGAGGTTATTTTGGTTAACACCCCCTTCATGACATTTCATTTTTATTTACACACATGACTCTTCGTATTCCTAGGAATAAAATTAATTCCCCTTTTCATTAATTGAGGGTGACTTATTACATTATCAACTATAGTCACATAAGACAAAACATGAATAAGAAAAAATGGAAGTGCGAACCCCGTAAGGAATAAAAAGAGGGGAGGGAAGAGAGAGAAAATAAGAGAGAGAACTACTTAGATGGAAACAAGGCCCTTGCTGATTCCACTTCACTCCATTGATGAAGATTTCTCCCCCCGATGAAGAACTTGTTGACAATGATAATAATATCCTCCTTTGGCATGATGTGAAAACACCTTGGACCACTAAATGAGTGTTTAAAAACACTGTTTCAAGACCTCTAAAAGTGAGCTTGAGATGATGATGCATTCTTGACTTCATAATGAGAGTGAGGGTCACTCTTTTACACCTCAGGATTTCACAATTATCGTTCACAATGCTCAAACCTCTTGATACTTGCATCCCTTTTCTTTACACAGTGTTGTAAGATTACAAAATTTACCTTTATGAATCTAAGAGATGTGAGATTTTCCCTATATCACTCATAGATCACTGAGCTTTGGCTAGCTTGATTAACTCAACCATTTCAAACCATCAACTTTGCCAACTCACCCAACACACTGAGCTCAAATTAATTGGCTCACCGAGAGATGAATATGGATCTAATCGACCAATGAGCTATAATAACCTCCTATCTAATGAATTAATTGAGTTCTTGAAATCTTTATCATCTTTTCTAATTGCATAATGTCCCTTGATTTTACTTGTTGTGCCCTATGATGCTCGACTTTCCTTTGGACACAATTGAGCTTGAGATGTTACTTCCAAGATCCATATGGAGGCTTCAATTTTTGTTCGAGCTATGAGATCATCCCATAACCATGTGAAGAGTCTAAAAAGTGAAAAGATGAGTGAAAATGAAGCCATTTGTAACTTTTTGCACTCAAAATGAAGACTTTCTATTTTTAGCCACTGGGATCCAGGAACTGCTATTTTGGGAAATGTTGTTTTTTGTCTTGGAATCAATTTTATGGAACCCCAACATGCTTTGTGTTAGAAAAAGTAATGTTCATATGTTAGTAGTTAGTTATATTATTTTTATATAAACAATAATACATTATTAGAGTTGTTTTAACAACTCATATTATTTGAGTTGTGTATTGTTACGTGAGTAATAATCACAACTAAATAGGATTATGGAGATAATGTTGGGAAAGTAGTTTTATAAAAAATAGGGATGTAAATACCTATTTATATGGAGTGGCATATGTTATATAAAAATCCAAAATGAATAGAATGTAAGATAATTATTCCGTGATTTTTATTGTATAATTCTGGTCTTGAGCTTTCATTTGGTATCGAGCGTTTTTTAAAATTTTAACTAGTTTAATTTTTGTGAGGAACATCATCATGTTTTATAATCACCCGAATATACGAGAGTTCTATTAAGATCCATTATATACATGGTATTCATCTATATGTTCCATTGTACATGCCAATAAAATTATGCAAAGCAGTATGTTTTGACATCATTCTATTTTGAGGTGCCTGATATGTATGGATGAATTTGAAGTGAAGCTTATATAATAAGTTTGCATTCAAGAGACATGTTTTTGATCTCTCAACTAGTCTTCTTCTTCCATGACCATCAGAAATGCGTGGTCTCCTACATTCATAGTCATTTGGAGGACTCTGTAAGCATGTGATGCTTTAAGAATTTTCAGTCTTCGATGTTTATGCAAGTCAGATCTATCGTTTGTTAATGTTTGCATTAGACGTATTCTATCTCCCCTGGTAATGCATTTATCTATATCCATGTATTGGAAATAACATTGAAGTTCCAATAGTGGAAATAGTTCCTTCAGCCAATCCCGATTTGTGACCAGGTGTATCCATCCAAGAAATGACGCAAAGGTGCTAATAATCTGCCATTCATATGCTCTCATCAGATCACTCTATTTTGAGCACTGGATTCAACATTACATTCGGGAGGCTCCACCTTGCCTCAATATTCACTATAGCTAATCTTATTTTGTCATCCATGTATTTGTAAGATTCACTCGATCGAAGACTTGGGCATCTGATGGAGATCTATTTGGTTCATATGCATAAATGAAGATTAGATATGTGTATTCTGACAGTGAACTTGGTTTATATGCGTAACACTCCTCCAGGTGGCCGATTGGTCATTTTAGCACTTCTACAAATCTACCTACCAAGACTGCATTGGTATTTGGTATTTGGTATTTGGTATTCCTCCACATCTACATGTCACCATGGAGTAATTGGGTTAGTTGATGGATAAGCTCTGCCTGTATGCTTGACATACGTTCATCTTATGTGTTGTTAAATCCATTATATCCGTATTCGGGAAGAGGAGACACTTGCAAGTTTGACAAGAGAAAAATTATGGCTGAAGTTTCCAATTTCAGTGTCATTTCAATCGACGAAGATCAAACTGCTATAAATTATCAAAGTATTGTCTATGTCACAGGTTTTTAATTAATTATTTGTTTTATTAGAGTTTTTATTATTCAAGCTTAATTTGGTCTTAGGTAAGAATTGAGTCATGTTTCAATATAGTTGGTTATAAAGTGATATTTATTATTGTCATTTTAGGCCATTAAATTTATTACTATTGTCATTTTATAGTCTCTTGTCAATTGCCATTTTGGTATTCTCTTATGGTATAAGTTACAAAGTAATTAAATATTAATTTCTAGATAGAAGGGATTTTTAGGTCTAGGGTGTTTAAAGTCAAGAGTCTTGTGTCAGTAATTTTTTTGTCAAAGAGTCAAAAAAATGTGTCATTATAAAAACATTCCATAAAATAAAAAAATTGTCTTACATATGCATTTTCGGTGTTACCCGACATCTTAAAAAAAATATTTCACATTGCAAGAGGGAAACTATACCAATAAATCCAATGTGGAAATCATTGAGCGTCATGATCACAATCTAATGAGTCAAAGCAACACATACATTAGAGGACAAAGGCAATAGAGGAAGGAAGTTAGATAGCAACCTCTCGTCCATCATCAACAATCGGGCCACACTTTTGGTATGATGACATTTGTTTCAATTTTGTTTTTCAGTGTGGCATGGAAAATAAGAACATATGATGTAAATTCTTGTTCACTTGTGTGTATTCCTGTGTAACCCCTTTCGGTAGAAACATTATATACTATTGATCAAAATGTATCGTAGCAATCATGATGTGAAGGTTTTGGTACACCAGAAAACCAATTGTATAAGGTTTTTGTTGAACTCAGTAAAACCAATTGTGTAAGGTTTTTATAAACCTATAAAAACAATCGTGTTAGGTTTTCGGTGAACTTGTAAAACCAATTGTGAAAGGTTATTGGTACACCTGAAAAAGTAATTGGGTAAGGTTGTTGGTAGAATCTGAAGAAAACCATCAGTGGAAGAAATGTACATTGACACATGTGCAAGTTTTGTGTAAGCCCGATGCTACAGTTGAGGAAGTTGATCACGAGCACATAGAGGTGGCATGCTAAAATCAAAGAATGATATATGTTTTACCATGTAAACATTAAGGGGGGGAATGTTAGGAAAAATTAATGTTCACATGTTAGTAGTTAGTTATATTATTGTTATATAAACAATAATATATTATTGGATTTGTTTTAACAACTCGTATGATTTGAGTTGTGTATTGTTATGTGAGTAACAATCACAACTAAATAGGATTATGGAGATATTGTTGGGAAAGTAGTTTCCTAAACAATAGGGATGTAAATACCTATTTATATGGAGTGGCATATGCTGTATAAACATCCGGAATGAATTGAATGGAAGATTATTATTCCGTGATTTTTATTGTATAATTATGGTCTTGAGTTTTCACTTGGAACATTACTATAAATGATTATTTTCCATTTTCAAGAACTTTCTATTTTTAGAAAGTTGTTTTTTTCTTTTTAATTTTTTCATGGTTTTTCACTTTTTTGTCCTGATTGTCTAGTTTGTCATCTTAGTTGCTTTCTTAGTTTGCTTCTTTTCAAGGGTTTGGATATTTTAAGAAAGTTTATATTTATAGTGAGTATGAGCACCATGTACTTAATATTTTTAGAAACTGGTCTTCCACACCTTGGATGGACGAAAGATCAGTTTCTTTGGAATAGGTTAGTCTTCTGGATGCCATGCTAAAAATTCTAGCTCGAACCGTCTGCTGGAATGGTGGGAAATTGAAAAAGTGAGAACTAGGTTAGAATCCTAGGGTTTTTGACATTAAAAATTAGGGACACATCTAGTCATTTTTGTTTCTTTCTTCTTGTAGGAACTTGGGAGAGAGAGAGAGAGACCGAAAATATCATTTGATTCCGATTACTAGGTTGGGAGATATGAGTTTTTCATGTCTTTGGATATGGCATAAATTGGAAAAAATAGGCATGGTGTCTGGAGAAAATAAAATTTCTTGGATGATTTACAATAGTGAACAAGGAGGAATGAATAAAAATGGAGGAATGGAGGAGGGAAATGGGTTTTATAACTTTCCTTCGGTAGCATCTTTCTCGAACACACACGAAGAAGTACAACAATTATATTTTTGAGCAAATTTGGTTTTTTTAAAAATCTTGGGCTTGGACACTTTTTTATCTCATAACTATCCCAAGGGGATGAGACACTTAGTGTAAGAAAATTTTCCCTCTTCTCAGCTTGACAAGTGGTGGATGAAGATTGGTTGATGGAGGAGAGAGAAAAATCACTCAAAAATCTCTCGGGGTTAAAATTGGGTCACATGGAGGACCTGGGAAAGGGCTAGGATTGGGAAATTTTTGTGTCCCAACTTTCCCAAGGGTACAAAATAATTTTTTCAATAAAATTCACCCACACCTAGTGATGAAAAGTGGTAGAAGATGATTCGGTGAGGTGGAGAGGAGAGGGGGTGAAAATTGGCCTGTGGGGCCTTCCCGTGTTCACATGGAGATTCAATGGCCAAGCTAGGTATGGGGTAAATTTTTGTTTCCCAAATGTCCCAAGGGTATGGAATAGGTTGTGCAAGAAAATTTTCCTCACATGGTGAGGACAAGTGGCACTTTGTGATTTTATGATAGGAGGGCTAAGAAAAGGTAAGAAGGGGCTTAACTGGCAAGTTTGAGCTTTGTCGGGGACACATGATGATCCAAAGGGATATTTTGGGCTTGGGAAAATTTTTGTGTCACAAATATCCCAAGGGGATAAGAAATATGAGACAAAAAAATTTTCCATCACCTGGCGATGACATGTATCCACCTTTAAATTTGGATAAGTCTCGAAAGCATACCTTGGAAAGAAGCTTGATGACAAAATTTCTGGAGCATCTGGAGGTATTTTTGGGAAATTGTTTATATAAATTTGACTGGAAATTTTTTTGGAGAAGAATGGGATGTGTCCAATTCTTTGATTCGGCCTGAAACCCCTCAAAATTATCATTTTTTCTCGTGACCACATGTTGTGCATGCGAAAATAGACCATGGGAAGAAGACCCCGTGTCTTGTGAAAAATATTAAACTGCCATCATTTAGATAACTAAAATACCTTACCAATGGTGTCTTGTTTGACCTACAAATCATTATTAATCTCCCAAAATCATTTCCCAAAGCTCAGGTGTTGTTTTGAACTTCCATTCCTTCACCTTCAAAAATCTTCTTTTCGCCGAACTTGCTCATAAACCTCCAAATATTCCTAAATCACTTTCAAAACATTATTATCTCCTAAATATAACCTCTTAATTAATATTATCCTTCAATTCTCCTCCAAGAATGTGCACCAATCCTAGAAAGGATGAAAATATCCCTTATAAGCTCACTAAAGAATCTTTCTTGGAAAGTACTACATCATAAGAACTCCATGATCTTGATTTTACATTTCAAACACATGGTAAAGGTTGGTACAACATAGATGAGCACTTGAAAGGATAGGATAGGCTTGACATAGGGGGAAGAATTGATGCAAAGTGACATGCCTAAGAGGTATTACAAACAAAAAAATTTGATGGTAGGGTAAAGTTGTCATGTTTTCATGTTGAATTTTTCCCTTGCAAAAACACATGACAATAGTTGGCTCTCACTTGGGGACTTATCTTGGATAAAAAAATTTGAGGAAAAGGTAAACAAGAAATATAGAATCTCAATGCATGACACAAACCATTTCTTTATCCATTGGGATATACAAAGTCTCATACAAGAAAATATAGATTGAAAGGATGAATCACACACACAAAATGAAAAGGGAAACATGCCACACTAAAAGGTAAAAACACACATAACGAGAAAGGGAAAAAAATCATAAATCACCTATGGTACAATGTGGTGGACAACCCACTTTCACTGTAGTAATTTTATCTTTTCAGAAGTTATCTCTGAATAGGTAACATTGAGTGATGATATTCTACAAATTCATTGAATGGTTTGAGAAAGTAGCTTCCTTTACTCAATTGCTTATGAAAGCCAGTGCCTTTGTGACTACTCTGTATACTCATGAGTGAGCTTACCCGATCCATTCGATTCTCGAGCTTCACTATGTAATTCCATTTTCTTACCATCATGGGAATCGATCTCAGATTATAAATTACCTTCCATGTTCCCCCACACTACTGATTTCTCATTTTATATCTCATCGGTGCCCAAGGATGATTTTTTATCAAATTTTTGGATTCTCTTCTTTCCCATGTTCATGCTTATTAAAAAAAAATCATGAGAAGCTTTGAATTCATTCCTTTTTTAATTTCACTATTAGATGTTTGGAAATTGAGTGAAGTGTAGGAAATAACCTCATACCTATATTGCATATCTATAACATGAGTCAAGAGGTCAAGAATTAGCTCAAGATCTTCCATACCTTCTGTAGCTTTCAAGATTTCTTGCATGGAATCCTTTGAAATTTCCAAAATCTCACCTTTACATTCATTCGAAGAATCTTCATTTTGAAATTCAAGGAAACCATTTGGAGGAATTGCTTCATCATCTCAAAGCTCATTGCATTTTGATACTTCTTTGTTATGAAAGGATTCATTATCAAAGGACTCAAGGACCCTTGTTTCAATATTTTCCACATAGAAATAATCTTCTTTGAATCGAGAGTGAACACCTCACTTTCATCAACACATCCATCAATCATTTTCTCAGGAGGGACATCAAATTTTTCACCCTCTTTATTTCATCATTACCAATTTTCAAATTGGTTGAGAATTCGTGACTGGGTTCATATTTGTCTTGCAAGTCCATGACTTGCATCAATAGTTCAAGACTCGAGGTGAGGATATTCTATTTCTTCTACAATTCTTAGTATTTCTTACACAAAATATTCTTTCAAACCTTCCTAAGGCTCATCGCAAGTTAGATTTTATTCTTCACGAATGACATGATCAAGGGAAACTTCACCTTCAAATGGGAATGAAAACATCTCCTCATCACGGGTACACCCATTATCTGATTTCTCATTTTGGAATTCATCAAGATCCATTCCATTTTCATCGTGGATTACATCATCCAGAAACTTAATACTATTCTCTTGTAACTCAAAATTTCTCTACACTTCTTCAAGATAAATATCCCCTGGAAAGGGATGCTTTGTCCTATCAAGGCATGAATCTCATCCTCCTCTTCGATTGTTACAAAATGATTCATATTCCCTCTATCTTGGTACAAGATGTTAGCTCTGGATTTCTTGAATTTTACATTGTATATCTTGTCTTTTCACAAGAAGAAACTTTTCCATATCTCCCTTAACCGGAATGGTTGCAGAAGACCAATTCATCTAGATTTTTCCTCTTAAATTTCAATAGAAGATTCTACTCAACAACATTCCAAATGAAGTTGGAATGTCTTCTACCAAGATAGTTATTGACACCTTCTTATTCAAAAATTTGGCAAGGGCCACCTATGCATCCTTGACCTTCCCTACGATGGGACATCATTTTACTCCATGGAGTAACAAGAGCCACTGGATTGAGTTAAGGTGAGTTTGAGGGCATTGGAAACCTTTATAGGCATTACATTGTCAGAGGCACTGAATCTATTATACAATTATTCAATTTGTATCCTCTAAGGAGAAGGGAGACATAGAAAGGATCAATCTTATTAGTATTTTATGTGCTCATAGCAAGCATGATCTGTGATGGAGAGTTAGGTGTGTTTGGTAGTAATCCCTTAGAACTAGGATTCACGGTATTGGGCTTTGAAATACTACCATGGATATGACAGACAAGCTTCTTAAATTGTTTTGAATGAGTCCATAAATATGCATATTCAGAAATATATACTTTAGATTTGTTCACATGTTTTATGATATCAAAATGGGAAGATGCAGACAAGTAGGATGGAGATCTTGCTTTTGAAGTTAGAATAGGTTTGGAAGCAAGAGTAGAGGTCTGGGAAAAGAGGTTGATTTCAAGGTGCATTAGTGACTCTTGAAGGACTAGTTTTTGTATAATAATACTTAGAATTAGAAGGTACACTGGAAGAATTACTTGGAAAAGAAGGTGTCCTCTTTCTTGCCACATGATCCAATTTATCAAATGAATACTCCATGGAGGGTGGAAGTGGAGATCCTTGACTAATTATTTTGTTGTGTAGAGTCGCCACAAGAGGATCTTCAACATTTTTCTTCTTCACAAAAATGTAGGAGAAATATCCCTTTTGAAACCGATAATGGGTCAATATCACACATGAGAAACTAGGTGCATCTTCATCATCATCTTCATCATCTCCATAATACTCACAGAATCTGATTTGGGCATCATTTTTACTTCTTCAATCTCTAGGAAATCACTACCTTTTCTTTCTTGTTCAAGCCTTCCTTCATCTTTTCGAGTTCTATAAATTGAATTTATAGGTGGAGTCTCCAAGGAAAGCATTTGGGGTACTCTTTGCAATTATATATCCATTATGAATTTGATGGAATGATAATTGGAAAATCTCCCTCTTCAACATTGTCAAATTGTTTGCCAATTTATGGAACAATGGATAAGTTCTCTCATCTTTTGGATGTTGGTTCTTATCCTTATTTGAAGTATTCTTTATCTTTCTTGATAGGATGATATCATCTTATATCTCAATTGCATCCTCTTGGGAAAGCTCAAGAGTACGAGGTTTAAATATTTGTAATATGAATCCAACTTCAAGAGGTTACACATTGATGAAGAATCTCTTGACATTGTCTTTAGATGGTGAAGAATATTCTAGTATTCTATGGAGTAACCAGTTGAAATGGGCCACAAAGTATCTCATAGTATCATTTGATTCTTTCTTCATTTGTACCAATTGAACAAGGATATATTGGAAATATTTAGCTGATTTGAATCTTTCTATGAAATTTTCTTGAATGTCTTCCCAACATGTTATGGAGTGGGAGGGCAAGAGATAAAACCACTTGTATACATTTCCTTGAAGTTATTCCATTAATAATCTTACCGAAACATCCTCATGTTCAATTCCAATAATTTTTCATGATGTGAATAAGGTAGATATTTACTCTTTGGAAATTTTTCTGTCACCACCTTTGAACTTTGGAAATTTCTTGTGGGAACTTGTCATTAGATCATGAAGAGGGGGTGTAAGAAAAATCGGACCTATATTCCTTCCCTATAAAACAATTTTCTCGAGGTCTCTCTCCTTCATCTACCATTATTACTTCCACTTATGCTTTCGGTTCTACAAATTATTTTCCCAATTCTAATTCAGGTTCTTTTTCTTCTTCACTAGGGAATTCAATGTTCAATGGTGGTTGAAAGATGGGGGAATAAAGGGGATTTGTAGGAGAAGTATCAAAAGTGGTTTAAATAGGATTTGTATGGGTACCACTTGAAGATTCGTAAGGATATGAGGCTTGAGAGAAGAAATATGGATTATCTCTGATTTTCTTTTACAAATTTTGTAAAGCCTCAAATGTGGGATCAGCAGTTCATCTCAACCTATTCAACTAGTTTTGGAAATATATTGCAATGAGAAAATGGAAGGACACTATTAGAATATGAAGGGTCACTTACAAGAATCAACAATGGGTTTTTAGCAAAGGAATTCCATTTTTTATTTTTATTTAGCAAGAAAATTTTTCAATAAGACAAATTGGTGGGTTTCAGCTAATGCTCGGGACTAGGTCCCTCTTCTTGAATGGGGCAGCTCCATTATTGTATGAAAAATAGAATCAAACTCGGTTGTTAGCCTAGAGGCCAGGGATACAATAGACACACTCCACTACACCTGTGGAAAATGATTTCAATTTCTTGTAAGGGAGGAATTTTCTAGGAAGGTGGGAAAGTGGGAGTGAGAAATTAGGAGGGGGATTAATGTTACAAGTAGGAAAACTCATATGCTTGCAAATATTAATCGAAAAATTAACACACAAAATTAGAAAGAATCACAACTTTCTAATTATATCAAGACAAGATGAAACCATGAACAATAAAGTTTCACTTATTCACTCATCCGAAAAGCATGAAACTCCTTTCTTTATTGACATATTGGAAAATTTGTACAATGAGAGAGATGGAAGAACATATGAAAAGGGAAATGGAAGAATTATCTATCTTTTTTCTATTCTAGGTAGTTCTCTACTCTTGAACATACAAAATTGACAACCCTTAAGAATGGGGAAGTCATTACAATATATAGACTTTAGAAAGACTCTTCACCTACCCCCTCATGACCTTTCATTTGTATTTACAACATGTGACTCTTTGTATTCCTAGGAATAAAATTAAGTCCCCTTTTCATTAATTGAGGGTGACTTATTACTTTATCAAGTATAGTCACATAAGAAAAAAATGCACAAGATAAAATGGAAGTGTGAACCCCTTAAAGAAGAAAGGGAGGGGAGGGAAGAGAGAGAAAAATACTCAGATGGAGACAAGGCCCTTGCCGATTCTTCTTCACTCCGTTAACAAATATTTCTCCCCCTGATAAAGAAATTTTTGATGATGATCACAATCTCTTCCTTTGGTATGATGCATATAAATCTTGGGCTCATTGAATGAGTCTATAAAAACACTATTTCAAGACCTCCAAAAGTGAATTCAAGATGATGATGCATTCCTGACTTCATAATGAGAGTGAGGTTCACTCTTTTATCCCTTAATATTTCACAAATTTCATTCACAATGCTCAAACCTCTTGATACTTGCATCCTGTTATGTAAAAAGTGTTAAAAGATTGAAAATTTTAACTTTACTACTTTGAGAGATGTGATATCTTTCCTAGATCACTCTTAGATCACCAAGCTCTAGCTAGCTCAATTAACTCAACCATTTTAAACCATCCATTTTGTTAGCTCACCCAACTCACCGAGCTCAAATCACTTAGCTCAGAGAGATGATGATGGATCTAACTTGACCAATCAGCTATGTTGACCTCTTATCCAATGAATTAATTGAGTTCTCGACATATTTCTCATCTCTTCTAACCACACAATTGTTATCCAATTTTGCACACATGGAAAGATTAGACAACGGGGTCCTATCACGTTCAAAATGAAATAATAATCCCAGGAACCCACCTTCGGTTATTAACGAGATGTAATAATTAAAAATAATTCCTAAATTGCATATGAAGAGATCACCTAACATCGAAAGGCACCCAGTTGATCTCAACTCAGTGAAGAGTTCAGGGTCGAGTTGATAAAGAATCCGGTGTCAAATTGATAGTCATCTCGGAAATCATCTCGGTAGAGACTCTCAGTTGTAAGAGCTCAATGAGGTCTTGTTAATGCAAAATATAGCTCGTTGAAAATTGACGAATGAAGGAAACTCTATAAGGATCTCGGTAGAGATCGACGCAGGTGGTAACAAGAATGCCGGCTAGGGTATAAGTGAATACAATATATATATTTTCACTGACGTTGTTCAGACCTTCCTCGGCCGAGCATTCGGTGCACAGGAAGCAAGCATGTTGCGGTATAGTAAGAGTTCTTTTGAGCACTTCCAACAAGCAGGTCGTCCAACTATGTTTTTATCTATTCAGCATCGAATGCATCCTCGAATTCAAGATTTTCCTTCAAAGATATTTTTATGAAAATCGATTAAGTGACAGTGAGAGTGTTACCGGGAGACCTGATGAAATTTATTACAAAGATTCTCTATCGAGACCTTACTTGTTTTACGATGCAACTCATGGAAGCGAATCTCATAGAGGTGGAACTGTTTCATATCAGAATATTCATGGAGCATAATTTTCTTTGCAATTATATGAGCATCTTCAACGAGTCACTAAGTTGGCGAGCATAAAGGATTCTGTCGGAATTATCACACCTTACAAGCTACAGCTGAAATGTTTGCACCAAGAAAATGATGTCTCCTCACGCTGAGCGGAAAAGTGGAAATCGGTGGCCATCTGTCCAAAACGAAATCTGGCCAAATGATAATAAAACCCCACACTCCAATCCCAGACGTGGGAAATAAGGTGAGCAATGCCAAGTGGGTTTTCGTGGATGGCAAGCCAAAGAAGAAATTCCACGTGGGGAGATTCAGGCAAGCACCGCCAAGTGGAAATATTGGTTTGGTAAACCATGATCAAACTTCCGTGAATGGGAGAAATCAGATCAAACTGCCAAGCGTGGGAAATATTACGATGGATATCCATCATGAGAATTCCACGCAGCCTGGAGTGGTCGAGTCATTGTGTGAGTCACCAGGAGAATTAAAGTGGCAGTTGCAAATTGGGTGGCGAGTAATCCTCCAAGCGATAAGGGAGGATGATGGCGAGATGGTTGAAGATGGGTCGACGTTGGAAAAATTATGTTTCAGGCTCACAAGAAAGAGATGCCTTCTCATGGAATACCATAATTGCAGCTTACAGAAAACACAGTTTCCTCACGAGGCGTTGATATTGTTTCACCGAATGCAACAAACTGATGTCCGACCTGATCAGTTCGCCTTTGCCAGCATACTTCTAGCCTGTGCCACAATAAGAGCTTTGGAACAGGGTATGAACATACATCGAGGAGCCATGAAGCGAATGAGTCTCAGACATTCGGGCTCTGATGGTTTGGTGGTCGCGAGACAAACTCCCACGCAAGAAGTGCAAAAAGCGTCAAGGCATGTTGCGGATCTATGGCAGATAGAAACAAAGAAGCAATGGATTTTTTTGAACGCTTCATAAAATTTGCTCAAGAGGTGAAGGTTTAACGTGGCTTATCCTTATTCTTAAATCAAATAGATCTATGGGACTATCGTAGGAAACAAAATATTCACGAGAGCCGTGTATGATGGATTGGAGTCATGTCATTCAAGGTTTGAAGCATAAAATTTACCTACAATCGAGAGATGAAGGTTTATTACAGAGAAACAAGAATGAAACGATCCATATTACTCAACACTTCTTCTCCTCAGAGTGGTAAACGAATTGAATGTGATGGAGGTCAACTCTGGAAAGAAGACAAAGGAGGTTGGCCAGTTGTTCTTTTTATGCTACATCCCATGTTTCTAACAACTGAGTTTCGGATAAATGGTCTTTTGAGAAACTCCAAAAAGGAATTTCAGTGGAATTCATCCTTAGGCATTTGGGAGGGCAAATAAGCAATTTATACCCTTCCATCCGGAGGGCATCCTTCCACAAGCCTCGCTTCATGTCGCCCTTTGCCAACCCACAAGCAATCCATATTGTCAACACTTCTTCTCCCAATGAATGTGAAGGTCAACTCAAATACCGGGTTGGCCATTTTTTAATAAAAATTATTATACCCTTCCATGTTGCTACACTGTGTTCAAAGAAACTTGTTTTTTACAATGGATGATTATACTGTAGTTAAAGCTAATTTTATCTAGCTTTATTCCTATTAGCTTTGATCCATGACTAAGGAGGAATTCATATCGTTGATACCTGTACATTTTTCCAAGGTTCTCCTGGTTTCCCAAGTTGTTCAATGTATTTTTGAATCTTCTTTTATGTGTCATAGATTGTAACATAAAGGATCTTTTTAGTTTCGAAAAATGAGTATATTGTGTAGCTCACAGCTACCCATTCCATACTAAGATCCCAATAGTGGCATAATTGTTGGTTGGAGCCTAGATTGCAGAGTGCACTGCCAAAATACCGAAGGGCTCTTTGTCCAAGAATCAGTCTTAAGGGTGTCTATCGACATGTTATGGGCATGAACCTGGGTCATCATCATGGCAGCATTAGGTCTTTATTGGTAATGGCATTTTCTCATCGTTTGGAAGAAATGTTGGGTTAAGCTCGGTATTCAAGTGAGTTTGAGCCCAGGAAAGGTAAGATCGTTTGTTGGATGAAGAGCTCGGTGACTTCGCAGGGAGCTCGTGGTGATGTTTCATGAAGTTTGAATGTGGAATGCATAAATGGCCTCGAGTTAACCAGAGGAAAATGATAAGAATCAAGTTTGATAGCTCGCCATTCGAAGGACTCAATGCAAAAGAGCCCGATTACCAAGGCAAGGAAAGAGTTAGTGTGGGGTCAAAAATCGAGTGCAACACCGAGTTAGAGGATTCGAAGCTCATCGAGTTTGGCTATGTGCAGACTCTATTCACATGGACCCCCCTCCTCTTCAAGTCAAACGGTCAACAGGGGGTCCCGACATTATGTTAATTAAATTAATATTTTTATTTAAATATTTTAATAATAATATTTATTATTATTATTTAAATATTATTTTAATTAATTAAGAAGACTAGGTCATCAGGCAATTAATGACCCATGATGGAACCTTCTCAAGTGGTTCAACTAACTATAATAAATACATCATGGGCCTTCATTTTAGGAATGTAATTATGACCATTTCTCTTCTTTCTCACATATTATTCTATAAATGTAAGTTGAAGCTCATTTCAAAGGGTTCCAGCAGTTGTATAAGTTGGACGCTTAGATATCTCTGCAAGTGTATACTTTTCAAGAATCCTCTCTTTCGCAAGTTGTTCTTGTGTGTTGAGAGAACTTTAAGCCTCCTCTTCAAGACTGTAATGGAAACTATTGCCTCTTCTGAATGTATGATGCATTGTGCATGTTATTGAAGTAATAAAAGTGTGTGTTTTGTGACTAATCTCGGTCCTTTCATCCTTCTGTGCTTCTTTGTGCCTTTCTCATACTTGCAGGTACACTGTGCAAGTTTAAGTTCTATTGCAGGTTCTTGGAGTTCTGTGCTTATCGAGTGGTGAAGTATTGCATGCAGTTGAGTTGTGGTGTCTGTTCACCCTTCTTGAGTTCATCCTTCTTCACTGGGAAACTGGTATATTTCTCGGTCTGATAAAGTTTAACAAAGGGAACACGTGTCTCTTAGTTTGTGGTATCTTATACCCTCTCTAAGTTGCAGTAGGTGAAGTTGACCTGTGGTGCACACACCCTCTTCAAATTAACCCTTCTTGAGTCTGAAGACACCCTTTATTTGGTGCATCACCATCCCTAGTATAGTTTCATTTCTGTAAATCTCTTTCCCTAAAACCCCATGAAAATGTTAGCGTAGGACTAGATAATCATTTTTGTTACACTAGGAGTAGTACAACACTTAGTTTAGGAAGAGGAAGCCGGCCTTCTCCGGAGGTTCACCTCGAGCCCAAGTCCACACTGTGTTGAGATGTGATCCCATGTGTCCCAATCACACTAAACATCCTATTCACATCCTGGCCATTCAGAGGGTGCAGTGATTTGGTGACAACAACAATGTCCCTAGATTTTACTTGCGACGCTCTACATTACATCCGGACATAATTGAGCTTAAGATGTTACTTCTAAGATCCATATGAAGGTTTCATTTTTCTATTTGAGTTATGAGATCATCCCATGACCCTCCTCAAGAGTCCAAAATTGAAAAATGAGTGAAAATGAAGCCATATGTAACTTTTTACACTAAAAATGAAGACTTTTTATTTTTATCCGTGGGGTCAAGGAGCTACTATTTTGGGAAATGTTGATTTATTTCTTGGAATCAGTTTTGTGGAACCCCCAACATGCTTGGAACATTCTTATAGATGATTCTTTTACATTTTCAAGCAGTTTCTATTTTTAGAAAAAAATCCTTTTACTTTACTTTTTTGTGGTTTTTTGCTTTTTGGCATGGATTCCTAATTTGTCATCTCGGTTACTTTATTAGTTTTCTGATTTGAAGGGTTTTGATATTTTAAGAAATTTTATATTTATAATAAGTATGAGCATCACATACTTAATATTTTTATAAAATAGTCTTCCACACCTCAAATTGATGAAAAATAGACTTCTTTGAAATAGGTTTGTCTTCTGGATGTTGTGCTCAAATATCTAGCTCGAGCCGCTGTCGCGTAATGGAAAGAAATTGAAAAAGGGGAGACATGGAAGAAATATAGGGTTTTATGCCATTAAAAATTAGGAAACCTCTGGTTATTTTATTTATTGCTTCTTTTAGGCACCTTGAGAGAGAGATAGAGAGATTGTGAAAATCTCTTCTACTTCGATTACTAGGTTAAGAGATATGATTTTTTCATATCTTTGGTTATCGAGTCAATATGGAAAAAAAGAGCATGGTTTCTGGAGAAAAATAAATTTCTTGGATTATTTTGAGTAGTGAATATGGATTAATGAAGAAAAAATGAAGGAATGGAGGAGGGAAATTGTTTTTATAACTTCCTCATAGTGCAGATTTCTCAAACACACATGGAGAAGAAACACGTCGGTTATGTTTTTTGTAAATTTGTAATTTTTAAAACCTCTTGGGATTGGGCACATTTTTGTGTCCTAATTGTCCCAAGGGGATGGGATGGTTGGTTTAATAAAATTTCCCTCTTCTCAGCTTGAAAAATGGTGGACGGAGATTGGTTGATGGAGGAGAGAAAAAAATTACTCAAAAAGCCCTTGGGGCTAAAAATGGGTCACATGGAGGACTTAGGAAAGGGATAGGCTTGGGTGCATTTTTTGTCCAAATTTTCCCAATGGGATGGGATATTTGGTGTAGTAAAATTAACCCTCACCTAGTGAGGACAAGTGGCGGAAGATGATTCGGTGAGGTGGAGAGGAGAGGGGGCTGAAAATTGGCCTACAAAGCCTTCTCAGGGTCACATGGAGAATCAATGGCGAAGTTGGGTATGGGGAAAATTTTTGTGTCCCAAATGACTCAAGGAGAAAATATATTTTGTGTAATAAAATTCACCCTCACATGATGAGGATAAGTGGCACTTCATGATTTGACAACGGGGAGGACCGAGAAATGGTGAGAGGGGGCTTAAGTAATAAGTTTGAGCTTGTTGGGTCAAGTGATGATCTAGGGGGATATTTTGGGCTTGGGTAAATTTTTTTGTTCTAAGTGTCTGAAGGGGATGGGAAATAAGGGACATAAAATTTTCCATCACCTACTGATGACATGTGTCCACCTTGAAATTTGGCTAAGTCCCAAAAACATACCTTGGAGAGAAGCTTAACGACGAAGTTTCTTAGCATCCAGAGGTCTTTTCGGAAAATTATTTATATGAATTTGAATAGGAAAATCATTTTGAGAAGAATGGGATGGGTCCCATTCTCTTATTATTCCTGAAAACCCCTCAAAAATATCCTTTTTCTTAGTACCACAAGTTGTACATGTTGAAAATAGACCGTGAGAAGAAGTTCCTATCTCTTATAAAAATTATGAAACCAACATCATTTATAGAATTGAAATATCTTTCATGTAGCCCAGTTCTTATCGCCAATAGCTCAAGGTGTGTTGTAACATCACTAGCCTAAAATAAGCACTCACCTAAAGTGTGCAATGGTACTAGGTTAATTTTTATGCCATCTTGTTCCGAAGTTAGCATGATTGTACATATAATCTAGATCCATAATAGATAATTAAGTATATTACATAACATAAACCAAATCTAGATATTTAACCATTAAGCATGAATACTCAAACAAGAACCAAGATTAACTTTACCATACATGAACCAATAACATATGTCTCTATAATCAATATCCAATCACAAAGATCAATTATATTAATTATTGTAAAACACAGAAGCTGTTACATACATAATAAAGTCACAATGAGTCATGCACATGTACCAACCAAAAACATAACTCTACAAAACATGGATTTGTCTAAACCATGTAAATCAATACATATTTATATGGGTGGGGAATTTCCCTTCACCACCCATGCACCTTTCACAAATAGGGTACATGCTAATAATAGTCATGCGCCTTATATGATAAATACAAGAGCATGCAAGCTAGCTATTAATACATTATCTAATAATACAACAAGTAGTATAATCCTATTAATAGCTCAAAACCTTGTATGATGCTCAATCTTCTACTTGTCGAGAATAAAATTTATGTTCTCTTTAAGTCTTCTAAAAATGTGAACTACACTAAAATTCCATAATTAGCCTCAATCTTAAAAACGGCTAAGTCTTGATTCAAACCTTCCTGGGTGTGCCTTGTTTCGCTACACTTCCACGCGCATCTATGTGCCTTTCACCTACACGCCCAATCCTTCTATGCTTTCATACTTAGGTTGTATTCCATCAGCCCAAAATTTCCAATGGTGTCTTGTTTGACCTCCAACTCATTATGAATCTCCCAGAATCACTTCCCAAAGCTCATGTGTTGTTTTGAATTGCGAGCTCCTTTACCTTTAAAATCCTTTCACTAAACTTTCTCCTAAACCTTCAAATATTTCCTAAATCTTCATAAAACACTTGCATAATTTTTTTAGCTCCTAAATATCACATATTTATGAAACAAAGCCCTCAATTATCCTTCGAGGATGTGCACCGGTCTGGAAAGGTTGAAAATAGCCCTTCTAGGCTCTCTAAAGAATTTGTCTTAGAAAGTAATGAATTGGAAGAACTCCATGATCTTTATTTTACATTTTAAACACATGGGAAAGGTTGGTAAAACATAGATGAGTACTTAAAAGGATATTATAGGCCTGATATAGGGGAAGAATTGATGTAGAGACATGTTTAAGAGGGCTTACAGACAAAAATTTTTTAATAGTAGGGTAAAGTTATCATGTTTTCATGTTGAATTTTGCCCTTGAAAAAACACATGAAAACATTAAGTTAGTTTTGCCAAAAAACTTCCACCTTTATGTGGTTGGTAGTGTTAGTAAATAATTTCACATTCTCAAAGATAATAGAAGTAAGGTAAATTAGAGGGATTAGACGTGCATGTTTCAGTCTAGACAACTTGTTTTGTTTCAAAACGGTGACAATTTCACATGTGCGTGAAGTTGGATTAAAAACCAACGTCTAATTTTCCTATCCAACATAAATCTTGGAAACAAAAAAACACAAATTATCATTTCATAATCTATATTGTATGAAAATTATATTCTTAACATGTTTCTTGCAAACCAAAAACAATAACTCACTCATCGAGGTTATACCTTTCTTTCTCTCTCGGGATCTTAAGGAACTATGCCTCGAATAATGTAGTCGAGAAGGACCAGGATCTTTGGCCACCAAAAGGAAACCTCCCTATTGTATACCAAGCAACCCAGATGAGGGAGAGTTATTTGTTTGGTGCCACAAGCTTCTAATTGTAAAATATTGTGTTTGAAAACCTAACACTAACCCAACTTGCAGAATTCGACACCATTACATTCAATGGGATAGTGAAAAACCATATTAACCTAGGGATACCATGATAGGATTTTTGTAAAGGGTATCAATATGGATGCATATGTTTAGAAGAGACCTTTTAAAGTGCCTTAGAGTCTAAGAACTCACCCATCAAAGTTATACCATTTTTTCTCTTAGGGCTATTAAGTGACTACACCTAATTGATGTAGCTAGAAGAACCAAGATTGTTGGGAACCAAAATGAAACCTCCCCTAGCATCTACTAGGCCACTCAAATGTCAGTGTCAATTTTTGTTTTATTCCATGAGCTTTTGGTTGCAAAATATCGTGTTTTGCAGTACCCTAACATTGACTCAAATTGAACATTTCAACACCTTTGCACTCATTGGGACAACGAGAAAACCATATCAACCTAGGGAAAACCACAATAGAATTTTTTAGAGGGTATCAATTTAGAGATGTAGGTATATAATAGAAATTTCAAAGTGGCATAGATTCCGAGTACCCACCTGTCAAGTTATACCCTTTTATGCTCTCAAGGCTCTTAAGTGACTATGTCTGACCAATGTAGCCAGGAAGGACCAAGATCATTGGGAACCAAAATGACACATCCTTGTCATATACTAGGACAAAAAGACATGTTGGAAATTTTGCTCACTTCTAGTTACAAAAATTGCATTTCGTATTGAACATTGATTCAAATTAAATATTTCGACACCTTTGAATTTGTTGGGACAATGAGAAAATAATATTGACCTAGAGAAAATTGCAATACAATTTCATATAAGGTCTCAATGTGTAGGCATAGATTTAAATTATACCTTTCAAAGTGCCATGAAGTATGAGAAATCACCCGTCAAAAGTATACCCTATTTTTCTCTCGTGGGATCTTTAGTGACTACACTGACCAATGTAGTTAGGAAGGACCATGATTGTTGAGCACCAAAACAAAAATACCCTACCATCTACTAGGCCACCCCATAAATTTTGGAATTTTTCATTCGGTGTCATGAGTTTTAAATTATAGAATATCACATTTGGTAGCCTAACACCAACTCAAATTGAGTATTTTGAAAAATTTGCATTCACTAAGACTACGAGAAAACTCTATCGACCTAGGAAATTGGTAATAATATTTCATGAGGGTCTCATTAAGGAGACATAGGTCCATATGAGACATTTCAAAGTGCTACAAAATCCAAGAACTCACCCGTTAAACTTAAACTTTTTTTTCTCAGGATCTTAGGGGACTATGCCGACCAATGCAAAGCTGGGAAGGACCGGGATCATTAGGTACCAAAATTACACCTCCCCTAGTGTCTACTGTGCCACCCAAGCATTTGGAATTTCTGTGCTCGGTGCTAATATATTTTGGTTGCAAAATATCACATTTGGCAGCCTAACAATGACTCAAATTGAATATTTCAGCACCATTGCATTCACTAGGATAACAAGAAAACTATTTTGACATGAGGAAAAATATGAAAATATTTTGTAGAGGCTCTTGATGTAAAGGGGTAGGTATATAAAGTACATTTAAAAAATCCACAGAGCCCGCGAACTCATCCATAAAAGTTATACCCTTTTTATTCTCAAATCTCTTAATGGATTACGCCCAACCAATGTAGCCAGAAGGTCTAGGATCATTAGGCACTAAAAAGCACCTTACCTAACATCTACTAGGCCATTCAGACATGTCAGCTCTATTTGTTTGGTGATAAGGGCTTCCAGGTTGTAAAATATTTCATTTGACAACCTAACATTGACTTTCAATTGAATATTTCAACATTGTTTCATTTGTTAGGATAGTGAGAAAACTCTATTGACTTGGGGAAAACTATGATAATATTTCATAGAGGTTCTTAATGTGGAGACATAGGTCTAGAAAATACCTTAAAAGTTTCATGCATTCGATAACTCACCCATTGAAGTTTACCATTTTTTTCTCTTAGGGATCTTAAGGGACTACGCCGATTGATGTAGTCGGGAAGGAACTGGGATCATTAGGAATTAAAAACACCTCCCATAGTGTCTACTGTGCCACCGACATGTTAACATTGTCCATTTGGTACCACAATATTTTGGTTGTAAAATATCACATTTGGAAGGTTAACACAAACTCAAATTGAATATTTTCACACCTTTACATTCATTGAGACAATGAGAAAATCATAAGTAAACCATGAATATATTTTATACATGGTCTCAACATGGAGATGCATGTCCAAATGATACCTTTCAAAGTTGACAAAGTCTCGAGAACTCACTGTCAAATTTATACCCTTTTTTGCAATTAGGGATCTTAAGAGACTACACTCAACCAATATATTCAAGAAGGAGCAAGATCATTGGACATAAAAATGGAACCTTCCCAAGCATCTACCGTGCCACCCAGACATGTTGTATTTTTCCTTTTGGTGCCATAAGATTCGATTGTAAAATATCACATTTGATAGCCTAACACTAACTCAAATTGAAGACTTTGACACCTTTGCATTCGCTCGGAAAATGAAAACCATATTGACCTAGGGCTAACTATGATAAAATTTTATACGAGTCTCAACATGGAGGTGTAGGTATAGGAGATACCTTTCAAATTTCCATAGAATCCAAGAACTCACTCATTTAATTTATACCCTTTTTTCTCTATAGATAACATTAACTCTGGATATTCTACCTTTACCTCTGCTTCAATCTCATTCCAGTCACTCAACACTTTATTTTTTTGTAAGGGATGTCTACCATTATTACATCCATTTCATCAAGTTTCATGTTCTCCCCTTCATTCGCAATACTCTAAGAACATTGGCCATGCTGGAGACCATCCCTTCCATTACATCCATCTTCCACGTGATGAGTTTCCCAATTTATTTTATTCTTTCCTTATGAGGGACTTGGGTGGATTCAAGTGCATCATGATTTTCTTCTACTAGTGTAAGCCTCTCCATGTACCCAACTATTTCATTCTTTGTTTCCTGAAGGACTTCATATTCTTTTGCCATAGTCCTTGTCTTTATTATCACATCTAGTGTTGCACACATAGTCAATGCCAAATTTGCTTTCTTTAGTTCATACTTCAAAGTCTTCATATATTGAAAGGTTGATTTCAGATGAAATTAACATGAAGGCTATGAGTTTTACCATTGGAAATTTGGGGGCAACCCTTGTATATATTTACCTCAAACCAAGGTTGGAAAATGGGATATATGTGGAGAATGAATTCAAGCCGCCTAGACCAATGAAGGGGAAACATACAGTTGGTATAATGGAAGATGAAGAAGACACCTTGCCCCTTATGGAAGAAGAAGAAGAACCGTAGGAAGAAAGTGGTGGCCTATATCATAGGCACCAAATTTGAAGAACATATGGTGCATGTCCAAGAACATGTATATAGATTCCTGGAAATAACATGCAATAAAGGAATATGGGAGCTTGCACTCAAGGGATCCATTTTTCATCCTTCATATCAAAACATGCAATGAAAAAGTGCTGATACACTGCAAACTATACCTATTTTCCCAATACCATAGGAAGCTCCTTAGGTATTCTCCACTCTTCTTCAAACACAGAGCACATGTTCTCATACCACATTTCGCTATCTGCTTTAAGGGTCCACTCATGGTCCCATCACAAGTATACTTAGAAAATATCTCGCAAGAGATTTCTTCTCCTTAGGATATTGCCAAACTTTATCCTTTGGCCCATCAAGAACTCTAATTTCTAAAAACATAGGGATAACAAGATCATGCCAAAACTTATCTTCTCACCTTGGTGTGCTTCCTCAATGATGGTTTCAACAATGAAACCAACCAAGCTGTAAAATACACCTTCAATCATTTTCTTTGTTATGTGCAACCACAATGTATTTACCTATGACCATTGCTCTTGGTCATTAATCTTTGTGAGGAGGTGCGATGCGCTCTCGAACCAATGGATACTTTAGCAACTTGTCGATGTCCATTCAATGCTCTCCTTTCAGATAACCCGGTGCTTTCCTAGTCGCAATTATTCCTTCTTTGTCTATCGATCACTACTAATATATGTTCCTAAACTTCTTAATCCTTTTAGACTCTCAATTAGGGGTGTGGTGATCCTCATCCATCACCCGACAAAGTAGAAAAAGTCCTCATGGACTCTACTCATTAACCACTGGTACAAATTTTTTAGTTTACCAAAATAAGGGAGTTCATACAATTGTAAAGCTCCCACCTTTGTCAAAAATTTCTCACCTGCATCATCATACATGACCATGTCATCCATTATTCTCTTATTTGTCTTTATAACCAATAAATTGTCCAGTTCATCCTTATTATATTTAGTTATGTGATTATAATCACTTACTTTACACCGTTGGATGTGTGAGTCCTAATTGTGACCCATAAAACCCCTCGTGGTATTGCATCTCCGAGAAATGACTTCGTGGGGTATCCTCTAATTTAATCTCAACTTCCTTATACTTCTTCCCCTCAGGCCACTCCAAGTGGTCTCTTCGGGACCATATCAACAATAAAGGTGTGTTATTTTAACTGATTCGAGATCTACAACTCAACCCCATGTGCCTTAGCTCAACATTGGGTACCCTAGCTCAAATCCAAACCCTAACTGTCAATTTTATTCCTTGCACACCTCAACTTTTTTCAAACACTTCTCCAAATAGAGTGATAATTGCCCTAGTGTGTGAATATGACAGATTCAACTGGTCTGTAGCTCTCTACACTTCACATCTTGTTTGCTAGCTCATTCATCAAAAAATCACTCAAATGCTCTTGATTGCAAAGGTGAAAATGATTTCACAACACCACCTTATATAGATTTTTAAAAAAATCCACATTTATTTCTCTCCACCTACCACCATAATTTGCATTAACTAGACATTTCTAAAATTTTCCTCTAATGTTTCCGCACTATAGTCATAATGTTCTAGCGCACCTATTACTCCTCTGTCACACACTTCCTTTGACGCATTTCTACGCACCAAAGTACTTATCCATTGCACATTTTACTAAGTAGTTCCCACTACCGCAGCTCTACCTCATGTTACATTGTGCATCCATTTATCCATGTGTGATCTTGAGGAAATTTTCTCTATCCGCACCTTTATTTCAAGCACCTGCACAACATCTCTTTAATCATACCCATCTTCAGAGAACATTCAAACCTGGTCCATGTACCCTATATATACTCCACCCCACACTAAGGGTATGTGTTGTCCTCTGCGCATGAAAACACTTAGATAGTAATCAACTTCTGGCACACAAGCATGCTTATTACACAAAACACTAAACTAAATTGAAAAAGCATAGCAACAATGAAAGGAAACACATATAAAGGAAATGGATTAAGGGAAACCTAATCTAAATGGAAATATTTCCTTATTACAAACACCAAGAAGATTTATTTATAGTAGGGCTTCAGCCTACTCCCGTTGAAGTAACTGGCAACCATATTCCATCCAACACCGAATCAAGTATATAAGTTATAACATATGGTCCCAACCAATGCACTATAATCTTTCTAGGGTGGTGTAAGAACTTTGAGTCATAAAGAAGAACCATCTATCCAACTTCAAGCTTCTTATTCTTAATATGTCTATCATGTCATACCTTCTTCATGTATTTTTCTTTTCTTTTGACTCCATCCTGCTATATAGGTGCCTCTCATCTAACTGCATTAGTTTTTCAATGTGCTCTTCAAGTGATTTCTCATCAACCAAACCTCTTGTCTACACAATACATAGAGAAGGTAACATGAATTCCATTGGTAGAACAACCTCCACACCAAACAACAACTGAAAGGGTGTTTCCTTATTCAACCTCTTGTAGGTCATTGTGTATGCCCAAATTACATCAAATACTTTATCATTCTAGTCTTTCCTTCTAACATCACAAATTTTAGTCAATGTATGGCTTAATATCTTGTTGAAATCCTCAACAGTTCCATTATCCTGAGGGTGATAGGGTGTTTTTTTATGGTGTGTAACCATAAATTCTTCCAATAATATCCTAATCATCTCATTAAGGAAATGAGTACCCCTATCACTCATCGACTTAAAGGGAATCCATACCCATTGATAATGTTTTCCCACAAAACCTTATTGTTGTAGCTACCATGCAATTCTTTGTAGGTGCTTCTTCTACCCACCTTGTAATATAATTTGTACAAGTGATAATGTAGCATGATCCAGTCTTACATGTGGGTGGGGAAATAGGACCCACAAAGTCAAATAACCACTTCTCAAAAGGTTGTGCACTAGAAATAGGCCTCAAAGGCATTTCATCTCTATGCTCAAAGCTTTTAAGGCATCGACAAAGTGGTCACATACCTTACAATATTATTTACAATCCTTATACAATGTTTCCCACCATAGAATTACGAGTAAAATCTTACACGTCATGGCATCTCCTGCATAATGTCAACCTATAATACCACCATGTTCCTCCTCCATAATAGCTTCATGCTCATGCTCAAGTACACACCGACACAAAAATTCATCCCAACCTAGTTTGTATAAGTCTCCACTAATCAACATATACAAAGGCACGATGCATATAACAAGTTGTTTCTTTTCCAAGGTCTTCATTCCTTTAGGCACCACACCTGTTCATAAAAAGACAACAATATATTCTAAGTCGAGGGAGCATGAGTTAAAATGAACAACTGTGCATTTGAAATTATGTCCTCAATTCTCTACGCTTCCTCACCTAAATTAATCCTTGATAAATGATCTAGTTCATAATTACTCTTGCTTGGCTTAACCACCATAGTAAAATAAAATTCCTAAAATAATAGAATCCAATGACATACGTGCCCCTGAAAAATGAGCTTGTTCACCAAGTAATTCAATGCCATGTGATCTGTATAGAAAATAAAAGGTGTTTCCAGCAAGTACTATCGAAACTTATGCATCATGTAGATCATGGACAAAGCTTCATGCTCGTAGTTGTATAGTTATGTTCACTGATGTCAATTTCATGCTTGTAAAGAAAATAGGATGATAAAAAATACCTTCTCCAGGCTAGGCTAATACCATTCCAATGGCCATGTCGAGGCATCTACATTCACACGAAAAGGTTTGTTCCATGAAGGAAAGCAAAAAATAGGCATTTTAGTAAGCATTTCCTTAAGTTTCTCAAAAGTGTGCTATTGTGCTACACCCCAATGGAACTTTCCTTTTCTCTTAAATAATTCTTCTAGAGGCTCGATAATCTTAGCATATTATTTGATGAAATTCCTGAAATATCCTATGTTCCCTAAGAACAAGTGCACCTTTCTCTAGTTAGTAGAATCCTCTAAACTCAAGATAACAACAACCTTAGAAGGATCCACTAACAGACCTTCCTTATAGATGATATGTTCCAAAAAAGTTCCAAATGGTTAGAAAATATGCACTTCTTAATGTTTAAAGAGATGGAAAACTATAGGCATCTCTCAAACATAAGTCTCAAATTATCACAATGATCTTTCACAAGCCCATACATTGTCTAATCATCTAGATAAACCTACAAGAACTTATGAATAAAGTCCTGGAATGCCTACACAACAATGCGTGAAAATAATGCAGGCACATTCTTTAATCTAAAAGGCATAACCATGTATGAAAAAATTCCCCATTAAATGGTGAAAGTTTTCTTCTATTGATCCTTTTTAGCTATCCTCACTTGATGATATCTAGAAAAGCCATCGGTTAAGGAATAGATTTCTCACCCTACAATGTGTTCCAATATTTCCTCGAAACGGTGTGGACAAGGGATCAATTACACATGCAGCATTTAACTCCCTATAATCCACATAGATCTTGATCCTTCCATCTTTATTTATATTGATAACCATAGGGCTAACCCATTTTGACTCCTCGATGGGCTCAATGATTCCAGCATTTCAACATCTTGTCAATTTTTTCTTTCATCTTAATGTACAGTTTGATTCATCCCGTAAGGCCTCTTCTTAACTCGATGCACACACTTTCCTTTAGCTTGATTTTCATTTTTCCCAAAGATTCATGTACTCCTTTAAATTCATGATAGCTCTTAGGGAACAGTCCTGAAGTCATGTAATAGTTCAATTATTTTAGCAACCTCGAATCGACTAATAATTACCAATGATGGCCTCCTTAGGTTTAACATTTGTCCCAATATTCACCTTCTTAGTTTTCATAGGCTCATTGTAGGCATGCACCTTCTCATCTGTACTATCTAAGACATCGTGTGTACCCTATGTATGCTCAATATCCATATTCTCCACTTCTTCATCGTAATGATATAAACCATTTTACCCTTTTCTATTTCTAGGTAGGTGCACCCAACCTATTCTACATTTGTTTCTTCTTCTTCAAAGTGTGCCTCCAGGTATGAATCACCTAGTAACTCTTGAATAAGTTCCTCAAACTTTGCACTATCTCCCATAGTCAAGTGATTCATAACCTATAACACTTCATTCACTCGGAGGTTTAGTGGAAAAATAGTCAAAGGTCTAAATCATACCGAAGTTAGTTCCCGCCAGCCTCCCTATTTCTCTATTAAATTTTACATAGACATACCATGCGCACACACAACCTCACAAAGTGAAGTAGATCTTGTGCACCCATAGTGAAGGTGGTAAATCTTCATGCCCCTCTATCTAGAGTCTCTCACATTGTTAAACATGGTGCTAAACATGATCCTTACCATGAAATTCATAGATATGAGTAGGTGCATTACTCCTGAGAAATCTAGCAGAGAAGGTGATTCTCACTTCTCACCACTCTAAAATATTGTCCCTATGAACCATCCACCAAAGTGTGCTACCCTAGTTACTACCAAAATTATGAACACAACGTGGCCTACTTACGTGTATAACTATACTTCTCATTTCGCTCCCAACCATTTCATAAATGCCACCTACCTAGTTGTCACATGCAACACTTGTCAGAGTGTAACTTATGGACTGTGCATCATCCCAATGGAGAAATACTTCCTTTGATGGCTCAAGTACTTCCAAATATCTAATGGTGCACACATAATTTTTTTCAAATCCTCTTCACTTAAGGGTTCTACATAAGGTGCAAATTTTCCATTTATCAAAGGAATAATCATGCACTCTTCCTTGTTCTCAAAACTCATATATCCATTGTTAAAGTGCAAGTCAACATTATTGTCATAACACTAAGGGTTCCCAAGCATGATAGAAAGTTATCAAACACTACTAGTAGTAAGACTTAAACATCCCCAAAGTGAACTTGGCCCCTTGTATAGTAATATACACATCCTTAAAAACCCCAATAGGCATGGCTTTAGTCATTTTTTCCATAAAAAACACATTTGAAGATGGTTGTAATGGTGGTCTTCCCATCTGAATCCACGTGTCCAAAGTGAGTACATTCACTTCTACACATGTATCAATCAAAATGTTTCTCATGAGAAATCCATCGACAACAACATTAGAGTAATCTCCTTGTCATAATCTAGACTATGAGGAGGTAGGTTAGCTTGCAAAATCTATATTTCACACTCAAATCCAGCATGTGGTTTATTTTCCCTTATCCATTCCCCCAATAAAGGAATGATGTTTTCTTTTTGCATAATCTTGTAGACCTCTTGTAGATCATTAACATCCATATGAGGAAACTCGACTATTTTCTTCTATTCTAAATTTTGTGACTTTTCTTTCAAATATTATATCTCTCCTTGTAAATTCCTAATCACCTCCATGGTTTCTTGATAAACCTCCTTCTGATGCATAGGGTATGGATAATTTTCATGTAGTACCTCCTCCTTTATGATAACATGCTTCTACTTTATAACTTCTCCGCACACGTAACATCAGCACAAGTAGTGATCTTCATAGGTACCAACTCAGTTCCGATGCTAACTTCAACATACATTGATCTTCCATTATGCGTTGTACTATAACCATACCCGTGCCCTTATCCTTCTTTTTATTTTTACTCAAGTGTTCATACAAGTCTGGGCATTATTCATAGTTATGGTTCTTCCCACAAAAAGAACAAATAATGTTCTAAGGGCATTCATGCCTGTAATGATCAGGGGATCCACATGTATAACATGTTCCTCGAGGAAACTCACTCCTTCCACCACCACAACCTTGGCCTCTAAATCCTCCATGGTATCCTTGACCTCTACCATGGCCTCCATCAAAGTACCCTTCATTGTGATCATGATCATGATGCTCACCTTTCTCCTTTGAATTATTTGCAACACTGGTCTGTTGTACACCAGTATCAATGACATCATGAATCTGATCAATCAACATGTAATTTTTAGTATCATGAGTGGTAGACCTACAAATCTTACAATAACAAGACATGTTATTTCTTATTTCACACTACAACAATGGGAACCTACTTTAATCATGATCCAAGTGATAAATCTCATAGTCCAAAAACATGGCACACACCGATTTACGAGGGAAACTATTATTAGTATGCCCTTCTACTTCAAAATATATGCACCAAATTCCACTACACATATCATGCACTGAGTTAGCTAAAAATTTCTATAACTACTTAGCCATCACTTCAATTTAGGATTCCAAATATGGTATCACTCCTGTGTCTACACTCCCAACTACCTCATCATGTAGTTCTACTTAAAGTGCCTCACACGGATCTGTATAAGTCTTGTGTAATAACACTCTTTTAAATGGTGTGATTAATCCTCCAAAACCATTGAGCATGTTGTCTCGTAAGAAGGTCATAAGATAACTTTGAAAAAATGGTTTTGAATCATGCATCATACTCCCAAACACTCTTAGTCATACCCTACTTGATTTCCTTCAAGTTGTCTTAATTCTCTTCTTCTCAAAATCAAGAATAAGGAACTCATTCAAGAAAGCATCCCACAATGCAGTATAATCTACAAAATTCTGGTCCGGATCAAATTTCCTATACCAACTATGTGCGTGCCCTTATAGTGTAGTTACAAACTAACTTGCATTGCACTCATGAGATCTAATCCCCTTTACGCACCATAGTATCTCACATATATGCATGTGCTTAGCTACATCTTCTATCCCTCTGTATTCTGGAAGATAAAGAGACATCTCCATATAAATTTTTGGGGCTAGCACGTGATAGTGCCCACTACATCCATAACCTATATTTCCTCTTGTGTTTCCTCCACCCCTAGAACCACTAGATCCCAAGCTACTTGATCCTCCTGATCCTCTTGATCCTCCTCCTGTAGTAGGTATTAGACTAGAGGATGCACTTGATTTTGTCCTGACATTTGTGCTAAACTAAACTCCTACATTATGTAAATTTATGCTACTTCTAGACGTGACACCGATGTTCTCGTGCACCCAAGTTCTGTGTTGATGATGTACCGGAAAACATACATCTAACTGGACCTCCAAATAATATAGATGATGATTGCGCCACCATAGATGAATAAACTACCTGATTAACTCCTAAACTTTACTGTAAATCAACTCTATTTGTCATTACTCTATTTTGTCGTTACTCTATCGCCCACACTAGATTGATTACTAATAATTAATGTAGAAACTTGAAAACCAAGTGCAAGGGCTAGGTCACCAAGAGGGATCAAATGCATTCCTTCGGCCCATGTAGATTCCACCAAAGACATTCTTATCTCGAGTTCGAAGAGGGTTCTCTTCCATGCTTTCCCAAATAGGGTAGTTCCAAATTCTCTAACTCCACGTCCTCTATGTGAGCTCAAAATCCTTCATGAGCCATCTCTCTCCACAATGTCATTCATTCGAAACTTCATGCTACTTCTCTAAATCCCTCTCACGCACTTCATTAAAATTAATTCACCTTTCTTATCTCTATCTTTATGTTGCTAGATCCACCATCTTTCACCACACCTACTCCTTCCCTCACACATGGTTGGCTTTAGCTAGCCATAGGTTTCTCTTCCAGATATAGGGTAAAAATCAAGATCTTAATCGCCAAAGGAATGCCACACAAATACGATCCTCTGGGCTCGTGCAATAACTGGAACTCAATAGCCTCTGGACAAGAATAAGTAGAAAATGTGTACTCCAAAATATAACTATTCAAAACACAAGTGTAACAATGATCTACAACGTGATTCCAAGTCATATCTACATAATACAAAGCCTAGAATTCTTCCTATGTCCAAAAAGTGTATAAAACCTCAAGTTTCTCTTTGAAGCATAAGAAACCAACCACTCATACAACTCTATAGGAAAAATGAAGAAGAAGGTCTCATACAACTTGTGATATATATTTTAATCTACCTACGCGAGTTCATTAAAATCAGGTCTAGTACTAAATCTATGAGCATATTCTTCCTCCAAATTTTCTAACCACTCTTCAACATTGGCCAAATTAAACTAGTACATCTTCATCATACAACATTATGAAAAACAATCGAAAAGAGGCCCTGACAACAAAACCAAAATGTAGCCTAGTTTTTACTACCAATAGCCCAAAGCGCACTGGCACATCACTCACCCCGAACTAAGCTCTCACCCAAAACATGCAAGGGTACCAAATTACTCTTTTATATCATATTATTTTAGAATTTATCATAATTGTACACATAATCCAGATTCATAACATAAAACTAGATCTAGATCTTTAACCATTAAGAATGAATACTCAAACAAGAACCAAGATTAACTTTACCATACATGAACTAGTAACAAATGTGTCTACAATCAATATCTAGCCACAAAGATCCATTATATTAATTGTTGTAAAACAAAGAAGCTATTACATACATAATAAAGTCACCATGAGTCATGCGCATGTACAAACCAACAACATAACTCTACAAAACATAGATATGTCTAAACCGTGTAAATCAATACATATTTATAAGGGTGGGGAATTTCCCTTCACTGCCCATGCACCTTTCAAAAATAGGCTACATGCTAATAATAGCCATGCACCCTTACATGATAAATACAAGAGCATGTAATCTCACTATTAATAGATTATCTAATAATACAACAACAATATAATCCTATTAATAGCTCAAAACCCTGCATGGCACTCGATATTATACTCATCTAAACTAGAATTTTCATGCTCTTTAAGACTTCTACAAAACATGCACTATCCTCAAAGTCTATAATTAGCCTGAATTTACAAAATGAATAAGTCCTGATTCAAACCTTCCTAAGTGCGCCTGCTTTACTACACTTCCACGCGCATCTACGTGCCTTTCACCCATGCACCTAATAATTTTGCACTTTCATAATTAGGATGTATTCCATTAGCCCAAAATTTTCAATGGGTTCTTGTTTGACCTCCAACTCATTACAAAGCTCCCATAATCACTTCTTGAAGCTCAGATGTTGTTTTGAATTACAAGCTCCTTCACCTTTAAAAACCCACTTTCGCTAAACTTGCTCCTAAACATTCAAATATTTCCTAAATATTCCTAAAACACTTGAAAAATGTTTTTAGCTCCTAAATATCACATCTTGATGAATCAAATCCTTCACTTATCATTTGGGGATGTGCACCACTCCTAGAAAGCATGAAAATATCCCTTCTAGGCTCTCCGAAGAATTTGTCTTAGAAAGTACTACATCGAAGAACTTCATGATCTTTATTTTACATTCCAAACACATGTGAAAGGTTTATACAATATATATGAGCACTTGAAAGAATATTATAGGCCTACCATATGGGAAAAATTGATGCGGAGACATGTTTAGAAGGGCTTACAAACAAAAAAATTGATAGTAGGGTAAAGTTGTCATGTTTTCATGTTGAATTTTTCCCTTGAAAAAACACATGAAAACATTAGGTTAGTTGTGCAAAAAAACTTCCACCTTTACATGGTTGGCACTGTTAGTAAATAATTTCACATTCTTAAAGATAATAGAAGCTAAGGTAAATTAGGGGGATTAGACGTTCATGTTTTGGTCTAGAAAACTTGTTTGGTTTAAAAATGGTGACAATTTCACATGTGCGTGAAGTTGGATTAAAATCCAATGTCTAAGTTTCCTATCCAACATAAATTTTGGAAATAAACAAAAAAAAAAAAAAATCTCATTTCACAATCTATATTGTATGAAAATTCTCTTCTTAACATGTTTCTTGCAAACCAAAAACAATAACTCACTCATTGAGGTTATACCTTTTTCTCTCAAGGAACTTAAGGGACTACTCTTGAATGATGTAGTCAGAAAGACCAAGATCTTTGGCCACCAAAAAGAAACCTCCCCTTTTGTATACTAGGAAATCCATAGTAGTGGGAGCTATCCGTTTGGTGCCATGAGCTTCGATTGTAAAATATTGTGTTTGACAACATAATAGTGACCAAAATTTTAGAATTTGAAACCATTGCATTCGCCATGATATTGAAAAACCATATTGACCTTGGGATACCATGATAGGATTTTGTAAAGGGTCTCAATATGGATGCATATGTTCATAAGAGACCTTTCAAAGTGCCTTGGAGTCTGAGAACTCACCCATCAAAGTTATTGTTGGCCATTATCTTTGCAGATGAACCACCAAAGTTGTGGGAAATCTCAGGGATGTGGGACTTGATCCCTAAGATAACCTCTAGGTTTTATAGAAGTTGGATCTTCTTTGATTTGGATTGAGATAAGGGTTAGAGAGAAAATGAAACAATATGTAAATCCTATCTAAGGTGATGCGTTGAATCTTTACTAAAAATCACAGATCACTATTAAAATAACTACTAGATTAGTTAAAGAGCATCGAGCATGATCAACTATTTCAAAGATATTTTAGACCATCAAAGGTGAGATGAAACTAAAACATAATCACATGCATAATGAACAAATTTATGTAAAATATCTAAGGGCATGCAACATAATAGATATTTAAACATTTATCAAGAACTAAATTAAAAGCAAACAGGAAGAAACAAAGGACACAGAATATTGCAAACTTTTTAGTGCATAGAGAAAGAACTCTTATTTATAGAGAAAAATAGTACATAAGGCCAAAATGACATGATTATAGTATTTCCTTACAACAGAGCCTTGTTAAGGCTAATGAACACAATGGAATGAACAAAAATCTTCTCCTATGAAGATTTGGAACTTTCTTTTCGTGTCTACTAGCATAAGAAAATTCTCTTATAGACCCTCACAACTCTTTCTCGAACTCTCCTCCAATCAAGAATTCCACCATCTGCATTTAGTTTCTACCTACATGATATCTAACCTCGGGATAAAATCTTAACTCGCATGCTTTGGGGCCTGAGATCCCATTTAATCCACCAAACCTCGAGTCTTGTGGTGGGTAGCTACCTTGTATGACATGTCGAGACCTCACGTGGTTTTGGGGCCTCTCCTTTTCTCTCTATTTTTGAAACTACGTCTGGGCGACATGTGGAGGCCTATGTGTTCTTCTCCTTTATTTTGACTTTTCATCCCACTTGGGCTCCCTTGCTTTGAGATTTAGCCACATGGCTGATTCTCATTGCTTGAAGGCTCCCAATTATTTGTGATTTCTCTAAAATGCACCGAAGGGACACATGGATACCCTTTGCATCTAGTTCCATACTTAGGAAAAATTGAGTCCTAAAAAATACAAAAGAACACCAAAAGGAAAAAGGGGTCGGGTGACAAAAGATAGTAGAAATGGAAGAGCCCCAAAATAATGTAGAAATCATTCTATGATTATGCAACTCACACAGGACTCCTTTTCATTCATGGAAGAATATGATAATCCTTCCCTACCACAAAATTTCAAAATGTGTCTCAAAGAGATGCCACTCAGAGCTACTTTAAAGCAGCTTGGTACTCAACCCATTTGGCCTCTATCGATAAATTTGTCATTGTAGAGTTTGAAAGGATATATCTAGCTCAATTATCTCCTTATGAGAGAATTTCTAGAGATCCTACACCATTGTGTGTAGACGGAACTCTAGTTTTACAATTGGGGTCAAAATGGCCTCCACCTTGGTGATGCTAGAGTCATCCTTTAAAGACTAAAAGACAATATTATCTTACTGCTTGGCCGTCAGTAGTTTTTGGATCTAGTCCTCCAATAGGATGGTGGAGTCATTGGGAAAGGGAGAGGGGAAGCCCAGTTGAACTAGTTCCTCTATGCGTTACTTCCTCTCTTTGATCCCTAGTTAGAGTTAGGTCAGAGATTCTAGCACTTGATAGCTTCCTTGTTATAACTTAGAATCTCACTGATCTTTGATATAGCCATCTATCTCGTCTCTAATGCCGGCCCCTTACAAGGCAGATTCTCGCAGAGTCATATAATTTCTAAACTAGCATCTATGATTTAGGGACCTTAGAAAATACAAAGTTCTTTGATGGTGGAGGTTAAGGACTCCACATTGGCACATAGGATTTGTGCATCAGATATGAATATGAGTGTGGGCCCTAGGTTTGTTGCCTTGGTGGAAATTCTCTTTACAGTAGGAAGTGTATAACCCTTACACCAATGTGACAATCCCCTTTCTGGGGTTATTGAGCTAGCTTTCAAGTCAAATCATTGATAACATATTCGTTGTATTGAACTTCATGTAAAATCTACCTTTCTCTACTTATAAGGCACACAACTTCATTTGAAGTGTAGTAACCTCTAATTTTGTAGAATTGATCTCCCTCAAGGATCCTTCTCTCCAGATCAAGCAAACTAGCCACAGTTTTGGATGTTTCTAGCTCAGCTTCTAATGTCTTGGTATTTTCTTGGGAAGATGCAAGAGCTTCTTGTGAATCTACCTCTTTTAACTCATTACGGAGTTGTTATATTTAGTTTCCTTTTCCTTTGATTTTGGAATTCAAACGAGCCATAGTATTCAAGATCTATAGGAGGCTAGCCTCTATTTTCTTCAGCTTTTTGCCGAGCTTGAGATAGTCTGTGGTGACCTCAGTAGTTGTTTCATTCATCAATTTGACCTATCCCGAGGCGTAACTATGTAAGGTCCACGCAAAAAAAAATTGATGGAATAATCATTAGGTTGCATTTTCTCAATGAGCTTGAGACATTAGGGGCCATCTAGGTGATGGTTAGAGAGCTTTGATGATGGTCATACAATGACCACATTTACCTCATAGCTCCCGCTGCCATCTATTTTTTATTCTTCTTCTCCTTCCTTTTATCTTGGGTCACTTTGGTCGTCTCGACTTGATTCAAAAACTATGAGGAGGAAGGGACTATCCTGCCTGTAAATGGGAATCCTGGTGGTAGGCCATAGGGGATTATAACTAGTTGTGGGGGCTGAGAAGTCATGAGAGATAAAGAAGGGCATTTCAAAACTTGGGGAGAGAATGTGGGAATGGTGGTGGGTGGTGGAGGAAAGAAAGGAGAGCCAAGGAGGAAGAGTTTGGGTTGGGGTGACCAAATGGGAGCACCCCCACCTAAGGAAATGAAAGTTGGAGGATAAAGAGATGCATGAACAAGAGGAGGAAGAAGAGACTCTTGACCATCCTCGAATTATTCTTTGAAGGGATCCGGGGTCTAAAGACCTTCACTAGCTGTCATGGAGAATGAGATTGATGGTTTTGTTAATGTGTGCCTCTTAGATGGGTCTGGTACTGGTTGTGCTACTATCTCCTAACCTCGAGGGCCCTTTTACATCTAAACTAGGGCGTGTGTAGCCTGAGGGATGCTCCTGAGGAATGGAGGAGGGGGCTGTGGTGACGCTTGCTATACATAGGGGCTGAGGGACTTTGCCATAATCCATGTGAATTTCTCTTTGGAGACCTCCACTTTCTCCTCGTTGTTTGAATTGGACCCATGCTTAGTGTCCCAAAATTCCTCCCACAACTCATCAATGGGCATGACCTCAAAATTGAGGGTAGTCTACCTGATTTCCTTCCTATATTTTCAATAGGGTTCTATTTTCTATGTTCCAATTCTTGTTATGTAGGGCTTACCTCAAGCCCATGGTAATTGTTATAGTGGGGTCATATTTGCACGAAAATGGATAAAATGACTCCCATAATGGAGTCGGGATGTCGCTCGGTTAAAAAAATATCACAAGTCTCTACCTCGGGAGACCTTGTATCCTAAAAAACTTCCTATGTTGGTGCTAACAGGAGTTTGAGACTTTGTTTCAGGACATGGTGGCAGTCATCCACCCATCTAGGTCATACCTCCATATATCTTGAATCGGGCGAAGTCATAGAAAGTCAACTTTTGTGTGAGTATATGCTCCACCTTACGTTTATTTATAGTAATTACTCCCTTATGCATGCAAGGAGGTCGAATAATGACTTATTTTTATAGTGAGCCATAATATATGTTGAGGAGAACTAACTTCCTGGTTACCTCAAAACCCACCACTCACGATGTGAGGATCCTTGGGAGCATGAAGGATTCCTCACAAAATCAATACAACCAGGTCATTGAATGTGTTCCCCAAAGAAATAGTCTCATGGATGTAGGGTGTCCATAAGGATGGTCTAGACTGAATCATTCATTCTATTATCAACCCCTTGTGGGTAAAATTCATGTAGAAGAGGTATAACAAAATAATTAGTGAACTTATATGCATCTAAAGAATGAGACAACACATGAGTCCATGCAGATAGTGGGATGAACTTTTAAGGGTTTATCTCCATTTCCCACAAACATGGTGGTCATATATTGGCTAAAGAATTGGGAATTTTGATAAAAAATGAGGTGGAACAAAAAGTAAGAGTACCTGAAAGTGGAGTTAATAGAGAAATAGTCCAACTATTAGAAAATAGAGCCTACTATGGCTTTTGAAAGAGGGTTTAAAACTTGTAAGTGAGGATCACAAGGGACAATATGCACATCAATGGACATGTGAACGCGGTGTGAAGATATCTTGGGAGAAGCGAGCATCAACTCGAGTGTGCATACAAAGATTTGACAAACGGGCGTAACATCAATAAGCCACAAAACTCTCCTCTATCTCATAGATCCAAAAGAGTGTACATATAGGAGGTGTTGAGTAACCCCTAATGCTACGGTCATGCCAATTCGAGTAGAGAGGGGGAGTTACATTCCCAAAATAGAAGTGTAACTCCCAATGATGCATATGATGCACTAACGTACTGACATGTAAGAGAATCTCATGATGACCCCTAAATTACGCGTGGACCTACGATCTCACCTAAATGAGATGACTCACCTAATGATGTGGAAAATAACACACACCAACACCTCCCTTCATCGTAACTTAGGATGAGGTGGAAAGTCAGAAATGAGAAATGGGTCCTGGCACAAAGCCTAATGAGGTACCCACGTACAAGAAAAAGATCCCAAGTAGTGAAGGAAAACCTAGTGGGAAAAACATCCACCCTAAGAGAAAAACACACTCTCTAATATAAGAAAGATGCCAAAATGGGTCCGGGCCATAGATTTGACAGCCCGAAAGGGTACTCATGTACAAAAGGGAAATCTCTCAGAAAGAATAAGAAGAGAGAAGAAGAGGGAGATGGGAGGAATGTAGAAGATGTCATGGATAGATCGAACTTTGCAGCTTTAAGAAGTCTCCTAGAAGAATGTTGATGATGATATCCTCCGCCTCGGATCAAGAAGAGCCACCCACAACGAACTATGTGCATGCACTTAGGAAGGACAAAAATGGATTGTTGGAAGTCTACCCACTCCGCAAAGGAAACCAAAGGCAAAGCAACATAAAGAACTCTGAGTCTGGTCCACCAAAGTGTGATATAGGTATAGCGAGTGAGTGCCAAGGAACCGAAGGTAATGCCACATGCATAGAACTGTCAGAGTGAAAAAGAGGAACACCCATATAAAGGATGTCCAAGTGATGTGAAGGGAACAAAACATCCTCCACAACAGAAAAGGGATCCACAGCTGAGGGTGGATCAATGAAGGTCTCTGGAAATGTGGAAGTGACATGATTCTCGGAAGGGGCACTCCCAACAATAGAGATGATGAACTCCTGTGAAACACCTATAGATGGATGAGGGACCTGTAGTGCATCACAAGTAGACTCTACGAAAAGATGACTAAGGTCAAGCAGATACTCATCCCAATGAGAGGGCTCAACAAACAGAAGAGCAATGTCAGATAGGTATGAGTCATCTAATGAAGTTAGAGGAGTGAAAGGGGCCTCACACATAGGAAGGGGAAAAGAGGCAGGTGTGATGAATGTATGAGGTTGAGTAGGAGACTGCTCGATATCTGATGAGATGTGGGATGTGTCAACACTCTCTGGAATAGTGAGAGGAGGAGAAGAGTCCTTTGTAGTACTCTCAACATCATAACTAGGTGCACAATCCTCGTCATCAGAAGTAGAACCAAGTGAGTCTACGGTGGAACTATCATCACACAAAGAAGAAGAGGTGACCACCGAATCAGCAAGAGCAACAATGGTGGCGAGTAATGTGAAGGGTCTCTATAGAGGGACTGAAGAATGCTCCAGACATGGTGGGGTGGATCTAAGTCTGCCACGTGAAACCAGAGAGATCTAGAGACATGCATCATCATGTGACCAAAAACATGGTCACAAGTGTCGAGAAAATCCTCTAGATGATGATGATCAGTGGGTGTAGGAACTGGCCCAAGTAAGAAGGGTGAAAGACCCTCATAAGTGAAGTAGCATTCCATGGAAGCACACCAAGCTGAATAGTTCCCTCTCCCGGTGAGAAGTGGTGGAGGTTGTAAAGTGATCCTATGATGCTTAAGTCTAGAAAGAGAAATCTCCATGATGTGGAATCAAAAGTGTAAGATACATGAATGCAAGACATCGGACTCACAAATTGATAATGCATCTACGTGTAAAAACCCAAGAGTACTAGTGAACCCCCTAGAATGTGGAACTTTATAAAGTAGTATGTTTACAAAAATTGATAATTTCATCACGTAATGTGTGAAAAATCATGCAAATTTGACTAAAGAAGCGCTAAAAAATGAGCAATGAGTCAAAATTTATAGCATAAATACGATTCCCGCAACTGATGGAAAATGCCAATAAATGTTGCAAATGCATTAAAAATGCCTGAAATGGGTGCAAAGGGTGTCGTGTGGGTACTCGTTGGAAATGGCATCAAATTTTAGGTAGGGTTTGTTTTTCTTGCAAGGGGGATTAGCCTCCTGCCAACCCTAGACCTCACCCTCCATCTTCAACATGCGTAGGAAGGGAATGATACAAGCAAAATTAGAACCCAAAAAATATTACAATGCCATGAAAGGAATTTTTTTCCTCAAAACATTAAAAGGGGGATTGTTTTAACCTGCAAACAATTCTAAAAGGGATGCATGGGGCCCATGATGATCTAGAGGTGTCAAACCATGCAGATGCAATGAGTTGAGGTCATCGGGACAGAGTGCACGGGCCGGTGCAAAGTGACCAGTGTAGGATCTCGAGGCCACTTGTTAGATGAGAGCAAGTGGATTCTAAGTTGGGCAGATGCATTAGGCTCGGGAAGAGATTCCCCTTGCAGTGTAACCGTCAGAAGAGGTAGTGCGTTGCAGTCTACTGAGGTGAAATGGTGGAGGCGTTGAGTTGGGTTGTGTTTCCTAACCATTGAGTAGAGTTGAAATGGCCGAGGAGTGTTGGGAAGGTAGTTTTTCGAGGCCCGAGTTAAATCAATCTCAAGTGAAGGAGCCAGAGATGAACACGTGACACTAGATCAACCAAGGTAGGTGAGCCTGAAACTAAACCACACACAAGCCAACTTCAAACCAAGGACATCACTTTAGAGAGTGAAGGCGTGAGTCATTTAAGGCTTACACCAGTGCACACGCAACAAAAGTAAAGTCCACAAAGTGTTGTGCAAAGGCAGTGTCCAGGCAAAGCTCAAACAAGCGATGGGAGTCAAAGATCAGAATTTAGCTAAACCATAAGGGCCGAAGCATATGAAAACAATGAAACACCTTCAAACATGAGTTATGCCCAAAAACAACACGAATAACCAGTGAGACTTGAGTTGTAGATGGATGCGAATGAGCTTAAAACCTAGCATGAGAAAAAATGGTTCCAAACGTAGTAAACACGGTTCCAAATGAAAATGCCCAAAGGTTGATGTAGATGGGGTCGTGATCCACTAGCAGAGTTGTAGAATTAGCTGAGCTACAATTGAGGTAGCACGGGATGAGCTCGTAGAGGTCAAGCATGAAGGTACATATGCAAAGGAAGATGGAGTTGCAGGGTACACGAGCTGGAATGAGTGAACGGAAATAGAAAACAAGCTCCAAACTCTCGAATGGTCAAGGAAATCCAAACTCAAACACAATATTACCCCATAACCAAAGATCCAATGTAATACCCAAGGAGTGTAGACCAAGCCAATCACGAAGCATACCAAGTCAATCATTGAGCAAGGCAAGTTGAAAATCATGCATGCAACCCTAGAGACTCGATCGGTCAAGGACACTAAACTCGAACATGACCAAATGAACCACAATCAAAACCTAGGAAAGAGGTATGATTCCCAAATCAATGCAAGAAGAGCACAATTGAAATATCCATTATGACACACGTAATGAGAATCTGTAAATCATGTTAAAAGTTGAAAAATGGACGATCAACATGAAGAGTGCACGAATCCACAAGATCCGCTATGATACTATAAAAGAGGGTTTAAAACCCACAAGTAAGGATCACAAGGGATGATGTGCACATCAATGGACATGTGAATGAAAGTGTGAAGAGATCTCAAGAGGAGTGAGCATCAATCGAGTGTGCATGCAAATATTTGACAAATGGGCAGACCCGACCCCGACCCCAACCAAAAACACTTTTAAGAAATAATTTTTATTTTTTTCCCTAAAATTATTCATTTTCCCTAAAAGTATTCATTTATTTTTATTTTATTTTTAATATGAAAATTGTAAATATAAATACTATTCTTGGACAATATTCTTAAAAGTGATGTAGTTTCCATCACTATGACCCTTTACATGGTGATAGTTACTGAGTAAATCTTGTTCCTTATACCACGCGGGCATGGGGAGAGTAGGGTCGAAACCCAGTGTGTGGTTTTATGGGTGGAAGAGTGATGGTGCGATTTGATCAAATTTTCTAAAATAGAAGAGTGTAATTCCCCAATTGGGGTATATTTTTGTTGCTTCTTGTCGAATCGAAAAGCTGTATAGGTGATAGATTAGATGAGGGTGTGGCCTGATTGGATGGATGAGCTAGGCCAACCTTAAGTACCACCGTGTTAGTGATATCTTTAGCCCTTGAATAATTAGTTAAGGGTTTAGAAGAAGAAGAGGTTTAGGTCGACTTGAATGTCAAATTCTTATTTCGTAATTGGATTTTCTTCTCTTCAATAGCTCAAATTTATAGCTTTTGTGCCATAGTGAATGCCTCATCGAATGTTCTAAAATTTTGGACCTACAAGGTTGGGGAGATATGTCTGGCATAGGCTCGAGTGAAGAGCTCGTTGAGTTCAATTTGTGGTAGTTGAAAGGTGAGTTGATTGATCAGGCTGTGCCAGCGAGTGAAAAAATATGTGATAGATTCATCCTCGTATTGACGTGTGGAATATAGATTGGTCATGGTAAATTTCTTAGCAATGTTGATAGAAAAATGATCCAAGAAAGTTTGGGCTACCCGATTGAATGAAAAATGGAGTGTTTGGGTAACCCACTATACCAATCTAATGATGGTCCAGTGAGGGACATGGGAAAAGTTCTCAAAAGTAAGGCATCATCATGAGCAATTAAATAACATCCATGTTTAAATGAGTGCAAATGTTATTGTGGGTCTTCCTTACTATTGAAGCGGTTAAATTTAGGCATTTCCCAATGCACAGGGTATGAACGGATGGGAATGGATGGGTGAATAGGCTTGTTGCAAATCTCATCGTAAGTGAGAGTGTTGCGAGAGCTAGAAACCGATGCCTCCAGTGTTTGCATCTTATCCATCATCAATATAATTAGGTCATTGGTGGGTTGTGATGATTGGATGCCTCCTATAGTGTGAGGAGGTTGATTTTGGGTGTATAGTGGGTGTGACATTCCAGTATGTGGGGCTGCCATGTAAGGTGGTGAAGAAGAAGGCAATGAAATAGGGGGTACATACCCAGAATGAACAATAGATGAAACAAGCATTTATGGTAGTATGTATACGGGGAAGAAGTGTAGTGGTAACCCTAGTGGCAACAGGGTGCATGGTGATTGTGGAATGGAAAGAACTACGTTCGAAATGGGGTAGGGTCATTGACATTGGAGGTGGGAAATGTAGCTATGGGTATGTATGAGACATGAGTGGCAAATGAAGTTGTATTTGGGGTAGTTTCCAAGGGTATGGTAGATGTAATGTATGCTAGAGGAGTAACAAACGTGGTAGTCATGGTGGGTATAGGACCTAACTACATATGACTAGGGGTAAAGCGGGAGCAGGAAGCACAGAGCCCGAAGGGGCTGAGGTAGAAGTGGGTATGAGTGTCGAGGGGATAGATATAGGCATGTCGTATATCAAATGACCCGAGGAATCTTAAGTGGACGAATGGGAGAGGTAAAACTATAAGGCAACAGAGGTTTTGGTCAAGGAGTTGTGCGAACTCCTCTTCTCTGGTAGTGATATTGGTAGGTTGGATGGGTCCATGGCTGGTGATAGAATAGAGGGTGGTAAAGGACTAAGTGGGAGTGAGTGACGACCGGCATGGAATATGAGGGCATTTTCTTGTCTTTGGATCAAGCACCATGTGAACTAGTACTAATTAGGTGGGGTTGTTTCTCTGTAAATAATACAGAGAATAGGAGGAACATGTGAATCTGGTGATAAAAAAATGGATAAAGTAGCAAATGGTGAGTGGAATGTGAAAAAGGGTAACCGATGCGAGTTAGCTTAAAATCGACGTCGGTCGGGGGCAACCGCATTTGCGTTCTTGGGAAATAGGTAGTGAGTAATCAGTGAGGTAAAAGGTAAAATTTGAAAATTATGTCAAATTTGGGGATGTGTAAAATGTCAATGGAAAAGGTGATTAATAGAGACTATGGGAAATGGAGAAAAGTGAAGTGAGAAATGTCCTTTTGAATAGGTTAGCAAAAGGACCTGGAACCGACGTTGGTTGAGTGTAACCGATGGTGGTCAAAGGTAACCGATGACGGACACTATGAAATTGAAATAGTGATAAGAAAGAGTGGTTGTGAATTATAATTTGAAGTGGAATCGACTGCACTGGGAATGATGGTGATATGGCCCAGGCACACTCAGGTGGAGCCGGAATACACAGCTATGATGGGGAGTGTGCAAGGAAATACAAAAATAATGATCAAAATCTCTCACCTCAAAATGTAAATCAGACAGAACACTAAGAAAGAATGATCCTAGAGTGCCTATTCTATTACATTTGTTCAACTTATGCTATTTAGGGACTGACACATGAATTGTGAGGTAGAGTTTTTGGTGAGGATGGCTTCCTATAAAGAAGGAGATCTAAAGGGTGAGGTTTCAGGTTTTTTATGGTGGGGGCACTGCTACCCTCTCAAGTATGACTCGACAGAGCAATGGTCGGGTACCCACTGTGTCGTGATCATGTGATCACCTACAGCTTCTTCCAAGTGATATGTTGTTTAAGAATGTATGTATTTTGAATATTGTGTGGTTTGGTATGACTCAGAGAAAGAGAAAGGGATAGAAGTGATTTTCTATGATTTGTTTGTCAACCATCAGCTGGTAATGACATCCAAAGTGTATAGGTTGACCGTAATTAATGTGAGCTAATGCAGAAAATCAGAATGAAATGCACTTATTTTAAACCCAAATCAAAATTATGATATTCGATGACAAAAATAGATGAAAAGGAAGAGGGATACTCTTTCACTAAAATGCAGAAAACATGAAGAAATGATTCTTTTTAAATACACCAAAAGAAAAGTTTCTTTTAGAGCAAATAGAAAGGAGTGGATTACCAGGGAAGAAAATTAGTGTGTATGCTTTTAGAAGGAAACAAACACACAATTTTTTTCCTAGGAATGAATGAAATGCAAGGAACCCCGGATGGGTCCCATCAGGCGTGCCAAAATGATTCACCTTTTTATTAGATTGTTCCTTTGAATGGTTAATGAAACAAATATAGGAACGGGTGTAGGAGGAATACTTGTTCAAATGTCAGTTGATAGGTTGTTACACATGTATGACTTCTAAATCCATAGCTGACCATGAGAGATTCCTTTTGGCTAGGAGGAACTATCTATAATGAAAACAAGACCACTAGAAAGCATTAAACAATAGGGGTAGTGAACTACCTAGTAAGAGCTAGATCTGGGAAGTATGGCACTTCTTAGATGGCTGTTAGTCCACTGTTTTAAATAAATTAATGCTAAAAACAAAGTAAATCCTATTGTTATTTTAAAATGATTTAGGTATCTCACTTAAAACACAATAAGAAACATATCTAATCTAATAGGCTAGGCTAGAATAGAATCCACAGGTCAAAGGGTTGGTTATGAGTTTTGCAGGTTTGATGAAGGTGTTAGGTAAGTCACAGGTGAGGGAGGGTAAGGTAAAATGGGGTGGATAAGTCTCTGCTTAAGGCTATGTGGGAAAACATAGAGACCGGTGTCAGTTAGGGGTGACTGACCGTGGTTAGGTACAACCAGCGCCAGTTACTGTGAGATCTGGGAATGTCACAAAACTGGGGTTTTTGGTCCCCTTTGTGATTACACAAAGGATTTAGTTGGTTGGGAGGAGGTATTAGGTGACAAGGGTAGGTTTTTATAAGGTTTTGATGGGTCTATGAAGGTACAACACGTTGGAGATGGTCAATAAGGAGCAAGATGGACAATAGGTGGTAAAACAATGATGAAATGAATTAACTAGGGAAGTATGATATTGTACTTACTTGGATGTCATTTCTAGAAGTCTGTGTGAAGGATGGAGGTGCTGATGATGAGTTTTGAGGTCTGTAAGTGATCACCAACTATAGAAAAGCTTCTGCATGGGCTGCATGCACACTCCTCTTTTGCTTGGGTAGATCCGAATGTGGATGGGATGGATGTGCAGGAGAAGATGTTCAATCCCTTCTTTGGATGTGAGTTCTTGCTGGAATTGGCTCTCTAAAGATGTGCTATCTTTTGAGATCTCATTCTTTCTTATCAACTTTCTTGCTCCTAATGTTTTCCAACCTTGAGAATAAGGTAGTTTAGGAGTTAAAAAGGGGTGGCGGCGGCGTGCGGCTTAACCAGGTGGTGGTTAGGGGTAATCGAATTGGTCAAGGAGGGATTTTATAGGTTTGCCAAACTTAGGGGAGATCCTCCTGATTTCCTTGGATCTCATGTCGTTATCCCGTGGATTAGACTGGGAGCTTCTATGAGCATGCAGGAATGTGGTTAGAGGGAGTGTAGGCATTGATTTTTAGGGTTTGGGTAAGTCTTAGTTAGTTATGGTAACTTGCTAAGAATAGGTCTTAAGGTGAGTCAGCTTGATGAGGTGTCTAAGTGAACTATATGTGTAGATATTATTTAAATAATAAATATAGTGAGGGTAAAACATTAATTTAATTAAAATGATTAAATTAAAACTAGTGTGGTGAAGGGACCGGTACCTATTGGTCGAGGTACGAAAGGGTAGTGTGACCTAATTTTTTCATCTACACTAAGGACAAGAGGAAGTCAAGAATATGACATCGGAGAAACTGGAAGAGAAGAGAATAAAGAAATTGAAGAGAATGCAAAAACTTTGAGCGAGGGGAAAGGTACATCCACTATATCAAATGTAGCTAATGTATTAGAAGATTGGGATGAAATACATTATGAAAATGTAGAGAATAATGATTTTTCAATGAATAATGATTTTACAATGAATAATGATATTGAATTGAATGATAATGTTGGTATGGATGAAGAAATTGATATGAATCCAATTGTTGAACCTTACTTGAGAATCCAAATGTTAACCCCAAAATTTGTATGAAAACACTAAATGAAGAAAGTAACCTTGTAAATGAATCTTCACCTCTAAGAACACCTCCTTCCATTTCGTGAAGAAAACCAATTCACTTAATTGAAATTGATGAAAACATTATAAAACCAATGCCTAACAAAATGTCTGAAAGAAATGTGAGAAGAAAAGCTAGTGGAATTTGGGATAATTACTTTGAGAATTTAAATGACACAAAAAGATGTCAATTATTTGTTTCATTGATGAAATTAATTAAGATGAGACCTATAATGAAGACCTTGGGGTTAAGAACATCTAATGTTATTGATCAAAATGCATCAATTGTTGAAAACATACATAAAGCATACCAAAATGTAGGTGGTAAAATACACACCAAAGATAGTAATGCTACACGACGTGCACTAACTAATTGTATAGTAAGTGATAAAACAATTAATAAATGCTTGATTAGAAAAACAAGTGCTTTGAAGCTAAATAGAAAAACACTAATGAAAGCAATAGAGAGACGTAAATGTCTTGAGTTAGTCAATAACACTGACTATTGGGCTTTCTCTAGCAGTAGACTTCCATGAAAAGAAAAGAATACATTTGATATTCTAAAAGAATTAATTGTAAAATTTTGGAATGAGAACACAAGGGTGTCACCGAATAGAAGAGATACAATAAAAAGAAGAATAGGTTCTCGTAATCATGAATCGTGTGTAAAATATTTCTTAGATATGACTCAAATAGAATTGTTCTCTAAGTTTAAAAATGAAAATCCACAAATTAACATTAGCCAAAGATTCTTTGAAATGAGCAAACCCTTTTATGTGAAAATCAATCACTCACGTACCACTTGTTTTTGTAGGCATCATGTTGAATTTTCAATGCATTATGATATTTTTTTTGTCAAATACGTCATGTTTTGCATATTGACATCATGTTGCAAGAGTGTGGAATAAATGTCCCATAAAAATCTTCAAGGGAATTTATTCCGACAATATTTTGTGAAAAATCAACAAGATAATTTTTTTATAACAAAGCATGTTTGGATGGAATGTGCAATGTATGCGGTGGCTTACCAAATCTGAAAATGTTGTATCCATGAGGAGGGTACATATTCAACAGGAAAAGAATTGGTTGATTTCACTAAATATAAATCGGTGGCATATCAATTAAAATATGGAAAATAATCTAAGAGGTGTGAGCTTGTTAGAAAACAATTACCTATATCGAATATATGGTCAAATTTAGAGAGGAAAATTTTTATGAGTATGTAAGGCACACACATAGAGCTCAATGGTTGGATGAAAAATTCAAGTTAAGAAAGGACACATTCCCACTTGGTACTATTATTTTAGTAGTTGACTTCACAAAGAATTACACATTGCTGACCACAAATGGAGGTTTAGTCTCAATATTATAACTCAGTGCAAGTTTCTATTTTCATGCATATAACATTCATGAACTCTCCTGAAATCACTGAGCAAGATCGAAAAATATTAAGAGAGTATCATTTCTACATCAGTGATGATTGACACATTCTATAGAATATGTACAAGGGTGTTTCCAAGTGTTTTATGCAAACTTGAATGAGAGGAACATTAGTTTTGATCAACATTACATTTGGTCAGACAACTGCACATCACAATTCAAGAATGCACGGATGTTTTATTGGCTAAGCAAGATGCACAAAGAAACAAATGTACAACATATCTAGATTTTTACTGAGGTAGGGCATGGAAAAGGAGAGCATGATGGTGTAGGAGCATGTGTGAAAAGAGCACTTGCAAGAGAAGAGTTAAAGTTCAAGGATGGTGCTAAATTTACATATGCAAAAAACATTGTTGATTGGTGTGTTAAGAATATGGGCCATGAATCTCAAGAGAGATCAACGGTTCATAGATATTTTTGGTTGATAGAGGAACAACATCTGGAAAACTTTGAAGATTGTATGACAGTTGTAGGATCAAGTGATATGCACTCATTCCGTAGTTTAGATGTAAATGCTTGGACTATTTATACTAGGTGCATGACATGTTTTTGTATATCATGCATTGATTTTGCATGGAATGAATGTGAGTCACAAGCAGTGGGTGGATGAATGGACTTGTAGACCTCTAATTCCACTCAACACACATCAAGTTCCATGAGCATTACAACTTGCAAGGTCTTTAGATCAAATGACAACATCACTTGACTTTGACCAAGTCTCTGATTTAGTGCAACAAGGTACATACATATATGTACATGCCATGTTTTAGATTTATAAATTATTAAATGGTCAACTCTTAATGTATTTATAAATTGACTAAAAAATTTACTTTGTGATACATAGGGCACATTTTTACAGTTATTGTGATGGAATTTAATGAAGAGGGAACAAACTACTTCTTATCTTGTTGTGTAGAGGGGAAAAAAATTGACTTCCATAGTCATTGATGGTGAAGACCTTGAGTATCCCATTGGGTTAGTGGTAGTCACTAGAACTTGGCTTCGATGATATCCTATCAAAAAATTAAACATTTGGTTGTTTGAAGACTATGAAGTACATCGGAAGATACTTCACTATTCACATTTGGTCCTTGCAAAAAATATTAAATTGATCAAATATCGAGGTCGGCCATCAAACAAGAATATGTGGAAGGTTCATGAATCAGATCATGAATTAATTCTTATTACTATCAAGAATAGAGTTGATCCTTGTGGTTCATTAGATTGAATTTGCAAAGGTATGTTCTTCATGAATTTAATTTGAATATTTACTTAAATGATTTTGTTTAAATTTTGTATGATTTAAAATTCTATTTAATTGCTTACTAACATGTTTATGTAGGTTAGTGGTGCCAAAAAAGCTTCCACCTTCATGTGGTTGGCACTATCAGTAGAGAATTTATTATTCTCGAAGCCAAGTGAAGCTAAGAGAAATTAAATATTAGAAAGGAACAACAAACAAAAATTCTCATTTCACCACCTATATTGTAAAAATATCTTATTAAAATTCTCATTTCACCACCTATATTGTATGAACCACCTATATTATTTAGGTGATTGGCAATGGACAACCTTACACTGACTCAGTCTGAATGGAGATGGAGAAAACCATGAGAGGCTTTTGTAGAGGGCCCTAACATGGAGGTCTGGATCTGACGAGACATCTATGGGTGCCACAGAATCTGAGAAATCATCTGTCAAAGATATGGCATGTTTGGGCCTCGGGGCTCTTAAGGGACTTACACCGAGACGAGGGTAACTGAAAGCACGGGGAGTGTAGGGAACCAAAATGAAGCCTCCACTAGCATTCACCTGGCCACCCCAATATGTTGGCATAGTTGGTTTGGTCCCACGAGCTTCCGTTTGCAAATTACATCCTCTCGTAGCCCTACAATGACTCAAACTGCAATATTTCACGCATTTGCAAACAATAGACAAGAGAGAGAACCAGATGGAGATGGAGAGAAAACGGGAAAGATGTTTTCATAGAGGTCCCTAACATGGAGGTCTCATATATGATGAGACATCTCTAGGTGCCACGGAGTCCGAGAAATCACATGTCGAAGATATGGTGTGTTTGGGCCTCAGGGCTCTTAAGGGACTACGCCCAGACAGGGTAGCCTGAAAGCATGGGGAGCATAGGGAACCAAAAAAATCCTCCAATAGCATTCACCAAGCCTTCCACATGTGTTGGCATGTTGGTTTGGTCCCATGAGCTTCCATTTTGCAAACTATAGTGTCTGACCCTACTGACTCGACTCTGACTGCACTATTTTCATGCATTTGCAAACAATAGACAACGAGAGAACCAGATGGAGATGGAAAAAACCATGAGAGGATTTCATAGAGAGCCCTAGCATGGAGGTCTCCAATCGACGAGACATCTCCAGTGCCACGGAGTCTGAGAAATCACCCGTCGAAGATATGGCGTGATTAGGTCTCAGGGCTCTTAAGGGACTACGCCCGGATGGGGTAGCCCGAAAGCACGGGGAGTGTAGGGAACCAAAAAAAAGCCTCCACTAGTGTTTACCATGCCAATACAATGTGTTGGCGTAGTTGGTTTGGTCCCATGAGCTTTCGTTTGCAAACTATAGCCAGCAGCTATGAGCCTCTACACTCGACTTAGACCGCATTATTATTTCATGTGTTTGTAAACAATAGACAACGAGAAGAACCGAGATGGAGACGGAGAAAACCATGAGAGGATTTCATAGAGGGCCCTAATGTGGAGGTCTCACATCTGACGAGACATCTCTAGGTGCCACGGAGTCTGAGAAATCACTCGTTAAAGATATGGCGTGTTTGGCCTCATGGCTTTAAGGGACTACGCCGAGGATGGAGGTAGCCCAAAAGCATGAGGAGTGTAGGGAACCAAAAAGAACTCCCCAATAGCATTCACAGTCACCTTGGATGTGTTGGTGTAGTTGGTTTGGTCCCATGAGCTTCCATTTGCAAACTACAGCCTCTGGCAGCCATACACTAACTTAAACTGCACTATTTCACGCATTTGCAAACAATATCACAACGAGAGAACCGGATGGAGATGGAGAAAAGCTTGAGATAATTTCATAGAGGGCCCCGACATGGAGGTCTTGGATCTAATGAGACATCTCTAGGTACCACGGAGTCTGAGAAATCACCCGTCGAAGATATGGTGTGATTGGGCCTCAGGGCTCTTAAGTGACTACGCCGCTTGAACTGGGTAGCCCAAAAGCATGAGGAGCATAGGGAACCAAAAAAACCTCCAATAGTGTTCACCATGCCATCTAGACATGTTGGCCCAGATGGTTTGGTCCCATGAGCTACCATTTGCAAAATACAACATCTAAGATCCTTACACCGACTGAAATGACTATTTTGAGCGTTTGTAAAAATATGTAAAGAGAACCAAATGGAGATGGAGAAAACCACGAGAGGATTTTGTAGAGGATTTAACATGGAGGTTTTCAGATCTGATAAGAGATCTAGGTGTCATGGAGTCCATATAAATCACTTGTCAAAGATATAGCGTGTTATGGCCTGCCAAAGCATATCTTAAGGGACTAAATCAATGATAAGCCCGAAAACTTGCGGCAATGTAGGGAATCAAAATAAGCCTCCACTAGTGTTCAAAGGCCATAAGATGTGTTGGCCAATACACCTACACTCCTAGAGCCAATCCAATTTTTGCAAAATAGATCTAGAAGCCTTACACTAACTTTCGGACTACACTATTTCGCGTTTTATCTCTTCAATAGGACACAATGAGAAAAGAATGGAGATGGAGATCAAACCATGATGTAAGATCTCATGATTCATTAGAGGATTCAACATATGAAGGAATTTTGGATCTAATGAGACATCTCTAGGTGCCATGGATTCTAAGAAAGTTACATATAAATATATAAGGTGTTTTGGTCTCAAGGCTCTTAAGAGACTACACCCTGACGAGGTAGCCCGAAAGCACAGCTAGTGGAGAAACCACCAATGTTCAATGATTTTTCCACATGATGCATATACCTATGTAGACTATGAAATTATTTTCAAGGGAGACCACCAATGTTCCAACTATTCATTTTTTTTGATTATCTTCAGGCATCAAACGAGAGAATGAAGACATCAATTTTTTTCGACTTTCAAAAAGGTTGTTTCTGCCCAAGGAAAAAGAAGTATTTCCTTTCATCTCCCATTTATAAGATTCAAGATTCAGTCTTCAGACAACTACTTAGATTTGCAACACAATGAACATCATGAAGAAAATCTAACCTAAAGGTGAAGATGTCACTATGATTAAAGAAGAAATGCCTCTGAAAGTCATAAAAGTGAATTTGATTACCCAAAAACTCGGAAAACTTAAAGAGAAGATACAATCAAAAACAAATTACAAAATGGGAAGCGTGGAAGGATAAAAATTAAGCTGGAATGGAAGATCATGTGATTTTTTCAATAGAATCATCGATAATCTTAAGGACAACATGCCAAGTTGATTATTTTTATTAATCCCAAACTGCTTAACTTCACTCAAACCAGTAGTTCCAAAAGTAGCATATTGCAAGAAAAACTCAATGAAGTATTGATAATCCTTGAGCACGAAACTCATTTAGAATTGTAATTTATTTTTTGATTAAGCATCACCCATAGCTTTATTTATGAAAGGAAGAAATTCATTTTATATGTGAGAAATCTTGTTGTTTTAGTCTATTCACGACTATTTAGGTTAGATTTCTATAGTCGTGAATGAAAGCCTTCGGCTTCTTTTTCAAGTTCTAATGTCAAATTAACATGGAAAAATCATTCTCTTTGATTGAAGACGAAATCCTCTCGTGGTTTTATCCACATCCACTACGATTCTCTCATTGTCTATGTTTGCAAAAGTGTGAAATAGTGGTTTGAGTCCTATAATGTGCTTTCAACGCTATACCTTTTCAAATGGTAGCTCATGGGACTTACCATCTGAAGCCAAAATGTCCGTATCTTGGTGACCACTAGTGGAGTCTTCTTTAGGCACCTACGCTACCCATCTTTAACCTTGTCCGGCGTAGTCTGTCGACACTAAAATTTTCCTCCGTAATTTCTATTTCATTAATGTATGATGTTGTTAAGTATAATTAGTAGTAGCGTCTGATAGAAGATAACGGCCGTCAGTACAGTGCCGCCAATAATGTGGAGTACGGTAACAGTCAAAGTACAATAGGAATGTTGTAAAAAGTAAATATTTGTCGTAAGTGGTCCGGTAATGTTAAAATGTCAAAGTTTGGGTAATTAGAGAAGTAGGGTCTACGTGATTAGGAATTAGAAATATTATATTGGTAATAAGGACAAGGAGTGAGGTCATAAATATTTTGTGTATTTTATTTGTAAAAAGTCTAAAAATGTGGAACCCATGTAAAATGATAAGGTTTATCTTATCTTAGAAGATAAGCTTACATGTACAGATAAGAGTTAAGGTATGGAATATGATTCGTCGGAGTGGATTTCTTATCCTATCTTAGAGATAAGATGGATAAGCACTGGAAGTTCTATAAATAAAGAGAGGCTACCCCCTCATTTAGCATAAAGGAAGTAGTGAGAAATATTGTAGGAAGTGTGCGAAGGAAGCCATCGAGTTTAAAGGTGTGTTGAAGAAGCCATTAAGAGGTGTAATTGTAAAGTTTCTCCCATAGTCTTGGTGAAAGGCAAGTAGTCAATAACACTTGGTACCTCATGGGTGAGATTGTGATTTCATGTTAATATTATAATTTACTTTGATATTTCAGATTTGTCATCATTCCGTCTTATCATAGTCGATGGTATTCTTGTGTTATGTTGTTGTTTTGTTTCCAGATTACATCCACCAAACTAAAGGTTGTGCATTAGTAAATAATCATAGCACGAGGAGTTCCCGGTGAAGAATTATCATAGTGCCGGATTGGTGATGACATTTTGGTTCCGTTGTTGGGACCATTCCTCGTTGGTGGATTTTCTAGAGAGATATTCCCACTTAGTCAAAAATCAATTGGAGGGTAACCTTGTTTTTACTGTGCATAGTAGTTACCATGGTAAAGTCATTTTTGCCATGAATAGTAGTTACCATGGTAAAGTCATTTTTTGGGAATAGTATTTACCTTGATAAAAGTCACTTTTTTTGTGAATAGTATTTACCGATAAAGTCACTTTTTACCGTGAATAGTATTTACCCATAATAACTTCACTTTTTACCGTGAATAGTGTTTACCACAAGTAAAGTCGAGTTCGGTTTTACATGAGTAAGTCAAGTTTTACCATAGTTTACCGTGGTCATTTCTATTTCTTGTAGAAAGGTGTAAAGTCACTTTCTAGTATAGTGATTCCAATTATTTGTGCACATAAGTCTTGTTGATTGTACTTGTGAGTTGGTATTTCACGGTGGTTACTTTTGAAAATGGGAAAGATTCCTGTTTTTTCAGCTCAATCTAATGAAGATGCTTCTTCTTTCATTCAAGAGTTTAAGCGATCTTGTATTTGTAATGGCCTTATAAGAAGGGAACAATGGACTGAATTTTTCCTACCTTTTTGGATGGTTCAGCACTTAGGTGGTTTGAAACACTAGGTGATAATGTGAAAAATTCATGGGATTTATTAACCGAAAGTTTTCTTGAAGAATTTGGTGAACAACAGAAATATGTAGATCTCATGATCGAGATCACAAAGCTATCCCAAGGAGAGAAGGAGAAGATAAGGGATTATCATGCTCGTGTTCTAGAGCTAAGGAGGAAGCTCGATGCCCAGATCGGAAGGAAGGACTAGCGGATGGGTTGATGAATGGCGTGGATAATCTCCTCTGTAAGCACTTCATTCTTGGGATGAAGCCGGAGATCAGACAACGAGTGAAGTATGACCGCCCAGCTACCATTGAACAAGCAAAGGAGATTGTAAGAAGGCAAGAAGAAAGCATGGAAGAGGAGCCCAAAGAAATTGTTGCTAAAGTAGAGCCTACACCAACACCTTTGGTCCAGAATCCACAACCACTCCCGGTGAGCACAAATATTTCTCCTAGTACATCTACTGAGTATGAAGATCTGCTCAAAAAGATGGGTCAGTTAACTATTAATCTTCTTCAAGGAAAGGAATTTAGTTCTCAGGGAGGAGATAGAGGTCCAAAAAGAAATATTTCTGAAGTTGTTTGTTATGGTTGTTATAAAAAGGGTCATTATAAGTATAATTGTCCAGATAGAGCTTCTACATCTGGTAAAGGAGATAATGATAAAGGAAAAGCACCTGTGAATTCTTTTGATGTAGTAGATAAGAGCAGAAATAATGAAGTAGATGTGTTTGTAACAAAAAGAAAGAAAGAAAAAGATAATCAAGATGGAAATGATCCTAAGAAGATGAAAGAAGAAACTAGTAAGAAACATAGGAGAAGAAAGTTGGGTGTGCGGGATTTTACGATTTCACGAGGGCAAGGACCATACTCCATCTTGGAAGATCTGTCAAAAGGCTGCAAATATTACATATGGTCAACTCTTGGCTATGTCTTCTGAGAAGAGGCGGGAGTTGCGAGGTGGACTCAATGCTCGAAGAAGGAAGGAGGTTGAGGTCCCTGTTTTGGAGGCAGAGGCAGATCCCTATGCTCCACAAGTTGAGGTATTATGTAATGGTATTTCAATTCATGATGTCTTAGTTGATGGAGGTGCTGCAATTAATGTAATGACCGAGTCTGTAATGAATATGTTGGGTTTAAAAATTGATCGCCCTTCAACACTTATGTTAAGGTCATTAAATAAAGGAAAAACTAAACCAGAAGGTGTAGTTTCAAATGTGGCAATATCTGTTATGGGTGTGGTATGTGTGGTAGACTTTCAGGTGATGAAAAATGGTACTGTTGCGTACCCAATGCTGCTGGGAAGACCATGGCTAAGGAGAGTTCATGCAAGAAACTACTGGAATGAAGGTTTCATGACACTTGGACGTGGTAGAGAGAGGGTGAAGATAAATGTGATCCCTCGACATCATAAAGCAGAACCTGTGGATTCAAGTGATGAAACTGATGATTGGACATCCTCTGATTACTCTAGTACCAGTGAAGTGGACACTGAAGATGAAGAAAGTGAGGTTGATGTTTCAGTCATGGATATCCTTCCAGTCACACCAACTCATGACCCCATAAAATTATCTGAAGAAGAAGTTGATGATCGTCTCCAACAAATAAAGATTGGTGATGCTGTGATGGAGAGTGAGAAGGAATCCTACCTCCAGCTCTTTTGAAGGTACATACACCTATTCACTTTTGATTACAAGGAACTCCATCAAGTAAGTTGGGTAGAACATTGTATTGAGCTGGTAGATGGTGCTAAGCCCATAAAGCAAATGCCATATAGAATGAATCCTAATTTTTCCAAGATTGTAAAAGAAGAAATAGATAAGTTGCTTGATGCAGGATTCATATTTGCTGTGGAGAATTCAGAATGGGTTTCTCCCATTGTGATCTCAATAAAAAAGAATGGGAAGCTACGCATTTGTGTTGATTATAGGAAGCTCAATAAGGCAACAAAGAAGGATCATTACCCTCTTCCATTTTCAGATCAGATCTTGGACGAAGTAGCTGGCCAGGAGTGCTATAGTTTTGTTGATGGATATAGTGGCTACAACCAAGTTCGTATAGCAGAGAAAGATCAGTTGAAGACCACGTTCACCACTCCTTGGGGAACATTTGCTTATAGAGTTATGCCTTTTGGGTTGTGTAATGCTCCAGCAACATTCCAGCGTTTGATGAATAGGGTGTTCGAACCCTACATTGGGACCTTCATCAGAGTATTTTTGGATGATTTTTACATCTATGGGAGCAAGTTGGACCACCTGCACCAAATGGAGACAACATTTCAAAGGTTAGATGAAGCACAAGCCTCACTAAACCCTACAAAGTGTGTCTTTGGATGTTCTAAAGGCATTTTGTTAGGGCATGTTGTATCCAGAGATGGTATTGGTACTGATCCTGATAAAGTTTCAAAAATCAAAGATTTACCATTTCCTCTTAATAGAAGTAAGTTGAGATCATTTTTAGGCCATGTGGGTTATTATAGAAGGTTCATCAAGAATTTCTCAAAGATTGCACAGCCACTAACCCAGTTCTTGAAGAAGGATGTTACTTATGAACCAGGAAATAAGGCGCATGAAGCTTTTGGACAACTGAAGGAAGCCCTGGTGTCTTCACCTATTTTGAAGAATCCAGATTGGAGCAAGCCATTCATTGTGTACACTGATGCCTCAGATGCAGCACTAGGAAGTACTTTGAGCCAAAAGGATGAAAATGGGAATGAACATCCAATTTACTTTGGGAGAAAACAAATGAGCAGTGCTGAGGTAAATTATATTGTAATTGAAAAAGAGGCTCTGGCTATCATTTTTGTTGTAAAGAAGTTTAGAAATTACTTGCTAGGGCAAAAATTTCTAGTTATAACAGATCATCAGGCTCTAAAATATATTGTAAATAAGCCTAACCCATCAGGGAGGATAGCAAGATGGATAATTTTGCTACAAGAATTTGAATTTGATATTATAGATAGGCCAGGAAAGAAGCATGTCAATGCAGATGCACTCTCTCGAGCCTATGATGGTTTAGGATCATCTTGTGATGATGATGATTTCCCGATGCAGCATTGTTATCCCTTGACACAATCCCTAGTGAATACATAGATATTTGGAATTATCTGAATGAATTCAAGTTTCCTGATGGTGCCAATGCAAAGACTAAGAGAAAGATTACTCAAGCCAGTCATCCATATTCTATTCTGCATGGAGTATTATTTTGAATAGGACCTGATGGACAGTACAAGAGGGTAGTTGGACGTGATCAAGGGAAGGAGCTGCTAGAAGAATTCCACAATGGTACATGTGGAGGGCACTTCTCTGGACAACTTACAGCAAGAAGGATCTTGGATGCAGGTTATGCCCACTCTTTTTAAAGATTGTTATAATTATTGTAAGACATGTGATATTTGTCAAACACATGGTAACCGTAAGACTTCATCAGCTCCATTATGTCCTATTCTTCCCCTTGGTCCCTTTGAAAAGTGGGGAATAGACATTGTAGGTCCACTTCCAACTACATCACGCCAAAATAAGTATATTGTAGTTGCCACAGATTATTTAACCAAGTGGGTTGAAGCTAGGCCATTGAAAACAGCTTCCATGGATGAAGTGGCAAGGTTCATGTATGAACGCATTGTCACCAGATTTGGTTGCCCATTAGAAATTGTAACAGATCAAGGAAGCCACTTCATTAATGAGGTGGTAGAAGCCCTAGTCAATAAGTTTTCTATTAAGCACAGGAAGGCAACAACATACAAGCCAAGCACAAATGGACAAGGTGGAACGAACAAATTTTGTGTTGTGTCAAATTCTAGCAAAAGATGCAGCCTTGCAGGTACATAAATGGGATAAAAGGATTCATGCAGCATTGTGGGCATATAGGGCAACATCAAAGTCAGCAACAGGATACTCCCCATTTCAGTTGGCCTATGGCATTGATCCAGTTCTTCCTATTGAGTTTGATATTCCCACTGTGAGAGTTATGAAAAATGAAAGGATGGATGAAAGTGATTCAGTAAAAGAAAGGTTGGTACATCTTCATTTGCTGGAGGAAATGAGAGAAATAGCAAAGGATACAAGCCATAAGAAGAAAATGAAGTAGAAGGAATACTTTGATCAAAAGATCCGGTGGTCTCCATTTCATGTGAATGACTTGGTTCTAGTATATGATTCCAGATACAAAAAAAGAAGACAGAGAAAATTTCTTCCAAAATGGATGGGGCCCTACAAAATAGCAGTTGTGCATGAAAATGGTACGTACCGACTGGAGGAATTGGATGGCACTCCCATTACGAAATGGGTCAACCACGACAAGTTGAAGATTTTCCAAGCACCAGAATAGTCTACTCCGAGGACGGAGTAGAAGCTAGGAAGGGGGAAGATGTCGACACTAAAATTTTCCTCTGTAATTTCTATTTCATTATGTATGTATGATGTTGTTAAGTATAATTAGTAGTAGCGTCTGATAGAAGATAATGGCGCCATGCAGATGGGTGCCGCCAATAATGTGGAGTACGGTAACAGTCAAAGTACAATAGGAATGTTGTAAAAAGTAAATATTTGTCGTAAGTGGTCCGGTAATGTTAAAATGTCAAAGTTTGGGTAATTAGAGAAGTAGGGTCTACATGATTAGGAATTAGAAATATTATATTGGTAATAAGGACAAGGAGTGAGGTCATAAATATTTTGTGTATTTTATTTGTAAAAAGTCTAAAAATGTGGAACCCATGTAAAATGATAAGGTTTATCTTATCTTAAAGATAAACTTACATGTACGAGATAAGAGTTAAGGTATGGAATATGATTCGTCAGAGTGGATTTCTTATCCTATCTTAGAGATAAGATGGATAAGCCTAGAAGTTCTATAAATAGAGAGGCTACCCCCCTCATTTAGCATAGAAGGAAGTAGTGAGAAATATTGTAGGAAGTGTGCGAAGGAAGCCATCAGTTTAAAGGTGTGTTGAAGAAGCCATTAAGAGGTGTAATTGTAAAGTTTCTCCCATAGTCTTGGTGAAAGGCAAGTGAAGTCAATAACACTTGAAGTACCTCATGGGTGAGATTGTAACAGTTTCATGTTAATATTATAATTTACTTTGATATTTCAGATTTGTCATCATTCCGTCTTATCATAGTCGATGGTATTCTTGTGTTATGTTGTTGTTTTGTTTCTAGATTACATCCACCAAACTAAAGGCTGTGCATTAGTAAATAATCATAGCACGAGGAGTTCCCGGTGAAGAATTATCATAGTGCCGGATTGGTGATGACACCCCTTAAGAGCCCCGAGGCCAAAACATGTTATATCTTTGATGGGTGATTTTCGAGACTCCGTGGTACAAGATGCGAGATATGTCTCATCAGATCCGAAACCTCCATGTCGGGGCCCTCTATAAAATCCTATCATGGTTTTATCCATATCCATTTGATTCTCTCGTTGTCCTATTGTTTGCAAATGCACGAAATAGTGTAGTCTGAGTCAGTGTAAGGCTGTTAGATGTTGTATTTTACAAAACAAAAGGTCGTGAGAATGAACCAACTATGCTAACACATTGAGGTGGCCAGTGAATGCTAGTGGAGGATTTTTTTGGTTCTCTATGCTCCCCGTGCTTTCGGGCTACCCCGTCCGAGTGTAGTCACTTAAGAGCCCTGAGGCCCAATCACGCCATATCTTCGATGGGTGATTTCTTAGACTCCGTGGTACCTAGAGACATCTCATTAGATCCGAGACCTCCATGTTGGGGCCCTCTACAAAATCCTCTCACGGTTTTCTCCATCTCCATTCATTTCTCTCGTTGTCCTATTGTTTGCAAATGCGTAAAATAGTGCAGTTTGAGTCAGTGTAGGGCTGCCAGAGGTTGTAGTTTGCAAACGGAAGCTTATGGGACCAAACCAACTACACCAACATATCAAGGTGGCTAGGTGAACACTATTGGAGGCTTTGTTTTGGTTCCCTATGCTCCTTGTGCTTTTAGGCTACCTCTCAGGCGTAGTGCGAATCACTTAAGAGCCCTGAGGCCATATCATGCCATATCTTTGTGGGTGATTTCTCAAACTCCGTGGCACCTAGAGACATATCATTAGATCCAATATCTCTATATGGGCCCTCTACGAAGTCCTATCATGGTTTTTTCCATCTCCATCCACTTCTCTCGCTATGCTATTGTTTGTAAACGCGTGAAATAGTGTAGTCTGAGTCAATGTAGGACTGCCAGACGTTGTAGTTTGCAAACAGAAGATCATGGGATTGAACCAACTACGCCAACACGTTAGGGTGGCCTAGTGAATGCTAGTGAAGGATTTTTTTGGTTCCCTATGCTCCTCGTGCTTTCGGGCTACCCCATCCGAGCGTAGTCGCTTAAGAGCCCTGAGGCCCAATCATGCCATATCTTCGACGGGTGATTTCTCGGACTCCGTGGCATCTAGAGACATCTTATCAAATCCGAGACCTCCATATGGGGCCCTCTACAAAAGCCTCTCATGGTTTTCTCCATCTCCATCCGGTTCTTTCGCTATGCTATTGTTTGCAAACGTGCAAAATAGTGCAAAGATGAGTCAATGTAGGGTTGCAGATCTTTGTAGTTTATAAATGGAAGCTCATTGGTGAATCAACAACACCAACATGTCGGGGTGTCTATATGAATGCTAGTAGAGCATTTGTTTTGGTTTCTACACTCCCCATGCTTTTGGGCTACCTCGTCCAGAGTGTAGTCGCTTAAGAGCCCTGAATGATTAGATTGGCTTAAGAATGAATTTGATAGGGGTATGTCTAAGAAAACACGGGAGTTATAAATCACCTAGTAAATCTTTCTTATTTATTTCTAGATGGGATTTAGTTGGCCTACGACTTAGTGACCTTCCATTCATTGATAATTTATGCTATGATAAACCCATGGATGCTTTCAAAAGTTCCTTAAAAAGGATAGGGGTAGTCATCAAGCCTAGTGAAGGGTGTGATGTGATTTCCAAATAACTTGAAATGCCTACAGATTTAAAGGTAATAACACGAATTGGATAGGATTAGACAATCAAGAATCATTGAGTGTCTGAATCAGAATGTCATTGCATTTGGAGACATTCTCAAGCATTGGAGTAATGTATATGGAGAGACATTCTCAAAATATCAACAAATGAAAGGCATCAAATTGTGACGACTCTCGGGTATTTTAATAGGGAGAAAACTACGAAGCATAGAATAATGTAGTAAGTGCATGATAAGATAGGAACCAAAAGACAAAGAGACCATGAGCAAGAAGAAGCGCAAGTAAGGTAAATACACATATATACATTGATAAATTGAATGAATAATTATTCAGTATTAGGTAACTCTTTATATACATACATTATATAAATATTGATTTCCAAAGTTTGATGTATATTATACATTAAAAATGCTAGTACAAGTACATCACCAACAAATGAAAAAATAATCCATAATGCCTTAAATATTGTCGAGTGCACATCATATTAGATTCATGCGAAAATAATCTCTAAAATGTAAGGTCTCATACAAAATTATCAAGTTCCAAATAGTATTTTAATGTGCATAATAAATACAAAAATGCCCAAATATGTCATATACCATCAAGTTCAAATGCCATATAGGCATACATACAATGCCATGCACATAGGCATATAAAAAAATGTCATGTAAGACATACATTTCCTACTCATCAAAATCTATCCCTCTCTTGGCCTTGCTCGAAGAAGGCCATCCCTTAGATGAAGATGGAGATCCATGAGATGAATTTGGATCATCTGAGCCCATGCTTTGAGTCCTCTTCTATTAGATACTCACCTGTAGATGAGCCTATAAATGCAAATAATGTTATTTTGTCAAAACTTAATTTATATATGTTTTCAACATGTATTTAAGACCATGCTAGAATGAAAGTATTTACATAAATACACAAACTTACCGCAAGTTTTCGATCATGCCGAATTTGCATCTCATGCTTAGATGAGTCATCGGGAGCTCCTGCAGTATGAATGGGGGTACAAATATGATGAGATGGAGGATTCGTGCCCTCGAAGTCAAAATGGAGGGGGTTGAAGTTCCCTACATACACATAAGATTAGAAAATCTAACATCAAAATTAGTGAAAATAGAACTAATTACATGTATCTACATAATGACAATATTTTAACTAATTTTATCAATATAGAACTATTGTTTTTACCCCGCCATGCCTGTGAATCAAATGAATAGGGATGTTACCTATCACATGTATTTCCAGCATAAACACAATGAAGGACATTATTAACATAATTTAATAATTCTACAATGAAAGACATTACTAACATGTAATTTAACATAATATGAATTACACGAGAAATTTAACAAAATTTACGTGTTGTTTGAATACCTCAGTGAGTTGTTGTGCAGATGAAATCGCAGCGGCAACACCTTTATCTACTTGTCACAGAGATGGTGGGGTGTCTAGTGAAGTCAACATCTTTATCAAACATGTATATCACGTGAGTTAGATGGACATACAAGAACATACATATATTTGACTCAATATATATATATATATATATATATATATACACACACACACACACACACACATGCAAATACACACACACACACACACACACACACACACACATGTATGTGAAAATTTTACATAATTAACATTCTAAATTACCTCTATGAATGTATGTGTATGCATGGTGCTCACCGCCTATGGCGGGATGAAGATGTGCCTCCGCTTTGTAATATCAAAGCATGTACATGTACAAATACAATTATTTCAAAATTTAACATATATAAGTAAATCAGTACTCCAAACTTTTTATAGCACACATAACAAAACATAACAAATTTACTTGCGAAGGTGACGTGAATGTAATCCAAATGTCTCACTCAAAAGGACATCGACATAGTGACATTATCATGTTCACCCCTAGCACTAGGTGAACCAAAATCAGACGCTGAAACTATCATCCTCCTCGGGCCCCAAACATATGCTACCACATGATGAGCAAAGATGTGGCCTCATGCTAGTACTCCATGAGGGAATACTCTATGTACGTCCGTGAGCATCTAGCTCGAGAAATATTCTTTGTATGTCTAACAAGGGTTATAGATATCCCCAAAGCATGTGGAGTGTATCAATCTCTATTGTCTCCTTCAATACTTGAGGAACAATCTCAGGTGAGGGGGCTTTACGTGTGGGGAATCTACCCACCTTTGAATAGGTGCATATTGGGTGTACACTGGTCGATCATGTGTAGATCCTTTTCCTCGGCCTTGGAAATCTTAGAAATCAAAATAATTTGGGATATCGTAGAGGATAAACTCGCAATAGATTTTCCTCAGAAAGTATAGTGGCACCTCGTTGTTATTACAAGGTGGAAAATCAAACACCATCCACCATCGGTCCCAATAGTTATTTTTAGTCAAATTATTATTACACCAATGGATGGGAAATCATTTACATGACAACGGAACAGGAAAATTAGTGCGGGGTCCATGTATAAGGTGAATATGAGGTATTTTGAAATTTCTTTTTTCTTTACATCTACATATGACAATTTGTTGGAATAATAAACCCTACAACCCTCTATGTAAGTTGTCCAATGATCAATTTTCCTTGTTGCCACATCAATTTGAACAAGTAATGCCTCTAATGTGTTTGCAAGAGAGGCATGGTGGGGGTTTGTAGATTGTGCATCCCTCATTGTTTTGATTAAATCCTCAATTTCAATTTTGTTTTCAACTATTTGGGCTACTAAATCTTCTTGACTACCCGAGGGATGTTGAGAAATTGTGGGAGTGTCGGGAGGGATGACAGGAATAACAGGGTTTGGTTGTGGTTGATTCCTCGACCTCTAACTGTAATAATAAAAAATATGTATTCAATTCAAATTTTAATCTATAATTATCATATTTTAATGCAATTTTGAGAAAATAATTATGCTTACCTCTTCTCCATGGCACCATCGTCAATTCAGATCTTCCAGTGATCTCAGAAATGATCCTTTGAGCTTGAGAACCAGCTGAATGAAAAAACACAAGGGCACGGTTAAGCTCTGAAACTCACATTTGAGGAAGATAAAATGATAGAGGCTTGGGCCTCCTTTTTTTTATAGTAGGCATAACGTGTACGCGTTATAATGCATACGCGTTATGCTTCGGTGATTCTGAGCCAAACAAATTAAAACGTGAGCATGTTTTAACAAAACGCATACACATTTTGCTTTTTTTTTTTCAGATTCTTGTCCGCTTTTTGGCCCCCAACTTCGGCACTTACCCCTATATATATATATAATGTCTTCTTTGTATATTTTATTTCATGAATAATTTTTTTATGATTTTTGTAGAAAAATATTTTTGTTCATAATTTGTGTGATAATTTTTAAAAATAGATAAAGATAATAAATGAATTGGTGTTTATTTCATTAAAAATCTAAATATAAAATAGGTATTTCTGGACAAACCACAAGTGCTCTCCATTCTCTAATATCTCTGCCGGATCATTTCATTAGCGAGAAGGAAGGGCCTCCTTCCATAAGTGTCCATATTATTACTTTTTTCTTTTGTTGCTCCACCATTGTTATGTGGAGAAGCTCTTGAGCACTCACCATTATTAAATTAAAATAGATTTCATTGAGTGGACCCCATATCATTTCCTCCAATGTTAAATTTTGTAGTTTCGTGGATTTAAAAAAATGGTTGTCATTTAAGGGTTAAATTTGACCACTTTGTCTATCAAACAATGTTTGGGTGATAGTAATTTTTCAATACTACCCTTCAAAAATACAAAATTGTGTAAACATATAAATCAACATATATATATATATATATATATATATGCAATTATTTTATGGCTAAAATCACAAAAAAATATTTAAACAATCATCAAATTTAACCCTACTTTCACAATTGATTTTCCTCACTATTTATGTCTTGATTTGAAGGGTGCTTTTAAATTTTTGTTTGAATTTCAAGTAATGCATATAACCCATCCGTGCAAACTTGAAAAGCCCTCGTCATTGATTTGAAGATGATATTTATTCAAATTATTTGCTTAAATTTACTTTTATGGTCAGTTTAGCATTAAATGAGGATATTTTATATTTAGAAGTGTATTTAATCAGTAGCCATATATAAAAACTTTATCTACAACACATGCATCCAACTATCACATATTAAATTCTAGAGAATTATCTACATTACACATGCGATCAGTGGTTTCATTTATTCAAGGAATAAAATGAAATGAAGGTGGGGTTAGATAGATTAATTTAATTTTACCCAATAGTCTTTGTTAGTGGAACATGTATATAAACTTTAAATAACATATATCCGTATTAAAATTACTAAATTCCAATTTTTAATTTTTAAAATAAATGTATTAAGGTGATACATTTTAATAATTATATAAATGATAAATTGAATGTAGTTTAATAATTAATAATAATAAGATTTATTAATTTGTTAAATTTTAATAGCAGATTTTGTTGGTAGTGTCAAATTTGTTTGAAGAGTGAGAGTCATGAAAACCTTTTTGATATAGCTAGACATGCCAATGTTTCACATTTAATGAGTGTTAAGAACCTAGAATGTTAAAGAGGTATTTTTAGTTACAACTCCACAAGAAAACTCCTTCGAATGATATTTGTTGTTGTTTGGGCAAATGTGGAGAATGGCCTACCATAATGGATGATGCAAAAACCACCTTGTGGGCCATGTTTTGTGGTTATCAATTTCAACTACTACATCAACTCAACTTGAGATGTCAAGTCCATTCCATTTATCCATTTCTCTAAAGTAACATGTGTCATGTACAACCAAATTCCCTTACAATGACATGTGTTATCTACCCATAAATCATAAGGGTTAACATCGCAAACAACTTGTTGACATTAAAAGTATTGATCAACTAGTCATTACTTTATGATTTATCTGCAAAGTACATTCCCTCAACATTCTTCACACAACACCCCCTTTCTCCTGCAAATTTGAAAAAAATCCATGTGGTGTATGTGTTTTTTGTGTATTGTTGTTGGTAAAGAGCATTTCCGTCAAAATCAAATTATCTTTTGAGATGACATGTGTTGCTCAAAGACTAATTAGTGATTCCGAATTATTAGGCATATTCCTATAAGTGCAATATTGCAAGGCACACCCACCCATTCATTACAATATTCCATAGAATATTCTTCTTATCAAGTGACCGAGGAATATTTTACACTTTGCATTCTTACACAAACCGCAAATATGCTCAATGGGACCACAAGTGCGAAGACTCTCGAACATGCCTCCTCATTGGGAGACGAGGATTGATTTACATCTTGCACACATGCATCAACCTGTAACATCTTGTAAAGGTTGAAATACCTAGCTTGAAGGTTCATGCATCCATAGTAATTACTTTGAATTTAATTGTGTGCCTTTGAACCATTAGACCATTATCATTCCATAAATAAAGTAAACTTGTTAGAATGTTAGTATGTGAATGGCACATCATTCTTCATTCAAAACAGGGCCAAAAATGAAATACTTTCAAGGAGAGTGAGACCATGCACATTGACACATTAAAAACTCCTAAGCATAATGGAAAAAAATTGGGAGAGACAATTCAATTTTTAGAAAAGAGCTCAAAATGAGCACCAACATTGGCTCTAGCTTAGGGATGGGTACCACAAGAATCCCATCACAATCCAATGGGAGAAAAAAGGACCACGTGCTTGATCCATTGGGAAAGGAGTCAAGGAGGGAAAACACAACCGACCTCTAAAGAAAATGTGAAACATGTCACGAACATGAAACAAAAGACAAAACCTGATCACTTTGTAGACTTGAGAAAGAAAAGAAACAAAAAAACAAAATACAAACATAGACAACAAAATTGTATGCTATAAAAAACAAGCGTGAAATATTGATTCAATCCAATAAATGTTTGAGATTCCTACCATTAACAAGAAACTCAAGCAATTGTCCTTCCAAGTCTCTTAGGAAGAAAGTATGTTCCCCAATCATGATGTCGATGGAGTAAGGGCCCATCCATAGTGCATCAAAATTTCCATGTTTTCCTTTGTCTTCATGCCTAATATCCCATAGTAGAACCAGATCTCCTACATGGAAGGTTATTGGAGTGACCTTCTTATCAAATATATTTTTAATCTTCTCTATGAATTTGACATGCCTTTGATACGTTTATCTTCTAATTTCATCCAACTCGACAATTTGGTTGATCCTTGCAATGTAAGGATCAACTTCATGATCTTCCCCTAATTACTAAATAAAATGATAGGTAGATAATTGCAAATGAATGGGTAAAAGAGCCTAAATAAAATAAACCAATTCAAATTGTCTCTTTCTTGTAGCTCTCTTAGTTTTAACTCTATCAGCCCATAGTGTATAATTGAGTTGCTCACCCCATCTTTTATTTACCTCTAATGCTCTCCTGAGAATTTTAAGCTGGTTTTAATTGCTTGACTCTGCCTAACCATTTCCTTGTGTATTATAATTAGAGGCATATGTAAGGGCAATACCATACTCTTGGCACATTGTGGCCAAAGGTTTAGCTATGAAATTCATAGTGTTGCTTTCTATTTACACTCCTTGTTTCAACAAAGTTTAAATCCTAAGGTTACATTAGGTTACTTTAAACCTATTCATCCACCTATTCTAGAGATTGTAATTAAGATAAGTGTCCCCTATGTTAGTACATTCCATATTATACCTGAACTTTGTGTTACTTTAGATCATAAAATTTGACGCATTAAATTTTTTTGGCACAAGTAGTGAGACTATATTTGATGATTTTGTTTTACAAGTATTATTTAACACTAAAAAATCTACCTTTATAAAAAAATGGTGGCTAAGTTTTGGTGAGAATCTTGGTTTTATTATCACTTTAAGGAAATTATATCACTCGATCCCCTCTACTTACTTGATTTCAATGGCATATATATTATGAGAAGAATGGAAACAAGTTCTAGCACTAAAGAGGAGGAGCTTGTTGAATTCTTGTAGTTATCTCCCGTAAGAAGTGATTTATCAAAAGATCTATTTCTCTTACTCCTATATCTAAATACACTCCTTTAGCTGAAAAATCAGCCCATTCATCCCCTAAAAATTTCTCTTAGAATTTTGATGGCCCATCAACAAATAAATTATCCTTTTGTTACTTTGAATGAAAAAAGTCTCTTTTCCATGCTTACATATAATCCTATTCCAATTTCATCTATCAAGGAACTTCATTATTTCATAGGTGACTACCAAATTACCCCTATTGAGAACATAAAGTATGTAGCCACTATCTTCATAGTTGACCATATCATAGATGACAACATTTTTGTTAGATTTCTAGCCACTTCCCTCAAAGACAAGGATTTAGATTATTTCCAATCTTTTTTTGATGGAAGTATACATAATTGGGATAAAAGGTACATAGATAATTCAAAGAAAAGGAGGATAATTTGCCACTAGTAGAAGAGCTAACTACTATCAAAAGAGCTCTAACTAAGAATATTTATCACTTCAATCATATGTTCCAAAAAAACCTAAGATTGAATTCCTACAATGATATGCCTTTCCTATCATACATATTTCTTATACTACCTTAAATCCCTCAAATCCAATATTTCAAATTTGATACAATCAATGGGAGGTAAAATGCTTCTCGAATCATATGAAATCGATGTCCTTGTATATAATAGCTTATTTCAGACGTGTAAATTGACTCATAGATCACATCTTCCATTATTCCCTAAAATCTCAAAGGAAATCCCTAGTCAACTATATGTTCCTATCATCACCCAAATCCTTGCAATCCAATTCACATGCTTGAGGCTACCTTAACAATCCCTAGTACCTCAAATAAGATAGATGAAGTAAAGTCTTTTCCTATATGTTTTTACAATGAGTTGATTACCATTAAAGGCATCAAGATCAAGTTTTCCCAATGCCAATGTCCCCATGCAATCTCAAATATCAATGAAATAGTCCTAAGAAGAATGGTCAAATTGCTCAAGGAAACTCTTAAAATTAGCAATATCCCATTATATCCAATCCCAATAGATATTTGGTTACAATATAGAACAACATAAGAGAGGAGGTAGAGATTTGGTGTTACCCATGTGGTTTACCACATGATTCTAATAGTTGTGGGTTTATATTAACTGAAAAATATTTAATTATACATCAAGCTATGGCTCAATAGATGTAGGAAACAAAATAAAGATTGAGAAATTAATAGTTTTTAATGTAATATAACTTATTGACCAGAGAGAGATTTTTGTACCTTGAATACAAGTGGGAAAAATAAACCAAAACTAAATAAAATCAAACAATAATACAAGGTCAAAAAAGAGGTATTTGGAGGGATAAAACATGGCCATAAAAGTACAATTGTTCTAAAAGAGAATGCCCAAATTCCGGTGATCAAAGAGACTCAATTTCAGTTACCTACAAAAAATGACAACAATTGACTCAAAAATATTGGTAAGTAACAAATTTATATCCCATGATAAATAATGAATGGATTCTTGATGCATAGGAAAGGGTCCAATCAACACCAATGAATATTATGGAACATATTAAACAAACTAGTTTGAGCATGATTATGTGGGATACTCTTGATGTTTTCATACAAATGAATCTATTAAAAGACGCATGAAAGCAGTATGTTGATGCATCTAAATCCAAAATAAAGGAAATTTTATAGCCTACTATACTATATTACTCTACTACAGTCAAGAGGTAAATACCAATTATCCCAAGCCTCCTTTCTAAATCTCACTAATTATTAGAAAGTAACTAGTTCATAAGTGGTGAGACTGAAGAAAGGTGTTGATGCATTAGGTAGAGGTTACACTCAAGTGAGATAATAATTTGTTTAGCTGAATGGGGAAACCATCAAAATAATGGATGTAATCAAGAAATTTCCTCTAACCCTATATGCTTTTAGTAGCATTGTTATTTCTTGAGAAATTTCAGTTACTGATCGTCCTCCCATGTTTGCAATTTTTTTATGTAGAGATTTTTCAACTAAAGTAGAAGGATATTTGCCTTTGAATTGGTATCATATTATTCTCATGGAAATGTATGGCACCAAATTTACAATTGAATTTGAACCAATAGCTCAATACCACATGGAATAAATTGATTCAAATCCTCAAGAGGTGAATTGTGTTATTCAAGATGAGATAAATGAATAAAACCACGTTTTTAACACTTATGCAGCTCACAAAGACATTCTAGATGAGAAACTTGACCAATGGGTCAAGGAAAATTGGAGCTTGATCCATTTGAGAGCTTGGAGAAGACAGTCATGAGTACTTATTATTTTTAAGAAGAAGGTTTTCCAACCCCTCAAGTCTTGAAAGAGTCAAAGTAGAAAGAAGGTATGTGGAAGTTGATCTTTAATGGATAAAATTGTAAAACAGTGCAAGTGCATGGGTTTTTCTTCACTCTCACATGTTATGATTTAACTGTACATTTAGAACTTTTGTAGAGTACGAGGCTCTATTTTTGGGTCGTGGATCACTAAAAGGAAAAAGGTTAAGTTACTAAGTCTTTGGTGATACTAAATTGATGATAAACATGTGAGATCCTTTTTTTGTAAAAAAGTTTATTGAAATATTTTTAGATACTACGGGAGTTAATGACCCAACAACTTGACACACTTCATGATGCACTAATGCATGGTGAGTCCTCTCAACTAGATGTGTAAATGCAAGGGTAACTACTCCCCTAGGGACTGTGGGATTAGAACCTAGGTGGCTGGATAACGAGCACTTAGGCCCCACCATCAGGCCACACCCTTATGCCTAAGCACGTAATCCGCCTATAGAAAATCCCAATGAAAAAAATGAGGCATAAGATAAGATGGTCAGCTGTAGGTGTTCAACTTGATCCACCAAATGACGCCTTAAAAACTAAAATTTGAGTTAAACTTCTAGTGAGGCATGTTTCCCCTTATAAAAATTTCCATTCAATTTTTTTAAGAATGATGGTAAAATTTCTAATTTTATTCAACAAGAGGCTAATTTTTCCAAATAATTATAGCTAATATTAGAGGATTAATACCGAAATCAAATCATTCAGTAAAAATCCAAAATTTTATCTAAGGAATTAGTAATTCTTGAAATCATGTTTAGTTTGTATGACCAAATAAGAGAAGGAAATATAAATGTATTGATCAAGAAAGAGGATTATATAGAGGTCGCGGTTATCCCTAACAAAATCTTGGTGTCATAAAAGGTATGTAATTTTGAGAAACAAATATTTTGTTAAAAACATTTAAGGAGTGTGATAACATCATAGCTTGGAGCTATAAGGAATTGAACGATTGTAAATAAAAGTATAATTCAACATAAGAGCTCATGCATAACATCAAGCCCATCGGGAAAAACGAAGACCCTTGAATCCTAAGATTGGGCCTCTTATGAGGAAAGATTTGAAAAATGTGGTAGAGACTTATGCTACTTACCTAATCCAACATTCAATGTGGGTTTCCAATTTGGTTACAATTATAAAGAAAAATTGAGACATACACCTTTCTATGAATTTTAGAGATTTGAAAAGGGACTCTTTCAAGGATCATTATCCTTTTCCCTCCATGCATAAGATTTTGCAAATGGTCGTTAAAGTAAAGAGGTTTTCATTATTGGATGGTTGTTCAAGCTATAACCATGTTTGGGTAAAGAGGAAGACCAATACAAACAACATTTACAATGAAGTGGGAAAATTTTCATATGATAGAATGTCTTTTGATTTTTCTAATTTGAAGATCACATTTTTAAAAAGAAATGGATATAGCCTTTAAAGCACTAATTAATAAAATTATTTAAGATTATATAGATGACATCATTATGTTTTTAAAAATGGGTAGATCATGTCCTACATTAAGAGTGCATATTTGAAAGATGGGTTTAACAATTGATTTGAATAGAACCTTGCTCATACTTGGGTTGTCCTTTCCATTTCTCAACTTTACTATATTTTCTTGGAAAAAATAAACATTGTGATAAAGTTCATTGTTGGTATTTCAAGTTTAGTAAGACCAATCAAATTAATGTTGAAGAAAAATCAGGTGTTTAAATGGAATCTAGAAGGAAAATAAAATTTTGATCAAATCAAGAAAATTGGTAAGGTATTAGTTCTAGTTAGCCTCAATTCGATCAAGAGTTCATTCTCTATGCTTTTGGAAGAGAAAATAGTATAGTTGTTTTAACACAAAGATAAGTAATGATTAAGGCATCTTAATGAATTCATGAGCCAAAACCTCAAGGATTATAAGGTTAAGTAAATTTTTATTGAAAAAAACCTTTTACATTGCTTAGAGATTTGAAAAAATCAAACATATTTTAACAATATAATTCAAGATTTTGTACACACCCAAGTGTGAAGGATTACATTCTTTATAGATAAAATATTTTGACCAGAGCTATGAACCGGAGTACATTCAACCAAGATATAGCATTAAGCTCAACAATTAGTGAATAGGAACAACCACACATGAACACACTTCTAGCACAAGTCTTCTCAAACCAGAATCTACCTCTGTTAAACCATCCTTCCAGCCATGCCACCTCGAGCATTACCACCCCAAATGGGGATCATGCCTTAGTGGGATTTGAACCTGGGTGGATCCGGATACAACCATCTGTCTTAACCACTCCACCCAAACCCCATTAGAATTGTGAAGTATTACATTATGGGTATATAATCAATGAGAATAGGGTTGGATGGATTTCCAAAATAACTAGATTTAAAATCAACATCAAGTCCACCAAGATATCGAGAAGAAAAACTTAGTGTCAACAAGTATTAAAATATTTCGATGAATTTGAAGTTCTTATTTATGTCTAAAATAATCAAATTAAATATGATAATGGCGAAGAAGAAGGAATTGGATAAGCCAAAAGGTAAACTACTTAGAAACAAGACAATACCCTATAGGATTTAATAGAACCAAGAGACAAAAATCAAACTTTACACTTTTCGTTATGAGTTAGTCAATGAGATTATCTCTAAAAGGAATTTTGAAGGGATCCTTCTCAAATACATTGAGCCAAAAAGAGTTGAGAAATTTTTTTCATGAATTTCAACAAAGTTCTTCAAGTGAGCACTTTTCTCCTTAGAGGACAGTTACTAAATTACGTGAGTTGGTTACTAACAAACGATATTGTCAAATTCATTCACTTGGGTTAAGAATTACAAATAATGATTTCTTTTCTGAGGTAGAAACAAGAAATCACCTCTTCTATTGCAACCATTTTTTACATATTATATTTTTCCCCTTTGGGTTGGCTTCATTGGAATGATTTCTTTGCCTTCATGTATTGGTCACAAACGGATTTTTACAACCACAAATTTCTTCACACAATGGACAAAATAAGTACCTATGAAGGAATTAATAGAAAGAGTCGTCATATATTTTCTAGAAAGCATCATTACAAGGTTCAAATTTCCTAATACATTTATTTATAATAGTGTTAAAGCTTTTGTAGGACAAATATGCCATATTTTTATCTCAACGATACCATTTCTTTGAATAATTATTCCAATCAAGATCCCTAATGGAATAGGCTTGTAGAATCCAACACATAAGAATATGAATAGGATTATGAAAAGAACAAATGAATATAATCAAAGGTCATGAAATACCAAAGTAAGAGGATTTGTACGAGAAGATGTAATCACTCTTAAACAAACATTGGGAATTCTCCTTACATGTTGGTTTACAGAAAACAAACATTATTACCTCTTATAATTGAGCTTCTAATCATGGATTTCACAAAAAATAGAACTTTAGCATCATTATTATATAATAATCAGATTGAAAGATATCATGATGAGTCTCTAGAGAGAAATAAAAAGTTTTTGGAGCCCAAATTTGTACCCTTGAGGATTTAGAGGAAGTAATAATGGTGGATCATTGTAGTTATTTTTTCCTTCTTAAATCAAGCTTAATTTGAGGCCAACAAATGAAAAAGTTGTTAAATCCTTACTCTTAAAGCTCCATGATACCTAAGGATACACCCTCAACAACCTTAAAGTATGGAAATAACATTTGATTGATAGGAGATGTACAACCTACCCAATTAACAATCCTAACCACTATGATTTTCCACCTTTTGTCACTAATGAAAGAATAAAAATGTTACATTTAAGATTGGACAAAGGTTGCAAGAAAACAAATTTTAAGGTAAATATGTACATAATCCATAAGCTCATTGTCCTAAAATAGACAAAATAAACATGGAAGAGCTCATAGAAATCAATCCTTATTATAGCAACAAAGATCTTAAAATAATTTATAGTCCTAAGTGAAGATATTAGTAGAACACAAGGATTAATGAAAATATTTTAAAAGAATTTGGTCAAATTAACCATGATCAATGTATAGAATCCATTATATGAAGAGTATTTAAAATCAAACCAAATGGACTAATAACAACTAAAAGAGGACAAAAATTACACAAATTTTGCACAATCCACCACAATTCAAACTTATAAGTAAATCTTACATAGACCCATCATTATGCATCAAAGTGGTATGTTAGAAAACATCAAGACACTGACTTGAGACTATTTGTAAAAAACAAAAACAAATAAGATCGTGTGAGGATTTCATAACTCAATAGCTACAAATTCCTATGTGTCACAAATAACCATTTCATTACCAAACAATGGTCTTTAAATTCTATGATCTTTAGAAAATATACAACACTTTTTCAACATATCATGACATTTAAACCTTGAATCAAAATGACTTCTATGCATAAGAGGCTCAAATTTGCAAGGGACAAGATTTCCTTTCCAAGAAACAACATTTTCTCATGATCCAAAAGACCAAGATGAAGGGTTTGTTCTACAATTTAAAACATATCCTCCCTACAAAATGTTCCACAAGTGGAAAGGAAAAATTTCTCCAAATATTTCCTAGAGGATAAATTAGAGGATAATAATAATCTTCTTGACACCACTAGATGATATCGATAATCCACCAATGAATGAAGAGAATGCAAGATATCTAGATCACTAAAAATATAACAAGTATCTCAAATGCCAAGTTCAAATAGAGGGAAACACAAAATTTTCTTGTAAAAATAAAATTACAATACAAAATAGAGCCCTAAAAATAAAAATGAATCTCAAAGAGGAATGAAGCATGTGCAAAACCATAAAATTAGGGGCTTAAAGGAGTATGAAATTTTCACTTATCCATGAGATCTGAATTTCACTCAAAGGGGTGATGGGAGAGATCTATTTTGAGTGCATGGATTACTTAACTCTCTAATTTGATGTTGGTGAAAATCCAGAGAGAATATCCATTATAGAATCATATTTTAAATAAGGGAGAACACCTCATGAGAAAATGTCCATTCTAGAAGCATTTTGCAAGTTCACATATTTGTGCAATGTGGCATAAATCTAGAGATTTTCCACAAAAGGATCCAATGTTGTTCATTTCCTCACTACAATATATTGTAGGCTCTAGATATACAAGATTGTTCCAAGTGGAATAATCTCAAAGTTCCAAGCTTCAAAATTCTCTTATGTTGCCTCTATTGTCTCTATCGTCATAAGTGCAACGCTATAAAATTGCACCACATGGCGCAATCTCTAAGTAAGTAACAATTCAATACTATTTGACACTCATTACCTTTGTCTCATTTCTATGTTGACTCGGGTTTAAAATATTACACCACATGGAAAAATATTGTATTCTTGTTCACTTTAAAAACCTATGAATTTTGAGCCAAGCCTTTAAATTCATACAATCTATGAAATTATGAGAAATTTCCATGTGGTAGGACCTTACACCCTCTTAACTAGTCAACCATGTCTTAGACATTTGACTTCAACCTTCTAAATTAACCCTTTCATCAAAATATTAACAAAGTATTGTAGAGCCTTTTGCACTCCACTCTAAAATACTAATGATTCCATATAGAAATGTTGTGTTCCTCCATTTGCCTTCAATGTAGGATAATTCTCAAACATGAAAATATTATGGCTGATAGTATTGACCACGATCAATCCCATCTGATTTTTTGTTCCAAATGAAGTTATGCCTCATCTAATGCCATGATCAAATCAAAATAACCATATTTTCCTCTAACTAGTCATAAATATGAGTGTAAACGCACTAAAGAACTCAAAATTCATTCTCAAGATATCATATTTTAATCCTTAGACCCCAAAAATGTAAATGAACAATTTTGGGCACCAACATTGGCTCCTACTATGGTATATGTACTTCTACGGGTACCAAGAGATCTTAGAATCCTTGTTAAAGTAGAATGACAAAATGAGACAATTTTAAACATGATAAACCACCTTGGGACCATTATTCAATCAAAAATAACAGGAAATACTTTTGACAAGTTTTAAGCACTTATAATCGACACCCATAACCAAAAATGAATATCCAATTGATTTAAAACCACGTCAAGCTAATAATAGAGAACTACAAGTGTTTTTCAATGTTATTATAATTCTCCCATTCAATATTGAGACCAACTTACATACTCAACTTCAAAGACATATATTATGCACATTTTTTTCATGCAAAATGTTTAAAGATGAAAAATTCAAAAAAATACATGAAAACTTAAGTCACCCTTAAAAATCCTTGAACCGGGTAATGTAAACCTAGCCTCTGACCAATTTATGACTATATATAACCAATCATGGCCAAGAGGGATGTGATGAATATATTTTTAAAGTGTGTTTCATTTGTAGGTAAGATGTTGGGAAGAAATTCATGGATTCATTTTGTTCCACTTTGAAGAAACTTCTCCCAGAGGCCTAAAAAGGCCTATTTTCAAGATTTTTACAGTTAGTGAACACCCTCTGAGAATGAACAGAGTGGAACAAATGCATCCAATAAGTGTTTTGAGAATATATGAGATCATCGAGAGGTAGTTTAGGAAAGTTATGTAAGGAAAATAAGGTTTAGGAACACGTTAGGAAATCTTAGAGCAAAGAATGATTAACACAGAAATATAAATTGATATTGTATTTAACATATATTCTTCATAATACAATGGCTATTATATAGCCAGAATGTTGTTGAACAACTTCCTATAAAATAGGAAGTATACAAAACAATAAACTTCCGTACTAATATATTGTTATACATCTGTTATAACAATATAAACATACTAACAAATAATAATAAACCATGTGAATACTAATTCCTAACTTTCCCCCTTAGTGTTTACATGGTAGAAAAATATCCACACTCTCAACTGCAGTATGCTCACCCCTGTGGCATGTCCAAATCTGTGACTCATGACCTTGATCCAAAAGAAAGGCTCTCTCCTTCCATGGTTTTAAACAGGCTTACCACAAACCTTGATGCGACAGGAACCTCATCAACTGTCGACCTCATGTGGTTTTCTGGATCCTCCCACAAACCCTTTCAAGATCCATGAACTGACTTACTCTGGTGCTACTGTTCACCACTATGCTTATACATCAGGGAATTATGTAGGAAACACAACTTGCATATCACAAAACTGCAGAATAGAAGAAATACTGAAAAAATTTCACATTACTTCCTATAAGAATCGTAATGTTCTTAATTGTAGTCTCTATCTTTGATCAGCGCCACTCGATCTCGAACAAGATAGAAAACTACCACGCCACTTGGAAGCTTTCCTTGACTAAGCCGTTTTGGGTGCGAGTAATGGGAATGGAACACCTGTATGTATTCCCCCACAATGTGAAATTCCACTCACATAGATACCGAGAAGCAAAATGCATCGAAGAACATACTCCTAAATGGATCTTGCTAGTTAGGTCTTCACGCAGATGGTCATTAATGCTAGTGAACGTATTCTTCTACCTGACCATCTTCCAACGAATACGGCAATGAGGACCAAGTCACCAGAGGATCACCGGCAGGTCATCTCGCACTCCAACACAACTTTCTTTCCAACATCCATCAAATACAAAACAAAACAGAACTCGAAAAAGAATCACACCAAGCTGAAACCGGAACACCGCAAAACTCAAAAACAAGTATTCACACTGCACACTGCCACCAAATCATTCTCATGCGCCCCATCATTGGTGATCGACAAGAGGTCATTGTTCGACCTCCTTCCTCCGATGCCTCCTTCCTCCATCTTCATGTAGCTAGCTCAGCTAGATTTGATCATGGAGCTCAAATGCATATCAAAGGACGCCGAATTCCACCGATAGTGGCCCAAATGAAATGTAGGCACTTTTCTTTTTTTTTTTTTCTTTTTTTATGACTCTAACTCTTGACTTTGACAATGACTATTTTAAATCGGACAAAAAGACTCGACTAGATTAAAAAGTAATAAAATGAGATTACTTTTTAAATGAAAATGAGTATTAAAAAATCCTAAAATCACCTATATGGAATTATTTGACTTGTCAAACTTTTGACACTTTCGTAATAACATTTAACTAAACAAAAAAAAACACTAAAGACTCATATTACTATTGGGGTATTTTACACTTGTTTTGAATGGTACAGCATTACCTAATAAACAATTGGACCAAAGATGATATGAATGGCTATATTGGAAAAAGACTCTAAACACATAAACACCTTACAAATAAATAAACCAACACTGGCTAAACAAAATTTTAAGTGGCTAACAATTGTGAATTTTCTCTTTAATCAAACTACAACCTTTTTATGTAAAATGAGGGGCGGTTCGGATAGGAACAGACCACTAATATAGTATACGTGAAGATTGCTCTTATAGCGTGAAGAGAAATATCTATAACTAAATAATTAAAAATTGACTTATCTTCACACAATGACAATGAATGGCAGCAGACTTTAGAATGTTATCACACAACTCGCAAACTACCTATCGACTATACAAGCAAGAAAAATTCGACAACCAAATTTTAACACAAACGATTATAACTTTGCATGTAGACAAGGACCGCCACCTGTAATGTTGTTATGAAGGGGGCATAAAAACCATTTCAATGCAAAACTATTGCCAAAAAAAATCGAACGAACCAAGCAAGTAGGAGATCCTGAGCGGTTTATGATGTAGGTTGTCGTGCGATTGAATTGATGCAAAGGCCGTGATCCGGATGGAGACAGATTCACCAATCATAAACCCACCACTACAAATCATACTAGAAACCACGATACTCAATGAAGTCGAGAACATGCAAGAATCTCCAAGCAGAGATAAATGAATTTTATTAGATCCGGTGGCATCGTGTAATTGCCTCATGTCTTCTTCTAATGCGCAGTGCTTTGATAGAATATTAAATGCACAGAGAGCACTCTAGTCGATCACTTTAGGCTTAGATATGGTGACCAAAGATGACGGCAAAGGGAAGACTCCTTTAGAGTAATTTGATTATTTATAAAAATGGATGCATGCGCTGGAAGCAAGATGTGGATCTGAACGCATCACAACAAAATAATATTTCTCATAGTAAAATAACTAATCTGTGCATTACCCCTGGGAATGGCCCACCGTGTTTAGCAATTCAAATGCAAAATGTAATCGACTCTATTCAGATCTTCACATAATTTGGGACAACACAAAGAAAGCCGCCCCTCGTAGACAATTATTTCTCCATCAAGGAAGCAACGCTCTAATACCAAATCTTAGAGCAGCAACAGATTAACACAGAAATATAAATTGATAATGTATTTAACATATATTCTCTTGTAATACAATGGCTATTATATATCCAAGAATGTTGTTGAACAACTTCTTATAAAATAGGAAGTATGCAAAACAATAAACTTCCCGTACTAATATATTGTTATACATTTGTTATAACAATATAAACATACTAACAAATAATAATAAACCATGTGAATACTAATTCCTAACAAAACACCGGGCTATTTATGGCTTGGTGTAAGGAAATGAAGGTAGTAAAAAAGCTAGTGGGATTGTTCTAAATGGTTTAGAAGCTTCATGATGAATCGAGAGCAAACCAGATACTAATACGAAATATAAGAAGGCCTACTTCACATAAAAAAAATATTTTATCAGATTCTACTATCTGTATTTTGAGATATTGACCCAACCGTGTAGATGAATATCCCTAATCCCGGTGGGGATTCAAATAAGAATTACAAGAGTTATATGGAGATTTTATGCATAAATAAAATATGAATGTGACATATGAAATTTCTCTTTACTCAAAATGTGTTGGTTGTCATTTTCATCATCATACTTTTTTATGGCAATCCCTTTCACCGGCGCATAAGCTTGAGCAAAATAAAAAGGAGGGTAAATTTCAAATTTTAGGAAGAATTGGATCCTAAAAGTTGTATACATGATCTTGGAAGACTTTTTGGATTCAAAATAATATAATGTTTTCCTAGGTAACTCTCAGGGAAGCTCTTAGGGTAAAAAATCACCCTCGATGTCTATTTATAGTAGTTGTTGGTGAAGGTGGGATTTCAAAAGTAGAGATGGAAGATTTTTCACACTCATGATGCACATTTGCACATAATTAAAAGGTAAATTACGTGCAAAAATTTGTGCCACTAAGGAGAGAGGATGTGTTTGGATCTTGCGTCACTTAAAAACTCACTTGGTTGGTTAGGTGAGTGTTATGCACTCACAAGTCATTTGCCCCCCTCTCCATGTTCAAGATGACCCATGATGCACCTAGGAGATCTTAAAGCACATTTTAACCTGGTTAAAAATTTCTTGAGGTGTAAAAATTTCACCAAGGAGGATCCTCGTCACTTAAAACACCTCTTTGGGTGTTAGACTCATGTTTTCAACTCATCCTCGCACTAAGCCCCCTTTCTAATGATAAACCCTACCCTTGGTGAATTTTTACAAGAATGCTGAAAATTTTCACCGTATTTCCCTTTAAAAATGTGGTAAGGGACATGAGATCTTCCTGCATAAATTTATCAAGTTTTCATCCACCCTCAACCCAAAGTTAAGCCAAACATGGTCTAAGGTGAGTTAAAAGGTGAGTTTGCAAAGCTAGTGCTAAGAGGTGAATATTCAAACATACTTAGCCATATTTTGGGATTATTTTAAAAAAATTATTTCCCTCATTTATGAATATAATTCTTCCATAAAGAACAGACAACCCCATTTTCAAATCACTCTTTTTCTCATACCTCACAAACCCCTACTCCGATCTCCACGAAATTTGAACTGAAGCTTCCCTACATGAAAGCCTTTGGAATGAGTGTTTGCATGAACTCATTAATTACCTCATCCATTTTTTATATTCATGTGAAACGTAAATCCATATAAAATTTCCTCCTCATATATCTAGAGTTGCAACAAGCCAAATGAGCTAAAAATCAGAGCATAAGATCCTCAAAACATTAGCTTTCCAATGTGAACATTCTTACACCATGAAAATGGGTAGGATTGGAGTTATGAAGGAATTTTATATTTCTACATTATACCCTATATGATGAAGAAAACATAGAACTACAAGTTTACTTTTCATTTTGTGAAGATCCGTAGATGAGAAAAATCGTTGAAAATTGGAGCAAAGAATCCAGAGAGAAGTAGAATTTTTGGAGAGATTGTTCACTCGATCCGACACCCCATGGCCAATGTATATTTTTAGTAAGTACCCATTCAAAAAATTAATAAGGGTAGTAGGTAAGAAGAAATAATGGATTCAAGACACTAAGTTCATTCCCTAGAGGAAAAGTGCTCAAAAGTGACAATTCCGTGAAATTACCAAAACTAGTCACCCAAGAAGAACTTACTAAAAAATAGTAAGTGTCCAAAAAAGGATAAAAATGGTCATGGTTTTTCATCCTCTATTCCCAATTAATTTCAACCTTCATAGAGGAAAACTCATGTTTTCAAAGGGTGGATAATGGCATTGTGTCTCAAGCATAAGAAGAGTCTTCTCGGTCCCAAATTTGGTCATCAATATGGAACATTCTAGTCTCGCAGTGTGTTTCTCACTTCGCCGGATGGGTTGATCAAAGGATTGAATCATGTTCCATAAAATATCTCACCTTCACTCATCACATGATTGGAGTTATCTTCACCTCATCTCATGGATGGATCCATTTCCCAAGGCCCTAGATCATTAGGTTGAATTGTGTAGGAATGGTCTCAAGTTGCATCAAGAACTTGGCATTTTGGGAGGCATTGCAGTGTTTCAAAGGTTTGAATGTTTGTTCAAGTGAGGTAAATCACCCTTCATTGTCTTCAATGATCAAAGTCTCATCACCTTTCCTTTCAATGAAATTCAAATATGCTACAAAGGTGCATCATTCTAGTGAGGTCTTAAAGGGGAAAAGTTTTAAAGAATCAATCTTCATGATATAGAGCATCATTGTGTTGTAGAAGGTCATCATGGATCAAAATGTCATCTTCAACACCATCGGAGCTGATCTACATCAAGGGCGGAGGCATATTCATCCATGCTTTGGAGAATTTCTTCTTTTATCTCCTCATTCTTTCTCCTCTTCTCTTCCCCATTTTCTAATTCTCCATTGTAAGCAATCATTGTAATTTTTCTTATTTACTTAAATGGATTTCTAAAGTTGCATTGTAAAATTCCTTTTGATTTATAAAAAGGGGACTTATTCACTCACTTCCTAAGAAGATGGAAATTCACAAGTGGAATAAGAATGTAAAAAGTCATGTGGGGGTAGATGAAGAGGCAATTCACAATGCTATAAATTGGAATGGCTTCTCCATTCCAAGGGATCTTGAAAATTTTAGTTCTTGGTAGAAATTGTGGATTGTGGTTGGATTTTGAGATTTTATCACCAACATAATAAATAAAAGCTACATTTCTTCCATTTCCTTTCTCATGTTTTCCTCTATTTCTCTCTCTTTTCTACACTTTACAAGTATAGTGATCAAGAAGGAACTTTGCATCCTTGATAGATGAATCTAAGGAACTGTGTGTCTTTAATTTTTTAGTCTCACTAATGACTTACATTTTTGCATTCCTTTGATTAAATGTTGAACTACTCTAGTTATTGGGTGTGAAATATGTTATTTCCTACTCACAATGATAACCTTCCATTTCCTAATTTCTCTCCTTTACCCCTCATCACTTAATTTCCTCCTTGTACCCCATACAAGCACTTTTCCATAGGTTTAGTGAAGTGTTCTTGTGTGATCCCCAACCTATTTGGCCACCCCACAACATTAGATAGAATTAGGATAGTTTTCATTCAATAATGGGAACCTACCTATACATAAGAAGATGGGTTAGCCTTGTGAGAATTGGTGGAAACACATAATTTTCCACTCAAAAAATTATTTCACCAACAATTTTTGGCAAATACGCTAGGGAGATATTTTCCCACGTGCACCTATAAAGATCTCTACAAAATACAAAAAAAAATATATTCCAAAAAATAAAATAAAAATAGGTTTCAAAGAAAAAACAAATTTTGAAGGAAACTCCATCAAGGAAAAATATTTATCACGTTTGTTTCCACATCACAATGACAAAGTTTCAAGATTGGAGTTTGGTACCAATGAGTGAAAAGTGAAGGAGAAGAAGAAGATGACTACCAAGAAATGTAAATATTTGATTAGCCATCATTCTCGGAAACATCTCTTGTAAAAGAAAAGTTTCGCTAAGGGAAATAAGGTCCATACTATCTCTGCAATAGCCATGAAAAGATTGTCTAGAATGGAGAAGATTTTTGTTTGTAAAGATCCTATCATCAAGACATGGTGGCTCCAATTCAAGTGGACTATTGCTAGAGGGATGAAAATGGGAATTGTCATTGTTGATGATTGAGAATCCAAGAAATGGATGAAGAGAATTCATAAGAGATATGAGATGTTGTATAAAGGGCATGATGGTGGAGAATCTACTAAAGGTAAAATTTTCAACTTCAAGCAACTCGACTAACAAGTTAAGAACATTGTATTTCATCTCTCCTTCCTTTAGATGACTTACTTACATATGGAGATGAAGAAATGGATGCCTTGAGAAGATATTTTTTGCAAAAAGCTTCGAGTGTGAAGAAGGAAATTATAAGCCCAAATCCTACCATGAAGTTTGAATTATAATTTTCCTTGCAAAGAAGGTATGAACATATTGAAACACTTCATAATATTGAGGAAGAAGAAACTCAAGAAGATCTTGATGATTGTCCACACTATGAGGTGTTCATTCCTGGAAGATTCTTGTGTACCTCTAATGAATGCTATATTCTTGAACCTTCCTGATGAGAATAAAATCAGCACCTTGGAAGAGGAGGAAGAAGATACAATAGTTGAACCTCCATTCATCAACTCATTCTGGCTCGAGGCACAACCCATTGGAGAAATAATGGATTCAAGATATGAAGATTCTTGTTCTATGAAAGATGATCTAAAACTCTCTAAGGACTCCATCAACAATGAAGAAGTATGAGAATTCAATCCTTCATCCCAGACTCAAGATGATGAATTTGAGGTAATCATGGATAATATCCTTTCCAATTTTGACTCTTTAATTGATATAAAAATGTTGAATGATGAAATGGAGATAGTTGGAGAATCAAATTCACTTATTGATTCAATCGTGGGTGAAAAATGAAAGAGTCCAATTTCTTTCTCAAAACCAATATGGATGAGAAAGTCATGACATGATATCTCTCAAGGAGTGTAATGTTGATCACCATAGTAAGTATGGATCCTTTCTTTTCTTTATGGAAAATAATATTCTATATGGAATGATCAAGATGGATTTGAAATATTTCTTTCACATTGCATTATTCTTCCTATCATGAGGATGACCTAAGGGATCTTGAGCTCAAATGTGTGCCCTTCCCTGCATAAAGCATGGATTTATTCTCCCTATCAAAAGTGTTGAAAATCAAGTATTCTCATCCTCATGATAAAGTGAGTTCCAGATGACGAGAAACATAGAGCAGGAGAACGAGGATGTTTCAAATGAATTTTGGCCATGTGTAGATCATATTTTCAATCATCTCCTTGAGGCCCATGAAAATAATCTTTTAATGAAAATAATGAGCACATGGAAGATTTGAAAGAGAAATTAGTTGAAGACATCTTGAGGACTGCGGAAGAAACTAAGGACCCTCAACTCAGTCTTGAGATCCTGACCTGTGCCATGGAAATACAAGATAAGTATGAGTCAAGTTATGTTTCTTATTTCAATGCTCTAATGATTGATAATGGGACAAAGTGAGATTACATTCATGATGAACTAGAAAGAAAATAAAATGCTTGATTTTTCATTTTATGGATGTAGATCATGCATGATGAAATCACATCCATCATGGAAAGTGATATTCCTTCGAGAAATTGAAAGTGAATCGAGTCATAGGAATTGAAGAAAATAAAATCAGGAACAAATGAATGAGAATATGCAAGAACCTTGTGAATGGAGTCAAAATCAGATTGCTTTCACCATTTTTGAAACCTATGTTGATTTTGAACATGATTCTATGTTACAAATCTTACTCAAGGATGATGAATTCCTCACATCAATAACATAGCCTCTATTTCTAGAAGTAATTGTTTAGAACAACAAAGTGAGAAGCTAGAAGAGGCTTGTGAATGGGAAAAGAATCAAGTTTCTCTCACCACTTCTGGATTCCCCACTAATTCAAGGAATGATTTCATGCTGTAATATTCATTCATGGATGGTGAATTCCTTCATGGAAAAAGTGGAGACTCTACCTTTGATAACATGGAGGAATGGTTTCTCATATTCACAAAACATCAAGTTGAGGCTATAAGAGGAAATATTTTCAAGCATGTTACAAAATGGTCATTGGATGCAAGAATGTTCTCTATGTAATATCAATATGAAGATGAAACCTTGGTATTTCTCCTTCTTCTCAAACCATGCAAATCCATCACAAGAGCATGACATGATCAGATAATGATCTTCGAGCTCCAGAGGTCTAAATTCAGCCCATTGTTTTTTGATGGTTCATTTTTCTATCAACCGTTTCTTTGAGTGTGTGTAAATTCTTCTCCCACCTCTCGTAAATTGCCATCCCTGTGTAATATAGTTTCCTTCCTTTATGTGTTTTTTTTTTGGTGTGTTTCCATTTCATTTCATGTGTTTTTTTCTTATTTCTTGTGTTTGTGGTGAAGAAATGTGACTCCATAAGCTAATGGACAAGGTAATTGGTCTACATAGTAGATTGAGATTATGGGATTCCTTATTATCCTATCCTCACTTGTGCTCGATCTAGAACAAGTACCCAATATATAACCAAATGTTTTCATGCAAATGTTTAGCATGAAAAATTCATAAAATTTGACATGACAACTTAAGTCACCCTTGAAAATCCTTCTAACCGAGTAAAGTAAACATGCCCTCGGCCAATATTTGACTATGTAAACCCCATCATGGATGAGAGGGATGTGATAAATATATTTCTTAAAAAAATTTCATGTGTAGGTAAGATGGTGGGAAGTAATTCATGGATTCATTTTTATCCACTTTGAAGGAAGTACTCCCAAAGGCCTATTTTAGGATTTTTGCACCTAGTGAATACCTCCGGTAATGAACAAAGAAGAGAAAATGCATCCAAGAAATTTTTTCTAGAGATATGAGATAATCAGAGGTAGTTAATGAATTTTTTTCAAGGAAAATCAGGTTTAGAAATAATTTATCAAACATTGGGCTACTTATGGCTTGGTGTAAGGGAAATGAAGGTAGTAAAAAAAGCTAGTGGGATTGTTCTGAATGGTTCAAGAGACTCGAGATGAATTGGAGAGAAACCAAATACTCATCAGAAATATAAGAAGGCCTAATTCATATTGAAAATTTTTGGGAGATTCTACCATTTGGATTTTGAGATATTGGCTTGGTAGTGCAGATGAAGATCCCTAATCTTGGTGGGGATTCAAATGAAATTTCAGGAGTTATATGGAGATATGATACCTGATTAAAATTAAAATGTGACATATACAATTCCCTCTTCACTCAAAATGTGTTGGTTATCATTTTCATCATCATACTTTTTGGTGGTAGTCCCTTTCATCGACGCACGAGCTTGAACAAAATAACAAATGGAGGTAAATTTAAAATTTCATGAAGAATTGGCTCCTAAAATTTGTATGAATGATCTCATCAAACATTTTTTATTCCAAATAATATAAGGTTTCCTAGGTAACTCTCATATAATATCCAAGGGAAAATACTCACTCTCGATGTCTATTTATAGTAGTTGTTAGTGAAGGCAGGCTTCCAAAAGTGGACATGGCACATTTTCACACCCATGATGCACTCTTTAACCTTTGAACCTGTTGAAAATATTAATTAGGTGAAAATTTTTGTGCCACCAAGGAGAGAGGATGTGTTTTGGAGCTTGCATCACTTAAAAGCTCACTTGGTTGGTTAGGTGAGTGTTATGCACTCACAAGTCATTTTGGCCCCCTCTCCATGTTGAGTATGACCTATGGCTCAGCTAGGAGATATTTTTCACATTTTCATATGGTGAAAAATTTCATGAGGTGAAAAAAATGTGCTACCAAGAGATGATCCTCTCTCGTCACTTAAAACACCTCTTTGGGTGTTAGGTTCATGTTTTCAAATCATCCTTACACCTACCCCTCTTTCTCATGATAAACCCTACCCTTGGCACATTTTTCCAAGCATGATACACCTTTTCACCTCATTTCCCCTTACCAAATGTGGTAAGTACATGAGAGCTTCCCAGACCCATTTAGCAAGTGTCAATCCACCCTTAACCCATGTCAAGTCAAACATGGTCTAAGGTGAGTTTGTAAAGCTACTGCTAAGAGGTGAATATTTAAACATAATTAGCCATATTTTGGGATTATTTTCAAATTTTTATTTCCTCCATTTTGAATATGATGCTTCCATGAATAACCATACAACCCCATGCTCAAATCACTCTTTTTCTCATACCTCACAAACCCCTGCTCCGATCTCCATGAAATTTGAACTGAAGCTTCACTACCTGAAAGAATTTGGAAAGAGTGTTGACATGACCTCATTAATTCCATAATCCATTTTTATATTCATCTGAAACTTTTATCCATGGAAAAATTCCTCCTCATATATCTAGAGTTGCAAAGTGAGCCAAATGAGCTAAAAATCGGAGCATGAGATCCTCAAAAAATTAGCTTTCCAATGAGCACTTTATTACACCATGAAAATGGGTAATATTGGAGTTATGAAGCACAATTATTTTATTGAATTATTCCCTATTGGAAAAATAAAATTCATACCTGCAAGTTCACTTTTCATTTCATGAAGATTCGGATGAGAGAAATCCCGAAAATTGGAGCAAAGCATCCTAGTGAGAAGTATAATTTTTGGAGACCTTTTTCAACCCGATCCAAAACCCTATGGCCAATGTATATTTTTAGTAAGTCCCCATTCAATAAAATTACTAAGGGTAGTAGGTCCAAAGGATGAATGTATTCAAGACACTAAGTTCATTCCCAAGAGGAAAAATTCTCAAAAGTGACAATTCGGTGAAATTACCAAAACTAGTCCAAGAAGAACTTACTAAAAATAGTAAGTGTCTAGAAAAGGCTCAAAATGGTCATGGTTGTTCATACTCCATTCCTCACTAATTTCAACCTTCACGGAGGTCAAAATCATGTTTTCAAAGGGTGGATAATGGAATTATGTCTCAAGCAAGAGAAGTGCCTTCCCAATTTTCAATTTTGGTCACAATGGAGCATTCTGGTCTCTGTGTGTTTCTCAATTTGCTGGATGGATTGATAAAATACTTGAAGCATTATTTTCACACAAATTTGCAACGATAAATTTCCCAATTTTAAATCATGAAAACCATACCCTACCTAAAATGTTTTACTCAAAGGTCATTCTTAGACCTCCATATCACCCTAATCCCCAAGTCACCCCCGTAGACACCTATAATTACGCCCAAGCAATTTAAATACTTAAATTGTGCTAATTATCCCCTTTCTCGCAAATCAACGACATATCGTCAAAGGCACTCATTTTCCCTCATATCATCATTAATTAATTACACTAAGCTAATTAATTAAGTTGCCTATCCAACAAATACCCTAATTAACGACCTTCCGTTAATAAATCACCCCTTCTACCTAGACTAATTAATTATTATTAATTAATTAGCTTTCCCTTCCATTTAACCAATAAATCAATATTTAATTGATTTAATCCCCTTTTAATAGCCTAAATCGCACTAATATTCTTCTAATTGGCTTCTATAAGCTTACACCTACCTATTAATTAATCACCTTTGATTAATTAAAATACCCCCCAACTCCCATGACTTGCTAAACATGTATTAAACTCTTCTAAAGTAAGGTTACCTTTAATAAAGCAACCTTATCCATTCCTAATCATGTTTTACCTTTATCCCACATTCATGAGAATGTGTTGAATCCTTTATCCTTTGGGCTATATAAAGAGCCCTCCACCTACCTTTTTACTTACACCTAAACTTTCTAAGAGAGCAAATGCAAAGCATATAGCAAAGAGACTAAGAGCTTGCACCTTGCCCTTTTGAGAGTTCATCATCTTGAAGAGTTAAGCCTCTTTCTTAAAGTGCTTGGGTCATATGGGAGGTGTCAAAAGGGTCTTGTAGCCCAACTTTGATTAGCCCCATTCCTAGGTTCTTGGAGCATTAAGGACAACTATTTTGATAGCCATGGAGCTTACTTAGGTCCATTCATTTATTTGTTGTTAGAGAATAGAGGAGTTTAGATATTTAGCATTGTTAGTTTCAAAGTTTGTATTGATGAATGCTAGCATCTAACCCTTGTTTAATTCTTATCATGATGGTGTTTATGCTTTGTTTTAGCTAAATTGTAGAACTATTTTAGGTGGTAGTTCTTGCTTCATTTGATTTAGCATTAAGAAAAGTATACATGCACACATTTGGCACGCCTAGTGGGACTTACTCCATTGTCCTTTGCACTTAATTTCAAGTTTTTGTAGTTAAGTTTTATTTTTGTTACTAACCCTCTTTTACACATGTTGATCTAACTTGTTTTTTTAACATGTTTTGTTGAGTTTGTATGTGTTGGGTCTTCCTTGTAGGTATGAAGGAGGTGAAGTGATGTCAAAATTGGAATTGAGGGGAAAATTTCAAGATTTCTCCATGTTTTTATTTTTAGAGCTTACTTTTTCAACATTCTACATGCTAGTTTTGTCAATTTCTTGAAAATTTTAAATTCTTGAGCATGTAGGTTAGTGTTTGATAGTGCTAAGTCTTCTATTTACATATTAATGTGGTGGGTTGTTGTCAAAATTTAATCTTGGTGAGAAAATTTCAAGATTTCATCATGTTTTCATTTTTAGAGCTTACTTTTTCAACATTTTACATGCTAGTTTTGTCAATTTCTTGAAAATTTTCAATTCTTGAGCATGTAGGTTAGTGTTTGATAGTGCTGAGTCTTCTATTTACATATTAATGTGGTGGGTTGCTATCAAAATTTAATGTTGGTGAGAAAATTTCAAGATTTCATCATGTTTTCATTTTTAGAGCTTACTTTTTCATCATTCTACATGCTAGTTTTGTCAATTTCTTGAAAATCTTAAATTCTTGAGCATATATGTTAATGTTTGATAGCGTTGAGTCTTCTATTCATATATTAATGTGATGGGTTGTTGTCAAAATTGAATCTTGGTTGGAAAAATTTGCCCATTTTGCATATTAAGGGACATTTTTTTGACATTTTTTAGTGCATGTCAAGTGCATACCCATGAGCATAAGAGCATATGCGTAACCCATCTTCTCGAAGGCCATAACTTTTGCTCCCGAACTCGAAATGACTCCATTTTTTTGCGTTGAAAGGTATTGAAGTTAACTATGCAATGAAATAAATTCGAGATTTATACTTATGTAAGTTACAAGTTTTTCTCGTTAGTTTAAAACTGGTCATTTTCTAACATGTCTAATGTTTTGATGAATGTTGTATTTCCATGCTTACTCGATTTAGACCAAAGCATGTGTATTCTCTTCTCTTCGCACCTTTTGGTGATCTTGAGAATCAAAAAAACTTTGATCTCTATCTTGTTAACATTGGAATTAAAATTGGAAACTTGATTATTCATTTTGCTTAAGGGAATGAACCTTTACAAAGCATTTTTCAATGGCATAACGCACGCGTTATAATGCATACGCGTTATGCTTCGGTGATTCCGAGCCAAACAAATTAAAACGTGAGCATGTTTTAACAAAACGCATACACATTTTGCTTTTTTTTCAGATTCTTGTCCGCTTTTTGGCCCCCAACTTCTTGCACTTACCCCTATATATATATATATATATATATATATATATATATATATATATAATGTCTTCTTTGTATATTTTATTTCATGAATAATTTTTTTATGATTTTTGCAGAAAAATATTTTTGTTCATAATTTGTGTGATAATTTTTAAAAATAGATAAAGATAATAAATGAATTGGTGTTTATTTCATTAAAAATCTAAATATAAAATAGGTATTCCTGGACAAACCCCGAAGTGCTCTCCATTCTCTAATATCTCTGCTTAGGATCATTTCATTAGCGTAAGGAAGGGCCTCCTTCCATAAGTGTCCATATTATTACTTTTTTCTTTTGTTGCTCCACCATTGTTATGTGGAGAAGCTCTTGAGCACTCACCATTATTAAATTAAAATAGATTTCATTGAGTGGACCCCATATCATTTCCTCCAATGTTAAATTTTGTAGTTTCGTGGATTTAAAAAAATGGTTGTCATTCAAGGGTTAAATTTGACCACTTTGTCTATCAAACAATGTTTGGGTGATAGTAATTTTTCAATACTACCCTTCAAAAATACAAAATTGTGTAAACATATAAATCAACATATATATATATATATATGCAATTATTTTATGGCTAAAATCAAAAAAATATTTAAACAATCATCAATTTAACCCCCTTCTCACAATTGATTTTCCTCACTATTTATGTCTTGATTTGAAGGGTGCTTTTAAATTTTTGTTTGAATTTCAGTAATGCATATAACCCATCCGTGCAAACTTGAAAAGCCCCTCGTCATTGATTTGAAGATGATATTTATTCAAATTATTTGCTTAAATTTACTTTTATGGTCAGTTTAGCATTAAATGAGGGTATTTTATATTTAGAAGTGTATTTAATCTGTAGCTATATATAAAAACTTTATCTACAACACATGCATCCAACTATCACATATTAAATTCTAGAGAATTATCTACATTACACATGCGATCCAGTGGTTTCATTTATTCAAGGAATAAAATGAAATGAAGGTGGGGTTAGATAGATTAATTTAATTTTACCCAATAGTCTTTGTTAGTGGAACATGTATATAAACTTTAAATAACATATATCCGTATTAAAATTACTAAATTCCAATTTTTAATTTTTAAAATAAATGTATTAAGGTGATACATTTTAATAATTATATAAATGATAAATTGAATGTAGTTTAATAATTAATAATAATAAGATTTATTAATTTGTTAAATTTTAATAGCAGATTTTGTTGGTAGTGTCAAATTTGTTTGAAGAGTGAGAGTCATGAAAACCTTTTTTGATATAGCTAGACATGCCAATGTTTCACATTTAATGAGTGTTAAGAACCTAGAATGTTAAAGAGGTATTTTTAGTTACAACTCCACAAGAAAAACTCCTTCGAATGATATTTGTTGTTGTTTGGGCAAATGTGGAGAATGGCCTACCATAATGGATGATGCAAAACCACCTTGTGGGCCATGTTTTTTGGTTATCAATTTCAACTACTACATCAACTCAACTTGAGATGTCAAGTCCATTCCATTTATCCATTTCTCTAAAGTAACATGTGTCATGTACAACCAAATTCCCCTTACAATGACATGTGTTATCTACCCATAAATCATAAGGGTTAACATCGCAAACAATCTGCCGACATTAAAAGTATTGATCAACTAGTCATTACTTTATGATTTATCTCGCAAAGTACATTCCTCAACATTCTTCACACAACACCCCCTTTCTCCTGCAAATTCTTGAAAAAAATCCATGGTGTGTATGTGTTTTTTGTGTATTGTTGTTGGTAAAGAGCATTTCAGTCTAAAATCAAATTATCTTTTGAGATGACATGTGTTGCTCAAAGACTAATTAGTGATTCCAAATTATTAGGCATATTCCTATAAGTGCAATATTGCAAGGCACACCCACCCATTCATTACAATATTCCATAGAATATTCTTCTTATCATGACCGAGGAATATTTTACACTTTGCATTCTTACACAAACCTGCAAATATGCTCAATGGGACCACAAGTGCGAAGACTCTCGAACATGCCTCCTCATTGGGAGACGAGGATTGATTTACATCTTGCACACATGCATCAACCGTAACACCGTAAAGGTTGAAATACCTAGCTTGAAGGTTCATGCATCCATAGTAATTACTTTGAATTTAATTGTGTGCCTTTGAACCATTAGACCATTATCATTCCATAAATAAAGTAAACTTGTTAGAATGTTAGTATGTGAATGGCACATCATTCTTCATTCAAAAAACCAGGCCAAAAATGAAATACTTTCAAGGGAGAGTGAGACCATGCACATTGACACATTAAAAACTCCTAAGCATAATGGAAAAAAATTGGGAGAGACAATTCAATTTTTAGAAAAGAGCTCAAAATGAGCACCAACATTGGCTCTAGCTTAGGGATGGGTACCACAAGAATCCCATCACAATCCAATGGGAGAAAAAGGACCACGTGCTTGATCCATTGGGAAAGGAGTCAAGGAGGGAAAACACAACTGACCTCTAAAGAAAATGTGAAACATGTCACGAACATGAAACAAAAGACAAAACCTCCGATCACCGTAGACTTGAGAAAGAAAAGAAACAAAAAAAAAAAACAAAATACAAACATAGACAACAAAATTGTATGCTATAAAAACAAGCGTGAAATTTTGATTCAATCCAATAAATGTTTGAGATTCCTACCATTAACAAGAAACTCAAGCAATTGTCCTTCCAAGTCTCTTAGGAAGAAAGTATGTTCCCAATCATGATGTCAATGGAGTAAGGGCCCATCCATAATGCATCAAAATTTCCATGTTTTCCTTTGTCTTCATGCCTATTATCCCATAGTAGAACCAGATCTCCTACATGGAAGGTTATTGGAGTGACCTTCTTATCAAATATATTTTTAATCTTCTCTATGAATTTGACATGCCTTTGATACGCGTTTATCTTCTAATTTCATCCAACTCGACAATTTGGTTGATCCTTGCAATATAAGGATCAACTTCATGATCTTCCCTAATTACTAAATAAAATGATAGGTAGATAATTGCAAATGAATGGGTAAAAGAGCCTAAATAAAATAAACCAATTCAAATTGTCTCTTTCTTGTAGCTCTCTTAGTTGTAACTCTATCAGCCCATAGTGTATAATTGAGTTGCTCACCCCATCTTTTATTTACCTCTAATGCTCTCCCGAGAATTTTAAGTCGGTTTTAATTGCTTGACTCGCCTAACCATTTCCTTGTGTATTATAATTAGAGGCATATGTAAGGGCAATACCATACTCTTGGCACATTGTGGCCAAAGGTTTAGCTATGAAATTCATAGTGTTGCTTTCTATTTACACTCCTTGTTTCAACAAAGTTTAAATCCTAAGGTTACATTAGGTTACTTTAAACCTATTCATCCAAACCTATTCTAGAGATTGTAATTAAGATAAGTGTCCCCTATGTTAGTACATTCCATATTATACCTGAACTTTGTGTTACTTTAGATCATAAAATTTGACGCATTAAATTTTTTTGGCACAAGTAGTGAGACTATATTTGATGATTTTGTTTTACAAGTATTATTTAACACTAAAAATCTACCTTTATAAAAAAATGGTGGCTAAGTTTTGGTGAGAATCTTGGTTTTATTAGCACTTTAAGGAAATTATATCACTCGATCCCTCTACTTACTTGATTCCAATGGCATATATATTATGAGAAGAATGGAAACAAGTTCTAGCACTAAAGAGGAGGAGCTTGTTGAATTCTTGTAGTTATCTCCCAGAAGAAGTGATTTATCAAAAGATCTATTTCTCTTACTCCTATATCTAAATACACTCCTTTAGCTGAAAAATCAGCCCATTCATCCCCTAAAAATTTCTCTTAGAATTTTGATGGCCCATCAACAAATAAATTATCCTTTTGTTACTTTGAATGAAAAAGTCTCTTTTCCATGCTTACATATAATCCTATTCCAATTTCATCTATCAAGGAACTTCATTATTTCATAGGTGACTACCAAATTACCCCTATTGAGAACATAAAGTATGTAGCCACTATCTTCATAGTTGACCATATCATAGATGACAACATTTTTGTTAGATTTCTAGCCACTTCCCTCAAAGACAAGGATTTAGATTATTTCCAATCTTTTTTTGATGGAAGTATACATAATTGGGATAAAAGGTACATAGATAATTCAAAGAAAAGGAGGATAATTTGCCACTAGTAGAAGAGCTAACTACTATCAAAAGAGCTCTAACTAAGAATATTTATCACTTCAATCATATGTTCCAAAAAAACCTAAGATTGAATTCCTACAATGATATGCCTTTCCTATCATACATATTTCTTATACTACCTTAAATCCCTCAAATCCAATATTTCAAATTTGATACAATCAATGGGAGGTAAAATGCTTCTGAATCATATGAAATCGATGTCCTTGTATATAATAGCTTATTTCAGACGTGCAAATTGACTCGTAGATCACATCTTCCATTATTCCCTAAAATCTCAAAGGAAATCCCTAGTCAACTATATGTTCCTATCATCACCCAAATCCTTGCAATCCAATTCACATGCTTGAGGCTACCCTAACAATCCCTAGTACCTCAAATAAGATAGATGAAGTAAAGTCTTTTCCTATATGTTTTTACAATGAGTTGATTACCATTAAAGGCATCAAGATCAAGTTTTCCCAATGCCAATGTCCCCATGCAATCTCAAATATCAATGAAATATTCCTAAGAAGAATGGTCAAATTGCTCAAGGAAACTCTTAAAATTAGCAATATCCCATTATATCCAATCCCAATAGATATTTGGTTACAATATAGAACAACATAAGAGAGGAGGTAGAGATTTGGTGTTACCCATGTGGTTTACCACATGATTCTAATAGTTGTGGGTTTATATTAACTGAAAAATATTTAATTATACATCAAGCTATGGCTCAATAGATGCAGAAACAAAATAAAGATTGAGAAATTAATAGTTTTTAAGGTAATATAACTTATTGATTACAGAGAGATTTTTGTACCTTGAATACAAGTGGGGAAAAATAAACCAAAACTAAATAAAATCAAACAATAATACAAGGTCAAAAAGAGGTATTTGGAGGGATAAAACATGGCCATAAAAGTACAATTGTTCTAAAAGAGAATGCCCAAATTCCAGTGATCAAAGAGACTCAATTTCAGTTACCTACAACAAAATGACAACAATTGACTCAAAAATATTGGTAACAAATTTATATCCCATGATAAATAATGAATGGATTCTTGATGCATAGGAAAGGGTCCAATCAACACCAATGAATATTATGGAACATATTAAACAAACTAGTTTGAGCATGATTATGTGGGATACTCTTGATGTTTTCATACAAATGAATCTATTAAAAGACGCATGAAAGCAAAGATGTTGATGCATCTAAATCCAAAATAAAGGAAATTTTATAGCCTACTATACTATATTACTCTACCAATAAGAGGTAAATACCAATTATCCCAAGCCTCCTTTCTAAATCTCACTAATTATTAGAAAGTAACTAGTTCATAAGTGGTGAGACTCGAAGAAAGGTGTTGATGCATTAGGTAGAGGTTACACTCAAGTGAGATAATAATTTGTTTAGCTGAATGGGGAAACCATCAAAATAATGGATGTAATCAAGAAATTTCCTCTAACCCTATATGCTTTTAGTAGCATTGTTATTTCTTGAGAAATTTCATTATCGATCGTCCTCCCATGTTTGCAATTTTTTATGTAGAGATTTTTCAACTAAAGTAGAAGGATATTTGCCTTTGAATTGGTATCATATTATTCTCATGGAAATGTATGGCACCAAATTTACAATTGAATTTGAACCAATAGCTCAATACCACATGGAATAAATTGATTCAAATCCTCAAGAGGTGAATTGTGTTATTCAAGATGAGATAAATGAATAAAACCACGTTTTTAACACTTATGCAGCTCACAAAGACATTCTAGATGAGAAACTTGACCAATGGGTCAAGGAAAATTGGAGCTTGATCCATTTGAGAGCTGGAGAAGACAGTCATGAGTACTTATTATTTTTAAGAAGAAGGTTTTCCAACCCTCAAGTCTTGAAAGAGTCAAAGTAGAAAGAAGGTATGTGGAAGTTGATCTTTAATGGATAAAATTGTAAAACAAAGTAAGTGCATGGGTTTTTCTTCACTCTCACATGTTATGATTTAACTGTACTAGAACTTTTGTAGAGTACAAGGCTCTATTTTTGGGTCGTGGATCACTAAAAGGAAAAAGGTTAAGTTACTAAGTCTTTGGTGATACTAAATTGATGATAAAACATGTGAGATCCTTTTTTTGTAAAAAAGTTTATTGAAATATTTTTAGATACTACAGGAGTTAATGACCCAACAACTTGACACACTTCATGGTGCACTAATGCATGGTGAGTCCTCTCAACTAGATGTGTAAATGCAAGGGTAACTACTCCCTAGGGACTGTGGGATTAGAACCTAGGTGGCTGGATAACGAGCACTTAGGCCCCACCATCAGGCCACACCCTTATGCCTAAGCACGTAATCAGCCTATAGAAAATCCCAATGAAAAAAAAAAATGAGGCATAAGATAAGATGGTTGCTGTAGGTGTTCAACTTGATCCACCAAATGACGCCTTAAAAACTAAAATTTGAGTTAAACTTCTAGTGAGGCATGTTTCCCCTTATAAAAATTTCCATTCAATTTTTTAAGAATGATGGTAAAATTTCTAATTTTATTCAACAAGAGGCTAATTTTTCCAAATAATTATAGCTAATATTAGAGGATTAATACCGAAATCAAATCATTCAAAGAAAATCCAAAATTTTATCTAAGGAATTAGTAATTCTTGAAATCATGTTTAGTTTGTATGACCAAATAAGAGAAGGAAATATAAATGTATTGATCAAGAAAGAGGATTATATAGAGGTCGCGGTTATCCCTAACAAAATCTTGGTATCATAAAAGGTATGTAATTTTGAGAAACAAATATTTTGTTAAAAACATTTAAGGAGTGTGATAACATCATAGCTTGGAGCTATAAGGAATTGAACGATTGTAACAAAAGTATAATTCAACATAAGAGCTCATGCATAACATCAAGCCCATCGGGAAAACGAAGACCCTTGAATCCTAAGATTGGGCCTCTTATGAGGAAAGATTTGAAAAATGTGGTAGAGACTTATGCTACTTACCTAATCCAACATTCAATGTGGGTTTCAATTTGGTTACAATTATAAAGAAAAATTGAGACATACACCTTTCTATGAATTTTAGAGATTTGAAAAGGGACTCTTTCAAGGATCATTATCCTTTTCCGTCCATGCATAAGATTTTGCAAATGGTCGTTAAAGTAAAGAGGTTTTCATTATTGGATGGTTGTTCAAGCTATAACCATGTTTGGGTAAAGAGGAAGACCAATACAAACAACATTTACAATGAAGTGGGAAAATTTTCATATGATAGAATGTCTTTTGATTTTTCTAATTTGAAGATCACATTTTTAAAAAGAAATGGATATAGCCTTTAAAGCACTAATTAATAAAATTATTTAAGATTATATAGATGACATCATTATGTTTTTAAAAATGGGTAGATCATGTCCTACATTAAGAGTGCATATTTGAAAGATGGGTTTAACAATTGATTTGAATAGAACCTTGCTCATACTTGGGTTGTCCTTTCCATTTCTCAACTTTACTATATTTTCTTGGAAAAAATAAACATTGTGATAAAGTTCATTGTTGGTTTTTCAAGTTTAGTAAGACCAATCAAATTAATGTTGAAGAAAAATCAGGTGTTTAAATGGAATCTAGAAGGAAAATAAAATTTTGATCAAATCAAGAAAATTGGTAAGGTATTAGTTCTAGTTAGCCTCAATTCGATCAAGAGTTCATTCTCTATGCTTTTGGAAGAGAAAATAGTATAGTTGTTTTAACACAAAGATAAGTAATGATTAAGGCATCTTAATGAATTCATGAGCCAAAACCTCAAGGATTATAAGGTTAAGTAAATTTTTATTGAAAAAAACATTTTACATTGCTTAGAGATTTCGAAAAAATCAAACATATTTTAACAATATAATTCAAGATTTTGTACACACCCAAGTGTGAAGGATTACATTCTTTATAGATAAAATATTTTGACCGAGCTATGAACCGGAGTGCATTCAACCAAGATATATCATTAAGCTCAACAATTAGTGAATAGGAACAACCACACATGAACACACTTCTAAGCACAAGTCTTCTCAAACCAGAATCTACCTCTATTAAACCATCCTTCCAGCCATGCCACCTCGAGCATTACCACCCCAAATGGGGATCATGCCTTAGTGGGATTTGAACCCGGTGGATCCGGATACAACCATCTGCCTTAACCACTCTACCCAAACCCCATTAGAATTGTGAAGTATTACATTATGGGTATATAATCAATGAGAATAGGGTTGGATGGATTTCCAAAATAACTAGATTTAAAATCAACATCAAGTCCACCAAGATACCGAGAAGAAAAACTTAGTGTCAACAAGTATTAAAATATTTCGATGAATTTGAAGTTCTTATTTATGTCTAAAATAATCAAATTAAATATGATAATGGCGAAGAAGAAGGGAATTGGATAAGCCAAAAGGTAAACTACTTAGAAACAAGACAATACCCTATAGGATTTAATAGAACCAAGAGACAAAAATCAAACTTTACACTTTTCGTTATGAGTTAGTCAATGAGATTATCTCTAAAAGGAATTTTGAAGGGATCCTTCTCAAATACATTGAGCCAAAAAGAGTTGAGAAATTTTTTCATGAATTTCAACAAAGTTCTTCAAGTGAGCACTTTTCTCCTTAGAGGACAGTTACCAAATTACGTGAGTTGGTTACTAACAAACGATATTGTCAAATTCATTCACTTGGGTTAAGAATTACAAATAATGATTTCTTTTCTCGAGGTAGAAACAAGAAATCACCTCTTCTATTGCAACCATTTTTTACATATTATATTTTTTCCCCTTTGGGTTGGCTTCATTGGAATGATTTCTTTGCCTTCATGTATTGGTCACAAACGGATTTTTACAACCACAAATTTCTTCACACAATGGACAAAATAAGTACCTATGAAGGAATTAATAGAAAGAGTCGTCATATATTTTCTAGAAAGCATCATTACAAGGTTCAAATTTCCTAATACATTTATTTATAATAGTGTTAAAGCTTTTGTAGGACAAATATGCCATATTTTTATCTCAACGATACCATTTCTTTGAATAATTATTCCAATCAAGATCCCTAATGGAATAGGCTTGTAGAATCCAACACATAAGAATATGAATAGGATTATGAAAAGAACAAATGAATATAATCAAAGGTCATGAAATACCAAAGTAAGAGGATTTGTACGAGAAGATGTAATCACTCTTAAACAAACATTGGGAATTCTCCTTACATGTTGGTTTACGAGAAAACAAACATTATTACCTCTTATAATTGAGCTTCTAATCATGGATTTCACACAAAAATAGAACTTTAGCATCATTATTATATAATAATCAGATTGAAAGATATCATGATGAGTCTCTAGAGAGAAATAAAAAGTTTTTTTGGAGCCCAAATTTGTACCCTTGAGGATTTAGAGGAAGTAATAATGGTGGATCATTGTAGTTATTTTTTCCTTCTTAAATCAAGCTTAATTTGAGGCCAACAAATGAAAAAGTTGTTAAATCCTTACTCTTAAAGCTCCATGAGACCTAAGGATACACCTCAACAACCTTAAAGTATGGAAATAACATATGATTGATAGGAGATGTACAACCTACCCAATTAACAATCCTAACCACTATGATTTTCCACCTTTTGTCACTAATGTAAAGAATAAAAATGTTACATTTAAGATTGGACAAAGGTTGCAAGAAAACAAATGTTTAAGGTAAATATGTACATAATCCATAAGCTCATTGTCCTAAAATAGACAAAATAAACATGGAAGAGCTCATAGAAATCAATCCTTATTATAGCAACAAAGATCTTAAAATAATTTAGAGTCCTAAGTGAAGATATTAGTAGAACACAAGGATTAATGAAAATATTTTAAAAGAATTTGGTCAAATTAACCATGATCAATGTATAGAATCCATTATATGAAGAGTATTTAAAATTCAAACCAAATGGACTAATAACAACTAAAAGAGGACAAAAATTACACAAATTTTGCACAATCCACCACAATTCAAACTTATAAGTAAATCTTACATAGACCCATCATTATGCATCAAAGTGGTATGTTAGAAAACATCAAGACACTGACTTGAGACTATTTGTAAAAACAAAAACAAATAAGATCGTGTGAGGATTTCATAACTCAATAGCTACAAATTCCTATGTGTCACAAATAACCATTTCATTACCAAACAATGGTCTTCAAATTCTATGATCTTTAGAAAATATACAACACTTTTTCAACATATCATGACATTTAAACTTTGAATCAAAATGAATTCTATGCATAAGAGGCTCAAATTTGCAAGGGACAAGATTTCCTTTCCAAGAAACAACATTTTCTCATGATCCAAAAGACCAAGATGAAGGGTTTGTTCTACAATTTAAAACATATCCTCCCTACAAAATGTTCCACAAGTGGAAAGGAAAAATTTCTCCAAATATTTCCTAGAGGATAAATTAGAGGATAATAATAATCTTCTTGACACCACTAGATGATATCAGATAATCCACCAATGAATGAAGAGAATGCAAGATATCTAGATCACTAAAAATATAACAAGTATCTCAAATGCCAAGTTCAAATAGAGGGAAACACAAAATTTTCTTGTAAAAATAAAATTACAATACAAAATAGAGCCCTAAAAATAAAAATGAATCTCAAAGAGGAATGAAGCATATGTGCAAAACCATAAAATTAGGGGCTTAAAGGAGTATGAAATTTTCACTTATCCATGAGATCTGAATTTCACTCAAAGGGGTGATGGGAGAGATCTATTTTGAGTGCATGGATTACTTAACTCTCTAATTTGATGTTGGTGAAAATCCAGAGAGAATATCCATTATAGAATCATATTTTAAATAAGGAGAACACCTCATGAGAAAATGTCCATTCTAGAAGCATTTTGCAAGTTCACATATTTGTGCAATGTGGCATAAATCTAGAGATTTTCCACAAAAGGATCCAATGTTGTTCATTTCCTCACTACAATATATTGTAGGCTCTAGATATACAAGATTGTTCCAAGTGGAATAATCTCAAAGTTCCGAGCTTCAAAATTCTCTTATGTTGCCTCTATTGTCTCTATCGTCATAAGTGCAACGCTATAAAATTGCACCACATGGCGCAATCTCTAAGTAAGTAACAATTCAATACTATTTGACACTCATTACCTTTGTCTCATTTCTATGTTGACTCGGGTTTAAAATATTACACCACATGGAAAAATATTGTATTCTTGTTCACTTTAAAACCTATGAATTTTGAGCCAAGCCTTTAAATTCATACAATCTATGAAATTATGAGAAATTTCCATGTGGTAGGACCTTACACCCTCTTAACTAGTCAACCATGTCTTAGACATTTGACTTCAACCTTCTAAATTAACCCTTTCATCAAAATATTAACAAAGTATTGTAGAGCCTTTTGCACTCCACTCTAAAATACTAATGATTCCATATAGAAATGTTGTGTTCCTCCATTTGCCTTCAATGTAGGATAATTCTCAAACATGAAAATATTATGGCGATAGTATTGACCACGATCAATCCCATCCGATTTTTTGTTCCAAATGAAGTTATGCCTCATCTAATGCCATGATCAAATCAAAATAACCATATTTTCCTCTAACTAGTCATAAATATGAGTGTAAACGCACTAAAGAACTCAAAATTCATTCTCAAGATATCATATTTTAATCCTTAGACCCCAAAAATGTAAATGAACAATTTTGGGCACCAACATTGGCTCCTACTATGGTACATGTACCCCTACGGGTACCAAGAGATCTTAGAATCCTTGTTAAAGTAGAATGACAAAATGAGACAATTTTAAACATGATAAACCACTCCTCTTGGGACCATTATTCAATCAAAAATAACAGGAAATACTTTTGACAAGTTTTAAGCACTTATAATCGACACCCATAACCAAAAATGAATATCCAATTGATTTAAAACCACGTCAAGCTAATAATAGAGAACTACAAGTGTTTTTCAATGTTATTATAATTCTCCCATTCAATATTGAGACCAACTTACATACTCAACTTCAAAGACATATATTATGCACATTTTTTTCATGCAAAATGTTTAGCATGAAAAATTCAAAAAAAAAATACATGAAAACTTAAGTCACCCTTAAAAATCCTTGAACCGGGTAATGTAAACCTAGCCTCTGACCAATTTATGACTATATATAACCAATCATGGCCAAGAGGGATGTGATGAATATATTTTTAAAGTGTGTTTCATTTGTAGGTAAGTTGTTGGGAAGAAATTCATGGATTCATTTTGTTCCACTTTGAAGAAACTTCTCCCGAGAGGCCTAAAAAGGCCTATTTTCAAGATTTTTACAAGTTAGTGAACACCCTCCGAGAATGAACAGAGTGGAACAAATGCATCCAATAAGTGTTTTGAGAATATATGAGATCATCGTGAGGTAGTTTAGGAAAGTTATGTAAGGAAAATAAGGTTTAGGAACACGTTAGGAAATCTTAGAGCAAAGAATATGATTAACACAGAAATATAAATTGATATTGTATTTAACATATATTCTTGCTAATACAATGGCTATTATATAGCCAGGAATGTTGTTGAACAACTTCCTATAAAATAGGAAGTATACAAAACAATAAACTTCCCGTACTAATATATTGTTATACATTTGTTATAACAATATAAACATACTAACAAATAATAATAAACCATGTGAATACTAATTCCTAACATTCCCCCTTAGTGTTTACATGGTAGAAAAATATCCACACTCTCAACTGCAGTATGCTCACCCCTGTGGCATGTCCAAATCTGTGACTCATGACCTTGATCCAAAAGAAAGGCTCTCTCCTTCCATGGTTTTAAACAAAGCTTACCACAAACCTTGATGCGACAGAACCTCATCAATCTGTCGACCTCATGTGGTTTTCGGATCCTCCCACAAACCCTTTCAAGATCCATGAACCGACTTACTGGTGCTACTGTTTCACCACTATGCTTATACATCAGGGAATTATGTAGGAAACACAACTTGCATATGACAAAACTGTAGAATAGAAGAAATACTGAAAAAATTTCACATTACTTCCTATAAGAATCGTAATGTTCTTAATTGTAGTCTCTATCTTTGATCACCGCCACTCGATCTCGAACAAAGATAGAAAACTACCACCGCCATCGGAAGCTTTCCTTGACTAAGCCGTTTTGGGTGCAGAATGGGAATGGAACACTGGTATGTATTCCCCCCCACAATGTGAAATTCCACTCACATAGATACTGAGAAGCAAAATGCATCGAAGAACATACTCCTAAATGGATCTTGCTAGTTAGGTCTTGCTGCAGATGGTCATTAATGCTAGTGAACGTATTCTTCTAGCTGACCATCTTCCAACGAAGTACGAGTCAGAGGACCAAGTCAGAGGATCACTGACAGTCATCTGCACTCCAACACAACTTTCTTTCCAACATCCATCAAATACCAAACAAAACAGGAACTCTGAAAAAGAATCACACCAAGCTGAAACTGGAACACTGCAAAACTCAAAAACAAGTACTCACACTGCACACTTGTGCCACCAAATCATTCTATGCGGCCCCATCATTGGTGACTGACGAGAGGTCATTGTTCGACCTCCTTCCTCCGATGCCTCCTTCCTCCATCTTCATGTTGCTAGCTCAGCTAGATTTGATCATGGAGCTCAAATGCATATCAAAGGACGTCAAATTCCACCGATAGTGCGTCCAGTTGAAATGCAGGCACTTTTCTTTTTTTTTTTTTTTTTTTTTTTTTTATGACTCTAACTCTTGACTTTAACAATGACTATTTTAAATCGGACAAAAAGACTCGACTAGATTAAAAAGTAATAAAATGAGATTACTTTTTAAATGAAAAATGAGTATTAAAAAATCCTAAAATCACCTATATGGAATTATTTGACTTGTCAAACTTTTGACACTTTCGTAATAACATTTAACTAAACAACAAAAAATCACTAAAGACTCATATTACTATTGGGGTATTTTACACTTGTTTCAAATGGTACGGCATTACCTAATAAACAATTGGACCAAAGATGATACGAATGGCTATATTGGCAAAAAACTCTAAACACATAAACACCTTACAAATAAATAAACCAACACTCGCTAAACACAATTTTAAGTGGCTAACAATTGTGAATTTTCTCTTTAATCAAACTACAACCGTTTTATGTAAAATGAGGGGCGGTTCGGATAGGAATGGCAGACCATTAATAATAGTATACGTGAAGATTGCTCTTATAGCGTGAAGAGAAATATCTCTAACTAAATAATTAAAAATTGACTTATCTTCACACAATGACAATGAATGGCAGCAGTGAGACTTTAGAATGGAATGTTATCACACAACTCGCAAACTACCTATCGACTATACAAGCAAGCAAAATTCGACAACCAAATTTTAACACAAACGATTATAACTTTGCATGTAGACAAGGGCCGCCACCTGTAATGTTGTTATGAAGGGGGCATAAAAACCGTTTCAATGCAAAACTATTGCCAAAAAGAGCCGAACGAACCAAGCAAGTAGGAGATCCCGAGCGGTTTATGATGCAGGTTGTCGTGCGATTGAATTGTGCAGAGGCCGTGATCTGGATGGAGATAGATTCACAAATCATATACCCACCACTACAAATCATACTAGCAAACCACGATACTCAATGAAGTCGAGAACATGCAAGAATCTCCAAGCAGATAAATGAATTTTATTAGATCTGGTGGCATCTGTGTAATTGCCTCATGTCTTCTTCTAACGCGCAGGTGCTTTGATAGAATATTAAATGCACAGAGAGCACTCTAGTCAGATCACTGTAGGCTTAGATATGGTGACCAAAGATGACGGCAAAGGGAAGACTCCTTTCTATAATTTGATTATTTATAAAAATGGATGCATGCACAGGAAGCAAGATGTGGATCTAAACGCATCTCAACAAAATAATATTTCTCACAGTAAAATAACTAATCTGTGTGTTACCCCTGGGAATGGCCCACCGTGTTTAGCAATTCAAATGCAAAATGTAATCGACTCTATTCAGATCTTCACATAATTTGGGACAACACAAAGAAAGCCGCCTGTAGACAATTATTTCTCCATTGAAGGAATGCAACGCCTAATACCAAATCTTAGAGCAGCAACAGATTAACACAGGAAATATAAATTGATAATGTATTTAACATATATTCTTGCTAATACAATGGCTATTATATATCCAGAATGTTGTTGAACAACTTCTTATAAAATAGGAAGTATGCAAAACAATAAACTTCCCGTACTAATATATTGTTATACATTTGTTATAACAATATAAACATACTAACAAATAATAATAAACCATGTGAATACTAATTCCTAACAGAAACACCGGGCTATTTATGGCTTGGTGTAAGGAAATGAAGGTAGTAAAAAGCTAGTGGGATTGTTCTAAATGGTTTAGAAGCTTCATGATGAATGGAGAGCAACCTGAGATACTAATACGAAATATAAGAAGGCCTACTTCACATAAAAAAATATTTTATCAGATTCTACTATCTGTATTTTGAGATATTGACCCAACCGTGTAGATGAATATCCCTAATCCCGATGGGGATTCAAATAAGAATTACAAGAGTTATATGGAGATTTTATGCATAAATAAAATATGAATGTGACATATGAAATTCTCTCTTCACTCAAAATTTGTTGGTTGTCATTTTCATCATCATACTTTTTGGTGGCAATCCCTTTCACCGGCGCATAGGCTTGAGCAAAATAAAAAAGGGGAGTAAATTTCAAATTTTAGGAAGAATTGGATCCTAAAAGTTGTATACATGATCTTGGAAGACTTTTTGGATTCAAAATAATATGATGTTTTCCTAGATAACTCTCGGGAAGCTCTTAGGGTAAAAAATCACTCTCGATGTCTATTTATAGTAGTTGTTGGTGAAGGTGGGATTTCAAAAGTAGAGATGGAAGATTTTTCACACTCATGATGCACATTTGCACATAATTAAAAGGTAAATTACGTGCAAAAATTTGTGCCACTAAGGAGAGAGGATGTGTTTTGGATCTTGCGTCACTTAAAAACTCACTTGGTTAGTTAGGTGAGTGTTATGCACTCACAAGTCATTTGACCCCCTCTCCATGTTCAAGTATGACCCATGATGCACCTAGGAGATCTTAAAGCACATTTTAACCTGGTTAAAAATTTCTTGAGGTGAAAAAAAATTTCACCAAGGAGGATCCCTCACGTCACTTAAAACACCTCTTTGGGTGTTAGGCTCATGTTTTCAACTCATCCTTGCACTTGGCCCCCTTTCTCATGATAAACCCTACCCTTGGTGAATTTTTACAAGAATGCTGAAAATTTTCACCTCATTTCCCCTTTAAAAATGTGGTAATGGACATGAGATCTTCCCAGACAAATTTATCAAGTTTTGATCCACCCTCAACCCAGGTTAAGCCAAACATGGTCTAAGGTGAGTTAAAAGGTGAGTTTGCAAAGCTAGTGCTAAGAGGTGAATATTTAAACATACTTAGAAATATTTTGGGATTATTTTAAAAATTATTTCCCTCAATTTATTAATATGATTCTTCCATGAAGAACCAGACAACCCCATTTTCAAATCACTCTTTTCTCATACCTCACAAACCCCTACTCCAATCTCCACGAAATTTGAACTAAAGCTTCCCTACATGAAAGCCTTTGGAATGAGTGTTTGCATGACCTCATTAATTACCTCATCCATTTTTTATATTCATATGAAACGTAAATCCATATAAAATTTCCTCCTCATATATCTAGAGTTAAAGAAGCCAAATGAGCTAAAAATCGGAGCATGAGATCCTCAAAAAATTAGCTTTCCAATGAGCACTTTCTTGCACCATGAAAATGGGTAGGATTGGAGTTATGAAGGAATTTTATTTTTCTACATTATACCCTATTAGATGATGAAAACATAGAACTACAAGTTTACTTTTCATTTTGTGAAAATCCGATGAGAAAAATCGTTGAAAATTGGAGCAAAGAATCCCAGAGAGAAGTAGAATTTTTGGAGAGATTTTCGGCCCGATCCGACACCCCATGGCCAATATATATTTTTAGTAAGCACCCATTCAAAAAAATTAATAAGGGTAGTAGGTATGAAGTAATAATGGATTCAAGATACTAAGTTCATTCCCTAGGAGGAAAAGTGCTCAAACATGACAATTCCGTGAAATTACCAAAACTAGTCATCCAAGAAGAACTTACTAAAAATTGTAAGTGTCTAGCAAAGGATAAAAATGTTATGGATTTTCATCCTATATTCCCAATTAATTTCAACCTTCATAGATTTTAAACTCACGTTTTCAATGGGTGGATAATGGCATTGTGTCCTAAGCATAAGAAGAGTCTTCTCAGTTCCCAAATTTGGTCATAGTGGAACATTCTAGTCTCGGTGTGTTTCTCACTTCGCCAGATGGGTTGATCAAAGGATTGAATCATGTTCCATAAAATATCTCACCTTCACTCATCATATGATTGGAGTTATCTTCACCTCATCTCATGGATGGATCCATTTCCCAAGGCCCTAGATCATTAGGTTGAATTATGTAGGAAATGGTCTCAAGTTGCATCAAGAATTTGGCATTTTGGGAGGCATTGCAGTGTTTCAAAGGTTTGAATTTTGTTCAAGTGACGTAAATCACCCTTCATTGTCTTAAATAATTAAAGTCTCATCACATTTCCTTTCAATGAAATTCAAATATGCTATAAAGGTGCATCATTCTAGTGAGGTCTTAAAGGGGAAAAGTTTTAAAGAATCAATCTTCATTGGCAGAGCATCATTGCATTGCAGAAGGTCATCATGGATCAAAAGGTCACCTTCAACACCATCGGAGATGATCTACATCAAGGGAGGAGGCATATACATCCATGCTTTGGATCGTTTCTTCTTTTATCTCCTCATCCTTCCTCCTCTTCTCATCCCCATTTTATAATTCTCCATTATAAGCAATCATTGTAATTTTTCTTATTTACTTAAATGGATTTCTAAAGTTACATTGTAAAATTCCCTTTTAATTTATAAAAATGGGACTTATTCACTAAATTCCTAAGAGGATGGAAATTCATAGATGGAATAAGAATGTAAAAAGTCATGTGGGGGTAGATGAAGAGGCAATTCACAATGCTATAAATTGAATGGCTTCTCCATTCCAAGGGATCTTGAAATTTTTATTTCTTGGTAGCAATTTTGGATTGTAGTTAGATTTTGAGATTTTATCACCAACATAATAAATAAAAGCTACATTTCTTCCATTTCCCTTTCTCATTTTTCCTCTATTTCTCTCTTTTCTACACTTTGCAAGTATAGTGATCAAGAAGGAACTTTGCATCCTTGATAGATGAATCTAAGGAAATGTGTGTCTTTAATTTTTAGTCTCACTAATGACTTACATTTTTGCATTCCTTTGATTAAATGTTGAACTACTCTAGTTATTGGGTGTGAGATATGTTCTTTCCTACTCACAATGATAATATTCCCTTTCCTAATTTCTCTCCTTTACACCTCATCACTATAATTTCATACCTTGTACCCCATACAAGAACTTTTCCATGGGTTTAGTGAAGTGTTATTTTGTGATCCCCAACCTAGTTGACCACCCCCGAAGCATTAGATAGAATTAGGATAGTTTTCATTCAATATTGGGAACCTACCTATACACAAGAAGAATGGGCTTAGCCTTGTGAGAATTGGTGGAAATGCATAATTTTCCACTCGAAAAATTATTTCACCAACAATTTTTGGCAAATACGCTAGGGAGATATTTTCCCACATACACCTATAAAGATCTCTCCAAAATACAAAAAAAACATATATTCCAAAAAATAAAATAAAAATCAGGTTTCAAAGAAAAAGCATATTTTGAAGGAAACTCCATCAAGGAAAAAATATTTATCACGTTTGTTTCCCACATCACAATGACAAAGTTTCAAGATTGGAATTTGGTACCAATGAGTGATAGTGAAGGAGAAGAAGAAGATGACTACCAAGAAATGTAAATATTTGATCAGCCATCATTCTGGAATGTCTCTTGTAAAAGAAAAGTTTCTGCTAAGGGAAATAAGGTCCATACTATCTCTGCAATAGCCATGAAAAGATTGTCTAGAATGGAGATGATTTTTGTTTGTAAAGATCCTATCATCAAAACATGATGGATCCAATTCAAGTGGACTATTGCTAGAGGGATGAAAATGGGAATTGTCGCATCGATGATGAGTATCCAAAAATACATGAAGAGTATTCATAAGAGATATGAGATGTTATATGTAGGGCATGATGGTGGATAATCTACTAAAGGTAAAATTTTCAAGTTCAAGCAACTGACTAACAAGTTAAGAACATTGTATTTCGTCTCCCTTCATTTAGATGACTTATTTACATATAGAGATGAAGAAATGGATGCCTTGAGAAGATATTTTTGCAAAAAGCTTCGAGTGCGTAAGAAGGAAATTATAAGCCCAAATCCTACCATGAAGTTTGAATTACTAATTTTCCTTGAAAAGAAGGTATGAACATATCAAAACAATTCATAATATTGAGGAAGAAGAAACTCAAGAATATCTTGATTATTGTCCACACTATGAGGTGTTCATTCCCGGAAGATTCTTGTGTACCTCTAATGAATACTATATTCTTGAACCTTCTGATGAGAATAAAATCAGCACCTTGGAAGAGGAGGAAGAAGATACAATAGTTGAACCTCCATTCATCAACTCATTCTGGCTCGAGGCACAACCCATTGGATAAATAATGGAATCAAGATGTGAAGATTCTTGTTCTATGATAGATGATCTAAAATCTCTAAGGAATCCATTAATGATGAATAAGTATGATAATTCAATCCTTCATCCCAGGATCAAGATGATGAATTTGAGGTAATCATAGATAATATCCTTTCCAAATTTGACTCTTTGATTGATATAAAAATGTTGAATGATGAAATGGAGATAGTTGGAGAATTAAATTCACTTCTTGATTCAATCGTGGGTGAGAAAATGAAAGAGTCCAATTTCTTTCTCGAAACCAATATGGATGAGCAAGTCAGACATGATATCTCTGAAGGAGTGTAATGTTGATCACCATAGTAAGTATGGATCCTTTCTTTTTCTTTATGGAAAATAATATTCTATATGGAATGATCAAGATGGATTTGAATATTTCTTTCACATTGCATTATTCTTCCTATCATGAAGATGACCTAAGGGATCTTGAGCTAAAATGTGTGCCCTTCCTGCATAGCATGGATTTATTCTCCCTATCAAAAAGTGTTGAACATCAAGTATTCTCATCCTCATGATAAAGTGAGTTCCAGATGAAGAGAAACATGGAGGAGGAGAACGAGGATGTTTCAAATGAATTTTGGCCATGTGTAGATCAGATTTTCAATCATATCCTCGAGGCCCATGAAAATAATATTTTAATGAAAATGAGCACATGAAAAGTTTGAAAGAGAAATTACTTGAAGACATCTTGAGGACTACGGAAGAAACTAAGGACCCCAACTCACTCTTGAGATCCTGACCCGGGCCATGAAAATACAAAATAAGTATGAGTCAAGTTATGTTTCTTCTTTCAATGCTCTAATGATTGATAATGGGACAAAGTAGATTACATTCATGATGAACTAGAAGGAAATAAAATGCTTGAGTCTTCTATGGATGTAGTCATGCATGAGGAAATCACATCCACCATGGAAAGTGATATCAGATTCATTGAGGAATCGATAGGCACCGAAGAAAATCAAATGGAACAAACGAATGAGAATATGCAAGAACCTTGTGAATGGAGTCAACATTAGCTTGCTTTCACCATTTTTGAAACCTATGTTCATTTTGAACTTGATTCGATGTTAAAAATCTTACTCAAGGATGATGAATTCCCTCACATCAGTAATATAGCCTCTATTTCTAGAAGCAATTGTTTAGAACAACAAAGTGAGAAGCTAGAAGAGTCTTGTGAATGGGAAAAGAATCAAGTTTCTCTCTCCACTTATGGATACCCCACTAATTAAAGGAATGATTTCATGCTGCAATATTCATTCATGGATGGTGAAATCCTTCATGAAGAAATTCGTATACTCTACCTTTGGTAACATGGAGGAATGGTTTCTCATATTCACAAAACATCAAGCTAAGGCTATAAGAGGTAATATTTTCAAGCATGTTATAAAATGGTCATTGGATGTAAGAATGTTCTCTATGTAATATCACTATGAAGATGAAACCTTGGTATTTATCCTTCTTCTCAAACCATTCAAATCCATCACAAGAGCATGACATGATCAGATAATGATCTTCGAGTCTAGAGTTCTAAATCCATCCCATTGTTTTTTGATGGTTCATTTTTCTATCAACCCATTGCTGAGTGTGTGTAAATTCTTCTCCCACCTCTGTAAATTGCCATCCTGTGTAATATAGTTTCCCTCTCCTTTATGTGTTTTATTTTTTTGGTGTGTTTCCTTTTCTTTTCATGTGTTTTTTGCTTATTACTTGTGTTTGTGGTGAAGAAATGCGACTCCATAAGCCTAATGGACAAGGTACTGGTCTACATAGTAGATTGAGATTATGGGATTCCTTATTATCCTATCCTCACTTGTGCTCGATCTAGAACAAGTACCCAATATATAACCAAATGTTTTCATGCAAAATGTTCAGCATGAAAAATTCATAAAATTTGACATGACAACTTAAGTCACCCTTGAAAATCCTTGAACCGAGTAAAGTAAACATGCCCTCTGGCCAATATTTGACTATGTAAACCCCATCATGGATGAGAGGGATGTGATAAATATATTTCTAAAGTTTTTTTCATGTGTAGGTAAGATGGTGGGAAGTAATTCATGGATTCATTTTTATCCACTTTGAAGGAAGTACTCCCAAAGGCCTATTTTCTGGCTTTTTGCACCTAGTGAATACTCTCTGGTAATGAACAAAGAAGAGAAAATGCATCCAAGAAATTTTTTCTAGAGATATGAGATCATCGTGAGGTAGTTAATGAATTTTTTTCAAGGAAAATCAGGTTTAGAAATAATTTGTACAAGCATTGGGCTACTTTTGGCTTGGTGTCAAGAAATGAAGGTAGTAAAAAGCTAGTGGGATTGTTCATAATGGTTCAAGAGACTTGAGATGAATTGGAGAGAAACCAAATACTCATCAGAAATATAAGAAGGCCTAATTCATATTGCAAATTTTTTGGGAGATTCTACTATTTGGATTTTGAGATATTGGCTTAGTAGTGAGATGAAGATCCCTGATCTTGGTGGGGATTCAAATGAGAATTTCAGAGTTATATGGAGATTTGATACCTGATTAAAATTCAAATGTGACATATGCAATTCCCTCTTCACTCAAAATGTGTTGGTTTTCATTTTCATCATCATACTTTTTTGTGGTAGTCCCTTTCATCGACGCACGAGCTTGAACAAAATAAAAAATGGAGGTAAATTTAAAATTTCATGAAGAATTGGCTCCTAAAATTTGTATGAATGATCTCATCAAACATTTTTTATTCAAAATAATATAAGGTTTTCCTAGGTAACTCTCATAGAATATCCAAGGGAAAATACTCACTCTCGATGTCTATTTATAGTAGTTGTTGGTGAAGGCAAGGCTTCCAAAAGTGGACATGGCACATTTTCACACCTATGATGCACTTTTTAACCTTTGAACCTATTGAAAATATTAATTAGGTGAAAATTTTTGTGCCACCAAGGAGAGAGGATGTGTTTGGAACTTTCATCACTTAAAAGCTCACTTGGCTAGTTAGGCGAGTGTTATGCACTCACAAGTCATTTTGGCCCCCTCTCCATGTTCAGTGTGACCTATGGCTCAGCTAGGAGATATTTTTCACATTTTCATATGGTGAAAAATTTCATGAGGTGAAAAAATGTGCTACCAAGAGATGATCCCTCTCTCGTCACTTAAAACACCTCTTTGGGTGTTAGGTTCATGTTTTCAAATCATTCTTACACCTACCCCTCTTTCTCATGATAAACCCTACCCTTGGCACATTTTTCCAAGTATGCTACACCTTTTCACCTCATTTCCCTTACCAAATGTGGTATAGTTCATGAGAGCTTCCCAGACCCATTTAGCAAGTTTTGATCCACCCTCAACCCATGTCAAGTCAAACATGGTCTAAGGTGAGTTTGTAAAGCTACCTTTATCTAAGAGGTGAATATTTAAACATAATTAGCCATATTTTGGGATTATTTTCAAATTTTTATTTCCTCCATTTCTGAAGGTGATGCTTCCATGAATAACCAGACACCCCTCATGCTCAAATCACTCTTTTTCTCATACCTCACAAACCCCTGCTTCCGATCTCCATGAGATTTGAACCGAAGCTTCACTACCGAAAGAATTTGGAAAGAGTGTTTACATGACCTCATTAATTCCCTAATCCATTTTTATATTCATTTGAAACTTTCATCCATGGAAAAATTCCCCCTCATATATCTAGAGTTGCAGTGAGCCAAATGAGCTAAAAATCAGAGCATGAGATCCTCAAAAATTAGCTTTCCAATGAGCATTTTATTGCACCATGAAAATGGGTAGGATTGGATTTATGAAGCACAATTATTTTATTGAATTATTCCCTATTGGAAAAATAAAATTCATACCTGCAAGTTCACTTTTCATTTCATGAAGATTCGGATGAGAGAAATCCACTCA